>JAOEGL010000004.1:2400000-3120000 GCA_034509955.1 Urosaurus nigricauda
TTGTTCCTAGTGTTTTGCCAGCATCTGTGGCTGGCATCTCCAGATAATTCTGGCACGGAAGAGAGTGGGGTATATATAATGTGTGATCCTGGCTGAGAGGAATCGATTTACATGTTAATCTGTGTGTTGGTGTGTGTAACATTCAACAACAGACCAGCACACAGATTAACATATAAATCAATTCCTCTCAACCAACAGTATATATACCCCACTCTCTTCCATGCCATCATTCTCTGCAGCTGCCAGCCACAGATGCTGATGAAATGTCGGGAATAAACTCTTCTAGATCACAAATCCTGAAAAAAACTAGCACTAACTTTTAGAGAAAAAGCAAACAGAAAAGGCTGGAATTACATAGGTCAGGGAAAGCAGAGATGAAAAATAGTAATATTTCCTCTCTACCCCGTGTTTCTTTTCTACCTCAATTGCTAAAAAAGCAAGCGCTGATGCTTCTTCACTTCCAGCAGTTTGCGCCTGTAAATGGAGCATGGATCCACCTATTGGTTTCCCTTGGGAATATTTTTTTTAAAAGCAGCCTTGGATACAATTTTCATCCTGCTCCTGCCCTGTGATGCACCATAACCCAGTTATGTTTCCACTTTCCAAATTATCTGCCTTTTTGTACAGTAGACACTACCATGGAGATTTGCCATCTTTGCTCAAACCTCACAGCTCTGTGGATCCACCTGACTCCTTTGGGTCTGACACGGCTGACCTTGTACAATTGTGTATATATATATATATATATATACATACATACAAAAGCTGGATGAAATGCTTTGTAAGTGGAAATAATGCAAATAATTTTGCGACAAAGTGTTACCATTTAAACTGCTACCATGGGGTAGGAACCTTGTGAGAGCACATCTACAGCCCCTTCCAGATGACATTCCCTCGTACTCTGAGCGCTCTGTGACTCACCCCACAATATTCATTAGTGATCCAAAGATCTGCCCACGGCCCATGAAACCTGGGACCTTGATGACTTCTAGGCCCCGCAGCAGGGACGGTTTCCCTTGTTGGCATACTGTGGAGACAAGAGAAATGTCATTGCAGAAGGATCCTCCTCAGCCTGTGGCATCAAAGACTGTGTTGGCTGTCCTTTACAATTCAGATCCAGAGTAACTGAAGAACTGTATTCTTGCATATGAGTCTACCTGTTTCTGGAGATCTTCTGGGGAGGCTCTCCTCTCTGACCCACCAACCTCACAGGTAGACTTGGTGGGAACACAGGAGACAGGACCTTCTCCAGGAACAGGAGTGCCTCCTTCATATAACCTGCCTGAGGTCTGTTGAGGGGTTCCTTTCTATCCCATTCATGGTGGCAATACATGGTGGAAGGATGCGGGAGAAGGTCCTTCTCAACTGTGGCACTCTGGATGTGGAACACCCTCCTTTTAGAAGCTGAATTCACCCTAACCCTAGTATCATGCCAGCCCCAGTAAAAGCATTTGCCTTTTTGCTTAACCCTTTGGGGCTCTATAGTTTTTTGTGGGTTTTTCAAGCTAAGTGGCCATGTTCCAGAAAATTTTATTCCTGATGTTTTACTAGCATCTGTGGCTGGTGTCTTCAGAGAATGATGGCATGGAAGAGAGTGAGAGATATACTGTGTGACACTAGGTTGGGAGGAGTTATTTCCATGTTGATCTGTGTATTGTGCTGTTGTTGAATGGCAAGGCCTCAGGATATGCAAAGAGGATTTGTGTCTGTTTAATTAGAGATCTATTGTTTGCTGGGAAAACCCTTGACCTTGGGTGGTTTCTCATTTGCATTTGCTGGCTCTTGATTTTATTGTTTTTCAGGACAGGTAGCCAAACATTGCTAACTTTCTATTGAAGTTTTCCAGGTGAGATACAGACACACACACACATATACACACGCACATATATATACATACATATACTGTGTGACATTGGGTTGGACCCATTGTGAGTGCCATTGGATCCCCTACATATGACTTGGCCAAGTTTCTGGCCACACAATTACAAACCCGTATAGGCCAAACTCCCCACTACATCGAAAAACCCACAAAAAGGTATGGATGCCAGCCATGAAAGCTTTGGACTTCACCTTTGGAGTTCACTAATTAAATTCAAGCCTATGAATGAGAGATGTCCAAGTCACCCTGTCATCAACCGCCCTGCTCAGGTCTTCCAGACTCAGAGCTACGGCTTCCTTGGCTAAGTCCATCCATTTGCAATGTGGTCTTCCTCTTTCCCTATTGCCTTCTACCTTACAGATCATGGTCATCTTTCCTAGTGAGTCATGTCTCCTTATAATATGGCCAAAGCAAAACAACCTCAGTTTAGCCATTGTGGCATCTAGGGAGAGTTCAGGCTTGATTTGCTCTAGGACCCATTTATTGATCCTTTTACAAGTCCACAGTAGAACTTCCAGCCCCACATCTCAAATTAGTTTATTTTCTTTCTATTAGCTTTCTTCAATGTTCAGTTCTCAGAATCGCACATAGAAATGGGAAATACAATGGTATGGACAACCCTAATCCTTCAGTATTCAATGATATATCTTAATATCATTGGACTGTTTTAGATTTGTATGCTGCCTTAAGTCCTGTACTGGGAGGAAGGCGGGATATTAATAGTAGTAGTAGTAGTAGTAGTAGTAGTAGTTATGGATCTTGTCCAGTTCTTTTATAGCTCCCTTTCTAAGTCCTAGCCTTCTTCTACAATTCTGCATGGCTTTAAGTGGTCTTAAACTGTTTTAACTGGTTTTAAACTGTTAGCTTCAACTTGTCGAATGGCTTAATATGTTTTAGGCCATTCACATTGCTCTTACTGATGTTAAATTTGATGTTATTATAGGCCATCCTGAGATCCTTGGATACAGGACAGGATAGAAATATTTTAATAAAGTAGCTCCCCACCCACCGAGTCAAAAGTGCAAGGGACAGAGATCATTAGGATTGCATTTGTGCAACTGCTAAGAAACAGCAATCATGCGCACACCTATTTTTGCACTAGTATAGTGCTACAATGTGATTCTGGTCTTACCATATTCAAGGGCTTCTTGGTTAATCCTCACCACGGTTCCTGGGGTGGTTCCCCGTGAAGGAACCAGGAGACAAAGAAGAATGCTTAGAGTGAAAAGCTTGAACATCTTGGGTATTGGGATGGAGACTTTGCACAGCCTGGAAAGAGAAGAAGAGAAGAAGCAAATGTCAGGGAATCTTCTTTAAGATCTGTCAGATTTTTTGGAAGATCAAGAGCCTCTTTGACGAAGAGTGGAGTTTGGAAAATAAATCCATCTGGCGACAGTGCTTAAGTTCTGAATAACATTGGTCCATAGTTCTTTCACAGAAGATTATTAGTCAGCAGATAAGGACAAGAGGAGGATGGCAATGAAGTGCGATGTTCCTGTCCTTCCGTGAAGATTATCAGACAACATCATGATTATCCTGTGACTATCCATCAATGAAGAGGAATTGTCCCATCATTTACCTCCATTTCTTAATAATGGGATAAGCCGTTAATACTGAAGTGATGGGACAATTCCTCTTCATTGATGGGATAATCACGGGATAAGCGTCATGTGTCTGATAATCTTTGTGTGATCACGCAATAATGACAGAAACATGGTACTTCGCTCCCATCCTTATCCTCTATCTGATAATCTCCATAGCAAAAACTGTGATACTGCAAAGTCTTGTCATCTACAGGAAAGGTGGACTACTCTTCCTAATACACATCCTCATGAGAGGTCCATACCAAGAAAGGTCAAGATGTAAAGCAATGTCCAGAGATGAGTGGCCACAAAACAAGAACAGGACATAAACTGAGATTATCTCTTCTTTTATTCTAGTTAATACTGAAATGATGGGATAATTCCTCTTCATTGATGGGATAATCACAGGATAAGTGCCATGTGTCTGATAATCTTCGTACGATCACGCAATAAGGACGGGAGATTATCATACCCAGAAATCCTACCAGGATAGACGTGGGATTGAAAAATCAAAACTGAGTGTTATCACACTCACTCGTGGCTGGATGAGTGCAAACCGTATGCAGCCCGGACGCCAGCCACACTTATCCACCGGGTTTTCAAAAACGAGAGCTTTCCATTTTTGAAAAGCAGCTGGATAAGCGCTGATTTGAGCAATCTCCAAGAAAGACTTCTCACCTGTGTCCTCTCCAAACATGCGTGCAATTGTGGTGAGAGAGAGATTTGTTTTGGGGTTTCCTGTTCTTCACTTCAAGTTTCTTGCTTATCTAATAAACTATTTTCTCTCTTTTTAAATCATTTCGCTAGACCACAGGCATAAAATACAACAATTTCCAACCGCAATCCCACCACACTCAAAGAACAGCATGGGTCCAGATTTCACACCTCGGCTCAGAAAACACAAGGAAATGCTCTTACCTTGGTCTGTTACTGGTCAGTTGTAGGTCCCAGAGAGGTCAGTGGGACCGTTGTGTCCAGTCCCACATCTATCTGTGGGCTGTTCTCTGTAGGGGAAAGGACCTTGGCTTTATACGGTTAACTAGAGTGAGCAAAAAGCAGGAGATTAGGAGAGATGACAAGTCCACATTTATCAAGGGAGTAGAACATTTACCTGTGCTCCTGAACACATTGAGGATAGCTTTCTTCTATACACAAGACAAACCCTATATTTGGTCTGAAAATAATCAATCAATCAGAAACAGCCTAACCAAATATATATAGGCTTAGTAGTTCTGAGTACTGGGATGACAACATTTCCAGCGTCTCTATCCCTCCAAGTCAAATTTCAGGATCTAGCGGTGGCTCTGTGAGGCATTTTTAATTCGCAAAGCACTGTCATGGAATTTGTAGAGAGATCTTGAGGCACTTTTGAGACTAACTGAAAGAAGGAAGTTGGAAGCATGAGCTTCCGTAGGCTTAAGACTACTTGACATTGAAATGCATCTGAGGAAACAGACTTGTGTCTTTGAAAGCTCATGCTCCCAACTTCTTTCTTTCAGTGTGTCTCAAAGACTGCTCTCTACAAATTTCATATAGTGCTTTGCACATTAAAACTGCCTTATAAAGCTACCGTTGGATTCTGAAGTTTGACTTGCTCTCTACATGCTGATTCTACAGACTAACATGGCTATATCTTTGAATTCTATCATGAAATTTGATATTTTTAACTGCCGTCGAGTTGACTTCCAAGACTTATGGTGACCCCATGAATGAAAGGAGTTTATAACACGGGAGGAATTTCTCTCGCATTCGGAATACATTCATAATGACTTCCCATTTCCCAAAAACGACCCCCCATTGCCCAAATTTGCATGAGATACTCTAATACGCAATTACATGAAACCCCATGATTGCGTTCAGAATGACTTCCCGTTGCCTGAAATTGCATGAGATACACTCATACACAATAACGCGAAACTCCATGATTGCATTTGGATTCCCATTGGATTATACTCCCAAATTCCGTAGTATGATAGACTCCAGAGACCTCAACAGCCTGCTCAGGTCTTGCAGAATCAGAGCAGCTATGGACTCATGACTCCCTAGGTTGGTTTATTCATCTGGAATGTCATTTGGGAAGAAATGTGGGATAACAATCCCACCCAAAAAGGATGTGGAGAAACTGGAGCGTGTCCAAAGGAGGGTGACTAAAATGCTGAAGGTTTTGGAAACCATGCCTTATGAGGAACATTTTTGGGAGCTGGGGATGTTTAGCCTGGAGAAGAGAAGGTTAAGAGGTGATATGATAGCCCTGTTTAAATATTTGAAGGGATGTCATATTGAGGAGGGAGCAAGCTTGTTTTCTGCTGCTCCAGAGAACGTGACCCAGAACAATGGATGGAAGCTCCAGGAAAAGAGATTCCACCTCAACATTAGGAGGAACTTCTTGACAGTAAAAGCTGTTCAACAGTGGAACACACTCCCTCTTAGATTTTGGTGAAGTCTCCTTCTTTGGAGGTCTTTAAGCAGGGGCTGGATGGCCATCTGTTGGGGATGCTTTGATTGGGAGTTCCTGCATGGCAGAATGGGGTTGGTCTGGATGGCCCTTGGGGTCTCTTCCAACTCTAGGATTCTATGATTCTATGACAATCCAATCAATAAACAAAATAAATACAATGTGCCTTCGTCTTACGTGGGGGATCCGTTCTGGACCCCCTCCCTGCGTAAATCAAATCCCTTATGTGCTCAAGCCCCATTTATTTGAATGGGGCATGCCCCCACGGTGCATGCCATGGTGCATGCCACAAACACACACCCCATTCACCTTATTAGGGCTCACTGTCCATGTGACCTTGGGTCTGCGTATGGTGAGCCCACATGTGGCACAGGCACACTAATAAAAAGGTGGTTTTCCTCTTTCCTGCTGCCTTCTAGCCTGCCAAGCATTATTGTCTTTTATGATATGGCTCCTTTTCATCCTGGAGAGAAGTGACCAGTGGGGTCCCACAGGGTTCTGTCCTGGGCCCAGTGCTGTTCAACATCTTTATTAACGATTTGGATGACAGAATTGGGGGCATACTTATTAAATTTGCAGATGACACTAAACTGGGAGGAGTAGCTAATACCCCAGAGGACAGGATCAAAATTCAAAATGACCTGAATAGACTAGAAAGCTGGGCCAGTGCTAACAAAATGAAATTCAATGCGGAGAAATGTAAGGTTCTGCACTTA
The DNA here is from genome assembly GCA_034509955.1 of Urosaurus nigricauda. Lineage (NCBI taxonomy): Eukaryota > Metazoa > Chordata > Lepidosauria > Squamata > Phrynosomatidae > Urosaurus > Urosaurus nigricauda. Next base: position 2,406,634 of record JAOEGL010000004.1, read on the forward strand.
GGGCGGAAAAATGAAATGCACAGATATAGGATGGGGGACACCTGGCTGAATGAGACCACATGTGAAAGGGATCTAGGAGTCCAAGTAGACCATAAGCTGAACATGAGTCAACAGTGTGATGCGGCAGCTAAAAAAGCCAATGCAATTTTAGGCTGCATCAATAGAAGTATAGTTTCTAGATCAAGGGAAGTTATAGTGCCACTCTATTCTGCTTTGGTCAGGCCCCACCTGGAATACTGTGTCCAGTTCTGGGCACCACATTTCAAAAAAGATGTGGAGAAACTGGAGCATGTCCAAAGGAGGGCAACTAAGATGGTGAAGGGTCTGGAAACCTTGCCCTATGAAGAACGCCTTAGGGAGCTGGGGATGTTTAGCCTGGAGAAGAGAAGGTTAAGAGGTGATATGATAGCCCTGTTTAAATATTTGAAGGGATGTCATATTGAGGAGGGAGCAAGCTTGTTTTCTGCTGCTGCAGAGACTAGAACGCGGAACAATGGATGCAAACTGCAGGAAAAGAGATTCCACCTCAACATTAGGAGGAACTTCCTGACAGTAAGGGCTGTTCGACAGTGGAACACACTCCCTCGGAGGGTGGTGGAGTCTCCTTCCTTAGGGGTCTTTAAGCAGAGGCTGGATGGCCATCTGTCAGGGATGCTTTGATTGGGAGTTCCTGCATGGCAGGGGGTTGGACTGGATGGCCCTTGTGGTCTCTTCCAACTCTATGATTCTATGATTCTATGATTCTATGATTCTAAGTACAACAGCCTCAGATTAGTCATCTTGGCTTCTAAGGTGAGTTCATATTTGATTTGCTCCCGGACCCATTTATTTGTTTTTTTTAGCAGAACTCTTCTCTAATACTGCTTTTTGTGAGATAGTTCCTGGCATTTTGGAGCTCCGCTCTGGACCCCACAACAAATTACAATTCCCAGAATTTCACAGCATTGAGCCACGGCACTTAAACCGGTTTATTTCTCCAGTGTGAGCGCAGCCCTGGACTGACCTGACTTGCAGTAACTTCTTCCAATAACAGCCTGCTTCTTCAAATATACTTGTTTCTCTAGACATAGGACAGCAAGCAAGCAGATGCCCCACCAATTGCACAATGTTGGCTATGTTCAGAAGGGTGATAGAGTGCAATCCCTGGGTAGCTATGTGAGTCTAGAGTTGTGTGTAAGTGCCTTCCAGTCACCTGTCAACTTATGGCAACCCCATTAATTTCACATGGTTTTCTTAAGCAAAGAATCCTCTGAAATGGTTTTGCCAGTTCCTCCTTCTAAAACATAGTCGCAGCACCCAACATTTCTGGGCAGTTTCCCATCCAAGTCCTCACCTAGCCTGATCTGTCTTTTCGAATGAGTTGTGCCCTCTCATGATATGACCAAAGTACTACAGCTTCAGCTTAGCTTCTATGGAAATTTCAGGCTTGATCTGTTCTAGGACCCATTTGTTTGTCTTTTTGGCCGTTCACAGCATCCTCCGCACTCTTCTCTGGCACCTCATCTCAATGGAGTTGATTTTCTTTTTATCTTTCTTCACTGTCCAGAACTCACATCCGTACATTGTACAGTCCTCCCTCCATTCTCATTGTGCAGTTCTCACTGCACCCCCCAGTGAAGCCATTGCACACGATCGCTTCAAAAGTGGGATATTTAGATCTGCCTATGTATGTGCATGAAAATCAGGGCTTTACTAATGTAGACATAGGATATTATCACATTGGCAAATCTGCTGGCCTGAGAACAGTCTGAGTGCATTAGGAAATTTTTGAAGGACAGAAGGATGGATCAGGTTCAGGATGGCTAAGATCTGGACATGATGCCTCTGGTCTGAGCACGGAAGTGTGCAATAACACCCCATCTTAGCAAAATTTCAAAATTTGCACTCATCCCTGGTTCAGCACAGCCAATTTGGCCGTGCGATAATCTCCATAGACTGTATGTATTTCCTTCCATCATCTGAATCAGAAATGGAGGCAATATACACATTTTGCAGCAAGTGTTTAGTTGTTCCCCTGATCACTTCCTGCACACCAGTGTTAACTTCACTGCACCTCTGTTTGTCAAAAGAGCTCAGACATGACAGAAGAATGACATGGACAGGGTTAATTTTCCTTTCTTTTGAAATGCATTGTGCAGCTCAGATGAGAGATATAAGGCCATGCTGTGTCTCTTGGTACACATTCCTTCGACTAAGTTCACAAACTGTTGAGCCAGCCATTTACAATAAACAAACACTTTTATTTGCTTTCAGAGCCATTTCCCATCTTTCTGCATCCTGATCCCATTGTCACCAAAGCCATTGTTCAGTTATATAAGGTCGGTGGTGTAACCTTTCATAGGCCAGACAGTGCAGTTTAAGAATCCACTGGCCTGATGCAGTGGAGATTTGGGGCTATCTTGATCCTTTTTTGGCCTTTTATTCTTGCCTAGAATCTGTTCTAATTGAAATCTGTTTGCTAGTATGCTGGTCTTATTGGAAGGTCTTGTGTCTTTAAAATGTGTGTGTGGGTGGGTGGGTGGGTGGGTGGTTTTGGCCTCTGAAATCTGTATCAATTGGGTTGCAATAGCCTGACCCTGCAATCCAATGCACACCATTTTACATTCAGTTGAATATCCTTTTATGTGCAATGTGTGCCATCGCTGGGACAGAAAAATGAGCCTTTAGCCATTCCCACTAGCTCTTATTACATTAAATATGTGTCTGTCCCATTGGGGATATTTGCATGTGATACTCTCCATGGTTTTCTTAGGCAAAGAAGTGGTGGTTCAGCCAGTTCCTTTTGAAGTAGAGCCTACAGCACTTTGGACTCATTAGACTCTTTCAGACGTGGGAAATTGGAAGTATAATCCAAGGGCAATCCAAGTGCAATCATGGGATTTCACGTTATTGCGAATTAGAGCTTCTCACGCAATTTCGGGCAAAAGGGAAGTCACTCCGAATGCAATCATGGGTTTCATGTTATTGCGAATTAAAGCTTCTCATACAATTTTGGGCAAGGGGGGGTTATTTTCGGGAAATGGGAAGTCATTCCGAACACCTTCCAAATGCAATGGGGATTCACGTGAATTCGCATTGGCTCCATTCGAAGTTGGGAGAAATTCCTCCCGTGCAAAAGAGTCCATTGTCGGTTTCACATCCAAGGAATCACCTTCTTGGCTTCCAAGATCAGACCCAGGATCTGGTGCCTTAAGGGTGCCTAGACCCTCCAATTTGCTGAATTCCCCAGCCCATATCTTCATGACGCAATTGGGGCTGTGTGAATTGATCCTCAATCAAAGGTGCTTTCCATTATCCTTCTGTCATTTGAGACCCAAGTTTCAGCTCCTGGGCATCATGGGATGAGAGAGCCAGCCCTTTTCATGCTTTACCAAGCGTAAACCTCCTGGAAACCACAGCTACTTACTCAGAGGGTGTGAACCCAGCAAAAAGGGCAACTGGTCAAGGAGAGGATTTGCTTGCTCTTCTTGTGATTGACAAACTTTGTTTGATCAGTTATTGCCATGACTGGCCTTGGTCCATGGATGACAGAACCCCAACCCAACTAGCTCATTTCAGGAAACTTTGGCTAGCAGGGTGTTCAGATGGGTGCAGTAGCCACTTCAGTAGCCAAAGAAGGGGGAAAACAGAAGGATCAGTTGCCCTGTAAACATTGCTTTCATGAAATGGGGTGAGGACCACAGCCTCTTAGATGATTGTGAAAGCAGCATGCCGCGTCTATGCTGCAGATGCAAAACAGATGCAAAGCCAATGCAATTTTAGGCTGCATCAATAGAAGTATAGTTTCTAGATCAAGGGAAGTTATAGTGCCACTCTATTCTGCTTTGGTCAGGCCCCACCTGGAATACTGTGTCCAGTTCTGGGCACCACATTTCAAAAAAGATGTGGAGAAACTGGAGCATGTCCAAAGGAGGGCAACTAAGATGGTGAAGGGTCTGGAAACCTTGCCCTATGAAGAACGCCTTAGGGAGCTGGGGATGTTTAGCCTGGAGAAGAGAAGGTTAAGAGGTGATATGATAGCCCTCTTTAAATATTTGAAGGGATGTCATATTGAGGAGGGAGCAAGCTTGTTTTCTGCTGCTGCAGAGACTAGAACGCGGAACAATGGATGCAAACTGCAGGAAAAGAGATTCCACCTCAACATTAGGAGGAACTTCCTGACAGTAAGGGCTGTTCGACAGTGGAACACACTCCCTCGGAGTGTAGTGGAGTCTCCTTCCTTAGGGGTCTTTAAGCAGAGGCTGGATGGCCATCTGTCAGGGATGCTTTGACTTGGAGTTCCTGCATGGCAGGGGGTTGGACTGGATGGCCCTTGTGGTCTCTTCCAACTCTATGATTCTATGATTCTATTCTAGAAATAATGCACTTTGACACCACTTTGACTACCATGGCTCAAGGTTGTGGATTCCTGGGATCTGTAGTTTGGAGAGGGAAATGCTTGGAGAAGGAAACTTTCCAGGGGTTAGTCAGACATGGCCAAAGGTTGGAAAGGTCTTCCTCTTTAGGCCTTGGGAACCTCTTTGACATCCTCGCTTGTCATTAAATCATAGATCCTACCCTAAGCAGGTATAGCCCACACTGCAGAAATAAAGCAGCTGTGGAATCCTGGGATTTGTAGTTTGGTGAGGCAAATGGAAAGCTCTGGCAGGGAAGGCTGACAACCTCACCAAACTACAAATCCTAGGATTGTACAGGATGGAGCCATGGCAGCTGTCAAACTGCTTTATTTCTGTAATATGAAAACCAGGGTTGCATCTGCACTGCAGAATTAATGCGGTTTGACACCACTTTAACCGCCTTTTCTCAAGGCTATGGATTCCAAGGATTTGTAGTCTGGTGAGGTATTTAGCCTTCTCTGCCAGCAAGCTCTGGTGCAGGAACAAACTGCAAATCCCAGGATTCCACATGATGGAACCATGACAGTTAAAATGGTGTGAAACTGCATTAATTCTTCAATGGGTCAGCAGCCAGTATCTGTTCAATTCTATTTTGTTCTATTATTGTGTAATGTGAATTTCAGACCAGCAGATGTCAGCATGAATGAACCCAAACTGACATGCATAAAACCTTGAAGTTTACTCATTCTGAAAGATTAGAAGCATTACTTTAGTTTTACGTGGAATGACCAAATTCCAAAACTCTTCCAAACATGCTCCCATCCTATTTTGGTAAGCTCTGCAAAAAGGAAGCAAATGAAAAGTTCCTCCATTCAGTATGGCCAAATTTGGTAGGTGTGTACAGCTAATACAAACACAGTCTTCATCCATACTGCAGAAATAATGCAGTTTGACACCACTTCCATGGTTCGTTACTATGGAATCTTGGGATTTTTAGTTTGGTGGGGCACCATAGCTCTTTAGGAGCAAAAGTGAAATATATCACAAAACTACAAACCCCAGGATTCCATAGCATTGAGCCACAGCAGTTACAATGGTGCCAAACTGCGTTAATTCTGCAGTGTAGATGCCGGTCCAGAAAGTATCATGTTGCATCTGACTTGCCATATGTCTGTTAAAGAGAGTAAGTTTAATTCTTCATTAAAAGTGTGGAATACGTAGAGACTCAAACACAGGCATTTGGAGACATAAGCATTCGAAGCTGGAATCTGAAACGATTCTGAATGTGATCCCACGGGCAGTTTTTACACCATGAAGAGATTTTACACATTTCAGTAGATCCTTGTCAAAAATGCCTTGAAACAAAATTCTCCCTATCCCTATCGGGGCAAACTTTGGAATGGCAGCAGTCAAACTTTTTTTCAGAATATATTGGGAAGTGAAAAATGAGGCCTATATTCTGCTATTGCATAGTGTATAGATTGGGCTATTGCATAGTATATTGTTAGAATTTTAAATTGTAAGCTGCTCTGGTTGGTTTTGTAAGAGAGAAGCAGGATATAAATTATTATTATTATACATATAAACCCTTGGTTTTCAAGGGCCTTCCCCATGCTGAAATTCATCTTGTGACGAATTAGAAAAGGGATTCCACTACAAGGTGCCAGAAGAAGCCAATATATATTTATTGAAAGAATTGCATAAGAATCACATGTGAAAGAATCAGCTGGAATCAAGTCAGAACAACAAAAGAAAGCATTTGCAGAATGGCTTCTTGTCTTCTGCTGTTTTGTGGAGAGACTTCTGTTCTTGGTTGATCCTCTGCTTTAGATATACAGCAGAAGGGCACCCTAGGCAAGGAGAAAAGAAGAAGAAGAAGCTGTTTTAAACATTGCGTTTCAGAACATCCCACCCCAAAACAAAAGAAGAACATGGGAGGACCGTTCTCCTACAAAGCAATACATTTCCCGTATCTATCCTTTCTTCTTGTTCCTGTCTTATAGAGCAACGAGTTTTCTGGGCTAGAGATATGTGTTCGCTATTTTGATCTGATCTTCATGCTTTATCTACTTTATCATAGTGAAGCAGCCACACATAAAACAGACCTTTTTGTGCCCAGAATCCTGAAGTGTCCCTTAGCTAATGCCTGACCCTCCAGATGTTGTAGTCCAGAAACATCTGGAAGGTCGCTCCTTCAGATAGATTGGTTTGATTAAGGGCCAAAATACACTGCAGCAATAATCTGGTTTCATGCCACTTTAATTGCTCAATGCTAGGGAACTCTGGGACCTATAGTTTTGTGAGACATTTAACCTTCTCTATCAGAGAGCTCTGGTGCCACCACAAAGTACAATTCCCAGGATCCTTAGCACTGAGCCAATGCAGTTAAAGTGGTGTCAAACTGGATTATTTCTGCAGTACGTTTTGGCCCTAAGTCAGAGCGTTTTAGTAGGAATACTGTAATACTAAGAAATAATGTAAGATTAATTAAATGTCAGAGATATATTGGAACATTCGATGTAAAGCTGAGCATTTAGGAAGATAATAAGGTAAAATTTACTCAGACTGTTCAAGAGATGTTTAATGAAAACTGAGTTATTTAATTCATATTATTTATGGAGAGATTTATTTCCATAGAGGTATAAAAGGATGGAAAGAAAACTCTGAATTGCAGGTAGAAGGCTAAAAGGAATAAATGAAAATGAAGAAAATGAAAGCCAGTGAGAATTATTAAGAACCAATTCTCTGAAGGGAAGAAAAAGATATATATAATCGTCTGTTTAATTTGTGATCAGCATGCTTATTTTAATTATTGAAATAAATAAATATTTTTTTAAAAACAGGAAAAGACGGCTAAAATCACTTTGCGCACCCAACCAGACTCAAGGAAAACCTTCAAGAGTCCCACAAGTGGATTCTTGGGTATGATGAACGTAATGTGCATAACAGGCAGAGGACAAAAAGATTGAGGAGGAATAGGGGAAAGCTACTGCTAATTCATTTTGCAAAATATTCTGGATTTTAGAAAGTCTGGTTCTGGGGTAATCTCTCTCTTAAAGCTTACAGTACTTTCCTTTCCTTTCTCATTCCCTTCCTTTTTCTCATCTTGCCTGTCATTTCTTCTGCTCTTTCTCAACCCCATTGTGTGATTATTCATTCTGTTGTTGCAAAAAAGGAAGGAAGGAAGGAAGGAAGGAAGGAAGTTTCCGTACAGAGTTGTAGTAATGACTGCAACAAGATAATGTCTGTGAAGGGTCCAATACTGCTATTATTATATTAAAGTAATTAAATCCTTACATCAATAACTTGGACAAACACGTTGTCCAAGACAGTGGTTAGGACCGAAGGCAGTGGGATTCCAATAGCAAGAGGCCCTGTAAGAAACAAATTATATGATTTTAGGCACATGGAGAGATGTGTTGCTGCAGACAGAGGTCCAGGGCGTGCTTATAGACCTTATTTGCCTGTTGTATTTCTGTACCAACTTTTACATCATGCTAGGTCCAAAGTCAGTTTGCAACTACACAGGGAAATCAAACGCAGTGCATTGAAACTAATTTTAAAAAGCTAAAGATGATATAGCTAGCGTACAAAGTTCAAATGAATCAAGAATATTGCAAATGCCCATGTGACTACAAAGACAATGGTCTTCCTTGTCCCCAAGACCCAGGGCCACCTTCTGGAAGGCTTAACTGAAGTTGACAAGTCTATGGAGTTTATCACACTGGGGGTAATTTCAGCATTAAAGAGAGATTAAAGCACATTTAAAGCATCCCGCAAATGAAGCGGAAATGGCAAGTAATTGCGCGAATGATTATCACACGCAATTGTGCAGATAAAGTGATAACGGAAATGCATTGTCGCTGAAATCCTGAAAGGAAAAAGATGCGTGTGGATACTTGTTTGTGACCACTTTAATAAACTTCATCCCGAAAACATCCTGGAAAAAAATGTGTAATTACTCTGGATCCATTTGAGACCTTGCATGCTGCATTCCATGTACACTGCAAGGAGCAACTGAGCTGTAGTGTTTTCCAGATCATCAAAACTTTCTTTCACTGACATTGGCCTCCCTTCTGAGGCAGGGCATGAGCCAAAGCTCTCACAGGACAGGGCCAGTTGGGACAGGAAGACAATGTGCTTCTCCAACCACTGGCTTTCTGTGGTATCTTTCCCAGAAGGAGGGTTTCCATAGCACCATGACATCTAAGAATCCAGACTTTGTCTAACCATCTTCCCCATGAATTTGTATAATCTTCCTCCACCTCCATGAATTTGACTGAACCATCTTGCAGGTTTCTCCTGCTCAGCTGCTTTCCTGAGGATCTTACCATTGATAAGAGGCAAAAGGATTTCACCCAGTAAGTTATTGAGGTGGGCTACAAGACTGGAGACCTGTGAGAGAAGAAAAGAGTGAAAAGTGGACATGTGGAATAGATGAAGCGGCCTTATGGCCAATACAGACCTTGAGCTCATCTAGCCCAGAACTGACTGAGCAGTGTTCTCTCTAGAAGGTTTCATATGTAAAGGACTCATAAAATCTTAGAATCATAGAGTTGGAAGAGACCACAAGGGACATCAGGACCAAGCCCATTCTGCCATGCAGGAAATCTCAATCAAAGCATACCCAACCCAGTCTGGGGATACTGGTGGAGAGTGAACCTGGAGCTTCTGCAAACAGAGCTCATGAGCTGAGCCCCATCATCTGCAGACCTTCTCATCATCACTTCCCCAGTATTTCAGACAAAGAAGGGTCTTCCCAGCCCTCCCTGGATATGGCAGGAATTGGTCAAGGGATCTTCTGCATAGAAAACATCTCTTCTACCAATGAGCTCTAAAGTTTCCCTGTTTACACCAGTAAGAAATAGCCACCATTACCAAAAAAAACCTTGAAAGTAAAATGATGATGCCCCAGAAAAGATCAACTTACATCCGTGATGCCAACACCTGAAGATACCAGCACAAGCGCGTTCCTGAGGGGTAAGAATATGTGACACTGTAAGAATTCAGGGGGTGACATTGTTGAGCGACTGGTTTGATGTGTATGTCGACAATAATAGCTGCTGTTGGTGCTCACCAAAGTCCATCCTCACCCTGACTGAGTGTACAGCTGTGTAAACTATTTATCTGGGAATGTGGTTGCGTCACACTCCTCTTTATCCAAATTTTTCCTGGAAGCACCAGTGAGGTTTTGCAACAGGACCTGTGTGCCTCCCGCCATACCCCAAACCACCAGGGAAACCATGGGGCTCCAATTGTTGCATTAAAGTTTCTAAATCCTCTTGGTTGCAGTTTCTGGCCTTCCATCAGGTAAACTTTGGTAGGGAGCAAGGGTGAGTAAATAAGTAAATAACTTCTAATCACTTTCAAGCCCTCTCAAGGATATGTTTTTTAGGCCAACTGGTGGATTCATGTGCCATTTGTGTAGCTCAGCTGACCACTTGGTACAACTATATACATCTAGCAAGTCAGCTGCACAGCACATGGCTACAGAAATGGGGAATAATGCTCAGCAGTAGGAATATCCAGAGCAGTGATTCCCAGACTCTGGTCCTCTAGCTGTTTTGGACTTCAGCCATCTTGGCTAATGGTCTGGGATTCTGGAAGCCAAAGTCCAAAATACCTGGACAACCAGAGTTTAGGATTCACTGAGCTAGAGTACAGACATACAGTTGTCCTTCCATATGTGCAGATTTGGAGTCCACAGTCTTACTCTTTGCCAGAAGGACAAGATGCTATCTTTAAAATGGACATGCATGCCTGCACGCAGCCCCACAGGTGCATCATGTGCTCACATGCCATTATTCTCTATGGGACTCGCATATGTGCGAGTTGCCGTTTTCACGGGGGGGGGGTGTCTGAAACAGATCCCCCACGCGTTGGGAGGGGTGACTGTATTCTGATACCTGCTGATGGCCATTGTGTTACATTACTATATATACTTGTGTATAAGTCAACATCATATATAAGTTGAGGGCAGGTTTGGGGGCCAAAATTAAGAGTTTGATATGAAATATGGATAAGTTGAATTTGGAAAACCCACAAATAAAAAAAAAACCCTATTCTTTTTACCTAAGTGAACACCTCTCTAGCAATCTCCAGGTCCTCCAGTGCAACGCTATGGTCAACATCTGCCAAAGGTTGATCGTAGCATCATGCTACAAATGCCTAGAGAAGTGTTTTCTCTAGGACCTTCTAAGTTATCTAGCACAACTCAAAGTCAACTACAAAGTTGCAATGGAGGACCTATAGATTCCTAGAGAGAACATATTAATCAAAACTGCAGATAATCAAAGCCACAACTGTATAGTAAATGGTGGCTGTGCAATGTGTGGAGGAGGCAGCCAGGCACAGATGGGGCTAAGAAAACACATGGTAACTTTGCCTAAGGATCAGTCATCACTTAGGGCCACTAGAAGTCAGAAAAACAACAACACAACAAGGGCATGAGCACCTAAGACCTAACAGCACATAATGCCAAGCACCACAGTCCCCATACACTTTGTAGTAACATGGAGACAATCACACAACTCCCATTGGATTTTGGATGGCACTATGAGCACCAAAAACAACAGAACACTTACCCAGAGATGGAGACGACTATTTTCAGTTTGCTAGAAACCACAGAGATCGCGGCAGCCAACTTGAGGCTCTGCAGATACACATTTGAGAAAGCCACAATGGTCAGAAGGGAGTGAAGGTTGGTTAGATTCCCGCTTCCCATTGGCATGGCAGAATGCAGCAAGGGTAAGAGGGTTTCTGGAACCAGGGAGAAGAGTATTTATAATGGTAATACTTACACATTTGACAACAAGTACAGACAGTACAGATCCATCTGCATTCTTGACAAACACCTCGGTTTGGACATTGGCAGACACAATAGCCCCAGTAGCTTTAAATTCAATCTCTGGATCTGCCAGAAGGAAAATTTTAAGGAACAGGATATTCTGTAGAAAGAGTGAGAGATCATCAGTAGCAAAGCTTCATGCCCGCAGAAACTCAAGTGTTTAGGGTCAGTTCTGCACCCTCCAGGGGTTGGTCAGGAAGGAGGAACCCAAAGGGACACCATACATACCCCAGAGATGCTTGCAGAGCCCTGAAGAGAGATGGGAGGGAAAAAAGAGAGATTCAATATTGAGTCTTGGTAGGCTTCCATTTTTGTTCTTTGGAACATCCATGGCAGTTAAAATTTGGGCTGTGTTGTTAGTCACTCTCACATCATCCCTGACCCATGGCAACCCTGTGTATGAGACATCTCCAAGACCCTTGTTCTCCATTGCTCTACTTAGTTCCTATAATTTCATGCCCCTGACTTTTTGGATTGAGTCTATCCATCTGGCATGTGGTCTTCCTCTCTTTCTACTGCCTTCTACCTTTCCCAGCATTATTGTCTTTTCCAATGGATCGTGCATTCTCATGATGTGGCCAAGCGATGACAGGCATAATTTGATCATCTTGGCTTCCAGGGAGATTTTTGGCTTTATCTGCTCAAGGACCCATTTGTTTGTCTTTTTGGCTACCCATGCTATCCTCAACACTTTTCTCCAGCTCTAAATTATTTTCTTCCTATCCACTTTCTTCTCTGGCCAGCTCTCACATCTATACATGGTGATCGGGAATGCAATGGCTTGGATGATTGATTAACTTTAGTGCTCAGTTGTATCTCTTTACTCTTTAGCATCTGGTCTAGTTCCTTCATGGCGGTCCTTCCCATTCCTAATCTTCTTCTTATTTCCTGACTGCAGTCTCCATTCTGATCAATGTTTGATCCCAGGTAGGGGAACTCTTTAACTATTCCAATTTCCTTATTGTCTAGGTTGAATCTGTGCAGTTCCTTCATGGTCATTATTTTTGTTTTCTTTACATGCAGCATTCAGCAAAAGGGCCATGTCCACACTGATGGGAAAACCCAGCTTACCATCAGGACTTCTGGATCTGCAGGGAGGACAACTAGCACCCACACAAGAACAACACCAGTCTAATCTGCACTGCAAAAATAATGCAGTGTAGCACCACTTTAACTGGCATGACTTACTGCTATGGATTCCTGGGACATCTAGTTTGCTGTGGCACCAGAGCTCTCTGAACTACAAATCCCAGAATTTCATAGCACTGATCCATAGCAGCTAAAGTGGTGCATTGCAAATTAGACTGGCGTTTAGCAGCTAATCCAGCCATTACTTTCATTTCAGGGGTTTTTACAGGGGTGAATTTTGTTACAAATATTTAGAGTAAATTCAGCACCCTCCAAGGGTTGGTCATCCCCCAAAAAAGACTAGAAAGTCCCGTTCTTTCTAGGGTGTGGGGTTGGAGATCCATACAACACTGGGCTTATCCAAGAATATTTCCTATCAGTTCCCAGGTATAACCAAAGACAATATGGAACAACCCCAGAGGTCGGTTTATTTTCACCTTGTTTTTACCATCTTAAGGGACAGAATTTTCCATTTTAAGGTACAGGAAATAGATCATCTTACTGGTCATGGGTCTATGCTGTGGAAGCAGTGTTGTTGTTGTTATTGTTGTGTGCCTTCAAGTAATTTCCCACATAGAGCAACCCTAAGGCAAAGCTATCATAGGGTTTTCTTGGCAAGATTTGTCCAGAGGAGGTTTGCCAATGGAAACCGTTTATGCTGGTACAATTTGAAACCATCAAAACAAAAAGTTCTTGAAAAATCCTGGACAGTTTTGGTACTTTAGCCAGCGTGGATAGCCCCTTAATTGTCCTAAAGAGGAAGGTGACAGGATTTACATCCCAATATCCCAAATATCAGAATAATGGTTTCATTCCCACTACCTTTTAAACCGGTTCACAATTCGGCACAAACTGGTTCAAACGACCCTGGTTCCCCCTTAATCCAAATTGCTGAATTGATTCGGGGGGGGGGGGGGTATGCACTAGACCCATTTAACCTGCATCTTTTTGATGCTGATTTTTTCTCCCTCGTCTTTTTTGATAAATCGATTCTGCACAAGTGTGAACCACAGGGGGATCAGAATTGATTCAAATTTGCCCTTTAGCTGGCTGGAACCGAATCATTTTGAATTGATTCATCATCAATGCAAACCACAAGTGGGTTATTTTGATGCCGGTAAATGACAGAAAATGCAATTGGGGCAAATGTAGTGTCGAATCGATCCATTGGTTCGGATCGCACACCAATTTATCTGTAAGCGGGAATGGGGCCAATATGTATTATTTCAGCCTACTCACATAGACACATCATGTGCCACATGGCAACCTACAAAGGTCAGTTTAATATCAAGAAAGAACAGGGGAGTGTGTGTCTCAATGCCTTTTGTTTTGGAGCAGGTTGGCCAACCGTCTTCTCCACCTTTGCCTATAACCTCACCTTCTACACTGTCTCATCCTCACATTGAAATTAACCCCACAAAAAGATGGTTTTTGAAATGGCTTTGCATTTCATTGAGAGGGGGGCACATAGTGCTCACAGTTTTGAAAGATGTTACTCACCCCTGGAACCAGGGCTAAAATAGCGTTCTTCAGTTCGTCAGCTTTAGAATACTGTTTTTCAGGAAAGGAAAGAAGAGTGTTAGTTCATAAATCTGAACAGCAAGCGCCTTGATACTTACATAAAGGCTTAATGGAATTAAACACTGTGGGTAATTGTTATTAAAATGATCATGCAAAAATATGGAAGGACTTTGCAGTATATGATTACAGCAGCGAGAAGGGTCTCTGCTCGGAGGTGGAAGGAAGTTACTACTCCAACCCATGAAGATGATTGATGAAGACAGTTGAACTTACTGAAAGGCTCAAATTGACAACTCAGATGAAGGAGAAATCCTGGACACAATGTTTAAAAGACTGGAAGATGTTTATTTCTTACATGCATTCCATTTGGGGTTTAAGGTATTAGTTTTAGGTTTGTAATAGTAATTAGTTTTAGGTCTTCTCTCTAAGAATTTCTAAGTTCTCCAGTGCAACTCTTCTGGAATTTGACCACAGAGTCATACTGGAGCAGCTAGAGATTCCTAGACACAACACTTCTCTAGGAATTTGTAGGTCCTCCAAAGCAATTCTATTGTCAAATTCCAGCAAATGTTGATCACAGAGTTGCACTGGAGGACCTAGAGATTTCTAGAGAGGTCTTCAAACCTCGAATGTGTGAATGAGATTATTCACCTCATTCCAGTAAAAAAAAAAACCCACACACACACATTTACAGCACTATATAAATGTAAATTTGCAGCACTATATAAATAAAGCTTAATAATAAAAATAATAATAACAACAACAACATGTCAAACAGGCCCAAGTTTAGCAGCAGCTAGTGCAAAAAGATGCAAATAATCAAAGCCATGAAAGGGAAACTTGCAAACATAGAGGGCCCACAATTGTATTTTTAAAAATTAATTATTTTTAACACACTAACTATTTTAATAGACGTTGCCTTACACAATTAAACCTAAAAAGACAAACCTGGTGGTTGACAGACTGTTAACCTATAGATGTCATCTCTACTATAACATAACATTAAAAACATAGAACATTTATCAATGTAACCTTTAGCAATAAAACGATTTCCTAAATTTCTACCACTCCGAATATCATTCCATATTTAAATCACTTTTCTCTCTGTTGAAATTATTATACACCTCTGTCTTATTCTTCTAAGATATATTTTAACTCTCTTTAAATTAAGGAGAAAAAGACAAAAAGAAAACCCAAACCTTCTCTCCTTTCTACTTCAATCTGCCTTAAGGTCTTTTCTTCCAAGTTTCTTTCCATATATTCTAAGACTTTTGACCATTCTTCTTTATATTTATCTAATGATCTAGTTTTAATCACACAAGTTAGTTGTCTATCTCAATATAATCATACAAGATGCATCCACACTGGAGCCATAACCTGGTTTGGCACTGCTTTAACTGCCCTGGTTCAAGGCTATGGAATTCTGGGCAGTTAAAGCGGTGCCAAACTGGGTTATGGCTCCAGTGTGGATGCAGCCACAGTTTCCATTTGTGATGGTGTTACTTCTTTTCCCCCCCAGTTTCTATATAAATTGTATTTGTGTTTGTTGTTGTGTTATCTGTATTTAATAAAAATGAATTACAAAATGATTGTGCAGTGTTAATGCACTCAGTGCAAATTATGATGCTCCCTTTGTAGCCCTGGAGGTGTCTCCGGCTGTATTCACACTGGAGAAATAAACCAGTTTAAGTGCCATGGCTCAATGCTGTGAAATTCTGGGAATTGTAGTTTGTTGTGGGGCCCAGAGCGGAGCTCTGCTCCGCTCTGGGCCCACAACAAACTACAATTCCCAGAATTTCACAGCATTGAACCATGGCACTTAAACTGGTTTATTTCTCCAGTGTGAACACAGCCGATGTGGCAGATGCTTCTACCCCCAGTATTCAACCAAGGAGAAGTCATCCCAATCCAAAGGATCCCTTCCTGCTGTGCAATCCATCCCTCCATTGCAGCATTCTCCTTGTCATTTCGGATCCTCATCTTTCCTAGCTGTTCTGTCCAGCTACCAGACTGCTTCGTATCAGAGATTACTCACCTTGTCAGGGGTGCAGCTCAATTCCGCAGGTTGTTTGGGGGATATGACAGACAAGACGATATTCACCAGTCCAGGATGGATAGCCTGGCAGTGCTTATAATTCAGCAAAGGAGGCACGCCAATAGAGACGGCTAGGTCAGGGATGGAAATGATGGCACCTGCTACCTGGAGATCAACCTGAAGGGACAGAGAAAGTGCCAACTATCAGATCCACACAGACTAATAAAAGAATCAGAGCATCATAGAGTTGGAAGAGATCCCAAGAAGGGCCATCCAGTCCAAACCCCCTTCTGCCATGCAGGAACTCTCAATCAAAGCATCCCCGATAGATGGCCATCTAGCCTCTGTTTAAAGACTTCTAAAGAAGGAGACTCCATCACTTCCCAAGGGAACATGTTCCACCTTCAAACAGCCTTCACTGTCAGGAAGTTCCTCCTAATGTTAAGGTGGAATCTCTGTTCCTGGGGCTTGCATCCATTGTTTTGGGTCCTGTTCTCTAGAGCAGCAGAAATCAAGCTTGCTCCCTCCACCGTCCTCTGAGGGAATATGTTCCACTGTCAAACAGCTCTTACTGGACTCTTTCAAACGGGGAGGAATTTCTCCCAACTCCGAATGGAGCCAATGCGGATTCATGTAAATTCGCTTGTTTAGCGAATTTACATGAACCCCTGCTCCGTTCGGAATTACTTCCCATTACCCGAAAATAACCCCCTCCTGCCCGAATTTGCATGCAAAGCTTTAATTCGCAATAACGTAAAACCCATGATTGCATTCGAATTGGCTTCCCTCTTGCCCGAATTTGCGTGCGAAGAGCTAATTCGCAATAACGTAAAACCCATGATTGCATTCGAATTGACCTTAAATTATACTTCCAATTTAGCCTTGTATGAAAGAGTCCACAGTCAGGAAGGTCCTCCTAATGTTGAGCTGGAATCTCTCTTTCTATAACTTGCATCCATTGTTCCAGGTCCTGTTCCCTGGAGCAGCAGAAAACAAGCTTGCTCCCTCCTCAATGTGACATCCCTTCAAATACTTAAACAGGGCTATCATGTCACCTCTTAACCTTCTCTTCTCCAGGCAAAACATATCCAGCTCCCTAAGTCGCTCCTCATAGGGCATGGTTTCAAGACCCTTCACTATTTTAGAGAGGAGACACGTGGTGCCTCCGTCGTTTAGGGAAGGAGATGATAGCTAGAGGTACAGAAGGGCTTTCCCATCTGTTGTCATACTTACATAAAGATCTATTCCAACATAAGCGTCCAGTAGTGCAGGCAAGCTCGACAGCTGAATGTTCACGTTTCCATAAATGCCCAGGGGAAAGACCACTGTGTGGGAAGAGAGGGAACCGTCACCTCAGCCCACACTCAGCCATGCTCATCCCTAACATGCTTTGGCGCTTTGAAAGTTTTATGTGATCTTCTTGGCCCTTTTGTGTTAGACTTTGACCATCCATCTCTCCCCGTTGGCTGCTTGGGCTGGTACATAGGCAGTATTTGTTAATAATAATAATTTTATTTATTTATTTATTTATTTATTTATATCCCACCTCTCTGTCAATTGCAATTGAGGCAATGTAAAAGTTAAAAATTACATATAACTCCCCTGTTCCAAAATCCCATCCACCCCTAAAACATCAATTAAACAATTAATAATTTAAAATAATACATTAAAATAACAAATTAAGCAAGTAGGTTATAGGAAATTCAGAAGGGTGGTAAGTTCAGATTCGTGGCTGGGTTTTCTCTTCAGGAAAGGCCTGCCGGAAGAGATCCGTCTTGACAGACTTTTTGAAGCTGTCTAAGCTGGTAATATGATGGATCTCCTCCATCATATTTTTATGCAGTTTTGCAGACTGCCCAAAAAGGGCGGTCTGGAGCCTCCTTTTACTTCTGCGCACCGTCGCCATAGCAACTAGACAGCACGGTGAAGGTGCGCAGGAGAAAAAGAAGCGCTGAATGCCTGCTCCTTTTTGCATCGCAGTTGCAACACAAAAAGTGCAGACAGCACTTTTCGCAAGTCACAACTGCGCTGGGCCAAATGGATGCTGTGCAGCTGCAATGGCATCTCTACATGTGCCATTTAAATGGTGCTACGTAGCGACGCTGTCCCGATCATGTGCTAGGGTTGTGGGGCGTGTATACACTCCGCCCCGAGGCAACCCTAGCACTTGACGAGGGCACCCTATAGCGCCCATCCCTAGTTTTACTTTTTACTTATCCAAGAATCTTATCAAAATCCATAATTTTTGGCCCCAAAACCTGCCCTCGACTTATACATGAGGTCGATTTATAGTTGAGTATATACGGTAGGTGAAAAAGAAAATGTCTGGTTAAGAAAAGCACGGGGGGGGGGGGGATGCCGAGGAAAGAGGGTGCCGTTGCAAGACAAGAGCCATTTTGGAGCAGTTGAGTCCTCCTTCGTTCCACACCCAGCTAAGGAAGGAGGGGACAAAGGAACCATTTTGGAAGAAAGAAGCTGAGGGTTGAAACCAAGACAGAAGGTGAGAGAGAAGAAATGAGTTGTCAGTGCACATATCTTTTTCCTCGATATCTGCTGTGCAGCATTAGAATTGTGGGCATACTGTGCTCTTTGCCTCTATCCATTCTTAATTTGAACATTTGACGGGGGAGAAACAAACCAATATTCCAAAACACCATTCATCTCCTGGGATTATTCTAGCAGAAGGCAAAACCTGGCAGATGATGGCCACGACTGGATGATATTACATGACAGCGAAATGCAGTGGAGGAATGTAACAGTTCAGAAAGCAATCAGATGCAAGGTTCTCACCATTTAGAGTGTCCAACAGTACCACCTTCGCCACATCAAAGACAACCTTCAGAATGGGGCAGATCTACAGCATGAAAAAACAGAATAAGATGCTATGCAAAGTCACACATTTCCCTGCAACTTGCCTCATATTGGATCCTCTCCTTTAGTTCAAGCAGGATGGTGTAAGAAAGCCTTTTATATACTCACATACTCACATATCTGCCTCATGCACATGGCAGCATATTCTTGCTGGCATGTGCTTTAAAAATAATGCACTGGTCAGTAAGGGGCTGTGCAGACCGCCCCTGAAGGGTTGGCCTGCAACCCTCCATCTTCCCCAGATCAGGGCCGTGGCAACTGCACACTCTGGCTCCGATCTGGCTTTTTCAGGGTGTGAAAAGGAGCTGCAAAAAGAGCATTCTTTTTGTGCCCTGGAAATGGCGTGATAGCCATGGCTTTAAGGCTCTCCTTTGGGAATGTGTCGTGTAAACGCAGCACCAGAGGACCGCTGTGATGCCATGTGCCATGTGGAGCAATGCGCATCATCACTCCCCCATGGGGCAGAGTCAGGGCATGTGTTGTATGGATGCATTGCCCCTACTCCACCCCCAGGCCAGCCTTAACATCCAGTAGAAATGGCCATAAGCAAGACTATGCTTCTGCATTTCTCTAAAACCAGAGAAAGACAAGGCTAGGCAGACCTGTCTCACTGTAGGAAAGTATGGAACCAAGAAAGGCTGGTTCTGGTCCATATGAAGATTGGTTACATCACAGAAGGGAGAATTCATGGACATCAGTAGGCAATGGGATCTTGCAGCACCTTAGAGTAACTGAGGAAAAGAAGTTGTAACATGAGCTTTGGTAGATTTGGTCTACTTCCTCAGATGCATTGCATACTTTTCCTCTTCTTCATCTGCCCCTTCCCCTTCATCTCCTCCAAATCACTGAACTATTTGAGCATTATACATACTATACATACCTTCTGTCTTGAAGTGTAGTTCTTAATTGCCTATTAGTTTATAGGATTATTTTTCTAAATTAGGAAAATGCATGGGGTTCCTAAGGACACCCTGCTGGAGTGAACCAAGGGGCCCCAAATGCATCTGAGGAAGTAGCCTGAAGTCTAGGAAAGCTCATGCTGCCAACTTTTTTCTTTCATTTAGTCTCAAAGGGACTACAAGATCTATCCACATACTCAGTCTAGCGATGTAATTCTTCACTATGTTTCTTCTCAAAGGTAGCAACGAGTAATTTCAGCAATTTTCTTCCCATTTGAAACCTATACAGTTATTCACAATCAGGGACTTATTCTGTGAAAAAAAAATCCCACATGGGTGTTTTGCGCAGAATGTAGAATATTTATTTATTCATTTATTTATTGCACAGGAATTAATATTTCTGCATTGAAATAGCATTTTCCACACAGAAAAGGTGGGGTTTCCTGCACAAAAAAATTCTGAAATCTGTGCAAAACCACCTCATAAGAATTTTGCACAAAATAAATCCCAAACTGCGAAGATCCTTGTCAGTCCGGGATTCTTCTTGTCACAGTTTCCCAATACTCAAAGGACATATTTTTCAAACATTTTTCAAAATGTTTTAAAATATTCTTTCCATCTCTACACCAATCCTTTTGGTGTGCACAGGCTCTGTTTGTTTGTTGGAGTCAAGCATTGGCTATGAATCTTTCCGTGTCCAATATTTCATAGCATTGTTAGGTGGAACTAATGGTTTTAAGACTCAAGAGAGAGATTGAACGTTGAAAATTTCTAGCTACTAATGCCTTCCCAACTCTTGCTGACCGATGGTCCCCTTGGAGAGCTGTTGTCTATGGACTTACCTGGAGGTTTAGGTCTGCGATAATAGAATTCTGGATGGTTGTTATTGCTGATAGCGGAAGCAAACTGCAAAATAAAACATACAGAGGTGGCTTAGGATTTGCTGGGCAACTGAAGCCCTTTAGTGTACAATCAAGTCCTGATAGCATGGGCTATTTTAAAGATGATAAATGATATACACTTTTTGGGATCTTTTTCAAGAGAGAATTGCTTTAGTCTATTTCAGCATTAGAAAGGAAAGGAGGGATGAATCTAGCAGCTCTTTGGCAACTAAGGCTGCATCCACACTGGAGAAATAACCCAGTTTGGCACTCTTTAACTGCCCTGGCTCAAGGCTGTGGAATTCTGGGAGTTTGTTGCCGGCCTGGAGCGGTTCGTACTTCTACGGAAACCTTTCACTAGTTGGTGCCCTCCAGATGTGTTTCACTGCTACTCGCATCATTCATAGCCAGTGGGTGTTTAGGACCAAATACTCACCCGCCCAAGAGCGTGATGTCAATGGGTCCAACTTCAAAAGCACATTCATAAAATTTAACATCTAAGAGACCATTGTTAAAGTTTTCAAGTTCATAGACGACTTTCAAGCTCAAATTCAACGAAGCAGAAAGTACGCTTGTGGTTGCTAGGAGCCTAAAAAAATACAAACACAAGAGTGCATACAATGTACCCCTTAATCTGTAGCATTAAGAAGTCAAAATATATAGCTGGAACTTTCATCAAACTTTATGTCGAGGGAGGAGAAATGTCGTATTTGAGGTGGTATTCCATGGTTCCTCTTCCCTATGCCCTCAGTATCCATTGCAAACCATGGGTCCTTTTGTATTCCCACCAGGAGAAATAGAAGAGGACAAGGATGGATCGGCCACATGGAAATCAGTTTTCCAGTTTTTCCAATGCAGAACTACAAATCCCACAGCGTTTTCTAATAAGCTATTTGGTGAGAACAAAAATCTTTTATTCAAGAATCGTTAAGAGACCTCCGGAGAATTGCATTTCCCATGGTCCCCTGAAATTTTGCTCCTGAACATTTTATTACTGATTCTCACTCAAAACTGCTTCAACTCCAGCTGGTTGAAAGGCAAAGAGGTATATTTTTAAGAGAGGAGGACAGACTAGGGCTGCATCCACATTGGGGAAATAACCCAGTTTGGCACTGCTTTAATTGCCTTGGCTCAAGGCTCTGGAATTCTGGGAGTTGGAGTATGTTGTGGGCCCAGAGCGGAGCTCTGCTCCGCTCTGGGCCCACAACATACTCCAACTCCCAGAATTCCAGAGCCTTGAGCCAAGGCAATTAAAGCAGTGCCAAACTGGGTTATTTCCCCAATGTGGATGCAGACTAGGATGACCTTCGAGGAGGCAATGTCTGTCTGAAATGTGCAACTGATTATTTTCCAGATCATAACTTGAGAAGAGCTAGAAAAAGACTGTCAATGCTTTAAAAGCTCATTTCTCATTCGAGTAGAGCTGGGAAGTTACACATTACATTAATGTCATTAGCTGTAGATCATTTTGTGGCTGTTATTTTTAAATGTCATCAAAAGTAATGACTAATACAGCAAGTCACACATGTCTAGCAATAGTAACAAATTACCTTTGCTGGGGCTTTGAATTCCATATACAAAGTAAATTTTCCAATCTCTGTATGAGAAGGTCTCATAAGAACTTCTGGGGTCTATTTTCAAGCCTGATTTGGGTGATAATTTGTTAAGGTCCCTGGGATCCTTAACCACCTGGAACTACTGTCGGTATATGATTCTGTGAATACTGGTAAACTATATTAGCTATCCCGGCTTATATCCTCTTTTAATAACCAAAATCTGCGTGTTTTGCTTTCAAACAGGGATGGGGAAGAAGCTCTGGAGAGTTTCAATACTCACGCGTCGCCAGTGATGTCCACGTGAACATAAAAAGTTACACTTATTTTTCCCGGAAGGAGGACCACTGCAGAACCAGTAATTTGGACATCGACAACTTTGAGCCTGAAGAGAGAGTTTGAGAAACAGTGAGAAAGGGGACATATGTTTAGACAACATCCGTGGCAGAGTGAAACTATGCAGTTGTTGCAACGTTGTTTTGGAGATTGTCACCCAAGGCTAAAATGTGGCATTAAAGCAGAAGAGACACATCCACGGCCAAACCTTATTGGGTGATGACTATGATTGAGCTGCAGATGGTCTGTCCTCCATCTGTGACTATGGCACAGCTTTTAATTGTGGGGTTTGCCCATCAATTGCTCCCAATGTCATTGCTGTAGCATTAGATTTGTGTGTGAAATGTCTGGGCTGGGATCCCAGAATTGGGCATTTCCTCGACTCTCTCACTCCCACTCCCCCCACTATTCTCAAGCACTCTGTTTTCTTTTTAAAAAATAACTTTATTTTATTTTCTTCCCCACCAACACCTAAATTACATTATCATAATGACTAAATTGAAGTGATTTAGACTTGAGTCAATTGACTCGGACTCAAGTCGCTTCAATGACTTGGACTAGGCTTGGCAAAAATGGCACACTGACTCAACTTGACTTGAGACTTATATATTTTAGTGACTTATTTGCTAGTGCCATTCACTTCGAGCAGCAAGCAAGAACTGCCCCCAAAGCTTGGGGTGGATTTCCCTAAAGGGAACAGCAAATGTGTTAGGCAACAGGCTTCAGGCAGAAGGATCCTTTGAAAGCTGGACCTCAACCCTCACCTAAACCCATTGCCTAATGTGTTTGTTGTTCCTCTCCAAGAAATACACCCTCCATTAAAAGTTGGCCCCCAGATCTGAGACTTGACTTAAGACTTAACATGAAAGTATCTTGCAAGGACTTGAGATTAGACTTGAGACTTGCAGATACAGACTTAGGGGGCAATACAGACCGGCACTTTGTGGGTGAAGCCAGGGCACAGCATCCGCATGCTGGATGCCCTAACCGTAGCCTTGCCCCCAGGGTGCCATTTTGGCACGTGCCAGTCTACACGGTGTGTGCCATGACAATGCTCCTTCGGTGCTGCATCCAAACGGCACAGCACCGAAGGGGCATCATAAAGCCATGCTGCCACAGATATGATGCCCCTTCAATACTTTTTGCACTCTACAGAGGCCAGATCGGTGCCACAACATGCATGCAGTTGCCACAGCCCCAATCCATTCATTAAAGGGGCGGCTGCATGCCTCCCCTTAGGGGCAATCTGTACAGCCCCTCATTTCATATATATGTCCCCCTTTCTCCCCAAAGGGACCCAAGGTGGCTCACAGATTTAAGATTTGACTTGTGACTTGGTGTAAAAGGCTTGAATACATCACTGCTAAATTGTTTTAAAAAGAGAGAGAGAAATAAAAATATAAAAGCAAAAGGCATGCTGGTAAAGCAGTAGGGGAGGGAGGGAGGATTAAGGACCATGCAGGGAAAGCATCCTGGACCAGGAACGGCTGCAATAGTGATTGCAGACACATGCAACAGGGACTGCTCCCGAGCCAATATTTCCATTCATTAACACGGTCATAACAAGATCGGGGACTCATGCGATAATCTCCTTTGTCTGCAGAGAAAGCGACCAGGATGCTTTGGGAAATGGATCTCATCTCAAAACATGCTTTTGCCTTACACAAAACCCTCAGATCCTACCTTCCCATGCTTTTAATGCTTCATTCCTCACAACGTTTTCCATAATTCCAATAAAATAATAATAATAATAATAATAATAATAATAATAAATTTTATTTATAACCCGCCCCTCTGACCAAGCAATCGGGGCGGGGTGCAACAAAGTTTAAAATAATTACAGTTAAAAATTATTACAACCCAATCCCAACCTCCCACCCAATATCAAATATCACTAGCATGCAAAAGTGGTCTTTAAAGCAGAGGCGTCACTCGGGGGATGTGGGGGTTTGGGTCTGTTCCAGGTGACAACCTAAAGGATGGGTGACACTGCTGCTCCCCAAACATCTGCCTATGGGCAAAAAATACGCTGTGGTGTTCCCTGCATCCCTTTAAAAAGATAGAAGAGAAGGCATGAATGGGGCAAGACTCAGTGGGAGGAGAATATCCTTTCTAAACTTTCTTTAAAAACATCTCATCTTGCCAAAATTTCACTTTAACCACATGAAACTGCATGCATTTAAAAATAATTAGGCTGTGCATACGATACTGAGTTGTAAAGCTATTACTTCAGTTTTGCTAGTTGTTTATGCCACAACTATTACCATTACATTCGGTAACGTATGGAATTATGGTTAATGAATAACATTCCTAAGGATTCGGTAGGGTAGGGTAGGGTAGGGTAGGGTAGAGTAGGAAGCCAATGGAGGGAGTAACACCATGAGTTTCTGCATTGGATGATGCCAGCCCTCGGCCTCTACTTACCCAGCAATACTACCAAGTAAATTGAGCAGTCCTCCAAGTGGAATGTCAGCAAATTTAAGGCCTTTCAGGTGATTCCCTAGGAGGTCATTATTCTTCATAACAGAGTGAAGGACTGCAACAGAAATAATATCCTTGGGATCAGATGAAAGAGACAGATGGGGAAGTATTGCATGTCAGCTACCAATACCTAAAAGAGCTGAATCTGGATACAGATTTCTGACAAACTCATTTTTGTCAGACCTATTCATGCAGTGAAATGCTTGGAAAAGACCAGTGCATTGCACTGAGAGAGAAAACCAGACACCAGGTTATGGGTTGTAAAAGGGGCCACAGCTTTAATGCAGATATTGCAATCATAAAACATATAGTTATACAATGTGCACACGAGAATAAGGAGGAAGGCCCATGAATTTGCAGACCGCCACCTCTTTAGACTACTTAACAAGTCTAAATTAAAGACTATTCTATTCAGGGAAGCCTTCCAACTTTTGTCTTGATTTTATGACTGTATATGTTATGGTATACTATTTGTATTAATTTACATTTTTATAAGGTTGTTTTCACATTGTTATAGTAATCTTTTATTAATTTTATAATCCTGTTTGTGATTTTAGATTGTGCGCCACTGGCAGGCTTTTGTTTCTATTTTGGATTATGGTTTTCTCTCCTTTGTAAGCGCTAGGTTAAGCCTATGGCACTATACAAATAAATGTTATTATTATTATTATTATTGATGATGATGATGATGATGATGATGATGATGTACATGGGTAGTAATGGTTCAAGACTGTCTAATGCTCTTCACAGGGGTTGAAACCTGCATAGGTCAGTTAAGCCTCATTGCAGGGAAGATGCCAGCCAAGGGTGCAGGCAAAACGTCAGGAATAAACTCTTCCAGAACATGGCCACATTAGCCCAAAAAACCCACAAACATCTATGGATGCTGGCCATGAAAGCCTTTGACTTCACCTCACAATGTCATTAGGAGATTTCAAGGGCAACGTTGGTTGCCCGACTGGTTCAAGTTGGTGCCCGACTGGTTGCCAACTTGCTGCAAATACAGCCCATCCCCGTTCGTTGGGGTAAGCCATTTCTCTATCACTGCGTCTATGGGACCAACTTGGATGGCTGGGGAAATGGCTGCCTCCCTTGATCCAACCAAAGTAGAACCACCCAAAAAGAAGTGGCTGTTCCCAAGTTATGTCCAAAGCGAGCTTCTTTCAAGGATTGTGTGGTTCAAGGCACCCAGTTCCTACCATGTAGTTTCCCTAGCCATAAGCACGATTGAGGCCAGCGCCACACTACAGAATTAAGGCAGTTTGACACCATTTTAACTGTCATGGCTCCAACCTACAGCACCCTGCATTAATTTTGCACCAGAGCTCTCAGGCAGACCAGGCTGAACTGCCTCACCAAACTACAAATCCCAGGATTCCACAGGATGGAGCCATGGCAGGTAAAGTAGTGTCAAACTGCATTATTTTATAGCATTGTATTTTGACTGTGGGTTTGTGTTTTTAAGTGTGTTTTGTATTTTAATGTTTTGTACCTCACCTCGAGCCCTGAAGAGAGGCGGGAAAGATATTCATTCATTCATTCATTCATTCATTCATTATTTTTGCAGTACGATTGTGCTTCTGAATCAGAATTGCTCTTGGATCATCCAGAGTTTACAGATTCTCTCTGCTTCAGAAGAATTTTGCAAAAGAGTCTGACATTTCCCAAAACTCTCCGTAGCAATCTAATTTGATTCCGGACTTATCCAAACCCAAAGCATGCCCCTAGTTTCTGAATTTTTGATGTGACCCAAGGAATGAAGGGCATCCTGCTGCTGGGATATCAGAAGCATTTGGAAGATGCTGGCAGCTTTTTAGATTAGCTCTGTAAAACCTTGTTCAAAACAACAACAACTGGCAATTCACACATTTTTATTTCCCCACATGCACTTTTTCATACATCCAGAATTTTCCTGGCATGTAATAATGGACAGGTGATAAAACAGCGATCCTTTTAGGATGCTCCCTTTACCATTCTAAATAATCCAACAGACTTCCTTACCTCTGTTTATTTCACCTTTGGAAAACACAGACCTAATCCCTGGTACTTTTCCTTCAGATTGGCTCAGCAGGCCACAGAGGACAAGGAGGCACAAAAGCTTCAGCATCTTGTTTGGTCTCACACCTGCGGGAAAATAAATGTATTTAAAGTGATCCAATTTAAGTAGTTTCAAGCATTGCAGAACACTTCTCCTGAAGATCTTGGAGTCTTGGAGAGCTCATGAGTATCTTCAGAGGAGACAGCTGTACCCAAGAAAGCAAAGATATAGCTGTGTTAGTCTGTGGAATCAATATGTAGAGAGATCTTGTAGCACTTTTGAGACTCAATGCTACAAGATCTGTCTACATACTACCCAAGAAAGTCACTCTACACCTCACTTTAATGGTGATGTCTAGAAACCTATTCCAATCCTATGAGGTGCTGCCTTCCAGGAAATCAGTCCATGATTGATCTAGTCAATGGACTTTATCATACGGGGGAAAAATCAGGGGAGTCAATAGGCATTATCTAGGGAAAGCTGCTACAAATCATTCACAGGATTTCACAATGACCTGTGATTATTTTAGCTGCGATTGCGGAACTTTCCCTGGATAATACCTTTTGAATCTCCCAATTTCCCCTGTGTAATAAAATCCGATGTTTCCTTCTCCAGCTGGCAGCAATGGCTCCCCAGGGCCTCAGGAAGAGAAGGGTCTTTCCTCGAATCTCCTGCCTGGCACGGTTAACTGGATTTGTTGTTATTGCTAAACAGAGGCTGGATGGCCACCTGTCAATGGAGATGCTTTGATTGTGAGCTCCTGCATGGCAGAATGGGTTTGGACTGGATGGCCCTTTTTGGGTCTCTTCCAACTCTGTGATTCTATGAATCTATGACCTCCAAGTTGATCCGGACTGATGGCAACCCTTTAGATGAGACATCTGCAAGTCCCTCTCTCCTCCACTGTCCTGCTCAGGTCACCTCCTGAACTGAGTCTATCCATCTGACATCCAGTCTCCCTCTCTTTCTACTGCCCTCTACCTTTCCTAGCATTATGGTCTTTTTCCCAATGAGTCCTGCTCTTCCATTATGTGGCCAAAGTACGACAGCCTATATGACGGCCTATACAGACTGACCCAAAAGGCTGGCCTGCGGGCAGAGTCAAGGCGCAGGATCCTGAGGACTCGTGTCCTGACTCTGCCCCCAGGGCTCCATGATGCTGCGCACTGCTCCAGACAACACAAGGCATCATGACTCCCCTCTGACACTACATTTAGATGACGCGGTGCTGAAGGGGCACCATAGAGCCATGTTGACATGACTATGGTGCTCTTTTGAGGGCGTAAAAAGGAGCCACTTTTTGCAGGTCCTTTTGGAGGCCTCCAAAGGCCAGATCAGGGCCACGGAGTGAGGTTGCTGTGGCTCCGATCCAGTGCGAAAAGGGGTGGCCTGTATAGCCTCTTAGTCATCTTCCAGGGAGTTCAGGCTTAATCTATCCCGGAACCGATTTGTTTGTCCTTTTGGCCATCCATGGGATCCTCAGCACTCTTCTCCAGCATCACACCTCAAATGATTCAATTTTCTATCCACTTTCTTCACTCTCCAGCTCTCACATCCATTCATAGTTATGGGGAATACAATGGCTTTTGATGAATCTAACTTTCATGCTTAGCCACATATCTTTACTCTTTAGGATCGTGTCTAGTTCGTTCATAGCTGCCTTCCCCACATGGCCGTTATTTTGAACCAGACACCTTCTGCAGGTAAAGAAGCTGTTTTGCCACTAAACTGTGAACCTCATGGATCATCACCTTTGGGTGCATCTTTCTCATCAATTCCTTCCCAATTTATTCCTGGCATGAAATGGGACTATTTTTAAAGGCAGACGTACAATGAGTCTGCATTTCCATTGTACCAAACACCCCATTCCAAAGCTCTCTTTCATATATATTCATATTTATACCAATTTTTACAAAACACAGAAGGATAACCACAAATCGAAAAGATAAACACAAATACATGATAGAGTAAAACCAATTATACTCCAAAAAAAAAAAACCCTCTCAAAAGATATAAACATTTTCCATCAGAGTACACATGTCTTTTCTTATCTTCTTTTCTAATCCTAAATGTTCATTTTTCCATCAAAGTGGGATCTCATAAGCAAATTCTTTCAATATTTATACTTAAACCCAAGTGCTCTGGGGATATCAGTTGTACTATTTACGAAAGCAATAAATGACTTCCGTATCTTGACAATCTTGACTGTCCTGGGTCCTTCTAACTCTTTTATTTTAACTTCTCTGAAGATGCCAGCCACAGATGCTGGTGAAACATCAGAAATAAAATCTTCTAGAATATGGCAACATAGCCTGAAAACCCCACAAAAATACTCTTTTAACTGTTTGCAAAGATGTTTCCTTTCGTACATTTTGGATCCATCCACATTGCAGAATTAATACAGTTCGACCCCACTGTAAGTGCTGTAGCTCCATCCTATGGGTTCCTTGGGGTTTGTAGTTTTGCAAGGTCTTTAGCCTTCTCTGCCAAAGAGTGCTGGTGCCTCACAAAACTACAGATCCCAGGATTCCATAGGATGGAGCTATGGCAGTTAAAGTGGGATCAAACTGCATCCTTTCTACAGTGCAGATGCACCCATTGTACCCATTTAGGTGATTCTATCGAATCTAAATTTCTGCCCATCCTTCAGCTTCATTGTAATATGCAGTCGAAGCCTTTCATGGCTGTCATCCATAGTTTTTTGTGAGTTTTTTGCAGTACATACCCATGTTCTAGAAGAGTTTATTCCTGATGTTTCACCAGCATCTGTGGCTGGCATCTTCAGAGATAAAATTATTATAGATAAAATTATTAGAACTTACCAAAGAAGGGAGATTGCCTTTGGGAATTATCAGTTGTTGTGGCCCAAATAAGTGCCCAAAAAATTATTTGGAGCTGATATAGCGTCTTCTCCTTTCCCTCCCCTGTGAAACTAGCTTGAAATTGACCATCTTTTTATACCCCAAACCCCAGCAAAGAATGAGGAAAATGTTGTGCAAAATGGTTACGTCCTTTAGAAAATCTGAGCTTGCTTTAACATTCCCAGAAAATAATCAGATAAATGCAAGACCTGAATTCCTTCACGACCAAAGATTTATTCCATAAAACTCCTAGAATCACCCTGAAGCGGAATATCTCGATTTCACTGGTGAGCAAGAAAGTATTTGCACAGCCAAGATGGACTTTTTAAAGTTCTTCCATTTGTGGAAGTGTCATATCTAATCATGGTTGCATTGCGGGCTGTATCTGCATTGCCGAATTAATGCAGTTTGACACCACTTTAACTGCCATGGCTCAATGCTCTGAAATCCTGGAATTTGCAGTTTTGAGAGCTATTGACTGAGCATGGGGCCATGGCAGGTAAAGCGGTGCCAAACTGCATTATTTCTGTAGTGCAGATGCAGCCATGGCTTCAGTGTTATTGGTTTTTCCATCTAATTTCCTTCATCCTGACTTGAATGTTTAGGCAGTTTGAAATCATCTTGAAACTTTTCAGCAGGTTTTAAACTGTCTCGTTTTAACTTGCCAAATGGCTGAACATCTTTTGGTCTCTATCTATTATTCTTACTGTTTTAAACTGTTTCAAAACACTTTAAACTGATTTTATGGAATCCCTTATGGAGACCCTTGCATTTTGGTTGGGGTACAAATATTTTAATAAAATAAAGAAGTAGAGTACAGCTTAATATTAGTACCCAATAACTTCTGCATATACACAAAACACCAACGTGATTCCAGTCCAAGGCTGCATCTGCACTGCAGAAATAATCTGGGTCGACACCACTTTAACTGTCCTGGCTCCATGCTATGGAATTCGGGAAAAGGTTTTTAGTAGGGCACTAGAGCCCTCTTGACAACTCCCATTCCCAGAATTCCATAGCATGGAGCCATGATGGTTAAAGTGCTGTCGAACTGAATTATTTCTGCAGTGCAGATGCAGCCTCAATATTAAAAAAATAGCATTGAAGTTGTGTGTGCTTTCAGCATTTGATGGTGGAAGGGTTTGTTTTCAACATCTGTTCTTCAGTCTCAAAATATATATGTGTGTGTGTATAATATATAGTCCTGCTTGTAGGCTTCTCATGGGCAATGCAACAAAGGCTGCATCTGCAGTGCAGAATTAACACAGTTTGACGCCACTTTAACTTTCATAGTGACTTCTTATGGAATCTGGGATATGTAGTTTGTTGTGACACCAGAGCTCTCTGACAGAGAAGGCAAAATATCTCACACAGATACAAATCCCAGGATTCCATAGCACTGAGCCATGGCAGTTAAAGTTGTTTCGAACTGTGTTAATTCTGTGGTGCAGATGTAGCCTCTGAGAAGCATAATCATTTTCCCGCTTAAGTCTGATCCAGCATTTATTTTTTAAAAAACAGTTTGCACAGCACAATATTGCTTTGATTAACTGAAATAATTCATTGCTAAATGCTCCTGTTGTTATCTTTTAAGTGGAGTCAGCGGTCATTTTTATACCTATATAAATCACTTATATACCTATATATACCATTTATATCTCTTTAAACCACCAGGAATGAGGAAAAGATAGTCATCTCCCGGGGGTTTTATGGTTGTGGATAGGGTGGGTTTGTTTTAACAATCCCACAAAATAACCAGAGAAAATAAGACATAAATGTATTCTTCTCCTCTGGATTTGTTCAAAAATATGTTTGGCATTGGCATAACATTTTTATAGCTATTCCAGAACCTCTTCGGTTTGGACAGCATTTCTAAACTAAGCAACCTCATTTTTCTCATTGTGGGGCATGTTTGGTCATTTTGATCACCCTTTTTCACTCCTTTACAAAATCCTTGTTTTAAAAAAATTTATGTGCCGTGTATAAAACGGTGCTGCATCTGCACCCCAAAATCAATGCCATTTGATACCGCTTTAACTGCCATGGCTCATTGCTATGGGATCCTGGAGTTTGCAGCTTTGTGAGGTGTTTCGCCTTCTCTGGTGCCACGACAAACTATAAACCCCAGAACTGCACAGCATGGAGCCATGGCACTTAACGTGGTGTCAAACTGGGTTATTTCTGCAGTGCAGATGCAGCCATAGTCAAAAAGAAAAAAGGGGAGAAAAGGGGAGGCTGCTTTACAATAGCGAGGAGGAGAGAAGGAAAGGAAGAGGCTGACACCACATAACTGCCCTATATTAGGACTGCAATGGGAACAACTTGTCATAGGGGCCTGCCATTTTTTTGCACGGAGAGATTCGCGTCTGTGAATTGATTCAAAATCACTTCACCATTTCCACTACGTTTTAAGACAGCAAATTTCTCTGTGGCATTTAAATCCAGTCTGACGTTCCCATCGGCCACCGTTCCAGATCAAAATGAATGTCTGAGTGGTGGATGGGCGATCTGAATCAAGTTGATAGCTTACTCACAGTATCAGAGATGTGGATTGTTGTGGGTCTTAAAAAAAGAACCGCTAAGGGGTCAGGTGCCAAATGCAACAGTTTAAATGGACTTTTCAGGGGGGTGCAAACTGCACCGAGTACAATTGGTGCAACTCTTAACGACAGAGAAATAACCCAGTTTCCAAACCAGGTTATTTCGTGGTGTGAATGGGCCACACTGGTGGAATAATGGGGTGGCAGAGCAATTGGCAACCTATTGATAGGTTTTCCCATCAATGAAAAGATGCCCTGTAACAACGCTTCAAAGGCACACCAACAACAGATCAGAGGTGATGCTGTGAAATAGTTATTGCCAAAGACTCTTATTGTAAATAAACATAAACATAATAATAATAATAATAATCTTGCTAAAGTTGCAGTTTAAAACCCAAGTGTTATAAAGTGCACAGGTGAACGTCCCGAAGAACACTGACCAGTTTCCTAAAGTACCTTTTGGAGATTATCACACGAGGGCTATTTACACTTTAATTCTAATGTCATTTAGCAAGAACGATACAATGGTGAAATTGCAACACTTGCTTTCACACAGTGTCACAATAACAGGGCATTTTACATTCCACATGTTGAAAGAAGGGGTTGTGATCGGAGAGGAAAAAACGGATAATCTCTTGCCACTAAGGAACTCTCCTGTGGCTCACAAGTGTGACACAGAAAGTGATTTTGCCAAATGGTATCCGAGGGACTGGGGGATTAAATTTATTTCCGGAAGATTTAATTACAAATTCTCAGTGATGCTATTGAAATGTGATAGCCTTTCATGCATTCACAATAGCACTAATGAAGCACTATTGGCAAGCCATTAATGCTTTTTTTGTCATTAATGAGACGTTGTACTAGCATGATGCTTCATTGATGGGACAAGTATGATACGTGCACAACATTGTGGGAAAATCTTCCTGCGGTCGCACAAATGTGATGAGAGCACAGCGCTTTTCTCCCATTTCTTATCCCCATGTGATAATATCCAAAGCAAAAAAAGCTTCCTTGGGCTGTAAACCCCAGCAAGACAAATCCTCCCAATATCCACTGAAATGTTATTTCCATTTAGGCATAGAGAAAGTGAAAGAAAGTTAGAGAAAGTGAAAGAGAGTCCAGAGAAAGTGAAAGAAGGGGAGAGGTGAGAAGAAGAAAGAAGGTTGAAAGACCAAAAGGATGAAATGATCAGAAGCGAGGGAGAAAAACACAAATTAAAAAGGAGAGGAGGAGGAGGAAAGGAGAGGTAGAGAGTAGAAGAAATGGGACTAAGCTAAGGGAAAGAAAGGAAGAGATTAAAGGGAAAGGGTTGGGGAAGAAGGAAAGATGGAAGGAAAAAGAGAAGAAGAAGAAAGGTGAAGGGCGTTAAGGGAATTAAAAAGAAGAAATGAGAGAGATGAGTGGATTTGATACATCAAAAGATGAAGTTAAGAAAGAAGATGGAACAATGAAGGATGTAATATTATGTGCAAAGTATTGTAATATCAAAAAGTATTGAATGTATTTGTTGAACAAAGAATTTGGAAAGGAAAAGAATGTTCGTTTCATTTGAGGATGGATAAGAATTGTATCTTAATTCTATTTTGCCATGACGTACTAAAATTGCAACTTTCTTCCTCTTTTTTATGGAAAGAACATTGGTTTCTTTAAATAATCAATCTGAGAGCATTCATGTTTTGCAGACAGGCTTTTGCAGCTGGTTTTCATTTGATTTTATGTCTGTTGGGGTCTGTTGATGCCTCAATGATTTTAATGCAAGGCCAATGTAGCAAAATCAGTAGTAAAGAGAACCTCCATTTTCCTTCTTTTTTTTTCTTTTTTTTTTTTTTTTTTTTTTTTTTTTTTTGCATTTTTATGGAGACATCTCATATTTTGTAGGATTTTTCTTTTAAATATCTTCCCACCTCCTCCTCCTCTTGTTCTCTTGCGCATTAGTAGTTCAGGCAGGTTCAAAATGGAGAAGGCTTCATTTCCCCACTTGAGTGGTTCAATCTGTTGCCTTTCTCTCTTTGCTCTGCAGTTCCTGATGCAATCCCAGCAGTAATACCTTTGGCTCCTTGTCAGAAGCAATACGTTCTTGGAGACCGAATCTATGGAGGAAGAGGAAAGGATGGTTCATGGGCTCAGCTGGTTCCATCAGGGGCTGTTCCACTTTGCAAATGGATTTGTTTCTCTTTGCTTCAAAATAATGAGATTTGGTTCAGGGATACACTGCATATGAAGCTGCATTTTCACCTGTTCTTTTGTTCCATTTCTGACTGAAACAAGGAAAGGAAACAGCATGATTTCCTTGCAAATGTTATATTCTGTCTGACAGCCAGCATGGCATGGTGGTTTGAGCATTGAACATGATTTTGATTCCCTCTTGGTCACAAAAGCCACTGGGTGACCTTGGGCAAGTCACACTTTCTCAGCCTCAGGGGAAGGCAATGGCAAGCCTCCTCTTAACAAATCTTGCCAAGAAAACCCAGGATAGGTTCATTTTAGGGTCATCATAAGTCAGAAGCAACTTGAAAGCACACAACAAGAAATATATTCTGTATACTCTTCTTTCCCTTTTTTGCCCCAACGGCATATGCACACACACACACACGCATTCCAAATTGCACAAAATTGAAAGAATATGTGCGTGTGTGCATGTATTGTATGGCTCTAGAAGGAAAGGAGATGTGGAGAGAAGAGAATTTCAGTAAAAAGTCTTAGTAAGCAAGCAGAACACAAAATAAACTGGACCATAAGAACAGAATATACGAAAGCAAGTTGCTAAAGAAAGACTACAGTGGAAAGTATACTAAAAAAGAACTGATAAAAGTTGAGAAGGGCGTTAGTACAAATGTGAAGTAGTTGTTTGACGGTATGAGTAAGTTATTTGGAAGCTAAGAGTGGGAGGAAAAACAATGGAGAAGAGAAATGAAGATGGAAAGTAAGAGTCAGGAAGAAGAAGGCATAGGGAAGTAGGAAAGAAATTCGCAGAATGATTGGAGAGAGAAGGGGGAATTGTTTTATTTTAAAATAAAATAATTATTTTAAATTTAAAATAGTTTATTTTAAAATAAAATAATTTAATTATTTTTATTTTAAAAAAAAGCTTTGTATTTTTCAGCTAACTTCTGTGACAGCTAAAACTCTCTCCTTTGTTGTGAAGTCGGAGGCTTTCATGGCCGGAATCCATAGATTTTTGTGGGTTTTCTGGGGTATATGGCCATATTCTAGAAGAGTTGTTGTTTCCCGTTTGTTATTTTCAACAGTGTGATGCAGCAGCTTAAAAAACCAATGTGATTCTAGGCTGCCTTTATAAACCAAGTCATTTCCAACTTCCGGCCACCCTAAGGAGACCCTGTCACAGATCTTGGCAAGATTTGTTTGGGGTGTGTGCACCTTTGCCTTCCTCTGAGGCTGAGAAAGTGTGACTTGCCCAGAGTCACCCAGTGGGTTTGCATGGCCGAGCCAAGATTCGAACTCTGGCCTACAGAGTCCAACTCTCAAACCACTCCACCAAACTCTGCCTGCAGTCATAAAACCCCAGGGGAGATCCGATGTATTTGCACATACTTTTACTCATTCTTTGGAGGTTTATAGGTATGTAAAGATAAGTGACTCCAATATTTACATAGAAGATAGCAAGAGGAGAAGTTAGCAATGAATTCTAAACCTTCTCTTTCAACTAATTCAAGGCTGGTGGCCTGATGGAGACCACCAGAAGATCCAAAAACGGGTCAGACATGGAAGACACAGGCCACGTCTAGAGTGGAATCCAGTTTCCTATAGTGGCCAGTTTCTTCTTTCCAGATGTCCATGGGAAGTCCACAAGTGGGACATGAGAATAAAAGCTTTCTCCAGGGATTGATTCCAGAAAGTCTCATAATAGTTATATTCTGCCTCTGGGACCGAAAGTAATACAGTGGGCCCTTGGTATCCATTGGGGGATCAAACTTACGTTGTGGCTGCAGTACCGGCATATAACTCCTGTTTCACAGAATGACATTGAAAGGGGACATCCATTCCCTTCTAATGAAGGGATGCCACTATTATAAGGTATTAGAGGATGCAACTAATGTAGAATTCAGTGTCAAAACATTCTCCAGTTTTTCATCCTTTTTTTTTACTGGAGTAAAACAAAAGCAGTCTTTGAGCACACTGAGAAGGGAAAACAGGAGAACGCATTCTAAATATCTCCCATGTGTATTTTACATGTCATTTTAAAATACCCTTCTTGAGGACATTCTGTGTGCATTTGTGACAAAATTTTAATCTCTTCTGGATTCCTTTTGGTTTTTGTTACATTTCAGTCAGAACTGCATATTGCATTTATTTCAGGGCTACTGTTTAGCTTTCCTGTTAAGTGAGATCTCTTGTTTTAAACTGATTTCAACTTTCAGAGTCTTCCAAACAGAGAGACCATAAATAGAGTGCAATGCAGCCCAATTTTATTTTTTTCAGAATATATATTATTTCTATAATGACTGGGGAAGCATGATGTTTCCTTGTTACCATTTCGAAATGAAACAAAAGAGTGGATGAGAAAGCAGCTGTTTATTTAGCATATCCATGAACTAAATCCCATTACTTTGAGACAAAGGCTAACAAATCTATTTGTAAAGAAGGACAGCTCTTGATGGAACCAGCTGAGCCCATAAACCATCACTTTCTCCTCCGTAGATTCAGTCTCCAAGAACTTATTGCTTCTGAAAACGAGCGAAAGATATTACTGGGATTGCATCAGGAATTGCAGAGAGAAGAGATAAAGGCAACAGATTTAACTACTCAAGTGAGGAGAGGAAAGACTGAATTCTAAACTAACCTGAACTACAAATCCATATTCTGGACAGGAGACGAGGAAGTAGAAAGATTTACAAGAGGTGGAAAATCTTGCAAACTATTGCATGTTTCCATAAAAATGTAAAATGGGAGAAATAATAAAAGAAGGAAGACCAGGGTGCATATGCACTGAATAAACAATCCAGTTTGACACCACTTTAAATGCCATGGCTCAATGCTAGGGAATCCTTGGATTTGTAACTTGTTGTGGTACCAGAGCTTTCTGACAGAGAAGGCAAAATGTATCATAAAATTATAGTCCCCAGAATACTATAGCATGGAGCCGTGGGATTTTAAATGGTGGTAAACTGGATTATTTCTGCAGTGTAGATGCAGACTGAGGCCCAGTACATATAGGTGGGAAGTGGCATGCCGGTGCCGATTGTAGGGTACTGGAGCATGCACCAACTGTACACTCCAGAACCCTAGCATGTAATGGCACCGCCGTAATGGGCCCCCATGATGATGCCAACGCTCTGCAGCACCTGAACGTCACTGGGAGGGCATGGCATCATGGTGGCTCTAGGCAGCTTCTTTTTGGCAACACATCGGTGCTACAAAATGCGGCTTCTGCAGCACCGACTTGGGGCAAAGATGGGCGGCACAGAGTCACCCGTCTGTCCGGACCATGAGGGTCTATTTGGCACTTATTTTACTACCTAACTAGGGAGCTGGGGAGATTTTTTTAAAAAAATCTTGCAAATTTATCCAGTAATAAGCAAAGGCCAGTTCACTATTGGTTTTGCTGCAACTTCATATTAGAGTTGTTTATGTTGCAAAAGAGGCACCTGTTGATTCTGTCCTGAAGAGCTACTCTTCTACAACATGACAAAAATTTGCAAAATGGTTCATTTTGCTCACCCCAGCCATGCACATAGGCATAGCAGAGTTGCAGAAAAGAGTATTGCAGTTCCACATAGCACTCATGTACCACAAGGCACATAGACTACAGTCAGCCCTCCATATTTGCGGCTTTGACTTTTGAGGTTTTGATTATTTGCAGTTTTGATTAATATGTCCTCTCAAGGAATCCCTAACTACTCCAGTGCAACTCTGCCATAAGTTGAGCATAGACTCGTTCAGGAGAACCTAGAATCTCCTAGAGAAAGCATTTGTAGGTCCTCCAACATCATTCTATGATCAACTTCTGGCAGATGTTGACCATAGAGTTGCAGCAGAGAACTTGGAGATAAATTTGCTGTTTTCCCACATTCCTGGGCATCCTTCACCCTGAACCCCAGTAAATGTGGAAGGACCACTATATGTCTTTCCTTAGTTTCTTGGGGATTTTCCTCTACTCTCCTCTGGCTTTTCTTCGCTAACGAAGATTCAGGAAGGACTCATGATCCCACGCTTTCTACAAGCGCACTGATGACTAAAAAGGCCAATCTGAGATAAACAAGTCTGGTTACTGAAAGCACAGCAGAAAGTCTCCTAGTACTTAACAAAAACCTCACACACAAGCAGCTACAATTTTCTGCCCTAAAACACAGTAACTGCCAAAGGCAGCATCTTCTCTCCCTTACCGGTTATGGCAATTTCAATAGCGTACTCTCAGCATGTCATGTATGTTTGTGACCATGGGTACCCCGATTCTGTGTTCAACTGTCAATTGTGAGGCACCAAAGCTCTCCGACAGACCAAATACCTCACCAAACTCCAAATCCCAGGATTCCACAGAATGGAGTCATAGCAACAAAAGTGGTGTCAAACAGCTTTAATTCTGCAGTGTGGCAGGTCTCCTTATTAAACATTCAGAGAGAGATTCCACTGAAAGTTAGAGCTTGCCAGCCAAAGCCAAGATATTTAATGGGAGAAAAAATACACACAAAGGAATCAGTTGGAATCAATTTTAAAACAACAAAAGAAAAAATCAAGGTAGGGGCTTCTTCTCTCTTGCCAGCCGCTCAATTCCTCCATTCCAATACCTCTTGTGGATGAGAGTCCCTCCAGTTCAGGCACACAGCAGAAGGGCATCCTAAGGATAGAGAGGAAAGGGAGAATTTATTTCCAGCATTTTGTGTGAACCCATCCCAAGTGGAAATGCAGGGGGAACTTTCCCCATAAGAGACTAATTCTTCAATTAAGGCCGCCCTGGGGGCAGAATCGGAGCATGGCATCCACATGACGCATGCCCCGACTCCATTCCCATGGCGCCATGATGCTGCATGCTGCTCCACATGGCACACAGCATCATGGTGCTCCTCTGGTGCTGCGTCTACATGATGCACGCTGGTGGCTATGGCGCCCCTTTCCAGGGAACCAAAAGGAGCAGAAAGGAGAGATCAGGGCAGCAGTGTGCAGTCGAAGTGGCCCCAATCTGGCACAAAAAGGGGCGGCTACAGGCTTCCCCTTAAGGACAGTCTTTCGAGCCCTTAACACACTTGGATCCTTCCTTGACATACCCATCTGTTGGTAGGACTGGATTCTTGAAATGTTGTTGTTGTCGTGTGTTTGCTATTCTCACTATTTTTTACCTGAGAGAACGCCTCTCTAGGAATCTCTAGGTCCTCCAGAGGGACGGACTGTTGGAGAGGGACAACTGTTGGAGCAGCTTTGTGACTAAGACAATGGAAGTCCCTGGTTTGAATTTCACCCTGGTCTGAAGTAACCATATGGAGATCATAATACTGAACTACCTTGCAGAGTTGTTGTAATCATTAGAACACAATACAATGGGCTCTTCACATCCACTGGGTTTGGTTCCAGGACCTGTCCTCCCCCTCCCCCCATGGATACCAAAATCTGTGGATGCTCAAATCCCATTGAATAAAGTGGCATCGTAAAATGGTGCCCCTTCTATAAAATGGCAAAACCAAGGTTTGCTTTTTTGGAATTTATATATTATAAAGATGTTTTCAAACCTTGGATGCTTGAATCTATAGATATGGAGGGATGACTGTAATGTCTCTGAGGACTATCTAACTTATAGAGATCCTGACAAAAACCTATCATGGCATTTTCTTGACAAGATTTGGTCAGGTGAGGGATTGCCTTCCTATAAAACTGAGACAGTGTGACTTTTATGGTGGTGGGGGGGGGGAGGATTTGAACCCTGATCTCTCAGAGACTGAGGGGCTAAACAAACCATCCCTTTGGAGCAGCCTTTTGTCACCCCTTTAAGCACCAAATTGGGGCTGTGGCAACTACATGCCGTGGCCCCAATATGGCATTTTAACAGAGGAAAGGGGAGCCACAAAACGTGGCTCCTTTTTGTGCCACGGAAAGGGTACATTTGCTGCCGCCGCAGCAACTTCTGGCACTCCTTTTGGTGCTGTGTCATCTGGATGCAGTCCCAAAGGAGTGCCGTGACACTGCCCACTGTGTGGCCAGGCGCATGGCATGACGTTGGCATCAGGGCAGTGTTGGGCCTTGCATCGTGTGGACGCCACGCTGCCATTCTGTCCTGCGGCAGGCATATAACAGTGGTTTGTACAACCTGAGAGTCCAACATTCAAACCACAACACCACCCTGGCTCCATTATATTACAATAATGAAGAAGCCCATACCGTGAAAAAGACCAATATGTCATCCAGTATCATGCCAGGGATCAAAAGCAGTGGGATTCCCAATGCAAGTCTCGCTGAAATACATCAATGAAATTATGTTAGGCATTGCAAGAAGTGTGTTGTTGCCTAGTCCCAGTGAGTTGGACCTTGAGTCAGGGTCTTGTCCCAAGAAAGAGGTCCTGCTTTCCTTTTTGGTTTGTGATTAGTGTTTGTACTTTTACCAAACTAGGTCACAAGGGAATTGGCAAGTACACAGGAAAAGGAATAAAATAATGGCACTGAAAAAATAGAACCCATAACATTAAATAGAATTCAAAGACCTAGCTGTGTTAGTCTGCAAAATCAGTGTGGAAAGGGATCTTGCAAAACCTTTGAAATGAACTGAAAGAGAGAAGTTGGTGACATGAGCATTCCTAGGCTTGAACCTAGAAAGTAGGCTCAAATCTATGAAAGCTCATTGCTGCCAACTTCTCCGTTTCAGTTTGTCTCAAAGGCGCTGCAAGATCTCTTTGAATAAAATTATATTGTGCATTGACATTGAAACACCAACACAGAGCATGTTAAATGCTTACATGAATGCAAAGACATTTATTTAAATATACATATTTTGCATTTGTACTTTTAAACTGATGTGTATTTTAAATTATGTGTTTAAACTGATCTGGTGTGTCTTTTAATTGTTGTTGTTCCCCTCCTTGATGGTGAAGGGTCTGGAAACCATGCCCTATGAGGAATGACCTAGGGAGCTGGGGACGTTTAGCCTGGAGAAGAGAAGGTTAAGATGACAGCTCTGCTTAAGTATTTGAAGGGATTTCATGTTGAGGATGGAGCAAACTTGTTTTCTTCTGCTCTAGAGAATAGGACACAATGGAGCAATGGATGCAAACCACAGGGAAGAGGATTCCACCTCAACATTTGGAAGAACT
This sequence comes from Urosaurus nigricauda, assembly GCA_034509955.1. Lineage (NCBI taxonomy): Eukaryota > Metazoa > Chordata > Lepidosauria > Squamata > Phrynosomatidae > Urosaurus > Urosaurus nigricauda. The sequence continues at coordinate 2,448,216 of JAOEGL010000004.1, forward strand.
TCTGACAGTAAGAGCTGTTCAACAGTGGAATACATTTTCTCAGAGGATGGTGGAGTCTCCTTTTCTGGAGGTCTTTAAGCAGAGGCTGGATGGCCATCTGTCGGGGATGCTTTGATTGTGAGTTCCTGCATGGCAGAATGGAGTTGGACTGCATGGCTCTTGGGGTCTCTTCCAACTCCAAGGTTCTATTATTATTATTATTATAATGCATCATAGAAGCCATTCCTTCACTAGCATCTGTTTTGATGAAGGAGGGATAGTGGGGAGAACAGCAGCAGAAGGTCTGTCTGACAAGTCAGGGCTCACCCAAGATCCACCTTTCCAGGCACCCTAAAGCCAATAGCCTTCTCCTACCACCAACATCCAGCCACTGGCCTTCCAAGGCAAACTGTTTCTCACCATGAAGTTTCCATATTGCTGTCATACCTAATAATTACGACTTTGAATAACCCTTGCCTCTGTGAACTTAAATCTCCTCCCCACCTCCGTGGGTTTCTCTACTCCCTCTTAAAGACATGTAAAGATATGGCTCCAACCAGCCCCCTCCTATTATTATTATTATTATTATTATTATTATATTATATTATATTATTATTATTATTATTATTATATTTATTTTCCCCTCCAAAAAACTGGAACTCAAAGTAGTTTACAATTTTAAAAAACAATGCAATGGAAAACATACAGAAGTGAAGGAAATGTTTTATTATTGCATTCTATCACAATAGCATATATTTATATTATTATATTATTATTCTTGCATCATACTACATTACTAGTAATAGTAGCAGTAGTAGTAGTAGCAGCGGTAGTAGCTCTATTCTTGTTGTTGTTGTTGCATTGTACTATGGTTGCCACCCAGCCACTACTATTTGGTGGTAGACTTAAGCATTGGGTTTATTATTATTATTATTATTATTATTATTATTTGTTAATTTTATTATTCCAGGTTGGTACATGCCAAGTGCATTATGCCCACCACTCTCATAGTCACTTCAACTCCTATCAGTTTCTCTTCTAGCCAAACCATGACAAGAGCTGGTCCATCAGAGACACTCATGCTGCATCCGCACTGCAGAAATAATCCAGTTTGACACTGCTTTATACTGCCATGGCTACTGCTACGGAATCCTGGGATTTGTGGTTTGTTGTGGCACCAGAGCTCCCTGAGAGGAAAGGCTAAATATCTCAGCAAACTACAAATTGCAGGATTCTATAACAATGAACCATGGCAGTTAAAGTGGGGTCAAACTGGATTATTTCTGCAGTGTGGATGCAGCCTCAGTGATGGGTTTCTTCCTGGCTTTCTCTAGGATGGACGAAATCCAGTATGTGTCTGTTCTTCCTTCTGCCAACCCAGGGAATGCCTTTGCCTTTTAAATGGAACAAAACATCTTATGTTCTCTAAATGGTGAATTTTAAATGTGGCTTGTTTTAATATGTGTATGTGTTATTTGTCCTTTTAAATCGGTGTGTATCTTAAATGATGTTTATCTGTTCATTGTTTTTGTTCCCCACCTCGATACATGGGGGCAGGTGGGTAAGAAAATTATTATTATTACTGTATCATCATCATCATCATCATCATCATCATCATCATTATTATTTCCAGGCTCTTACCATTCATAATAGTAATAAAGACTTCATCCAGCAACTTATTGCAGTGGGGTACCAGAGTAGAAACCTACAAGAGAAGGAAAAAGTGAATGCCGCCTCCATGGCTGCTCTCATTTTTCTCTTTATTTATTAATTTGTTAGCTTTATATCCCACTTTTCTTTTAACCTGGGACCCAAAGTGGCTAAAAGGCTAAAAGATCAACTTACCTGAGTAATGCCTTTACCTGAAGACACCATCTCAAGAGTATTGCTAAGGGCAAGAAGAAAGAATATCGTCAGAATCTTCAGTGTCAAAAATAACCTTTTTCCAAGGCTAAGTAAGTAGTCTGGTATACTTCAGTTAACAAAGGCTGCATCTGCACTGCTGAATTAATGCAGTTTGACACCGTTTTAACTGTCAGGGCTTAATAATATCCTGGGATTTGTAATTTTGTGAGAGATTTTACCTTCTCTGATCACAGAGCTCTGGTCCCACCACAAACTGCAAATCCCAGGATTCCATAGCAAGGAGGTCTGTTACTTAAAGTGGTGTCAAGCTGCAACATTTCTGCAGTTCCCAAGATTCCATAGGATGGAGCCATGACAGTTAAAATGTCATCAAACTACACTGAAAGCCTCTTACACTGAAGCTCCTTTTTTGACCAAAGCTGCATCTACACTGCTGAAATAATGCAAGGTTTTTTATTTGCAGTTTTTTCTACTTTCACAGGAGTCACAAAATCATAGAATCCTAGAGTTGGAAGAGACCTCAAGGACCTTAAAGTCCCACCTATTTCTGCCATGCATCAAAGCGCTCCTTGTGACAGATGGCCATCCAGACTGAAAACCTCCAAAATCCTACAGCTGGAAAAGACCCAAGGGCTATCCAGTTCAACCCCATTCTACCATGCAAGAAGACACAACATAGAAGCCTAGAGTTGGAGGAGATCCCAAGAAGGGCCATCCAGTCCAACACCCCCCCTTCTGCCATGCAGGAACTCTCCATCAAAGCATCCCTGACAGATGGCCATCCAGCCTCTTTTCAAAGATCTCCAAAGAAGGAGCACCATTGCTCTCCAAGGAAGGAGTGTGTTTGACTGTCAAAGAGCTCTCACTGACAGGAAGTTCCTCCTAATGTTGAGTTGGAATCTCTTTTCCTGGAGCTTGCATCCATTGCTCTGTGCCTTTTCTCTGGAGTAGCAGAAAACAAGCTTGCTCCCTCCTCAATATGGCATCCCTTCAAATATTTAAACAGGGCTATCCTATCACCTCTTAACCATCTCTTCTCCAGGCTAAAAATCCCCAGTTCCCTACATCTTTCTTCATAAGGCATGATTTCCAGACCCTTCAGCATTTTAGTCACCCTCCTTCAGCAACACTCCAGTTTCTCCACATCCTTTTTGAATTGTGGTGCCCAGAACTGGAAACAGTGTTATTCCAAGTGGGGCCTGACCAAAGCAGAATAGAGTGGCACTATGACTTCCCTTGATCTAGACACTATACTTCTACTGATGCAGACTAGAAGAGTATTGGCCTTTTTAGCTAATACATCACACCATTGACTGATGTTCAACTTGTGGTCTATTTGGACATCTAGATCCCGTTCACACATATAAATCTCATTCAGCCAGGTGTCTCCCATCCTATGTCCATGCATTACACTTTTTCTGCCTAAGTGCAGTACCTTACATTTCTCTGTGTTGAATTTCATTTTGTTAGCTTTGGCCCAGCTTTCTAGTCTATTCAGGTCATTTTGAATTTTGATCCTGTCCTCTGGGGTATTAGCTACTCCTCCTAATTTGGTGTCATCTGCAAATTTGATAACTAGGCCCCCAATACTGTCATCCAAGTCATTAATAAAGGTGTTGAATAGCACTGAACCCAGGACAGGACCCTGTGCATTGGCATTATATTGTGTGATATATGGGAATTACAATTTATATTAATACACAGACATTTGCAAGGATTCTTTATGATGTGATATGGGAGGAGGTCAACATGGAGTGACACCATGAGTTGCAACAATGGGTGACACCAACCCTAGTGACACCACTCAGAGAACATTTTATAGCAAACGCCACAATTCACACACAATATTTCAATCTAAAGACAACCCTACAGTTGCCTTCTCCTGTCCTGATAAGATCTGGGGACAGAAAACAGCATGCCCCTTACCTGGAAATGGATAAAGTTATGATCAATCTGTTTTTAACCACCGAGACCACCGTCGCAAAAATGAGGCTCTGCAAATACACAGTTGAGAAAGGCAAAAGGGTCACTTGGTCGAAGTGAATGGATTTCCATTTCTGACTGATGTGACAGAATCCAGCCAGCTTAAGAAGGATTCAGTCACCAAAGAGAAGGGTCCCTCTTTCTTATGGTGATACTTACGCTTTTCAGGTTGAGTACAGACACGGTAGATCCATCTGCTACCTTGGTGGACACCTCAATTTGGATATTGATATGTACAGTCAATTTGGTTTTCAAATGAACCACTGGACTGCCCAGAAGGAGAATTCTAAGAGACAACATGCTCTGGAGAAAAAGTAAGAGAGAAACAGAATAGAAAATATAGTTCCAGTTGGAGAGATGCCCAAATTTTAGAGCAAGGATGGAAAAGTGGGGGCCCTTGGGTTCATGTGTCTCCTTAGACTCCCCTCGACCTTTGCCATCTCTCAATTCCAATGGAAAAATTACAAAGGCTGCATCCACACTGGAGAAATAACCCGGTTTGGCATTGCTTTAACTGCCCTGGCTCAAGGCTATGGAATTCTGGGAGTTGGAGTTTGTCGTGGGGCCCAGAGCGAAGCTCTGCTCCGCTCTGAGCCCACAACGAACTCCAACTCCAAGAATCCCATAGCCTTGAGCCAGGGCAGTTAAAGCGGTGCCAAACCAGGTTATTTCTCCAGTGTGGATGCAGCCGTGCCGTCAGATGGCTCAGAGGTGTGGTCTGCCATTTAAAAGCATATTTTTTCTACCCCCAACCCTTTTTTTTAAAAATTAAACTTCATTACTTGTAATAAAAAAACATAATAAAATAATTACTCATAATATACCTCACGCTAACATCATAACATACATATTCATATTCCTAATCAAGTGTCCTAAGAAATATCATCTACTCTTAAGGAGACTAGGAGAGAGGACATAACACCTGTGCTTAAATCTCTCCACTGGCTGCCGATCAGTTTCTGGACACAGTACAAGGGGTTGGTTTTAACCTTTAAAGCCCTACATGGCTTGGGTCCGCCTTTTCCCATATGAATCCCCCCCCCCCCGGCACACTCCAATCCTCTGGGAGGAACCTGCTTCAACCCATGAAGACCAAGCTGGTCCAGACCTCCCCGAGGACCTTCTCAGCTGTCGCCCCCAAGTTGTGGAATGACCTGCCGGATGAGATGCGTCTTATTCCATCTTTAGAAGGCTTCAAAAAAGCCCTAAAGACGCATCTCTTCCGGCAGGCCTTCCCAGAGAATGTGAACACCTCCGGGCTCCAAACCTAGGCCCTGGTGTCTTCCAGCCTTCCTTTCCGGTGTTTTTTCCACCTCCTCCTATACAACCTAGGTTCTTCAGGCCCCTTTCCCTGTTGCTGCTTTTTATTGTCTTGTTTTGTGTTATTCCATGTGTTTAACTCTACTGTGATTTAATTTTCTTCTTAAGGGGGGTGGTGAGGGAAGGGACGGGATATTTTAACTGACACTGTTTTAACTTTTGCTGTAACCCTGCTTGCTCAGAGGGGCGGGCTAGAAATAAAATTAAAATTTATTATTATTATTATTTCATTACACACTACACACATCAATTTTTAGAATATATATATATATATATATATATTGCATACTATCTTTCACACATCACAACTTACTACATCCTCTATTTCTTTCAATTCCCTTCCAATCCCTTCCATTTTCTATTCCCTTGACTCCTTTTCCTTTTCTTTTCCTTTCCCTTCTCCTTCCATGCCCCCTTTTTGCCTTTTCTTCCTCCTCTTCCTTCTCTTCTTTCCTTCTTTCTCAATTCCTTCTGCTATCCATTTCACCTTCTTCCTCACTCCACACTCCACTCTTATCCACTTACTCATCCCTTCCTCGCTTGTTACTCTAACCTTCATACTCATTTCCACCCCTTCATAGATCTACTCCCAACCTTTTTCAAATAAACTTTGGGAGTTTCCTGTTAGCGCATGTGTATTTTTCCTTGTGCAAATACGTAAAAGCCATATTTAGTCAAAGGTCCCAAAAAGTGGCATTATGCATGTGGTCCCATCACACATTGCAAATGTTGGACTACAGAGCATTGTGTATTTATGTGAATGGTTGTTTATTGCAAATTGCCTATCAATGAACAGTTGTGCATTTGCGTGTGCAATGTCACAATTCTATAATGAGGTGATGTGACCCAATTGAGACGGAGCTGAGTGTAAAGGCCTCATTCCTATTACCTTTTAAATCGGATCACAATTTGGCTTGAACCGGTTCAAATGCCCCTGGTTCCCACTTAATCCGAATCACTGAAGTGATTCCAAGGGGGCAGCATGCGCTAGACCCGTTTAACCCATGTCTTTTTAACGCTGATGTTTTCCGTGTCTTTTTCGATGAATTGAATGTGCGCAAGTGTGAACCAGATGCAGATCAGAATCGATTTAAACTTGCCCTTCGGCCGGCTGGAGCGGGTCCATTTTGAATCGATTCGTGCCTGAATGTGAACCACAAGTGAATTATTTTAGAGGGGGAAAATGCAATTGGGGCAAATGTAGTGGGAACCACGCTCCGCTGTCAAACCGATCCATCGATTTGGATCACACACCGATTTATCTGTAAATAGGCATGGGGCCAAGGTTAGGCTACAATATTGCACAACTTCCTAGCCAGGCTCTTTGCTTTCCTTCTGCTGGCAAGTTAAAAATTTTGCTGTCCCATCAGGCTTTTAGGAAATGATGGGCTTTTAACAGAGGAGGGGAATTTCTTTGATGCAGAGGGGATTCACTGGCCATTTCCTTTTTCTGGCCTGAGACAGAAGGAACTGAAACAACATTTAACTGGCTGCTCATAGCCCCAGTGTTTCTGGGAGCACAATTTTTGCATTTTAGTCGATTCCTTTCAGGATGATGGCTCAGGGTAGCTGCTCCCCAAGGTGCAGAGGCATGCAAAAAATGTTTGCAGGACAATGCCCAGCCCTGGTTTAAAGTCAGCTCTGGACCTTCTGGGGATTAGTTATCAGGGGCGTCACACATACCGTGCCGATGCTTCCTTTATTCTGAAAAAGAAAAAAAAAATGTGATATTTCAGGATTCAATTTCCACCTTTGCTCACCACCTTTTCCACCTTTTCTTTCAGCTAAAGGTGCCCTTTTGTAGGAGTTCTCCCAAAAAAAAAGCACTCTCATTATGGTCCTCCTATAGAAATGTCAAATATCTTTGCCCTGTTTTCATAGGATTCCCCCCCTCCTACAACCTTAAAAATGGGCCACTAAAATAGAAAACAGGATTTTCAAAATGCCCACCTCCCCTCCACCTTTTGCCATGGCTCTAATCTGTGCTTTTACTGTCAGGTTCAAATGTGACATTTTCCTCTTCAAATGTGACTCTTTGGGATGCACAAAAAGTATAACTGACGGTGCTTTCCCCACATTGCTAAGATATATTGACAAGAAGGAGATATTTTATTTTATTTTCATCCCACCTTTCTTCTGGTATGGGATCCAACGCAGCTGCACACTGAATGTGGGTCTATTATAAAAGGCATGTTTCATGCGTATCCATAGTGTGGCCCATGGGCTGCATGTAGCCACTGGGCCCCAGCTTTGTGACCCATGAAGCCCCTGACCATCCTCCAAAACCTCCCCAGTCTCCCAGATTTTAACGAACCAACAAAAAAGATACAATTTTCAGACAATTTTGCACCAAAATCACACAGAAAGCCCTCTCAAAATGCATGAAAACATACAAAAAAAAAACCCCATCCCATACCATCCCACATTTCATAGAATCATAGAATCATAGAGTTGGAAGAGACCACAAGGGCCATCCAGTCCAACCCCATTCTGCCATGCAGGAACTCTCCATCAAAGCATCATTGACAGATGGCCATCCAGCCTCTGTTTAAAGACCTCTAAAGAAGGAGACTCCGACATATTCTGAAACAGCATCTTCCACTGTCAAACAGTTGTTACTGTCAGAAATTTCTTCCTAATGTTGAGGTGGAATCCCTTTTCCTGCAGTTTGCACCCATTATTTTATGTCCTATTCTCTGGAGCAGCAGAAAACAAGCTTGCTCCATCCTATGATATCCTTCCAGTCTGCTTCAGGGTATTTAGGCACAACACAAAAAAGGCATGCCAGGGAGGGGAAAGTTGACAGCCTTATTTCCAACCCCATGGAAAGCATGATCCTGAGGTTGCATGGAATGGTCGGTTTTAAAGAAGCCACTCACCTCAGGTGGGATGAGAGCCAAAATAGCATTCCTCAGTTCATCGGCTCCAGAGAACTGTTTTTAGGAAAGGAAGGAACAACATGAAAACAAATTACGTTGAAGAGCTGGCTTCATGGAGTATATATATGTGTGTCTGTGTGTGCCTCTGTGTGTGTGTGTGTGTGTGTGTGTGTGTGTGTGTGTAGAGATTCCTAGAGAGGTGTCTCTAGGAATCTCTAGGTCTTCCAGTGCAACTCTGTGGTCAACGTCCGACAAACACTTACCATAGAACTGCGCTGGAGGAGCCACAAAGGCCTAGTGGAGTATTCTCTCTAGGAGTCTCTAGGTCTTTCAGTGCAACGTTTACTTAAGATTGACCATAGAGTTGCACTGGAGGACCTAGATATTCCTAGAGAGAACATATTAATTATTATCTGTGAATAATCAAATCCACAAATATCAAATCTGCAAATATCAAATCCGCAAATATGTAGGGATGAGTGTATATTATATTTCATATATATATGTGTGTGTGTGTGTGTGTGTGTGTGCAAATGCTCAGTGTTTTCAATGGCATCAAGTATCGTGGGTGATTGTGATAACATGTGTTTCAAAGATTCCCATTATAAAATTCACCCGGAGTCTGGCCTGGCTCTCTCCGGCCGTTCTGTCCCGCTGCCCCACTGCCCAGTGCCAGGGACTACTCACTTCCTCTGGAATCAGGTTCAGCAGTTTCTCAGTCTTATGTGTGTAGACAAACAGTGCAATATTCAAGAACTCCGTATGGAATGCCTCGCAGATCTTGAAGTTAAGGAGGGGGGGCACACTGATGGAGCCAGCGGTGCTGGGAATAGTTAGGATACTTCCTTCTGGTGTCGTAATAGCAACCTGGAAAGAGAAAGGCAACAAGAGCAGACACTTGGGCACTTGTGAGATGTAGTGCCAATGCAGTTTGGGACCTCCAGGCTATGGATAAAGCTATAGAAGAACACAAGACTTTTGATCTATTCAATCGCTGCTACTTACTCCTGCATCTATCTGAAGAAAGTCTTCAACTACAGTCGGTAACTTCGCCAACTTATAGCTCAGATCACCATGCGTGCCCAGGGCAACAACAGCTACAAGAAAACAGAAGGAACAAACACGTCAAGCAACACCTGACCGTCTCCATTGCCAACGCACGATGGAAGTTCCGCTTTACGTTCTTGGGCTTTTGGCGCAGGCATTTTACCTGTCTTGTATTTACAAATGCAGCCCTTCAAAGTAATGTGCGATTACTTAAATCCAAAAGAAAAAAAATCATAATAGAATGAAACAAAATAGTCTCTGAAATCAGGTCAAATCAAATTTACGAGCCAAAGTCCTAGATAATCTCGTCATTATCCTGTGAATAAAGAGGAGTTTTCCAGCCGGTTTTCTTTCACGGGAAACTTCCCGTAGATTACAGAGGACAATAAAGACCTCTGATGAACCAAACATCCCAGATGGAGCCCTTAACAGTTAGCACTAAATGCTGCTAAGACAGGCGCAGTGCAAGCAAGTGCCATGCCTCTTCTCTACAGAATCCTTAGCAGCACTTAGTGTGATCTGTCAAGGTGTCCATTGGGATGCTTGCTTCTGGCTCTGGGATTTGTAGTTTGGTGAGGCTCCAGAGCTCTCGGACAGGCCAGACCAAATACTGCACCAGACTACAAATCCCAGGAGGTCTGTCTGGGTTTTGTTTAATGAGGAATGGAGACAGGTAAGGGTGGATGGTGAGAAGCTACCCTGATACACTTTCATCCTGTTTTGTCCCGGGTTGCTTTGATGGAGAATTCCTGCATGGTAGGGCATTGGACTGGATGGCTCTTTTCTCTTCCAGCTCTATGATTCTATGATTCTATATTCTTATCTCCTCCTCCTCACTATTCCAGCAATAAGTAATAATAATAATATATTTTATTTATAGCTCGCCTCTCATTGCGGATTGAGACCGGTTACAACAGAGAGAAGAATAATAAAATACAATATACAATGAAAATCCACATTTCTAATTAATCCCCTAGCCCAACCCCCCTCCCAATCATAAAAAGTAATAAACTAAAAAAAAACAATATAAAAGAAAGAACAATATAAAATACTAATTTAAAGGGGGGGGGGAATAAAGAAACCAAGGGATTCACCCTGTTTCCCCTCCCCATCCTAATCTTGCAAGAGGAACTCCTCCTATGATTTAATTTTGCTTTAGCATGATTATTTTAATTGTTTAATTGGATTTTTATTGTAAAGTTTTTAAAACTATTTTATCTGTGAGCCACCTTGGGTATCTTTTCACCTTGGGTATCTATGGGGATTCGCTGAGACATGGTAGATCTGTGGCTTGCAGACTCACTGGGGCTTTTTAGAGTGTGACATGAAGTTGCCTTTTCCTTAATGCTTAGCAGCTACACGGCAGCCTTTAGATGCAGCTGCTCTGTTTTGCCGTTTTTAAAAAAGAAGCTGGGAAAAGCAGGACCTTTTTAAAGGCGCTTCTTCTCCCCTAAAACGCAAAAGAAGCATTTTCATGGCACACTTTCCCTTTTTCTCATCTAAAGGCTGGGCTTTCATGCAGCCATCAACACACCTCTTTTTGCCAATCTAAAATGGGCCAAAATGCTCTGCCCATGCTCAACTTGGCTGCTCCTAAATAAATCCAGCATTACAAAACCAAGCAGCACAGGCCTTCAGATTCTCCTTCCAGAGGAAACCAAACGCCAGCAAATGCTGCCCTCGGAAATAACAGAAAAAGTGGTGAACACATCAGGGCTATTCTGTAGAAAATGACTGGAGAAATTAGAAGATGTGGAAAAATGAGGTACATCTTACCATTTATATTGGCCAGCACTTCATCTCTCAGCCAGTCCAAGGTACCTTTCATAATGGGGCATAGCTACAGGATAAAGAGTGAGGATAAATACCTACAAAAAGCAACAGCTCAAAAAACAAAGTCCTAGAGAAGCCTACGGTAACACAAAACAATGTTTAAAGAACAAAGAGGTATCTGTCTTGGCATTAGCATTAACAATCCCAGGCAGGTAAAGAAGGAAGGAAGGAAGGAAGGAAGGAAGGAAGGAAGGAAGAAGTCATCCAGTGTCAGGATCCATATGCAGGGTTCTGTCATGTTGACTTGATGATATGATGATATTAAAGGATGAAGATATGATGATTTAACACTCTTGTATGTTGGCTATTGAGAAAGGAATATCAATTACAGTGGTCCCCCGGTTTACGAAATTAATTCGTTCCAGCACCCCTTTCTTAAACCGAAAAGTTCGTAAACCGGGGGACCACTGTATTTGTAGCAGAGTGAACTAATGTAAATGGTTAGATTTCTTTCCCCCCCCCCCTTTCTTTTTGTAAACCGGGGGTTTTTCCGTAAACTGGGGCCGTTTTTCCGGCCCCGGCTCTTTCGTAGACCGGGGTTTTCGTGGGCCGGGGTATTTGTAAACCGGGGGACCACTGTATGTTAAATCCAAGCCTGGGAAACAAACAGGAGGGACAGACGGTCAGCAATGGAAAGGAGTTTTATGGCCCCAGTCATCCTGCCATAGATCTGAGCTGTGAAAGAGGGATGATCTTCTTCCTGAAGGGAGATGAAATGATAACACAGAAGGGAAACATGAAGGGCCCTTTGATCTGGATCAAAGGGAAGCGATCATGGTTGGAAAGCGGGGCTGGAGGATGGAAAGGTATTTGTGATGGTCCACAGGGGGACCTTTTCAGTTCTGACACGGAACTTTCTGTCTTAATATCCAGAATAAACCTCTAGTTTTTACTACACTGCAATGCTGTCTCAGTTATTGGGAACTGGTTCCTCTGATCCTGACATCCATTACAAAAGCCTGGGAGATCAAGACTAGCCTTAAGGAGGTAAAAATGTCTTCCAGTTGGAAATGGTGACATAGTCAGATCCCTTTCTAGATGACTTCTTTACACATTGCTGTCCCAGCTAGGTGTTAGTTATCTAGCATTTGCTTTTGTTAGGTTGAGCTTATCACACAGGGATAAACTAGGACTTTAAACAGAGATTAAGCTGAGAAAATTGTGCAATTGACATTAAAATGGGATTAAAATGAGATTAACACAAGAGCCATTATTGTGTGAATAACCAGGGAATAACCAGCCTATAAACAGCAAAAAGTCATTCACAGGAAACTCCTGTAAATGGTTTGCTGCTGTTTCTTGTCTGGTTATTTACAGCATAATGGCACTTTAATTATGTTTCACCTCGACGTTGTCTGAAAACCATTAGCACAATTGCACAATAATAACAGGTTATTCACAGGATAACGCCACCTTGAACACAGTGTCTTGTGAAAACCATTAGCGCAATTGCAGAATTATCACAGGTTAATCACAATTTATACTTCCAATTGTGCCCAGTGTGATAAACTGTGTGATAAGTATAGAGCCATCTAAGATCATGAGGGTCATTCTCCTCAGCTGATTCCTTGTTGCTTTCTGCCCACTGTTGGACCCCTGTACTAACCTGATCAAGGAGTTTTATCTGGAAGCTTACCTGGGGGGCTATGTTTTCAATGAGAGAATCCCGTATTGTAACTTTTGAAGTAGTTGTTAATAAACTGTGAAGTAAAGCAGAAAACAAAGGCTGGTTGAATTTACTATGCATGGATCTGATCAAGAACATCCAGTGATTAAGTTATCCTTCAAACATAGCTGCTGGCATGGACTGCTCAGTGTGATACCTTAAGTTCTGAAGAAATATATTCTGTTTTTTCACACATTCAATTGTACAGTATCCGGAGTGTGTGAGAGAGGGGTAGGAATCATAGAATCATAGAGTTGCAAGAGACCCCAAGGACCATCCAGTCCAAACCCAAAGCCCTTCCTTTGACAGATGGCCATCCAGCCTCTGTTTAAAAACATCCCAAGAAGGAGACTCCATCAGACTTCAAGGGAGACTGTCCAACAGCTCTTACTGTCAGGAAGTTTCTCCGAATGTTGAGGTGGAATCTCTTTTCCTGGAGCTTGCATCCATTGCTCCGCATTCTAGTCTCTGCAGCAGCAGAAAACAAGCTTGCTCCCTCCTCAATATGACATCCCTTCAAATATTTGAACAGGACTATCATATCACCTCTTAACCTTCTCTTCTTCAGGCTAAACATCCCCAGCTCCCTAAGTCGCTCCTCATAAGGCATGGCTGCCAGACCCTTCACCATCTTCGTCGCCTTCCATTGAACACACTCCAGTTTCTCCACATCTTTTTTTAAATTGTGGTGCCCAGAACTGGACACAGTATTCCAGGTGAAGCCTGACAAAACCAGAATAGCGTGGCACAATGACTTCCCTTGATCTAGGTGCTATACTTCTATTAATGCAGCCTAAAATTGCTGTAACTTCCTTTGTATCTGTAAAGTTTGGAAGCTACAGAAGTTCTTGAAAATTAGGACAAGAAAATACAGCATTTTATTTTCAGTTTCATTATGGTAAGGTTTTTAATCCAGGCTTTTAATTTTAACAGTAATTTAATATAAAGCAAATAATTATTTTTTTCAAGTTTTTTCATGCATGTCTGGTTAGATATTCTAGCTTAACTAAACTCATTGGTCCTTTCCCACTAAGAATAAAGTTCTTGTAGCATCTTTGAGGTGTGTGGGAACTTTCCTCAAGTTCCTATGGGAATTCCGATGGGAGCTTTCCTCAAGTTGATAGCAAGGGATCCTGGGACCATCTGGACAGTTCCAGATGCTCTGCTCTAAGAATTGCAGATTGAAATGTGCCATTTCCACAAACTGGAAAGAAACATAGGTAGTCAACCAGGACTTTCTTCAACCATGAGAAATTATGTGGTGGATCCCATGGTTCCTCATGATGCAAAGAATTTGACTGCCCAAGTCACACCAACAAGCAAAACCCTTTCAAACCAGAACTGCCCCAGTACTCACTTCAAGGTGCTGATGGTTAGATCTCCAAACACAGTAGAACAATCTAGAATGTCAATATCATAGGAACCTTTTGAAAAGTTTATGAGACTGTATCTGAGTGATATCTTCATACCCAGGGAGATTTCAACCAATTCCATAGAACCAAGCAGTCTAAAAAGACAGAAGGACAGACACACAAACATCCTGCTTTACAAGGCCCTGCTTTCAGTGCCATTTGTACAAGTTAAAAACAACAACAACACACACATTTTCTACTAGGACATTTTCCTTGGTCCTTTCCAAATGAGCCCCTTTCCAGTAATAGTGATGGTGGGCCATAGGGTGGGTTGGCTGCTACCATGAGCTAAAGAATGAGAGAGAGAGAGAGAGAGAGAGAAATTGGGGGGGGGGGTCTAATTCTCGCAAATTATCTTTTCTAGCGGGGTCACCTCCATTTCTTGAAAGGTGAGAAAAGAAATTTTTAGAAAATAGCTGTGAAGGCATTTGAAGAAGCAAAGTCTATCTTAGATGGGATGGGAGGAACCAGGAATTTGTCAGCTCAGACAGCTCCTGTCTCTGTGTTGTGGATTCACAATACAGAAATCAAAGTCAAGTACTTTAGTTCAGTGGTTAAGATCCTTCCTAGTTTAATTATTTATTGTCTTCACTCTGCAAAAATCTACTTATAGTCATTTCCAAATTCAGGAGCGGGGGGCAGTGTAGGAGAAGCTCCAGAAACTCTGGGTCACAAATACTCACTCAGCAGATAGGTAAACCCGAACGTCCAAAACCATGGTAGCGCCATTTATGGAAGGCAGAGGTGTCAATATGTAATCATAAAATATGACACTCATAATTTGTAGCCTGGAGAAGGAAAAATGGCAGAGAGTCAATAGACCCAGGCAACAGTCAATAGACCCAGTCAACAACAGAAATGAATTACACAAGGGTTGTGGCCAGAGAGATGCTCAGCTTTGAATGGCTTCCCAATGGCTCTTTGTAAGACTTAGGTATTCATATCTTAAAGGGAAATACAGGTGTGTACCTTGCGCACAAAAGGTCTTTAAACTGACAGCCACAAAAAGACTAACCAGGAAAGTCAGGTAGTTAAGAATACTACAAAAGTTCCTTCAAACTATAAATTGCATGTGTTTATTGCAATAATACAGTTTTAAGCATCCAGTGGAATAATGAAACTAAATTAAAACATCTAGAAAATGACCACACAGTAAAATATTGCAAAGTAACCATAATGCCTAAATTGTATAATTGTGGTGAACACACACAATTTATGGTTTAAAGAAGTTTTTGTAGCATTGTTAAGCGCCTGATTTTCCTGGTTAGTCTTTTCTTAGCCCTCATATCTTGCCAGGCCTTCAATGCTGCATTGCTCACAACATCATCCATAGTGTTGTTATTATCGCTAGCCCATAGCTGAGGTGTTCAAAGAAAGTAAGCACATAAACGCTCCCCAAGTCGCTATTGTTCTTTACTCACCCAAAAAGTTTCATGCTAAGTAGCCCAATGTCGATATCTAAAAGATCCATGGTTTCAAGTTGCTTCTTAAGAACCCCTTCTTTGTCCAGTTTAGTTAAAAAACCTGGAATACAAATATCCATGAGAGCAAATGAAGGAGGCAAATTGCAGAGTGTGCTTGGATCTCCAATGAGGAGAGGCTGCACCGTGGATTTGTCTGATTTGCCAAAACTACTACTCCATTTCTTTCCAACTGCATGGTGTGTTGCAAAAAACTATGCCTATTGGTGGGTAAATAAGTGCCCCATCTGAGCCAGAAAATATAGAACCAGTGAAAGAAGTAATACAACCACGATTCCCCTATTTCTGAACATCGGCATTTACTGTGAGATTACTCATTCCCCATAGTGTGCAGAGGACATCATGTGTCAGGAAGTCTCCCCTACTCCTTCTATAAGAATTTGCTTGGGGTCCCCTATAGGGAATGCATCTTCCCCCAGAAGCCCAGTCTTGAGACAACTGTGGAGAAAACATCCCTGAGAGACAGAAAACTAAGAAAGGAATAAGTTAGAAAACTGGTGGCTCAGAGCTGAACAGCCACCAGGACTCTGGAAGTCCAGTGTTTCTATATTAGATTTAGGAGTTTATCACATGGGAAAGAAGTAGCCAAATCCCATGCAAAAATTGCTGCAAATTTTCACACATTTGTATTGATACTTGATTGTCTTCAAGCTCCTGAACAAATTCATATCTATTTGCCCTCCTTCTGCTCTGTGCAAATCCATACAAAAAGAAGAAACAGCCACACATTTGAAAATGTGCATCCTCATCCTTCGTAGTAAAAACTATGATTCTGTTTTCAGCTGAGTTTATGGAGTTTTTCAGCTCTCCCCTGCAAAAAGCCCAAATTCCTCCAAATTGCATGTGGCCAGATTTCAGTCTATTTGATTCGAATGATGAATATTTTAATAGTGTAGACAAGCCCCTAGTTGCTGCATTATAGACATTATCTGACCAGGGTAGATTGTAGGACCAAAACACCATGCCACTCAGATAATGCAAGAAAAGCCAGCAGGCTCTCGAGAAACTGGTCTTAAAAACTGGTTATTCATACAAATTCATCTCTCAGCTTTCCTGGCATGCAAACACCAATCCCTAAACACAGCTGGGATGAGGCGCTGAGTTGAGACCTTTCACCAGCAATGTTCTCGATCAAAGACTAAGAGGCGTTCAATAATGCAATGGAACTTCCTTACATTTTTTTATTTCCTCAACTCTGGTAACACACTTGACTCCAGGCGGTTGGCCTTGTGGAAGGTTTGGAAGGCTACAGAAGACGAGAAGTCCCAGAAGCGTCCACATCTCTTTCTTCTTAGACCTGCAGGAAAACCTGAGCACAATCCATCCACAGTTTATCCAAGCAAAGAGGGTCACTTCCCCCTCACACAAACTAAGGGCCCATTCACACTTGCGGAAAAATCTGCATTGGAACTGGGCTGTGCTTCGCTTAGGAAAGCGATTCCAAAAGGCCCCACATTCACACTATGAAAAGGGACCTTGTTTGGAATTGCTTTCTTAGCCAGGAACGCTTGTCGTTTCCACTGGAGCTGCCATGTAAGATTGCATTTGCGATCACTGTAAAGAAGGGGGGAAAAAACCCCACACACACACTAATCTCCAGTTCCTTTGGGGGGAATCCTTCCTTCCTTCTTTCCTCCTTCCTTCCTTCGTCTTCCTTCCTTCTTCCCCCCTTCCTTCTCCTGTTCCTTCCTTCCCTCCCCCCTTACCGGGGGAAGACTCTCCTCTGCCGCTGCTGCTGCCACTGCTGCCTACCTTGCTGCTGGGCCCGGGGCTTGCGGCGTTTCTTCCCCGCCACTCGCTGCCGCTGTTCCCGGGTCCCACAGGCCTTCCAACAGGGAATGGAAGGCCCGGGAGCCTGGAAGCAGCAGCAGCGAGCGGCACAGTGCCTCCTCCTCCTCCTCCTCCTCCTCCTCCGTTGGGCCTGTCCTGCTCCCATCAGCTCCAGGAAGAGCACGGGCCCCAGCAGTAGCACCGCACAGGGCCCGAATGCTCCGACCGGGAGCAGGACGGGCCCAGTGGAGGAGGAGGAGTTGCTGTGCCGCTCGCTGCCGCTGCTGTCAACCTACTGGACCTTCCATTCCCTGTCGGAAGAAAGGCCTATGGGATCCGGGAGCAGTGGCAGTGAGAGGCAGGGAAGAAACACTGCCCGGGCCCAGCGGCAAGGTAGGCAGCAGCGGCAGCGGCAGAGGAGAGCCCTCCCCCAGTAAGGGGGGAGGGAAGGAAGGAAGAGGAAATAAGGAAGGATCCCCCCCCCAAAAGGAACTGGAGTTTAGTGTGTGGGAGGTCTTCTTTGCAGTGATCGCAAATGCAATCTATCACCAATGCACAAGATTGCATTTGCGATCAATACCCCCACCCCCCAATAACCGTGATTCTGATCAGCGTTCCCACTTAATTGGAAAAGCTTCATAATCACATTTTCCTAAAAAACACCACTTTAAAACTAGTGTCAGGAAAGCCCGGGCTATTTTCTTTTAACCCGGTTCTTTCCTACACGGATTGATTAAATGAGGATTGGAAGTCGATTCGAGTGTGATATATAGCCCGCATCACACTTCAAATCAGAATATAGTGGGACTGGGGCCAAAGAGTTGCTGCTTATTATGACTGAGGAACTTGGAGATTTTTCTTTCCTACCCATTTGGATAACATGTTAATTGAGAGCAGCAGCTTGTCCTGCATTGCAGGACTGGTAATACGGGCACACCAGTTTTACAAAGGGTTTTATGCTTTGCTGACTTTCACTTATTTACTGTGATTTCTGTTGTTTTATCATTACTCTGGGCACGATTGCACAGTTGTCCAGAGAACCAATTGTATAAGAGACTTCATAGAATCATAGAATCCTAGAGTTGGGTAAGACCTTAAAATTTGAAATTGTGAGCCATTTCATTGGTTCATTGGGGAGGAAAGAGAAATCTCATTTTATATAACTGCTTGGAGAGGATTTCTGGGCTTCTCTGTGTGCCTTTTGATTGGGTAAGACCTTAAAATTTGAAATTGTGAGCCATTTCATTGGTTCATTGGGGAGGAAAGAGAAATCTCACTTTATATAACTGTTTGGAGAGGCGTGCGTCTAACGGCGCGCAAATTTTTCTTCTGATACTCATTTTTATCTTTGATAGCCAAGGCAGATTGGAAGTACAGAGGGGAAGGTAGTCGGAGCTCAGTGTTGGAGAACAACTCATTCAATCTTTATACTTTTCAGTATTCTCTTAAGGGGCTGTGGGGATTCAGAGGAAGTGAATCAGGGACTTGCCTCTAGAAGGAGCTAGCAGCCAGGAGCTCTCTAGATAACTATAGGCCCAGTTGACTGAGCTCACTAACAGCCACACAGGGATTCTTTACACTGGTGTTTAACAGGAAAAGCCCACAGTCTTGTTTCAGTGCCTCCTTAAGACTTCTCACTATGGACACTGAGGGACCTGCTGCTGTCACCTGCAACACTTGTGGGATGTTTGTCTTCTTGCCTATAGATGTGGGGAACTTCACCTGCACCAAGTGCAAGTTGGTAGCCCTCTTGGATGAAAGAGTTCAGCAGCTGGAGGCCCAGGTGTCTACACTTCAGCATCACAGAGAGCAGGAGGTTCTCCTGAACAGAAAGGACCGGACGGTCATGGACAGGAAACACACAGAGAAAGTTGCTGGGGAAGACGAGGTCACTTCACACACAAAAGAAGTAGATGGTTGGAGGAATGTTACACACAGAAGTAGGGAAACCATGGTTCGTTCTGTGAGCTTGCAGCTACAGAATCGCTTTGAATCTCTCTCTGTTACCAGAGATGATGAGGAAAAGCAGCAGGGACAGGCATCAGGGACAGAGCAGGGGAGCCTGAGAATAGCACCAAAGGGAACAGCCGCTGCTAAGCCTCGGAGGAGGCGCGTGGTCGTGGTGGGGGACTCCTTGCTGAGGGGTACAGAAGCAGTAGTTTGTGGGCCTGACAAGATGTCTCGGGAGGTGTGTTGTCTTCCTGGGGCAAAGATCCGTGATGTGACGGAGAGGCTGACAAGACTTGTCAAGCCTACTGACCATTATCCCTTTCTTTTGGTTCATGTGGGAACCAATGATACTGCAAGGCACAGCTTTCAGAAGATCATA
The DNA here is from genome assembly GCA_034509955.1 of Urosaurus nigricauda. NCBI lineage: Eukaryota > Metazoa > Chordata > Lepidosauria > Squamata > Phrynosomatidae > Urosaurus > Urosaurus nigricauda. Next base: position 2,467,781 of record JAOEGL010000004.1, read on the forward strand.
AGGGATTATGAGGATCTGGGAAGGAAGCTGAAAGAGATGGATGCACAGGTTGTCTTCTCATCTCTTCTCCCGGTAGAAGGGCATGGTCCAGGAAGGGAAAGGAAAATAGCAGAGGTGAATAACTGGCTCCGTAGATGGTGCCGCCAAGAACAGTTTGGATTCTTGGATCATGGGCTGCGGTTCCATGAGGAGGGACTTCTGGCAAGGGATGGACTGCATCTCACGCCAGTTGGCAAAAACATTTTTGCCAATAGTCTCAAAAATCTGATCAGGAGGGCTTTAAACTGAGTTATGTGGGGGAGGGAGACACTATTCTGGAAGGCAAAAGGGATGGAGAGAATAGTCCAAGTGGCATAGAGGGAACAAGGCAAACAGTGCAAGGACCCAACAGTAGGAGGCAAAAAAATGTGCAAAAGCAGCAAGTAAAGAGGACACATGGTCTTAAATGCCTCTCCACGAATGCACAGAGTATGGGAAATAAGCAGGATGAACTTGAACTCCTAGCACAACAAGGGAAATATGATATAATAGGCATCACTGAAACCTGGTGGGATGAGTCTCATGATTGGAATGTAGAAATAGAGGGATATAACCTTTTTAAGAGAAACAGGCCAAGCAGGAAAGGAGGAGGAATAGCATTATATGTCAGGGATATTTACACCAGTGAAGAGATCCAGGACATCAATACTGGAAGTCAGGTGGAGAGCATCTGGATAAAAATTAAAGGAGAGGGAAATAACAGGGATGTTACTGTGGGAGCCTACTACAGACCCCCAAGTCAGACGGAGGAATTGGATGATGCCTTTCTAGAACAGATGACCACACACTCAGAAAGGAGAGATGTAGTAGTGATGGGGGACTTCAACTATCCTGATATTTGCTGGAATTCAAACTCAGCCAAATCCTCAAGGTCTAGCAAATTCCTCCCTGCCTGGAAGACAATTTCATTGTCCAAAAAGTGGAAGAGGCAACAAGGGGATCAGCTATTTTAGATCTGATCTTAACCAACAGGGAAGACCTAGTCAATGGAGTGCAAGTGCTTGGATCCTTAGGTGGAAGTGACCATGTTCTCCTGGAGTTTGTTATACAGCGGAAAGGAGAAGCCAGGCATAGTCAGACACGCACTCTAGACTTTAGGAGAGCTGACTTCAATAAACTTAGAGAAATACTGGGGGTGATCCCATGGTCAGGAAAACTAAAAGAGAAGGGAGTTCAAGACGGATGGGAGTTTCTCTAAAAGGACATACTGAAAGCACAATTTCAAACAGTTCCAATGAGGAAGAAAAATGGAAGATGTCTCAAGAAGCCAGGATGGATGACTAAGGAACTTTCAACTGAGCTAAGTTTTAAACGGAACATGTATAAGAAATGGAAAAGTGGGGAAATCACGAAAGAGGAATTCAAACAAATAGCAAGCATGTGTAGGGATAAAGTCAGAAAAGCTAAAGCGCAGAATGAACTCAGGCTTGCTAGAGAGGTTAAGAACAATAAAAAGGGTTTTTTTGGGTATGTCTGAAGCAAAAGGAAGAAGAAGGAAACAGTAGGGCCACTGCGTGCAGAAGATGGCAAAATGCTCACAGAGGACAGAGAAAAGGCAGAATTACTCAACACCTTCTTTGCTTCAGTCTTCTCAGAAAAGGCAAAAGGTGCTCAACCTAAGGATAATGGAACAGGAGACAGAATAGAGGAATTTCATCACAGAATAAGTAAAGAGATAGTACAGGAATACTTGGTTAACCTAAATGAATATAAGTCTCCAGGACCAGATGAACTACATCCAATTAGCAATAATTTTTGAGAACTCCTGGAGAACAGGAGAAGTCCTAGCAGACTGGAGGAGGGCAAATGTTGTCCCCATCTTCAAAAAGGGAAAAAAAGAAGATCCCAACAATTATCGTCCAGTTAGTCTGACATCAATTCCAGGAAAGATTCTAGAGCAGATCATTAAGCAGAGAGTCTGTGAACATTTAGCAGGGAATGCCATAATCACAAAAAGCCAACATGGGTTTCAGAGAAACAAGTCTTGCCAGACAAATCTGATCTCTTTTTTTGATAAAATTACCAGTTTGGTAGATGAAGGGAATGCTGTGGATATAGTATATCTTGATTTCAGTAAGGCCTTTGACAAGGTTCCCCATGACATTCTTGCAAACAAGCTTGGAAAATGTGGGATAGACAAGTTAACTGTTACATGGATTTGTAATTGGTTGAGTGGCCGAACTCAAAGGGTGCTCAACAATGGCTCCTTTTCATCCTGGAGAGAAGTGACCAGTGGGGTCCCACAGGGTTCTGTACTTGGCCCAGTGCTATTCAATATCTTTATTAATGACTTGGATGACAGAATTGGGGGCATACTTATCAAATTTGCAGATGACACCAAATTAGGAGGAGTAGCCAATACTCCAGAAGATAGGATTGAAATTCAGAATGATCTGAATAGACTAGAAAGCTGGGCCAACTCTAACAAAATGAAATTCAATGCGGAGAAATGTAAGGTACTGCACTTAGGACGCAAAAATGAAATGCACAGATATAGGATGGGGGACATCTGGCTGAATGAAACTACGTGTGAAAGGGATCTAGGAGTCCAAGTAGACCATAAATTGAACATGAGTCAACAGTGCAATGCAGCAGCTAAAAAGGCCAATGCTATTTTAGGCTGCATCAATAGAAGTGTAGCGTCTAGATCAAGGGAAGTAATAGTGCCACTTTATTCTGCTTTGGTCAGGCCCCACCTGGAATACTGTGTCCAGTTCTGGGCACCACAATTCAAAAAGGATGTGGAGAAACTGGAGCGGGTCCAAAGGAGGGCAACCTCGAAGTGTAGTGGAGTCTCCATCCTTGGAGGTTTTTAAGCAGAGGCTGGATGGCCATCTGTTGGGGATGCTTTGATGGAGAGTCCCTGCATGGCAGAATGAGGTTGGACTGGATGGCCCTTGGGGTCTCTTCCAACTCTATGATTCTATGATTCTATGGAAGAGGCCCCAAGGGCCATCCAGTCCAACCTCATTCTGCCATGCAGGGACTCTCCATCAAAGTATCCCCAACAGATGGCCATCCAGCCTCTGCTTAAAAACCTCCAAAGAAGGAGACTCCACCAAAATATCTGAGAAAGGAGTGTATTCCACTGTCAAACAGCCCTTACTGTTGGGAAGTTCCTCCTAATGTTGAGATGGAATCACTTTTTCCTGCAGTTTGCATCCATTGTTCTGTGTTCTAGCCTCTGGAGCAGCAGAAAACAAGCTTGCTCCCTCCTCAATGTGACATCCCTTCAAGTATTTAAACAGGGCTATCATATCACCTCTTAACCTTCTCTTCTCCAGGATAAACATCCCCAGTTCCCTCAGTCGTTCCTCATAGGGCATGCTTTCCAGACCCTTCACCCTCTTAGTTGCCCTCCTTTGGACACTTGGCTCCAGTTTCTCCACATCCTTTTTGAATTGTGGTGCCCAGAACTGGACACAATTTTCCAGGTAGGGCCTGACCAAAGCAGAATAGAGTGGCACTATAACTGCCCTTGATCTAGACACTATAGTTCTATTGATGCAGCCTAGAATCGCATTGGCCTTTTTAGCTGCTGCATTGCACTGTTGACTCATTTTCAGCTTATGGTCTACAATAATAATAATAATAATAATAATAATATTTATAGCCCGCTCCTCTGTCAACCAATCAGGGTGGGTTACAACAATTAAAAAGATACAAGGTAAAAATTAAAATGACCCATACCCAGTCACCCACCCTTAAAATTACTTGGATTACTTGGACTCCTAGATCCCTTTCACATGTGGTCTCATTCAGCCAGGTGTCCCCCATTTTATATCTGTGCATTTCATTTTTCCTCCCTAAGTGCAGTACCTTACATTTCTCTGTGTTGAATTTCATTTTGTTAGCTTTGGCCCAGCTTTTTAGTCTATTCAGGTCATTTTGAATTTTGATCCTGTCCTCTGGGGTATTAGCTACTCCTCCTAGTTTAGTGTCATCCGCAAATTTGATAAGTATGCCCCCAATTCTGTCATCCAAGTCATTGATAAAGATGTTGAATAGCACTGGGCCCAGGACAGAACCCCACTGGACACCCCACTGGTCACTTCACTCCAGGATAATAAATATTGTTTAAACCTTTCAAACTGCTTTCAAACTGGAGTGTTAATTAAATTTAATAAAACAGAGACTGAAAGGAAAAGAGCAGTGTGTTTTCTACATTGAGTGTTCAACAATAGATAAATTACTAAAGAAAAAAGGACAATGTAGCCAATGGAAAAGGGCAATGTGCTTTCTACATTGTGTCTTCAACAATACGTAATTTACTAAAGATAAGGTCTGAGCTTCAATCGCTTTTTAAAAACACTAGAGCTCATTGTCTCCTTCCCTTCCCTTGCTGTGAACATAGAAAACCTTGAAACACTTTCCCCACTAAAAATTATAGAAAATGACTTTGCTATGGGATGAAATACAAAGACCCATTTTGACTCAGTAAAATATTTGAATCGAGGTCCCCCTAGGTACATCTACACTTTAGAAATAATGTAGCTTGACAGCACTTTAACTGCCATGGCTTCATCCTACAAATTTCGGGGGTATGTAGTTCTGTGAGGTTTGTCAATGAAGGCCAAAGAACTTGTATGACTACAAATCCCAGGCTTCCATATGATGGATCTATAGAACTTAAAGGGTGTCAGACTGCATTAATTCTACAGGGTAGACGCAAACCATGTTGCAAAAATAAAAGCAGTCTAGTTTTGAGGCACAACAGAAAAATTTGGGACACAATCAAGGCTAAGCTTTCTGCCCCTCTGTAGGACCCCCTTATTTTTTGTCAACCATTCTTGCTAAATAATTCAGGTACACTCGGGCATAGAATCATAGAATCATAAAGTTGAAAGAGACCACAAGGGCCATCTAGGAACTCTCCATCAAAGCATCCCCATTCTGCCCTGCAGGAACTCCCAATCAAAGCATACCCGACAGATGGCCATCCAGCCTCTGCTTAAAGACCTCCAAGGAAGGAGACTCCACCACACTCCGATGAAAGAGTGTGTTCCACTGTCGAATAGCCCTTACTGTCAGGACGTTCCTCCTAATGTTGAGGTGGAATCTCTTTTCCTGCAGCTTGCATCCATTGTTCTGCGTTCTAGTCTCTGCAGCAGCAGAAAACAAGCTTGCTCCCTCCTCAATGTGACATCCCTTCAAGTATTTAAACAGGGCTATCATATCACCTCTTAACCTTCTCTTCTCCAGGCTGAACATCCCCAGTTCCCTAAGGCGTTCCTCATAGGGCATGGTTTCCAGACCCTTCACCATCTTAGTTGCCCTCCTTTGGACCCGCTCCAGTTTCTCCACATCTTTTTTGAATTGTGGTGCCCAGAACTGGACACAGTATTCCAGGTGGGGCCTGACTAAAGCACAATAGAGCAGCTCTATTACTTCCCTTGAACTAGACACTATACTTCTATTGATGCAGCCTAAAATTGCATTGGCCTTTTTAGCTGCTGCATCACACTGTTGACTCATGTTCAACTTATGGTCTACTTGGACTCATAGATCCCTTTCACATGTGCTCTCATTCAGCCAGGTGTCCCCCATCTTGTATCTGTGCATTTTGTTTTTCTGTCCTAAGTGCAGTACCTTACATTTCTCCATGTTGAATTTCATTTTGTTAGCTTTGGCCCAGCTTTCTAGGCAATCCTCCTTTCTTCTTGCCTTTAAATTGAGATTCTGTATTTGTTAGTCTGTTTATGTTACCCATTCAATGCATTGGATAATTACCTTAGGTCCTATTACTGGGAGATAGATGATAGATAGATAGATAGATAGATAGATAGATGATAGATAGATCTGGGGATGTTTAGCCTGGAGAAGAGAAGGTTAAGAGGTGATATGATAGCCCTGTTCAAATATTTGAAAGGATTTCATATTGAGGAGGGAGCAAGCTTGTTTTCTGCTGCTGCAGAGACTAGAACGCGGAACAATGGATGCAAGCTGCAGGAAAAGAGATTCCACCTCAACATTAGGAGGACCTTCCTGACAGTAAGGGCTGTTCGACAGTGGAACACATTCCCTTGGTGTTTGGTGGAGTCTCCTTCCTTGGAGGTCTTTAAACAGAGGCTGGATGGCCATCTGTCGGGGACGCTTTGATGGAGAGTTCCTGCATGGCAGGGGGGTTGGACTGGATGGCCCTTGTGGTCTCTTTCAGCTCTATGATTCTATGATTCTATGAGATAGATAGATATGAGAATACATGCCTCTAAATGGAACATGTGGCTGCATCCAACAAGTGCATGGGTGCATATATGTGCATGGATCTGGATATATGTGCATGGATCTGGCTACCTGCACCTGCTTAATGTGAATACAATCATTGAGAGACCAGGGGTTCAGGTGTGCAGGTGTGCAGACTATGCACCTATCCTATGTGCATGGATCTGGCTACCTGCACCTGGCTAATGTGAATACAATCATTGAGATGCCTGGGTTCAGGTGTGCAGACCATGCACATATCCTTTGTGCATGGAACTGTATACCTGCACCTGGATAATGCTAATGCAAGCATTGACAGATCAGGGGTTCAGGTGTGCAGATAATGTGTGCAATGGTCTGGAACTGTGAAAACTGCTCAACGTCCTGTAGGCCATAGCAGTGCCCTTGCAAGTGAGTAAGGGGCCTCCCATTCCAGATGAAGGGTCCTTTCCCTCCCTGAGTGCTAGTGTGGACCTCATATAGCAATAGCAACAGCGTGAAGTCGAAGGCTTTCATGGCCAGCATCCATAGTTTTTTGTTGGTTTTTCAGGCTATGTGGCCATGTTCTAGAAGAGGAAGAAGAAACTCTTCTAGAACATGGCCGCACAGCCCGAAAAACCCATAAAAAACAAAAACAACATTTACATTTCTATACCATTTAATAGTGAACTCAGCACTCTCTAAGTGGTTTACAATCTGCAAGCCAATTGGCCCCAAGAAGCTGGGTACTCATTTTACTGACCTACAAAGGATGGAAGGCTGAGTCGACTCTGGAGCCCTGGGATCGAACTCACAACCTTGTATAGCAATGCAATTCCTTCTGCCACCCCATCTCCTATCACTCCCCAGGGCTCCTTACCTGCAGCTGCTGTTTGGTTTGGGCTGGATATTTGGTGGCTGGTTTACCCCAGCCCTCACCTAGATGAGGATCAAGCGTCATTATATATAGCCCAGCAAAAGGGGGGGAGGGGGGGAGGGAAAAAAACAGTTGAGCCAAAAATTCAGGGAGGTGTGTCCAAGAAAGCCATTAGTGGTGTTTGCAAGAGGCACTTTGCTGCAAAGAGACAAAACGTACCGGACCTCAGAAAGAACAAGCAAAGCACAGCCAGAAGAAAGCCAGTCCCCCACTCAACATGTCCCTATGGAAAGCTACTTGAAGATATTTTGTGCACAAGATAACAGGAAATCCCACACTTTATTGATATTAGGAAACATTTATCTGCCTCTTAGATGGAAAGCTGTACACAATTGTTTTGGGAAGAGTCAACAGGTAATGAAAGTCTATTAGGTTAAACAATTCATATAAGACCCAAAACCTTCAGCGGTAGCTGTGTTGTCCATTTAACAAATACAAACAAAAATCCATCAGTGATACTTTTATTGGCCAACCGAAAAGCACAATATACTTGTTTCGAGCTTTCAAAGACCAAGTTTATGTACATAGAATCATAGAGATGGAAGAGACCCCAAGGGCCACCCTCCGTGTGATAGATGGCCATCCAGCCTCTGTATAAAAACAGCCTCCGAAGAAGGAGACGCCATCACCCTCCAAGGCAGCATATTATCCCACGGTCAAACAGCTCATACCCTCAGGAAGCTCTTCCTAATGTTTAGGTGGGACTTCTTTTCCCGCAACTCGAATCCATTGCTCCGTGTCCTAGCCTATGGAGCAACAGAAAACAAACTTTCTTCATCTTCAGTGTGACATCCTTTCAAATACTTACACATGGCTATCGTGTCATCCCTTAATCTTCTCTACTTTAGGCTAAACATAACCAGGTCTTGAAACTTCTCCTCATAGGGGCTTGGGGTTTTCTGAACATGTACTCTGATAGTGCTGTATAAATAGATTATGATGACAACAACGACAATGATTGTGGTAGTAATAATAATAATATGTTTTATCATCCATTTTTTATTACCTATGTTTGATGTTCTGCCTTTTGGTATAAATAGCTATTTTAGTCTCGATGCAAAGGGATCTTAACCTTTGCGGCTAAGTGAAAGAAAACAATTGGTAGCATAAGCTTGCATACACTAAGGAGGAATCAGACGGGAGGAACTTCTCTTTGGACCTTATCAGACGTCGGACATTGGAAGTATAATCCAATGGCAACCTGAATACAATCATGGGGTTTCACGTTATTGCGAATTAAAGTATCTCATGCAATTTCGGGCAATGGGAAGTCATTCTGAACGCAATCATGTGTTTTAAGTTATTGTGAATTAAAGCATCTCAAGCAATTTTAGGCAATGGGGGGTCATTTTCAGGTAATGGGAAGTCGTTCTGAATGCATTCCGAATGCAATAGGAATTCACGTGAATTCAAATTGGCTAGCGAATTCACGTTAATTTGAATTGGCTCCAATCGCAATAAAGAGAAATTCCTCCCATCTAATAAGGTCCTTTATTTCAAATGAAGCCAATTGGTGCCAATTCGAATTCACGTGAATTTGCTAGTTTAGTAAATTTATGTGAATTCCAATTGCATTTGGAATGTGTTCAGAATGACTTCCCAATACCCGAAAATGACTTCCCATTGCCCGAAATTGCGTGAGATACTTTAATATGCAATAACATGAAACCCCATGATTGTGTTCGGATTGCCATTAGATTATACTTCCAATTTCCATTGTCTGATAAACTCCTCAGTAGACTTTGAGAAAGTAGATTTAGGGGATTATCGCTTGCAACTTTTAAGCCACAATTCTAGTCATAAAAAAGTCCTTTGACAATACTTATTATACAACATTGCCTCCGACCCATAGCTGCTATGGACTTTATCGGACACAGTTTTGTCCCCATTATGAGCAAGGGAAGGGGACTCTGGGGTCCGTGCATAGCAAAGAAAAAACAGATTTTACCCCACACCAAAGTGCTGAAGGACACCATTTTGCTCGGTCGGAAGTCTTCCGATCAAAACAAATGACGCTTCTCAGAAGTGAATGGGAATGCCCTGGCACCGGGCAGTGGAATGGGGCCATTTTGAGGAAACTTCAGTGTGGGGTAAAATCCATTTTTTCTTGGCCATGCACGGCCCTGAGACTCCCCATCCCTTGCCCATAACGGGGACAAAACTGTGTCTAATAAAGTCCCCTGTCTGCATTCCATGGTTTAAAAGGTAAAGGTAACGGTTTTCCCTTGACAAGATTGTCTAGTCAGTGCAGCTATAGGGGGCTGTGTTCATTCTCCATTACTAAACGGAGGAAACCAGCATTGTCAAAGATAACTCCATGGTCATGTGGACAGCACAACTACATGGTACCACCAATGCAATTCAAGGCTGCATTAATAGGAGTATAATGTCCAGAACAAGGTAAGTAATAGTACCATTCTATTTTGCTTTGGTCAGGCCTCACCTGAAATTATTCTGTGTCCAGTTCTGGGCATCAGAATTCAACAAGGATTTTGACAGGCTGGAACGTGTCCAGAGGAGAAAGACAAAAAGGGTCTGGAAACTACAAAGCCCTATGAGGAGTGACTTAGGGAGTTGGGTAGATTTAGCCTGGGGAAGAGAGGGTTAAGGGGTGATATGAAAGCCCTGTTTAAATATTTGAAAGGATGTCATACTGAAGATGGAACAAGCTTGTTTTCTGAAGCTCCAGGAGATAGGACTCAGAGCAATGGATTCAAACTATAGGAAAAGAGATTCCACTTCAACATTAGGAGGAACATCTTGACAGTAAGAGCTGTTCAAGAGTGGAAGATGCTGCTGCCTGGGAGGGCAGTGCAGTCTCCTTCTTAAAGCAGATCTTTAAGCAGAGGCCGGATGGCCATCTGTCTGGGGTCCTTTGATGGAGAGTTCCTGCATGGCAGAATGGGTTAGACTGGATGGCCCTTGGGGTCTCTTCCAATTCTAGGATTCTAGGATTCCTGCTTCTGATTGCCAGACCTTTCTTGAAGAGGTAGCAAACAGCCACTTGGCAAGAAAACTGTCTTTTGTTGTTGTTGTTGTTGTTGTTGTTGTTGCCGCCTAACCCAGTGACCTAACCCAACAACTATGATGATGTCCATCCCACAGCCATTGTCACTTTCCAAAAGACATGGCCAAGCTCAAGCGATCAAAGGCATATCAGTTTCACAAAGGTTGCTTACCACCAACGTCAATTATTTGGGGTAGAAAAGCATTTCAGTCCAACACCATTCAGTCTATGACAATAGTGCCAATGAAAGGGTACGTTAAAAATGCCAGGGAGCAAACAGACATGACGGTAGAGATCTGTGATCAGATATCCTAAACTTACCTTACATTTTTAAAAACTTTGAACAGGCACACAGCCCTCTGATTATAATCTCAACAGTGGCATATAGGGGAGATGTTAACCCTTTCTGGCCTATGTTCCTAATCTAAATGCTTCCCAATCTCAACATTGATATTAGCCTCCTAAGGTGGGGTGGGGGGGATAGATAGAATCCTAGAGTTGGAAGAGACTCCAAGGGGCATCCAGTCCAACCCCATTCTGCCATCCAGGAACTCACAATTAAAGCACTCCCTAAAACAGATGGCCATCCAGCCTCTGTTTAAAAGCCTCCAAACTTGCATTGTTCGCAGTTGTTTGCAAACCGCCACCATTTGCTATGACAAGAGCAATTGGAGGGGTGGGGAGGAAATTTACTAACTTCTCCAACACCAACAATACTTTGGACTCAAACTGATAAGGTCCTTTCATGATTGATCTAAATCTTTGAAAATAAAAAGAAAAATACAAAGCATACGTACCTGCTGTGGCACTCTCATCTGTTTAAACAAATGTTCCACTGTTTTGTTCAGGCTAAGGACCAAAATAGATGTGCTTGCATGCAAGTTTTAACTTCATTAGCCAACATAATGGGAAGCCTGGGGAGCATCAGAACTGTTGGAGGCAAGGTACACATGTCCAGAGGAGGGCAACCAATATGGGCCCGATCTAGAAGGGGCACAAAGAAGTGTGATAAGGGCTAGAAGGGGGCACCTTTAGGGTTCAGGGGGATGCAGCGTTTACACCCTCCTGAACCCTAAACCATATGGACGCTGCCATTATAAAATGGTGGCGTCCATATGGGTGCGCCATGATTGTGCCATGGCGCACGCAGCGTTTAGATACGCTGTGCGTGCCATGACACAATCATGGCGCCACAGGAGGGTGCCAAGTGCGCCCTTTCCGTGGTGCCAAAAATTGCTCCGTGAGGGAGCTCTTTTTTTGCGCTGGGTCTTTGGCACAGCTATCAAAAACAGCTATCAAAAACAGCCACACCAAAGACCCGGGGAGAAAGGGACTGCAGTGGCGGCCGCTTTGTCCCCTCGGCACCATCGAGGCAATCAAATGATGCCATACCTGACTTGTAGCTGCTTCATCTTCCATCCATTCTTGAAACTCTCTTTCTCATTGACAGGCAAAACCCATCCATGCTATTTTTCTGCTATTGATTCACGTATGATAAGTTCCTCCTGCTGCAGTTCTAATAGGCAGGCAGTCTTGTCATGCAAGTGGACATGATTCTGCTCCTTTCCCAAGCAGGTTGTTTTTCCTTTTCAGGTTATTTAATTATTTAATTATTTATTTTTGCTTAATCAATTGCTATGATTATACAATTGAAAATTTTAAAGATACAGACAAAAAGGCTTATTGAGAAGGGATTTGGGCCAGAAGGTGGGATTATGAAGGCCCGCATGCAGAATAGAGAGCCCGGGATGATAGCAGTCCCATGGCACTTTTGAAGAGCTGTGCATAATAGCTGTCCCCAAACTGGTAGGTTTGCGTTCCCTAGACTAACATGATTGTGGCATCTTAGCAGACTGGTGTGATGAAGAGCAGGTGGAGAAAGATGTAGAGAGACAAGAAAGAAAGAAAGAAAGAAAGAAAGGGCAACCCACTGAATGAGAGCCCTCCAAGATGTGCCGTCATCCACAGCTCCACTGAGGTCCTTCAAAGTTTGCATCTGCACTGTAGAATTAATGTAGTTTAACACTGCTTTAACGGTCATGGCTCAATGCAATGGAATCATGGAATTTATTGTTTTGTGAGATATTTAGCCTTCTCTGTCAGAGAGCTCTGTTGCACAACAAACTACAGATCCTAGGATTGCATAGGATGGAACCATGGCAGTTAAACCAGTGTCCAACTGCATTAATTTTACAGTGTGTCAGTGATCCACTGGAGAGCTGCTGCTCTGCTAGGCCTCCTGAAGGGCTAATGTAGGTCCGCGCCTACCAGTTGCCCATCCCAGTATAAGACTAGGTATCAAAATGGAGGGCAGCTTTCCCCTCACCCATCACCCTTCCTGGGCAAGATGATGTTGGGGCAAAGCCAAGCAGCCCAATGCCAGAGACGTGGCCACCCTCCTTGACCATGCCAGGCAGAGCTTCTCCACCCAATGCTTCAGCTGCAGACCCAGGAAACGGGTCCACATGTGACAGTCCCCATATGACTGCCATAGCTCCCATCAAAAATATGGCCTTTGGAGGTCCCCAGTCAAAGATTGCAGGGATTGTCCTCATGCTCATCTCCAAGATTATATGTTCAGCAGAAGATTTCCAGAGATCTTCAGAGACTGGATGGGGAATGAATGGCAGCCACAGTCTAGGGTTCCCAAACTTTGGTCCTCCGGATGTTTTAGACTTCAGCTCCCAGAATCCTTGAACATCAGTCTAACTGTTTAGGATGTTTGGGAGCTGAAATCCAAAATACTTGGAAGGTCAAAGTTTGGAAACCAATGGTCTAGAGGTGCCGCTTCTCCAGGGTTACAGATCACAGGGCCCTGGGCGTTTGTGGCCCTCAGGCAAGGAGGAGGAATCTTAGCGCAAGAGCATTGGCTTGAACATGTGCATATAGTTCCCCTCATTTGTTAGACCTTATGTTCTTTAACTGAATAACATACCCTGAACAGCTATGGCCAAAACTTCAGGTATCGTGCTTAGCGACAATCACCCTTGTGCAATGACATCTCAAGAAGTCCTCCCTAAGCTTCAAGGTCTGGCCCTGAAATTTTGTGGCTTGGGATAAACCTTACATGGCAGCTCTGCTTTTCTATGGAGTTTATCACACAAAGGAGACTGGGGGTGGGGGGGGTGGGGGGTGTTATCCCGTGAATATCCCAGAAAAATTGTGCAATAACATGACGTTGCACAAAACCTGCCATTAAAGTCACAAAGAAGCATCAAAGCACATCTTTTTACTTTCAGGATTTCAGCGACAATGCATTTCCGATATCACTTTATATGCGCAGCTGTGTGTGATCGTCATTCATATGATTACTCGCCATTTTCGCTTTGTTTGCAGGATGCTTTAAATGCGCTTTAATCTCTCTTTAATGCTGAAATTAGCCCCCGTGTGCTAAACTCCTATGATAGGAATGATTAGCTAAACAAAGCCTCCATGGTTACATGGAAGTAGAATGATAGCAAAATACCAGCCACATGCTGGAAAGGAAAGCAGTTGCCTCCATGTTCTGCATATGGCCTTCTTAGAGGAATCTAGGTGGCCATCCACCACACAAAGGTTCACACTGGACTAGACAGACCCTTACCCTTGTCTCCTTTTGTCTGCTGAGTTGCAAGAAGGCTCTTGCAGAAGTCAAACTCTTTGAAAAAATTTGAAAGCTTATCCAAGGCCAGTGACTGAATCACTGATGGTGGAGAAGATCCTTCCTCACCAAAGATACTTTATCCACTACAGGTGATTGTCCACAGGAATGTGTACCTGCAGACAGAGTGACCAAAGGTCCTCCTTTTCCAGAACATGTCCTACATTGACATCTTCTATCCAGGAAGAAGCCCAAAATGTCCTCCATTTGGAGCAGGATTAATAAGCCCTTTGAGTAGCACCATGTTTGTTGCTCCCCTTCAAGAAATGTGTCCACATGGCAGCCTGTCCGCACTGCAACTAGTGGGATTGAATGGATCCTTTTAAAGGTCCTTTTTTTCTAAGAGCAGCAGCAAATTAGACTTGTCCCAAGAACTGGGGTTGCATTTGTTTCTTGGAAGGGAAAAAGGACAGCAAACATGTTAGGCAATGGGCTAACTGAGAAAACCATGCAAATGCTGAAAGGGCTTTTCCCCTTAATTTCAGCCCAACTGACAAAAGAAAGGAATAATTTAAATGCAGATTCAGTCAAGGGTTTGTGGCTAGTAAAGTACAATTTTAAACATCTGCCTTGCTCAGAGTTCTATATGTATGTTGCAAACCAATATTTTAACAAAGATATGTTTATCAGAAAAAAATATGATTGGGTACATAATAAAATACAGTACGCTTGTTCCTCCACATTTGCAGCTTTGACTTTTCCGGATTTGATTATTCACAGATATTATTAATATGTTCTCTCTAGGAATATCGAGGTCCTCCAGAACAACTCTATGGCCAGCGTTAACCAAAAGTCGCACTGAAGGACGTAGTCATTCTGTGGGAGAGGCAGGATAAAAATAAAAAAATATTATTATTGTTGTTATTATCAATTATTAATTATAGACAGAACACTCCACTCTACTAGGCATTTGTAGCTCCTCCAGCACAATTCTATGGTCAATGTCTGGCAGATGCTGACCACAGAGTTGCCCTGGAGGACCTAGAAATTCCTAGACAGGTGTTCTCTCAAGTAAAAACATAGTGTTTTTGTTATTTGTGGTTTTCCCACATTCATGGGGGACCTGTGCTCCTAACCACAGCGAATGTGGAGGGACGAGTGCATATCTAATATAGCTTTAAATAAACCATATAAAATTAATTTATATTTTTATTAATGTTTTCAACTATTATTTTGTAATGTCCTTCATTTTCCTTGAATGTCCTGCATCTTGTGGGGCCTTGTCCTCTTTTGTAGCTAGGACATCTGGTCACTGTGCCTGCAGAGCATTGTGGAGATGATGCTCAGTTTGGGCAGGATGGAGTCCACTGGCTCCTAGTGGCTCCCATGTTGGTTTTCAATACAGAATTAAAACCTGGATTAAATTCACCAGTGACATGGAAGTTGCTATCTGGAGCATAAGATAGGGAACTGCTGTTCTTTGTGCAGCAGCAGCAGGTCAAAAAAAATCCTCTTCTTAACTTCTGGCTGCATCTTTTTGGGGTCATACAGACATCATTTTTTTAGTGTGACAATGCGAATCATCTCACTCACGCATTTCGGGTATGTTAAACACACCATAAAATTGTGTCTCTGAGCATTTCTGTGGCCTGGTACAGATGGCCAAAAAAGGCCGCCTGTACAGTGCATTTAGGGTTCGGGAGGGCGCAGCATTTAGTCCCTCTCGAACCCTAGTGCGTATGGACGCCGCCATTTTAAACTGGCGGTGTCCATACGGGTGTGCCATGATGTCATCATGACACAAGCAGCGTTTAGACAACACTGCACACACCTGATAACACCGTGCCACGGAAGGGCGCCAAGCGCACCATTTCCAGAGCACAAAAAAGAGCTCCTAAATGGAGCTCTTTTTTGCACCTGGTCCTTGGTGCGGCCTTTAGACAGCCACGCCAAGGACCCAGAGGAGAAAGGGGCCGCAGCGGCAGCCCCTTTCTCCCCTCAACACCGCTTGGGAGAGTGGGGTGCAGCGGGCGCCCAGGGCGCCTGCTGCACCCCACTTTCAGGCCATGGGGAAGCAGCAGTTAGCCACTTCCCTGCAGCCTTCAGAAGCACCGGGATGGGGCCTCTGGGGCTGCCAGTGAGGCAGCCCTGGCCCCATCTCACCGCTTCTTGGGTTGGCTGCAGACCGCCCCTTTTGGGCAGTCTGTACCGCCCCTGTGAGTTTGATTGCTCACACATGCCAGTACTCGAATAAACATGGAATGGACAATACAAATGTACAGTGTTCCCTCAACATTCACTGAGGTTAGGTGTGAAGGACCCCTGTGAATGTGAAAAAACTGAAAATAAAAAAGCACTTTTCTTTTTACCTGGGGGGGATACAGACTGACACTTTGTGCCAGCCTGTGGCAGAGTCACAGTGTAGCATCCGCATGCTTGATGCTGTGACCCCACCCCATGGCACCATTTTGGTGCACACTTGTTTACATGGCACACATCATGATGATGTCACTGTGGTGCAGCACCCAAACAGTGCAGCATGGAAGGGACGCCGGCGAGCCTATGACACCCCTTCCAGGACACTGAAAAGAAGCTGCTTTTCGTGGCTTCTTTTTGTGTCCTCCGGAGGCTGTGGTGTGCGGTTGCCATGGCCCCAATCCAGAGCAAAAAGTGGTGGCTGCATGCTGCCCATCTGTATAGCCCCCATGAGAACAACCTTCTAGGACTTGCCTGGTCCTCCAGTGCAACTCTATCATTAACGTCATTCAGAAGTTGGTTGTAGAATCATGTTGAGGACCTACAACTGACTAGAGAATTGTTTTCTCTTCTAGGCTTTCCAGCACATCTCTATGGTCAGCTTCCAGCAGAATTGCGCTGGAAGACTTAGAGATTCCTACAGAGAACATATTAATCAAAGCCGCAAATAGTCAAATCTGCAAAAGTCAAAGCTCCAAATGTGGATGGCCAACTGTATTCAAAATGTGTTCAAGGCATGCAGACTTTAATCCTGTGTCTATTTGCACCAGTTATTCACACTGCTGACAATGTGAATCTTTTTTAAAAACTTGGAAAAACACTTGGTACTGATTATGCCGGGTTAACTGCGGTTTTGGGCAGCACCCCACCCCCCAACTTGAATGGGTTCATTTGGCATGAATGTGAACAATGGAGACTGAACCCACATTCACACTGGATTATTTTCATCATCTGAATAGCTCTAATGCAAATGGACTTCTTCCCTTGTTAAACGCCCACACACACATACACTCTCTTCCGGAGGGAACAGTCCCAAATCCACACATGTACAATATCACATTTATTTCCAAGCACCAGTGGGCAAAGCTCCACTTCATCATATGCCAGTTGCTGGAATGCAAAAGACAATGAAGTCTGATGGAGTTCAACTTGCTTTCAGTCTGCCAACGCCAATCTTCCTTCGGAGACTCTGCTGTGCCAACCTGCTAACACCTGTCGTCGCGGCTGGTACCGGCTCATTCCTTGGAGTCGCCCTGAGCAATCTTGTGGCGCAACATGTAGTTCTTCAAGGTGGGCTTGATGATGTAGCCAGTGAGCGCTTTCCACTTCTTGGCCTTCTTGGGTCGTTGCTCTCCTGTGGATTGCGCCTGCTGAGACTCTGCCAAGACGTCAGGCATTTGAGGGGCAATCATAGGCTGGAGATCTGTATATTGCATACAGTGATAGATCCGGGGCTGAAGGAGAACAATGAGAGAAAGTTTCAATCCACAAACCCACGTGTTCTGGGTCAATATCTAACATGCCCCATAACAAAGCCTTGCCTTCAGCCATTCTTGGTTCTTCATCCTTCAAGAGGTACATTTCAGCAGGGACCTCCTTCAAAGCCCTGGCTGACTGCATCTAACTCGCCTTCATTCCTCCATGTTCTTCAGACTACACAATTGTAACATTTTGATACCACTTTAACTGCCATAACTCCCTGGTGGCACAGTGTTTAAATGCTGGTTCTGCAGCCACAAGGTTGTGAGTTCGATCCCAGGGCTCTAAGGGTTGACTCAGCCTTCCATCCTATCGTGGGTCGGCAAAATGAGTACCCATCTTGTTGGGGGCAATTGGCTTACAGATCGTAAACTGCTTAGAGAGTACTGAGTTCACTACGAAGTGGTATAGAAATGCTATTGCTATAGCTATTGCTAGCTTCAGCCATTGGAATCCTGGGATCTATAGTTTTCATGAGCAATTTAGAATATCCTACCAGAGACCTCTAGTGGCTCTAACTCAATGATTCCCAAACTTTAGTAATCCAAGTGTTTTGGACTTCAATTTCCAGGGCCTCCAGCGAATTTGCCCCAAAAGTCAAGAATGCTGGGAGCTTAAGTCCAAAAACATCCAGAGGTTCAAAGTTTGGAAGCCATTGTTCTAACCCAGACAGAAGTACCAGAATTTCCAATATTCCTTCCCCCATTAATGGCATCCACAACCATTAAAGTGATATTAAATTACTGTATATACTCATGTATAAGTCTAGAAATTTAGGTCAAAAAATTGACCCAAAAAACCTGAGTCAACTTATCCATGGGTCAATTTAGGTACTGTAATTTTACTCTCATTTTAATAAGGAACCATCCCCTGGTGAAAGGCAAGAGTGTCGCCTGCCCTGGAATCACTGAAACCCCCCCCCCCCCTATTTTCTCATCCATCTAGCCTTTAGTATGAGCACAAACAGTGATGCCTGCTGGAATTTTTAAGTTCTTTGACATTGTTTTCCTTTGCTTTGTCCTTTACATCCTTTGTTAGATGCCCCTAAGTTTTACCCTTGACTTATCCATGGGTCAAATCAAAATCCATAATTTTGGTCCCAAATTTTGCCCTTGACTTATACCTGAGGTTGACTTATAGTCAAGTATATACAGTACTACAATGGTGTGGTGTGAAAGGTGCCTTCCTCACTCCTTTGCTTTGCATTAAGGATGCCTATGGAAGTTAGGGGCTGTACAAACAGTCCTGAAGGGGCAGCATGCAGCCGCCCCTTCTTCGGCTGGATCGAGGCCACGGCGTGAGGTTACCTCATGCCACGGCCCCGATCTGGGCTCTGGTGGGTGCAAAAAGGAGCCACAAAAAGCAGCTCTTTTTTGCACCCTCCAAAGGGCACCATATCAGCTTCAGCAGCATGGCTGAATGGTGCTCCTTTGGCATCATTTGGACGCAGCGCTGGAGGTGCATAATGATGCCATGCACCATCTGGAGCAGCGTGCGGCATCGGGGAGCCCTGGGGGCGCTGCATTAAGACGCTGCACCCTGACTCTGCCAGTCTGTACAGGGCCTCAATCCTACAATCCAGAACCTGCATCACCAATCAGATTCCCAGCAAGCTTGAATGTATAGTCTGTAGTTTTGACATCCACCTGAGGCAGATTTATTTTATTTATTTTTTAAATTCTGACAGCTAAGGAAGATCCATTTCAATGGAGATGGCGCTCCCTTCCACACAAGTGACAGTTTAGACAAAGATTCTCCCTACCTGGCAATTGGGCATGAAAAAAAGCCTGCCATGGGAGCTAATTCCAATCTGGCTTGGCTCTTTCAGGAGTGCTTTAGTTGAGTAGTTGTGAGTTCCTGCATGGCAGAATGGGGTTGGATTGGATGGCCCTTGAGGTCTCTTCCAGCTCTGTGATTCTGTGATTCTTCGTATGCTCTTATGACACCAGCTATGTCATACTTGTGAGTCTCTCAAAACAAGGTCAATGTGCCTTTGGGGCTTCAGAAGTACAATTTTCAAACTTAACAGACTCTACTGAACACATGGCAGACATAACGGATGACCTACAGGTGGCTTCTAAGCTCCTACTAGCAAAGGACCTTGCTCCTGCGGTTGGCACGGGAGCGAAGCCCTCTTGCCCGAAAACTGAAGCATGAAAGCACCACAGCTGTGGCCCCCAATGCCCCACCTGCCTCCCCTCGGAGTCAGTTACCCTCACTTACGTGGTCCTTGTTGGCCACAAAGGCCTTCACCTCCGGCAGCTGCTTCAGCAAAGGCCGCGGCTCCTTCTGCTTGTAGGCACGGCCCAAAATTTCGCTTGTCTGCCCACATGGGAGATTGAAAACAATTATAAACTTACAAAAGAGGGCATTAAAATGGAATTAAACTAGTATAGTTTTTAAAATACAGTACATCACCCATTAAAAGAATAAAATGCAATTTAAAAGATAAAAGTGCTTAAAAACAGCACGTATTAGAACAGTTAACAATAATACTTTTCATTTCTTTTCATGCCCCTGGGGCAGGGATTACACGATTTTTTTTAATCTACCTCCAGTTTTGAAAAATTGATATTTTTGTATTAAACAGGGCAGAGAAGCCCTTGCAACCTGTTTAAAGGGCAAATTGCCACTTGTGGAGCGTTCTAGTTAAAGTCATGCAATATTTTATTTATTTGCAGATTTGATTATTCATTGGTTTGATTAACATGTTCTCTCTAGGAATCTCTAGGTCCTCCAGCATGATTTTATGGTCAGCTTCCACAAAATTTCACCCAACAGAAGGATCTAGAGATTCCTGCAAAGAAACTTCTCTAAGCATTTATAGGTTTTCCAGCTCAATTCTATCATCATATTCTTGAGGATGTTGACCATAAACATGTCCTGTGGAACCTAGAGATTCCTAGAGAGGTATTCCTTTGGGTTTAAAAAATAGTGTTGTTGTTTATTATTATTATTATTTGCTGTTTTTCCACTTTCACAGGGGTCCTATGCCCCTAATGTGGAAGGTTCACAGTATTACAAATCTTCTTTGGGCGGATCTCTGAAGAAGTGTCCCTCTCCCTGGAGAGATGGCAGTGGCATTGCTCACCTGCTTGCCAGATTCCTCCCACTTCTGAAAGGATTCCTCAATTTGTTCGTCCGTGACCTTGGCCATCCGGGTCTCCTTCTGGATCAGTTGCCGCATCTTGCTGGCCGCGTCCCCCTTGAGACCTGTCTTCACGTGCAGGAAATCCATCAGCATGGACTGCTGCCTCTTCTGTTGGCTCAGCAAGTTGACAATGTTGCGCGTGCTCCTAGATACATACAACAGGATGGGAGAAGATGGGCAACAGAGCTCCAAGAAGAGTACCTCCTCCGAACAAAGTAAGGACCCAAGGTAGAAATAACCAATGGAAGTTAAAACTGTATATGGTTCCGATGGCCAGAATATTACTGGCCTGAGATTAGAAATCGGACAATTAATGACTGATTAATAAGGATGCTTGAAACGATTGAGATGGACAGACTGACTTTTTTTCTTTGTTTGTTAATGAGAGGGATACAACATAGTCAATGATAAAGTTCAGATGTTGGGTATGTGTGTGAGTTTTGTCTGCAGTGTACCCAGGGGAGGAGTATGTATGCGTTAAATGTAATGTAGAATGTATGTAATTTGACGAATGCATGTAATATATGTGTTTATGGTAATCAAAGTAAAATTTTAATTTTTTTAAAAAAGAGTACCTCGCCTTCCCAGGCAAATTTGTACAGGGCTCCAGAGAGTGGCTAAAAAGGCTCCAGTGGAAATTGCACAAGAGTTTTCAAGATCACTTGGGAACCATACTGCTGTTGTTTCTGACTAACTGCCTTCGAGTTGTTTCTGACTAATGGCGACACTAAGGCCGTCCCAGTGAATCAAGTAAGTATAACTTCTCATTTCATGACATCCAAGGATACTCAGCTGCATGACTGGAGTCCTGTCAGTAGACCCGACTGTTGTTGATGTTGTTGTGTGCCTTCAAGTTATTTGCAAACTATGGCAACCTTATGGTGAACCTATCATGGGGTTTTCTGGGCAAGATTTGTTCAGAGTGGCCTTTGCCTTGACTTCCCCTAAGACTGAAAGAGTGTGACTTGCTCAGGGTGGGTTTTGTGGCTGAGCTGGGATTCGAATCCAGTCATAGTCCAACATTCAAACCAATACGCAACATTGGCTCTCCGCTCCTTTAAAGTGTAGTCTAAAACTCAGACTGGATTGACCACTCCTCTGATGTGGAAACCACCCATCAGTCCAATACTCACGCACAATGCATTCACAACAGGGCCCACCTCATCCCTTTCTAGAAGGAGAAAGAATTAATCCTGCTTCTTTTGTTGGCAAACTGGACACCTGCATATCCTTGAAGAGCCAAATCTGAAAGCCACATGTCAAGGGCACTGTATACTCACTCCCAATGGGGCCGTCGGCCTTCATTCAGGACCTTCATGGTGTGCAGGGAGCCCACCCGGCGGATCTCCTCTGGGACTTCTGCTGGGAGCAGGTGCTGAATGCCCAGCCTCCATAGCGACTGTCCAAAGGTCCCTGCGAGACAAAAGAGGAGGACATCTGGGTGGACAAAGGAGCGAAAGCCAGGGCAGTGTAGTGGTTTCAGTGTTGGACTATGACTCTGGAGACTGGGGTTTGATTCCCAACTTGGCCATGGAAACCCATTGGGTGATCTTAGCCAAGCCACATACTCTCAGTCTCCAAAAAATCTATGGACCTTATCACACTAGATAAATCCTGCTCATAAATGGGATTTTAGAAGTAGAAAAAAAACCACAAATGCAAGAGGTTTTTCATACGCGTTTCTGCAAAACAGCAATAATGTGAAAGTAAAGTGAATTTAAAGGGGACAAAAATGACACCTTTTTACTTTCAGAACCTCCCAAAAGTAAAAAGGTGTTGTTTCTGTCCCCTTTACTTTCGCTTTATTTTCGTGTTATCTCTTTTCTGCAGAAACGGCATGTGAAAAACCTCCTGCATTTACAGTTTTTTTCTACTTTAAAAATACTTTAAATCCTGTTTCTGAGTGGGATTCTTCTAGTGTGATAAGGTCCTATGATAGTTTTGCCTTGGGGTTGCTGTAAGTCAGAAGGGGCTTCAACACACAACAACATCAACAACAACATCTCCCAGCCCTATCCCCAGCCCTAACATGATGGATTCCAGAAGCTGAAGTCGAGAAAAAGAATGTGTTCCAAACTTTTGCATCTTGCAGGATGTGTATGATGTTGTTAGTATACCGATGCTTATATGTGTGTTCATGTGCCCTCAAGTCATCTGTCAACTTATGGC
This sequence comes from Urosaurus nigricauda, assembly GCA_034509955.1. Lineage (NCBI taxonomy): Eukaryota > Metazoa > Chordata > Lepidosauria > Squamata > Phrynosomatidae > Urosaurus > Urosaurus nigricauda. The sequence goes on from JAOEGL010000004.1 coordinate 2,490,579, forward strand.
AACCCCATGAATTTCATGGGGTTTTCTTAGGCAAGGACTACTCAGAGGTGGTTTTGCCAGATCCCTCCTCTGTAGAGTACGCTACTGTAAGGTGCGCCAACATGGCTTAGTGGTTTGGGTGTTGGACTATGACTCTGGAGACCAGCCATGGAAGCACACTGGGTGACTTTGGGTGAGTCACATGCTCTCAGCCTCAGGGGAAGGCCATGGCAAACACCCTCTGAACAAATCTTGCCAAGAAAACCCCAGGATAGGTTCACCTTAGGGTCCCCATTAGTTGGAAACAACTTGACGGCACACAACAACACCGGCAACAAGAACAGAAAAAAATGGAGCCGCTGTATCTCTGCATCCTGCTTCTGGGGGGTTTTCTCCATGAAACCAGCCCTGCAGCTCACTTGACCCAAGGGAAGAGCCTGGATAATAGCAAGCTTGCCTCTGCTAATGTAGTTCTGAAAGCGCTCAAGGTTGACCCAAATTCTCCCCATTAGTCTTAAGAGATGCTGTAGTCATTCTACCGTTCGATCCAAGTGCAGAAAAGCTGCCGAGTTCATAACCTTGTGAATCTTGGCCAATATTCTAAAGAAGTACATCTTCGGCCCTGAGTGGGGTCTTTCAAGCGTACCTTTAAAACTGGGTGGGAATCATGTGGCCCTCCAGGTGCTGACAGATTACAAAACCCAGCAGCCCTTGCTAGCATAGACAGCAGTGAGAAACACTGGGAGGGGCAACAACATCTGGAGGGCCACATTATTCCCTTATTGTTGTTATTGTTGTTATTGTTACTGTTGTTGTGTGCCTCAAGTCATATTCAATTTAAGGTGCCCCTATTCTAGGATTTTCATGGAGTGGGGACTCGAACCCTGATCTCATGGAGTCCTGGGCCAACACTCAGAGCATTCCACCGTGGTGGCTCTCTTGCATCCCTGCTTTAAATCATCACTAAAAGCTAGTTGGGATTTCCAGGTGTCAAAAGGTGGTGCTCCAGAACCTGATATACTTCATTTGCCATTTTCTGGCTAGTAGAATAGATTCTTTAAAACTAAGGAAATATCTGGTTCCACGATTCTGTGAACCTTATCACATGGGAGGAATTTCTCCCAATTTCGAATGGGGCCAATTCAAATTCATGTAAATTCACTAGTTTAGCAAATTTACTTGAGTTCTAGTTGCATTTGGAATGCGTCCGGAGTGACTTCCCATTACCTGAAAATAAACCCCCCCCATTGCCTGAAATTAAGTTATTATTTCGTAATTACGTGAAACCCTATGATTGTGTCCAGAATGACTTCCCATTGCCCAAAATTGCGTGAGATAAGTTATCACGCAATAACATGAAACCCCATGATTGCATTTGGATTGCCTTTAGAGTATACCCCCCAATTGTCTCATGTGATAAACTGCTGTGTCTTTCCTCATAGAAGGAGGAAAGAGGCACATTGTGGTCAATTTTGCTCCACAGTCAAAACCGATCCCTGTGTTACCCTGAGATTCAAAGGAAATGGCAGTTACCTATGTACTTGCCCTTAAGCATCCAGAGCTTGATAGTACAGTCATGGCTGGACGTCAGAATTACTCGATATCTCTCAACGTATCTGATGCTGACCACGTTCTTCAGGTGTCCCCTCCAAGAGCTGAGGCAGTCTGGGGGAACCAGGGTAGTAACCCAGCCCTGGTGGACCTGCAAAAAGAGACAAAGCCATATGCCACCAAATGCTGAAACTCATTGTTAGGAACCAGCCAGGCACAGAAATCACTGTCATGCAAAGGGCATAATGCTCTGGGCTGGGAAGAGAGAGAAAATCCTCCCTTCCCTTTGAAGCATTTGAGGAAGAAGGTTATAATAATAATAATTATTATTATTATTATTATTATTATTAAGCTTTATTTACAGAGCGCTCTAAATTTGCACAGTGCTGTACATGCATCTGTTAAAAAAAGAATAAAATAAAATAAACCTGCCTAAGACGTCTATAAAATTAATTTAACATAATACATAGCAATACATATTAACATTCAATAATAAAATATAGCAGGCAATAAATTAAAAAATAAACCTACGATGGCTACAAACCACACACACTTCCACCTGGGGAAATCCGCCGCCAATTTTCTTCTCAAAGGAAGCAACAAATAATTTTAGCAGTTTTCCCTCCTGCAAGAAAGTCATCGAAACTGTGCAGTTTTCAAAGACTACTCAGAGGTCAGGATTTGTTCTGCACAAAGTTGCAAACTGCAACATATATTAGTGCTTTCAGATTGACAGAACTGAAGGGGTATGAAGAAACAGCTTCTTATGCCAAGAAAACAAGGGTGGATAATATGGGAAGAAGGTTTAGCACAGACTGAACTGTGAATGTGAATGTGCAGATATCTCATCCCCTGGAACAACAATTATTTTTTATTCTAAATGTTTAATACAAAGGCACCCTCTTGTGGTAGGAACTGGTTTTTGCCATACTGGTAGGACTTATTGACAATAATGAAAGCTTGACCTCCTCTATCAAAATCATAGGTTCTGCCATGCTTGCGAGACATATCTTTAGTATATGCTTTCCAATATTGGATGATGGGTTATGCTGTAAAGTTGGCTCTCTGTATCCACAGATATTTTATCCATGGATTCAAGCATCCATGGTTTGAAAATATTCTATATATATATATATATATATATATATTCCAAAATGCAAACCTTGATATTGCCATTTTATATATGTCATTTTGCTATATCATTATATTTAATGGGACTTGAACATCCACAGATTTTGGTATCCCTGGGGGACCCAGAACCAAACCCCAGCAGATAACAAAGCCCCAATTTACTGCATTCTAAGTGGAGAGATCAGGTTCTGACCTGATAGTTGTTGGCATGGTCCAGAATGCTAGACATATCTTTAGTATATGCTTTCCAATACTGGATGATGGGTTATGTTGTAAAGTTGTCCCTCTGTACCCACATATATTTTATCCATGGATTCATGCATCCATGGCTTGAAAATATTATATATCTATAATATTTTTTTCAGGAGGGAGCAAGCTTGTTTTCTGCTGCTCCAGAGACTAGGACGCAGAACAATGGATATAAATTGCAGGAAAAGAGATTCCACCTCAACATTAGGAGGAACTTCCTGACAGTAAGGGCTGTTTGACAGTGGAACACACTCCTTCCTCGGAGTGTGGTGTAGTCTTCTTCCTTGGAGGTCTTTAAGCAGAGGCTGGATGGCCATCTGTCAATGGGGATGCTTTGATGGAGAGTTCCTGTATGGCAGAATGGAGTTGGACTGGATGGCCCTTCTTGGGGTCTCTTCCAACTCTATGATTTTATGATTCTAGGATTCTACTCCAAAAACAAATCTTGATATTAAATATAAATATATTAAATATAAAGACACTGAAATTCTGGACCATGCCAAATACTATCAGGGAAGCCACTGAAATCCATAAAGACCTGGACATCTTCAACAGGAAAGAAGAAACCCTGAAAGTGAACAAAGTTTGGCTCCAAGTCCTAAAAAAACACCAAAATCAAGACCCAACAAATGGAAATGAAAACCACCCAGAGTGAGGGGTTTTCCCAGCAGACAATGGAACATTAAATAAATGGACACCCTAAGGGACACCATTTTACCCCATCGTTGTATATAATGGGACTTGTGAATCCACAGATTTTTGATATCTACAGAGGTGTCCTGGAAACAAATCCCAACAGATAGCAAGAGCCCACAGTGAGTTTCTAGTGATTTAAAGTTAAACAGGGACAAAATATAATCTATATTCCAAAACATCTTGATTTATTCTACTGATGGGATGACAGCTAGAACATGGGAATTGCTTGTTCAATATGAAGCCCTGGGCTTCCAAACAGAGTCTGCTATGATTGTGTCATTAAATAAACTGCAGAGTTAAATCCATTCCATTTATGAATTTAAAACAATTTTTTAAACCCCCTTCATTTCTGTTGTCCTGGACGTTTTGTTTTTTCAACTTCCAGCACCATTGCAACATTTTATTCTGCCACATATTTAAACAAAAAAGTTATCCTTATTTATTTATAACACCCTTTCCACCAAAGGGCAGAACATCAAACATGGCGCTTTACAAACAGAATAAAACATTTATAACTACTTCAATAATATAAAATGCTAAAATACAATGCAAAGAAAAAGCACAGACACAAAGACCAAATGCAGAATAAAACATAGTAAAAATAATCAATTATAGTAAAAATATAAAACATTGATCTGAAATTCTGAAAGTTTTAGAAAAAAAAAGTTTCCAGTTTGGATTCAAACTAATTCCTCTTCTTTCCAGTCCTTTTGTGCATGGTGTCAATGGTTACTATGCATTTGTAATTGAAAATGCTGATCATCATCATCATCATCATCATCATCATCATCATCATCATTTTCCAAGCACCTGCAGAGACAGCATGCATAAGTGCATCCCAAGACTCACACAAGATGCTTGGGTGAACACATCCTCTTCCCGCATTGCATTGATACAATTTTTTTGAGAAGAGATCATGCTTAACACTACTGACCTGCTCTTTTGCTCCAAGGGTTAGGTATCTTGGAGTAACTTTGCAGTACTCAGGGATTAAACTGCAAAAAATATTCTCCGGGCCAGACTCATCACTCATCACTGACACTGAATCTTCTCCCTTGGGTGGGGTGCAGTAGTTCATGATGTCCCAGACCTAGAGGTAAAAGGAAGAATGACAAACAGCAGTAATTTACCTGGGCTGCGTGGGGTAGTGGTTTGAGCATTAGCGCAGGGTTCAAATCCTGCTGGGTGACCTTGAGCAACCTTCAGAGGTTGGCAAAGGCAAAAACACCTCTGAACAAATTTTGCCAAGAAACCCCTGTGACAGGTGTGCCTTAGTGTCACCATAAATTGGAAATGACTTGAAGGCACACAGCAACAACGATAACGACAAACAGTCCATGCCTTCACCTCTTTGTGCTTTTCCATGAAGGAGCAGAATGTCCAGTTATAGCCACTGGCTTAAGCAAACTCAAAGTTGTTGTTGTTTTCCAGCAATTATTATTATTATTACATTCATATCTGTCCTTTGTCTCAACCTTTTGCTGTTCGACTCGCAGCCCTGAGGCCAGATGTCTAGAAAATGATGTTGTAGGCTTGTTCAGAATACTAAGCCAAGGAATTCTGTGGCTGCTAACACAAAGCCAAATGGGAATACTGACCTTAATGTAGCCCAAGGAATCTCCAGTGAAAAGAACCAGGTCCTTGTCATCTGTGCACATGGAGCAGACAGCGGTGTCCCGGCTGATTCCATGGGCTGCCCGGAATTTGCCCATCAACCCTCCTTTGTTGCCAATGGCCCAAGCACAGATATGCCCATCTGAACAGCTGGTCAGCAGAATCGCGTTGTCCGGCGCTCGCTCACGGGTTTTGAGGAAGAGGACCTAGAGAGGCCAAAAGGCTTTGGTACCACCAGCACACCTAACATAGTAGGTATGTAGGCATGCCACGGTATACTGTGGACTCTTTCAGACATCGGAAATTGGAAGTATAATTTAATGTCAATTCGAATGCAATCATGGGTTTTACGTTATTGCGAATTAAATCTTCGCACGCAATTTCGGGTAAGAGGGAAGCCACTCCGAATGCAATCATGGGTTATACGTTATTGCGAATTAAAGCTTCGCACGCAATTTCGGGCAGGAGAGGGTTATTTTCGGGTAATGGGAAGTAATTTCGAATGCCTTCCGAACGGAACAGGAATTCATGTAAATTCGCTTAACTAGCGAATTTACCTGAATCCGCATTGGCTCCATTCAGAGTTGGGAGAAATTCCTCCCGTTTGAAAGAGTCCTATGTTATGGCAAACGTACTCTAGTGTGGTATATTTTAATGAATGTAATATATGAGTGTATTTTAATGGTTTTATAGTATTGTATTATAACTGTTGGTTTTGTGTGTTTACTTTTTTAGTTGCCTTTTGCATTTTAACATGTGGTACCCTGCCTCCAGCCTTTAGGAGAGCAAGAGCAAAGTCATTAACATTTCTATACAGCTTTGTAGTGAACTAAGTGCCCTCTCAGTGATTTACCAGTGTGTTAGCCAATTGCCCCCAACAAGCTGGGTTCTCATTTTACCAACCTACAAAAGGATGGAAGGCTGAGTGTGTCTCAGACCAAACTCACAATGTTGTGGCTATACCATAGTAGCAGCATTGAATCATTGTGCCAACAAAGACGTCTCCTTCTTTGGAGGTCTTTAAGCAGAGGCTGGATGACCATCTGCTGGGGATGCTTTGATTGAGAGTTCCTGCATGGCAGAATGGGGTAGAACTGGGTGGCCCTTTTTGGGGTCTCTTCCAACTCTATGAGTCTATGGGGCGGTACAGACTTCCCCATGGCCTGCCACTTCCCCATGGCCTGAAAGCAGGGTGAAGCAGGCGCCCTGGGTGCCCCCTGCACCCCGCTTTCCTCGGCAGTGCCAAGGGGAGAAAGGGGCTGCCGCCACAGCCCCTTTCTCCTCTGGGTCCTTGGCGCAGCCATCTAAAGGCCGCGCCAAGGACCCGGTGCCAAAAAGGAGCTCCGTTTCTGAGCTCCTTTTGGCGCCGTGGAAAGGGCGCGCTTGGCACCCTCCCGCAGCGCCATGACACTATCATAGCGCGTTTTAAAATGGCAGCGTCCATACGCTTTAGGGTTAGGGAGAGTGCAAATGCTGCGCCCTCCCTAACCCTAAAGGCGTCCTTTTTAGCCCTAATCGCACCTCATAGTGCCCGTCTAAGAGTCTATGATTCTATGAGCATGTCTTCAGCAGAGGCCTGCTCCCATTGCTGAGGGAGGGCAACTTGTCCCAGATCACCAAATGGGTCTCCATGGCTGAGTGGGGATTTGAAAGTTGGTCTCCTTGAACCCTATTTCAATACTCAAATCACAACCGGACACCTTTCGGAGAAACTAGTGCCGCTAACCTTTTCCACGGCTACTTGGGGTGCACTGACTTCTTGCTGCCAGGTCATTCCATCCTTTTTTGGAGCGCTGGCCCCAGTGGTGCTTGGTGCTTTGGGAGGCTGAACACTCTTACCGCTTCCTTCACAGGTCCATGCTACCTGCAGAGTCAAGAGGAAAATGGGTCATGAGCCTGGCCTAGGGACATTTCTAGGTTTATACATGAGACGAGACAAATCTTGTTCATCCCTGTAGAGTGAGGTAAAAGCAAACTGTTGCAGCCTCTTTTAATCAGCCTGCTCTTCCTTGTTAATAACTTTTGCCAACTTGGCCACACTCTGATATCGCTTGGCCACACATGTTCCTCTTTCCAACTGTGAAATGATGGAGGTTAGGTATCTGTGACCTCTTTGAGGAGGGATGGCATAGAAACTGAACAAATAATAAATAAAATGAAAACTATAGTTGATGACAGCACACACAAAAACCCAGTATGTATAATTTCATTTTTTTGCTCTGTACCTTCTGTGCAGCTTTGAACAGTCAGATCTCAATGCATTTCTATTCAATTATGCAAGTAACAAAATCCGCAAAATATGAGTGAGAACAGAGACATGGAGAGATTCAGAAAGTGATTGGGGAAGATAATGCAGCAAGGAACACCTTTTTCTTTCAGACATAGGGATTATCATACGGAGGCACGTACGTAGATAAAACGTTGCTGAAATGTTGCAGAAGCCCAAAGGTGGGATCGTCCGCCGCACTTCTCAAATGTCATTGAGGCTTCCAACTTTCCTTCCATCGACAAAGCGTTCACGAGGAAGCAGGAGAAGCCATTTTTTTAATAACCGGATATCCCGTTATTCAAAAAAGGGCTTCCCTTCGAACACTTCGCTGACCAAAGGAAAGCAGGAAGCTCAGTGACATTGTAGATGTGTGGCAGCCAATCCCACCCTCGCACTTCTGCAACAGTTCAGCAACGTTTTGGCAACGTGCCTCCATGTGATAAGGTCCTTAGGGTGCTATCTAAGAAAGGGTCTCCTGGAGCAATTGTACCAACGGATTCATTAATAAACTTCTCATTTATTAGCTGAAAAGCCTGACACATCCCAACTGATGTATTCTCTGAGACCATTTTTGGGGACAGCTAGGGCTGTCATAGGATCCGCATGAGGATGGAGGAAGCTTGTTTTCTGCTGCTCCAGAGAAAAGGACATGGAGCAATGGATGCAAATTACAGGAAAAGAGATTCCACCTCAACATTAGGAAGAACTTCTTGACGGTGAGAACTGCTCAAAAGTTGAAGACGCTGTGTTGGAGGATGGTGGAGTCTCCTTCTTTAGAGGTTTAGAGGAGTCTCCTTCTTTAGAGTCTGGATGGCCATCTGTCACAAGGAGGGCTTTGATGGTGTCTTCCTGCATAGCAGAAGGAAGTTTGACTGGATGGCCCTTGGGGTCTCTTCCAACTCTAGGATTCTAGGATATTAACTCCTACACCATTTCCATGTCTCCCTTTTCTCTTTTGGATTTCTGTACATATATAAAGGATGGACTTGGCTCCATTTTGGCCTCACCTGGGGCTGCATGACTCGGCTCCCAGGATGCGCAGAACCTGGTCTCGAGTGGACCGAAGACGCAGAAGGATGCATTGCACTAGCAGGCCTTGGTGGGAGAGGGGGCTTAGCGGGGACCCCGGTCCTCGAATAAGCCCAGCACTTCTTCCCAAGATCGCTTGCAAACTCGGGTTTCTTCAGGGCACCACTCAGCTTTGGACCTTCCACATCCACAGAGAACTCCTAAAGAAACAAAAGAATTTTTTTTTAATTTTTGCTTCAAAAGAGGTCAATATATCTCTCCCATAACCCCTGCTCCCTTTGTTGATGTTGAATGGGTTCATTAACTGAAAAGGTATTAATTTGCTAAGTTAAGTCAGTGGTGCACTGACACCGGCACCTAGTGCAGATCACTTTTTAACACATACACACAACTAAATTACTTTCAGTAATAATCATGGAATGAAATGAATAATAATGTAGTTTTTTGTGGGTTTTCAGGCTATGTGGCCATGTTCTAGAAGAGTTTGCTCATTCTCTAAAGATGCCAGTCACAGATGCAGGTAAAACATCAGGATTAAACTCTTCTAGAACATGGCCACAAGGATATCAGCCATGAAAGCCTTCGACTTCACAATGATGTTTCTACTGGCACCGCCCCTGCTGCCCATCTCTTCCGGGTGCTGGTGACCTCCAAAGAGATGGGCAGCAGCAGTAGAAGACACCAATTCCACGTTTGCACTGCCACTACTCTTTGGAGTGCCAACAAAGAGCTTACAGTTTCATGTTGGATGAAAGGGAGGGAACAGAGGAAGTGGAAAAACAGAATCAAGTGTAGTGAGCAGAGCATAAACAGTGTCAACGGATGACTTCCATGTCAGCAGCGTGGCAAACCTGTTGTGGATTTTGCTCCAAACCTTAAACCTTATTGCCAGAAAATGATTTCCGCACCTTAGAGTGTTGTTTTGTGCCTTCAGGTTGTTTCTAACTCACAGTGATTCTAAGGCGAACCTGTCATAGGGTTTATTGAGCCTGAGGGTGTATGACTTACCATCCCTTTACAATTCAGTGTAAAATCCAGCACCACAGTGACCCAGAAGTCACCGGCCATCATTAAGATGGATCATTCATTTCAGTAACCTGTGCTGAATGAGAACATCACAGCTGGGGGATTCTGGGAATTTTTCCAAGCTCTCTGGATACTCTGTTAAATTCTGCTTTAAGGCTGGGGTAGGAAAAACGCAGCCCAAGGCTCTTTTGTGTCAATGGGGGCAATCTCCCCCCTAAAATTTAAAAACAAATGGGGGAAAGACCACAAGCAAACCTCAACTTCTGGGGAGAATGGCTTTTTCAAGCCTGTAAGCTGATTTCCAAGTCACTTCCCATTGGAGAAGAAGTCTCCCTGGGACAAAAATAGCTCCACTTCCTCAACCAGAAGAAATTTCCAAACTCTGACTTTTAGACTTCAGCTCCCAGACTCCCAGACCATCCTCCAAAACACCTGGAGGACCAGAATTTGAGGATCACTGGAGGTTTTGATCATCAGTGAATTAGTATTTATCCAAGAGTCCCTAAGAGTCAATGAGATATTCTTGGGTAATGTGGCACATTCCAAGCAATGTTACATTCTTGTACATTCTTGTCTATAGTAATTTCATTCAGATGTTTGGTCAGCCATTTAGGAACTGATCCCAGAGTACCACTCACCACTGGAACTAGACTGTAGTGGGATTTAGGGGCCAAAACAATTGAAAAAAGATATTTAGCGGTGAGTCCCCACCCACCTCACCTGAAGATGTCCTTGCACAAGTCTAGCCAACATTTGCCCACCGCTACTTTTTGTGGACAAAAGAATGCCCAAATCCCACTCCTATTGCATTTTCTTAGAATGAACCAGAGTACATTTGGCAATGGTAGACCAAAAGGTCCCTGCTTTCTAGAGGAAGGTGAGGTTTATCTCCTAGCACAGCCCCACTCAAGCGCCAGTTGCAATGGGAAACACCAGAGAGTGTAGTCTGTCAACATACCCGTTTGGGCAGTAGCACCAGGGGACTCTCGCTGGCATTGAAGCGGCAGAAGGCCTGCCCAGAGTTGACGTTCCAGAGCACAATGTCTCCATTGCAAGATGCTGTCACCAGAAGCTTGTTGCTGTGGCCATCCATGCAGAGGACGTCATCAGAGTGATAGGACTTCCAGTGCTTGCACTCAATTATTTTATCATGTTCTTTGACATCTCTGGTTAAGGAGAGAGAGAGAAACCACACAGACACACATAGACATATGTATAAAAGAAATAAGTTGGGGTTTTTTTCCATTATTTTTTATTCAGGGAAGGCTTTCTTTCCATTCCATGGACAGCTTTGATGGGCCAGGTAGTCTTGTGACACCATGCGCTGCTCCACACAGCATGTGGCATCAGGTCACTCCTCTGGCACTGCATCTACATGATGCAATGCCAAAGGAGCAAGGAAAAGCCATGCGCCAGCGGCTTTGGTGCCCTTTCCAGGGTGCAAAAAGAAGCCACTTTTTGCAGCTCTTTTTTGCGCCACAGAAAGGAGAGTAGTTGCTGTGGCTCCGATCCAGAGCTAAAAGGGGCAGCAACAAGCCGTGCCTTAATGGCAGTCTGTCAAGTCCCAAGGTCTTTTAAAACCAGTTTAAGGAAGGGGTGGCCCAGATTCGGTGTGGAACTGGCTTTACATTGTGAAGGCAGTCCACATTCACATTGTGAAGACTGGGTGATGTGAAGGTGGGGGGAACTGGTTTAAATGGCCCATATAGACATGACCCAGGCCTTCTGCCTGAAGAAGTATCTGATGCGTCTTCAACAGAGATAACCTGATTGTGTTCCCAATCTTGCATTGCATTCTCTGGCCAGCCCCATTTCTACAGAGCATCAGACAGAGGAGTTTATCAGACGACGGAAATTGGAAATATAATGCAATGGCAATCCGAACGCAATCATGGGGTTTCACGTTATTGCACATGAGTGTATCTCACGCAATTTCGGGCAAAAGAGAAGTCATTCCGAACGCAATCATGGGTTTTATGTTATTGCGTATTAGAGTATCTCACGCAATTTTGGGCAACGAGAAGTCATTTTTAGGCAATGGGAAGTCATTCTGAACACATTCTGAACATAATTAGAATTCACGTAAATTCACTAAACTAGCGAATTTACCTGAATTCAAAATGGCTCCTTTCGAATTAGAGAGAAATTCTTCCCATCAGATAAACTCCAGAGAGAGGCAATATCTTTCTCTTTCTCTCCTTCTCTTTCTCTATACTAGGAAAATCCTGTCTTTAAGGGACTAAAAGATATCCCAGCCAGCTGGGCCAGGTGAAGCAGTAAATCTCAGATTTCTCCTTCATCACAGACATAGCATTGCCACCTTTTCCTTCCCTCCCCTCTCCACTTCCCATGACAGGCCCAGAAGGGAGGAAAGGAAAAGAAAGGAAAGGAGTCAAGTAGAGACCGCCTTGTGTTGTATGTTGATTGTGTTTGTGGCTTGAGCCTAGGGCTAGCTAACAAGGTAGATTTGTTTCCAAACAGCCTTGAGAGAGTAAAGGGAGTCCCATTACTCTCTGGGGTGGCTTGGAAGCCTGCCTCTCTTTACACTAGCTAGGAAGAGCAAAGACAGAAAAAAGACGTCTTAACTTGGTACTAGGACTGAGGTTGAAACATAATGCTAGAAAAGTGCAATCATTAATGTGTTGAATGTGTAAAATCAGAATGCAAATTAGAGATTTTTGTGGGCTATGTGGCCATGTTCTAGAAAAGTTTATTCCCGATGATTCACCAGCAGCTGTGGCTGGCATCTTCAGAGAATGCATTCTCTATAGATGCCATCTACAGATGCAGACAAAGCATCAGGAATACACTCTTCTAGAACATGGCCACATAGCCCGAAAAACCCACAAAATACTATGAATGCCAGCCAAGAAAGCCTTTGACTTCAATGCAAATTAATAATAATAATAATAATAATAATAATAGGCATAAAATGAAAATTACTGTATATACTCATGTATAAGTCTAGAAATTTAGGTCAAAAAATTGACCCAAAAAAACCTGAGTCGACTTATCCACGGGTCAATGTAAGTACTGTATCTTAACTCTTATTTAAAAGAAGGAACCAGCCCCTGGTGAAAAGCAAGAGTATGATCTGTTACTATCTCATCCATCCAGTCTTAAGAATAAGTACAAAGAGTTATGTCTGATTGACTTTTGGAAGTTCTTTGGCACTGTTTTGCTTTGCTTCAACCTTTAGATCCTTTCCTATATGCCCCTAAATTTCACCCTCAACTTATGCACGGGTCATAGCAAAATCCATAATTTTGGCCTTAAAACTTGCCCTCGACTTATACATGAGGTCGACTTATAGTTGAGTATATGCAGTAGATGCCCAGATAGGAGGGCCTGGAATATGGCAACGCTACATACACACACACATATATATATACGCAGATGTGCAAATGAAGTAGAGGTGTTAGTAAGGTGAACATCTGAAAACCCACACTGCCCAGAGGTTCACCACGCCAGCATCAGCTTTCTACTTACAGGTACCACGTCACTCTCTTACTCCACCCAGACACAAAAATCTTGTAATTCATGTAATAGATGCAGCTGATCTGTTGTGGGAAAAGAAGCAAAAGGGGGAAATAAAGATGTTTACATAGATAGTTTTTTTTAAAAAAAAAACCTATGTGATCTATGTGACACACAAATATAGTTAATGGGGAGACTTTCTGGTAAATCTTAAAAATTTTGGTGGAATGCAGGAAAGCAAAGGATTATCCCCATTCTTGCTGTTTATTACCAAAAGTTGACACTTACCATGTCTGGAGTGTAAATGTCCAAAGCCAGCTATTCGATAGCCAATATTCCTTGTAAATCCTTGTAAATATTCCTTGTAAATCCTTGTAAATCTTAGATTAGGGATTGGAGACATGCCACTCTCCAGATGTTTTGAAATTCAAATCCCAGTATTCCTCTGCTGGCTGGGACTTCTGCGAGATGCAGTCCAACAACATCTGAAGGACTGCCTGATTCTCAGGTTTGCCATGCAGGAACTCTCAATCAAAGCATCCCTGACAGATGGCCATCCAGCCTCTGCGTAAAGATCTCCAAAGAAGGAGACTCCATTACACTCTGAGGGAGTGTGTTCCACTGTCGAACAACTCTTACTGTCAAGCTGTTCCTCCTAATGTTTAGGTGGAATCTCTTTTCCTGAGCTTACATCCATTGTTCCATGTTCTAGTCTCTGGAGCAGCAGAAAACAAGTTTGCTCCATCCTCAAGATGACACACTCTTCTTCAGTGTGAGACCCCTCAATTTGACATGCCTCTGCTCCATGGGCAGAGGGGGGCAACTAAAAGTGGACCCCTTCCTCGCACTCACTGGAGCTGTGGGATGCCTGCCTGCCTGCCTGCCTGGGGGTATCAAATGAGTTACCGCTTTGGGGTGACACCAATGCTAGTGAAGCCCCAGTCACACAGATTTGAAATGGCATGAAAATCCAGTAGACTCATGCCGATGTGTCCCAGTTTTAGTTTTCCAAAATTTATCCAGCCAAAGGCACTAACTGTAGTCCTGAAGGTAACCAATGAGGAGAGACTGAGGTTGAGACTAGTTTGAATCCATTGCTCCTTGCCCTATTCTTTGGAGCAGCAGAAAACAAGCTTGCTCCATCCTCAATATAACATCTCTTCAAGTGACATCACTTCATCTTGAGGTTGGAGCAAGCTGCTCTAGAGACTAGGACATGGAACAATGGATGCAAACTACAGGAAAAGAGATTCTACCTCAACATTTGGAGGAATTTCCTGACAGTAAGAGCGCCTTGATAGTGGAAGATGCTGCCATAGTATGTGGTGGAGCCTCCTTCTTTGGAGGTTTTGAAACAGAATCTGGATGGCCATTTGTCAGGAGTGTTTTGATGGTGTGTTCCTGCTTGGCAGGGGTTGAACTGGATGGCCCTTGGGGTCTCTTCCAACTCTACGATTCCATGATTCTATCTCCTATATCTCGCTGAAGGAGTAGCAAAGGCATCCCTCTTGAACAGGCTCTTTCCCCCCCTCCGCTTACCTACCTCGCTCTTATCCTCAAAGGGCAGCTCAAACAGGCAGGCACCATTGTTGAAGTTCCACAGTTTGATGGTCCCGTTTTTCAGGGCCGTGATCAGCCGCCTCTCGGGTGGGTCGAACATCATGGTGGTGATTTCCACCGGTTGCTCTGATGAGGTGGAGAACTCCATAATCTTCTGCCCGGACGTGATATCCCAAACAGTGATGAGCCCACTGTAGCAGCCGCTCACTGCCTGTGGCAGAAATCACGTGGAAAAATTAACCCAGATAGTTCCATCTGCTTCCCAAACATCGTTCCATGCTTATAAACCAAATAGTGAATTGTATAGCATTCATTCTTTTCTCCCAAAACTAAGGTATAACTAAGTTGCATCATGATTGTAACTTGATGAGAGATAACGTAACTCCTTTTGTAATGTAACTACAACTTTTAGTTACTCATATAGTTAGCTCGATAGGATCTAAATGCATTGCCACTGCAATCCCTTTTCTGTTGTTGTGTGCCTTCAAATTGTTTCCAACTTAAGGAAACCCTAAGGTGACCCTATCATGGGTTTCCTTGGCAACATTTGTTCAGATGATTTATTCACCTTTGCCCTTCTCTAAGGCTGAGACAGTGTGACTTGCCCAAGGTCATTCAGTAGGTTTTTATGGCTGAGTGGGGCTAACATTTGAGAACATGTATGAAAATGAAATAAAAAGACTCAGGAAGTGTGAAAGAAGATTATAGTTTCCAAAATAGCCCAACACATTTCAGTGTGGAAATAGAGTGTGTATCTGCTCTGGTTTGTTTCCAGGACCCCATATGGATATCAGAATCCATGGATGCTCAAGTCCCTTTAAATATAATGGCATTATAGGAGTTTATCAGATGTTGGAAATTGGAAGTATAATGCAATGGCAATCTGAACGCAATCATGGGCTTCACGTTATTGCGAATTAAAGCATCTCACACAATTTCGGGCAATGGGGGGGGTCATTTTCGGGTAATGGGAAGTCATTCTGAATGCATTCTGAACGCAATGGGAATTCACATGAATTCACTAAACTTGCAAATTCACATGAATTCGAATTGGCTCCCTTCGCAATTGAGAGAAATTCCTCTCATCTGATAAACTCCATAGTAAAATGGTTCCCCTTATATATAATGGTAAAATCAAGATTTACTTTTTGGGAAAATATATACAGTGGTCCCCCGGGTTACGAAGGTAATCCGTTCCGGATTACCTTTCGTAACCCGGAAATTGTCGTATCCCGGGGGACCGCTTTAAGGGACGGACCGCACGGCCGATTTAAAGGGGTCACGCTGTTTTTCCCTTTCGTTCCCCGGGGGATCCTTTTTCCCCGGGCGATTCGTAAACCGAGGGACCACTGTATATAAATATATGAGTGTAGGGAGAAACTGAGCCAAGACAGCACCAATGAAACAAGAGGCAGGTCCCTACATCCTTGAATCAAAACCCAAGTTTTGTAGAAGTACAGCCCTACTGAACCTGAAATTGTTTTCTCCCAGCTAAACCTCCCCTTTGGTTTTTCTTCTCCCCACCCAGTGGCTCACCTGCTTAAAAATCTTGTTGTACAAGGCACAGCAGAGTGGCTGATCGTGAGACTTTAAATCTGCATCAGGCGATTCTGCCCCAAAGAAGATGCCCAGCTGCAGAAAAGCAACACGGAAAAACACAAGGGACCAAAGGGGAATATGTTTACTGAGGACGTGATACCAACCAATAGGATGCAGATCAGTGGATTCAAACTAGAAGAAAGGATACTTCTTTCTTTTTTATTAAACAATTTTTAAAAGCAAATACAATATATGACACTCATTATCAATATATATATAATTTACACTCACACTTTTGATTATCAGTTTCATCACTACAGATTATCTTCCAAGGGCTCATTCCCACTATGATTTAAAGCAAATTGCTGGTCAGTTTATATGACCACTGTTTCCATTTGAAACCAGTTCCGATCCTACTTTGATCGATTTCTGTCATGATAAAGCGAGGCAAACGCAAAAAACTGATTTTTCCAGATACTAGTTTCCTAGCAGTTCTTTTGGAAAGAATCAATTCCAGAGCATGTTCAACAAGTGCGAACGATGGATCTGAATCAGACCTTTTAGAATTGATTTACCAACACGGAGTGAAGATGAATCCCTAACCGGTTTAAATGTGAGAATGAGCCCCAAGTTTAACTTCCAATGCTAGCATTACTTACTGCTTAACTAAATTCTTCAATCTAGGAGAAAGAATATTCCAACTGAATATTAGGGAGAATTTCCTGAGCGTAAGAATGTGTTCTACAGTGGAATAGACTACTGTGAAAGGTGATGGATTCTCCTTTATTGGGGAGGTTTCAAGAGAAGTTGGATGGTGGTCGATCATGTGCTTTAGCAATGGATTTCTGCACTGAACTAGGTGGCCCTTGGGCTAATTTCCATTTATGTGAGCTCTTGGCAAGACTGTAATTTGCAGACAGCCCAAATTAACCCTTTGCCCATGCCTCTCAACATGCCAACCAAATGGATTTAATAAATAATAAAGAAAAACACCAACGCTGCTGCAACACACAGAAGGAGGTGTAAAATGAGTACTGTATATACTCGACTATAAGTTGACCCATGTATAAGTCGAGGGCAAATTTTGGGAACAAAATTATGAACTTTGCTATGAGTCATGGATAAGTCGAGGGTAAAACTTAGGGGCATATAGCAAATGACGTGGAGGATGAAGCAAAGCAAAATAATGTCAAAGAACTTATAAAATTCCAGCAGACAGTTCATTGTGCTTACTCTTAATACTGGATGGATGAGAGAATACATAGGGTCAGTGCTTTCAGGACAGATTATACTCTTGCTTGAGATACAGTACTTACATTGACCCATGGATAAGTCAACTCAGAATTTTTGGGTCAATTCTTTGATCTAAATTTCTAGACTTATTTATGAATATGTAGAGTATCTTCAGAAATCCATCAAGTTAGGTTACTCCTACTTCGTCCTATATGCCTCCAAGTCATTTTTGACTTAAGGCAGCTCTAGGGTGAACCTATTGTAGCATTTTCTTGTCAAGTTTCTTCAAAGAGGGGGTTGCCATTGCCCTTCTCTGAGGCTGAGAGAGTGTAACTTGATCAAGGTCACCCAGCTCAAGCAAGGAACCAAACCCTAGTCTTCAGAGTCATAGTCCAACACTCAAACCACTGCACCACACTGGATCTTTGTTGCTGCTGCTGCTGCTGTTGCTACATCATCTTCATCATCATTATATTATTATATTTGTTCATGGTGCCTTAGCTGTGGGACTTGCCATGAGCAATTTGCAATGAACCTTGTTGTGTTTGTTGTGGTTGTTGTTGTGTGCCTCCAACTCATTTCTGACTTACAGCGGCCCTAGGACAAACCTGTCATAAGTTATTCTTGACAAGGCTTGTAAAGAAAGGCTTTTGGCTTTGCCTTTCTCTGAGGCTGAGAGAGTGGGATTTGACCAAGGTTCGTTTCCATGGTTAACTGGAGATTTGAACCCTGGGATCCAAAGTCCAACAATGCAGTTTGACACACTGCTTCAAGTGCAATAGCTCCATGCTATGGAATCCTGGGATTTGTCATTGGTTGTGGCCCCACAGCTCTCTGACAGGGTCACCCAAGGGAAGGCTAAATATCCCACAAAACTACAAATCCCAGCAGTCGATAGCACTGAGCCATGGCAGCTAAAAGTGTTGTCCAACTGCTTTATTTCCACAGTGTAGATGCATCCCTAGTCCAGCATTCAAACCACTACACTAGGCTGGCTTTTCTCAAATCGTCCCTACCTGTTTTATTAAATTCCTTTACTCACCGTGTAAGTGGCACAGATCAGGAAGTTGTTAGGATGATGGTAGTAGGTAGCGGAGATGGGACAATTCCCCAGAGGGACGTTCCTGCCATGGATTGACTGCAAACACAAGTGATCCAGTAGATCCCAAATACGGATGTTCTGATGGAGACAAGGTAGAAAAACGCTGGAAAAGAAGTCCGATTTATTCTTGTGGGGAATGGGAATCCACACATTGAACCCCGGGATTTGTAGTTTTTTGAGCAATTTAGCCTTCTCTCTCAGAACGCTCTGGTGCCGCAACAAATGACAAATCCCAGGATTTCATAGCATTGAGCCCTGGCTGTTAAAAGCAGTATCAAACCACTTTATTTCTACAGTGTGGGCAGCAGCCTCTGCTTCTACTTTAACTGCCATGGGTACATCCTATGGAATCCTGGGATTTATAGCTTGATGAGGCACTACAGCTCTCCAGGTGAGAATTATTTGTTTATTGTTGCCTGTCTTCCAACTTATTTCTGAGTATAGTTGGTCCTCCAAAAGTTGACCATAGAGTTGTGCTGGAGAACTGACAAGTTCCTAGAGAAAACACTTCTCTAGGGATTTGTTGGTCCTCCAGCATCATTCCATGATCAACTTTTGACAGATGTTGACCATACAGTTGCACTGGAGGACCTAGAGATTCCTAGATAGGTGTCTTCTTAGGTAAAAATAATAGTCTTTTTTTTTTAATTTGCAGTTTTTCCACATTCACAGGGGTCCTTCATCCCTAACCCCATTGAATGTGGAGGGACCACCGTACCTGTCCCCAAACTGCAAATCCTTCCCTTAGTCAGAAACATTGACCTGGAGATGTGTCGCCTCCAACCCAACTCCTTCCACTCACCCACCTTGACTCTTTAGGGAAAGAAATCCTCACATGTCCAGCTGGACAGTGCAGGACCAAATCAAGAATCTGGAAAGCTTCCTGGTCAGTCCTAGCCTGCACTGCAACATCTGGCTGCCTACTTTGTCTTTTGAGACGCTGACGATGGTGGTCCTCTCCCCGTTGATCATGATGTGGGTGACCGCAGTGGCGTGCCCTTTCAGGTAGGTGATGGGACTACTGGTGACGTACGGGTTCCAGATTCGCACCTGTGGCTCATATCCCCCTGTCACTGGCAAGAGAAAAGGGGGGAAGTATTGTTATTATGGTGTGCCTTCAGATGGTTTCCAGCTTATGGTGACCATAAGATCACGGGGGTTTCTTGGCAAGATTTGTTCCAAGAGGGTTCGCCATTGCCTTCCCCTGAGGTCGAGAGTGTGTGACCTGCCCAAGGTCACCTAGTGGGTTTCTTGGTTGATCTGGGAATTGAACCCTGGTCTCCAGAGCCATAGTCCATCATTCAAACCACTATGCCACACTGGCTCTCAGAAACATGTAGCTACTCCTCTTTAAGGATTTGTGCTGTGAGGTTGAATCTGCAGGCCACAATTATTTATTCAGGAATTTTTTGTCCTGTTCTTCAGGCAAAACCTCTCTGGGTTACTGGGAGAGCTAGAACATGGAACCATAGAACCATAGAGTCGGAAGAGATCTCAAGGACCATCCCGTCAAACTCCCCGCCAGGCAAGAAGACACAATCCAAGCACCCTTGACAGATGGAAATCCAGCCTCTGTTTAAAAACTTCCAAAGAAGGAGACTCCACCAGACTTTGAGGGAGTGTGTTCCACTCTCAAACAGCTCTTACTGTCAAGGAGTTCTTCCTAATGTTGAGGCAGAATCTCTTTTCCTGTAGTTTGCATCCATTGTTCTAGGTCCTGTTCTCTGGAGCAGCAGAAAACAAGCTTGCTCCATCATCAACATGACATCCTTTCCAATATTTAAACAGGGCTATCATGTCACCTCTTAATCCAAGAGGCAATGTACAAAACCAGGATATTAAAACTATAGCGGGGGAAACAGTGCCACCAGAAGGATCATGTAAACTAGATTTAAACTATGGTTTAAATTGTCATGACCTCAAAGGCTTGTGCAAAAAGAAGGAACCTAAAGGCATCAGGCTTAGTGCCAAGTGAGATCCCTTCCCCAAGGATGGCTTTCCAAAGTTTGGGCACCGGGCCCCAAAAGTTCTAATTCTAGGCTTCTACCCACCTCTGCTCAGAAACATAGAAGCTCAGAAAGGGCTTCTTGGCAGGTTCTCAAACAGCTGGGCCAGTTGAGACAGACCTCAAGGTAGCCGAGTCCTTTTAACTTATCCAGGGTTAGCCATTTTGGCCACATGGCAAAGTACAATTATATCCAAAATACACCAAACAATGATACCTTTATTCACACAATCAAAATGCACAAAATACATGATGCAAGCTTTTGAAGCCCCACTTCCTTCTTCATCAGGCAGAGGTGTTAAGAAATCATACAGGAGAAAAGCATGGAGGCTTCATAGTTTTTTGGGTTGATTTTTTTTTCCGGGCTATGTGGCCATGTTCTAGAAGAGTTTATTCCTGACATTTCACCAGCATCTGTGAATGGTATCTTCAGAGAATGCTGGCATGGAAGAGAGTGGGGTATATATATGCTGTGTATCCCTGGGATGGGAGGAGTGAGTTCCATGTTAATCTGTGTCATCTGTATGGAAATCACTCCTCCTAACCCAGGGACACACAGTGTGTGTGTGTGTGTGTGTGTGTGTACATATATATATACACACCCCATGCCAGCCAGCATTCTCTGAATCCATCCCAGCATTCTTTGAAGATGCCAGCCAAAGATGCTGGCGAAACGTCAGGAACAAATTCTTCTAGAACGTGGTCATATAGCCTGAAGAACCCACAAAAAACTATGGATGACAGCCATAAAAGCCTTCGACTTCATATGGAGGCTTCTCTTGAGAGATTCAGCATTCTCTGTCTAACAAAGCGGTCTGTGGCCTTACAAAGGATGGAGACATCTTGGATCTCAGAAGAAGTATCTTTTAACATTGCCAATGGAATTAAAATGTGGAGCCAGACAACCAGCATCCAAGAGTATCTAGTAGGTGCACCATCATTGCAGCTTGACCCAAAAGATGACTAGTACATCCAGCTATAAGCTGCTGCTTTGCTTTACCAGGATTTTCTAGCAAACATACCAAGGATATTCAGTTCAGGGGAGTAGTCAAAGCACAGGATGCCTTTCTTCAGAACAATCGAGGCTGATCTGGAACAAACACAAAGACAACGTCACTTCAGTGATGCTTGCTAGCCTCCCCCCTCTAACCTTTATAGGATTTTTTTTTTTTACGAAAATAAACAAATAATAGGCTGAGAGGAGAAAGGGTGAGGAAAGGCATTTACATTACTTGCATTTCTGCAGCAAGTCTAAAAGTTAGGAATCGTCTATTCACCTAATAGCACCATGTACCTGGCAAGACAGATTCTTGGTGTACATCCGGGATTTTAATGGTTTTGTAATATTCGTTTTTGTAGTAATTTTATAGTAATGGTTTATCCCATCTGAAAGGAAAAATTGAGGCCCAGAAGAATTTATTTGGGAGCCAGCACAGTGTAGTGGTTTGAGCGTTGGATTAGAACTCCAGGAGACCAGAGTTCAAATCCTGTTCAGCCATGGAGACCACTGGGAGACCTTGGGCAAGTCACACTCTCTCAGCCTCAAAGGAAGGCCATGGCAAGCATCCTCCGAATAAAGCTTGCCTAGAAAACTGCATGATAGGGTTGCCATCTGTCAGAGGCAGCTTGAAGGCACAGAACAACAACCTCAGAATTTGTTTGCCTCTTTTATTGACGGTGTTTTATTGTTTTAATTTGTTCTTAAATTGCAGTCTTTCTGATGAAGGGCAATACTCAAAATATTTTCAATAAATGAAAAGGAATGATTAAAATGAAGTACAACAGTGCCATCTGCTGCCCAGTCCCTTACCTGCAACCCTGAATCTTTGCACTTATCACTTTCAATGGGCTTTAAAGTACTTTATCTTGCTGTGATCTTGCTGCAGTCCTTCTGACACCTTGCAAAATAAGTCATTGGTAAGAATAATATTCCTTCTAGATTCTAAGAGTTGGAAGGGACCACAAGGGTCACCTGATCCAATTCTCTGCCATGCAGGACCACACAACTAAAACACTCCTGAAAGATGCTCTGCTTCAAGTAGTGGACAGGACTGAGACAAAGGCAAAAATAATGAAGCTTGACAAAACCTTCACTGTTATGGCTCCATGCTATGGAATCCTTGGATCTGTAATTTTGTAAGGCATTTAGTCATTGCTGACAGAGAGCTCTGGTACCACAACAAGCTACAAGTCCCAGGATTCCACAGGATGGAGCCATGACAAAATGGTGTCAAACTGCATTAATTCTGCAGTGTGACAGCAGTCAAAGAGTGTGTGGGAAAGATGGGTTTCAAACTAGAGACTTCTCATCTTCAGTGCAGAGTCTCTGATCAATCACAACTCACAAACACAATCCTACTACATGTATTTTCCCAACTACTTTTTCCTCAGATGGGAAGGAGGCAACGTTCAGGTAGCAGGACTTGAACCGATGAGTTCAAATTATAAGGAAAGAGACCTTGAATAAAGTTTAGGAAAAGCTTCCAGATAGAAAGAGCTCTTCAACTGTAGGATGGACTCCCTCAGAAGATGGCAGAGTCTCCTTCTTGGGAGGCTTTCAAACAGAGGTTGGACGGCTGCCTCTCAGGGATGCTTTCATGGTGGACTCCTGCGCAGCCAAAAGAGAGCTGAACTAGATGCCCCTTGGAGTCCCTTCCAATTCTATTAATTCCTCTCATTTTTGGCCCTTGTAGTCATAGAATCACAGAGTCCCAAAAGGTTGGGTAGAGCCTTTAAGTTGACCCCAACTCATGGGGACACTGTAGATGAGACATATCCAAGCCCCGCTTTATCCTCTGCTCAGGTTCTGCAAATTCATACCCATGACTTCCTTAATAGAGTCCATCCACATATCATACTGTCTTCTTCTTATTCTGTTTCCCTCCACCTTTCCAAGCATTATTGCTTTTTTTTCCCAGTGAGTCCTCCCTTCTCATGATGTGGCCAAAGTATATCAGTCTCCGTTTCATTATTTTGGCTTCCAGGGAGATTTCTGGCTTGATCTGTTCATGGATCTGTTTGTCTTTTTTGCCATCCATGGGATTCTCAGCACTCTTCTCCAGCACCACATTTCCAATTAATTAATTTTATTTTCATCCACTTTCTTCACTGTCCAGCTCTCACATCCGTACATGCTGATGGGGAATACTATGGCTTGGACAATCCTAACTTTAGCGTTCATTTGTATATCTTTACTCTTTTTGTCTAGTTCTTTCATAGCTGCCTTTCCCATTCTTAATCTTCTTCTGATTTCTTGGCTGCAGCCTTTCATCTGATCAACATTTGATCCAAAGTATGGCAACTCTTTTACTATATCTATTTCCTCATTGTTTTGGTGGAATGTATGTAGTTCCTTTGAGGTCATTATTTTTGTTTTCTTTCTGTTCAGCATTATGCCTGCCTTTGCACTTTATTCCTTGACCTTCCTTAGTAACTGGTCCAAATCTGTTGTTGATGTTCCTCCCTCCTGTCTTTACTCTTACTTTTTCCAAGTCTAAACCTGCTCTTTGTGTGATATTTTCTGCATACAAAACGACTTAGGGAGCTGGGGGTGTTTAGCCTGGAGAAAAGAAGGTTAAGAGGTGATATGATAGCCCTGTTTAAATATCTGAAGGGATGTCACATTGAGGAGGGAGCAAGCTTGTTTTCTGCTGCTCCAGAGACTAGAAGCGGAACAAGGAATGCAAGCTGCAGGAAAAGAGATTCCGCCTCAACATTAGGAGGAACTTCCTGACACTAAGGGCTGTTGGACAGTGGAACACACTCCCTCTGAG
The DNA here is from genome assembly GCA_034509955.1 of Urosaurus nigricauda. NCBI lineage: Eukaryota > Metazoa > Chordata > Lepidosauria > Squamata > Phrynosomatidae > Urosaurus > Urosaurus nigricauda. Next base: position 2,514,812 of record JAOEGL010000004.1, read on the forward strand.
AGTGGTGGCTTCTCCTTCTTTGGAGGTCTTTAAAGAGAGGCTGTAGGGGATGCTTTGATTGAGAGTTCCTGCATGGCACATGGCTGGACTGGATGGTGTCTTCTCTGAATTCAAAAACACTAAACATGTAGAAATATTTTAAAAGGCTGAGGGCCCAAAAATGGTTTTATCTGCAACCGAAACGACAGCAGGGATGAGGCCGTCCTGGCCTGTCTAAGGAGACAGTTCCCAAGACTGTGAGCAGCCACCAAGAAAGCCCTCCCTCTTGCTCTCACCAAACACACCTGAGAAGGTGATGCGACAGAGAGAAGGGCTTTTCTGGACAATTTCAACACTCTAGTGGGCTCATAAAAGGAAATATGGTCCTTCAAATAAGCTGGACACAAACCCTATAAGTCAAAATCAGCACTTTGAATAGTGCCCGGAAACACGACCACAGCCAATGGAGCTGTTGTAACAAGGGAGTAGCGGGTGCCTTCAGTTATCTCCACGCAGAGGCCACAAATGTATGTCCCAGTAATGAAAAGGACATAAAATTTGTAGATATCCTAAATGGCTATGTCTATAGACATAAAACTGCTGAGCAATAGCTCATTTGGAAAGGTTTATTATCACACAGCATGCAGGAAATGAACTCATCAATGCTGGGATGTCTGTGATATCACCTAACCACAGTTTTATATACGGCTGCAGACAAAGCAATTGTCACTAGCAAAGTGTTCTGCATTTCAATTTGTTTTGCCCTTACTGTTTACAGTCTGATCCTTCTGCCCAAACCACATGTGTATGAATCTGCCCAACAGAGGATAAGGCTTCATGCATTTGATGAAGTGAATGGGTCCAAAAAGGGTTATGCTAATACTGCGAGCCCTTCATATCTGCTGAGGTTTGGTTCTAGGATGCCTCATGGATAGCAAAATCCATGGATGCTCTCCTCATTAAGCACAATGGCACAGTAAAATGGTGTCTTTTGTATAAAATGGCAAAATCAGGGGTTTGTATTTGGAATTTATATTTTTTAAAAGCATTTTAAAGCCATGGATGCTTGAATCTGTGAATAAAAATCTGTGAATAAAGAGGTCCAACTGTTTCTTAGGATCTTATCACTTGGCTATTAAAACCAGCTTACCTATCTGGTTTAAAATTTACCTATCTGTCTGGTTTAAAACTTAATTCAGGCAGCATCCTGATCTTATCAGAAGGTTTTTGCTCCTGAATTTGCAGCCCAAATACAGCCCGGGTACATTCCCACTTCCAAGAGTGCTCTGGGTGGCTCTTTTCAGATCCGAGAGTTTTCTGACTTAAGAAAATCGTTGGCAGAGTACTCCTGGAAACAAGGATGGACTCAGGCTGTATTCAGGCAGCAAATTCAATGGCAAAAATCTTCTGATAAGATCTGGATGCTGCCTGAATTAACTTTTAAACCGGATAGAGGTAAGCCAGTTTTAATAGCCAAGTGATAAGCTTCCAATTCTACGAGGTGCTACAGGGCTTTTTGTTAGAAGAAAAGAGAGCCAAGGCAGTAGAATGCTACAGCAACCAGAGGGGCAATGAACGGACTGGGGAGGACAAGAAACTTTACTCCCAAGACTCCAAATTAGACACAAGTCAGATATTGTTGCTGTTACTGCTCCATTGATTAAAAAGCAGTGCACATTTATGAGGCTTTCTTATACCCATTCGGAGGTATATGCCCATTCTGGCTGGCATCACTTCTTTGCCAGAGATAGCCATGACACTACACTGACTCTTATAGAAACATAGAATCTTTGGAAGACACCCCAAGAGCCATCCAGTCCAACCTCCTTCTGCCATGCAGGAACTCACAATCAAAGCACACCTGACAGATTCCGTTCCAGCCTCAGCTTAAAAGCCTTCAAAGATTCCACCACTCTCCAATGAAGCATCTTCTACTGTCAAAAGAGCTCTTAGGATCAGGAAGTTCCTCCTAATGTTAAGGCAGAATCTTTTTTTTTTCTTTTTTTTTTTTAGTTTACATCCATTGGTCCGGGTCCTATTCTCTGGAGCAGCAGAAAACAAGCTTGCTCTATCCTCAGCATGACATCTCGTCAAATATTTCAACAGGGCTATCATGTCCCCTCTTAACCTTTCCTTTTCCAGACTAACCATACCCAGCTCCCTAAGTTGCTCCTCATAGGGCATGGTTTCCAGACCCTTCACCATTTAGGTTGCCTTCTTCAGGACACAATTCCATCTTGTCAATATCCTTTTTGAATTGTGTTGCCCAGAACTGGACACAGGATTATTCCAGGTGAGGTCTGACCAAAGCAGATAGAGTGGCACTATGACTTTTCTCAGTCTATACTTCTGTTGATTATCGGCTTGATCCATCTGGGCTCTCCTTGTGTAAATGCAGGAGTGCTGGAGAAATACTTGAATAAAATGGTTCTCATTTTATAAAGAACAGAATGCTGGGGATATTAAGTGACAGAATGTTTTGCAGAAGCCTTCAGTCTCCTGTTAGCTGGGGGTTAGAGGGCTGCACTATTTCCGCAGGTGGCCTGGTAGGACTCCATATGCACATGAGCCCCAGAAAAAGAAAAAGCTTGACATCATTCTCCCACACAATGGCTCGTCGGGCCCCTTCCCATTTGGAAAAAATATATCTTTGGATCATTGATGTTGGTAATGAACTATAAAGCCTTTCATGGCTTGGGTCCAACCTGTCTGTGGGATTGCCTGCTTCTGTACAATCCACACCATGCACTCCTCTGGGAAGAACCTAGTGCAGCCAATAAAGACCAAACTGGCTGCAGTTACACAGAGGGCCTTCTCATCTGCCACTCCCAAACTATGGAACAGTTTGTCAGAAGAGACCCAGAACATCAACAATCTTGGGATGCTTTAAAAAGGCTGTCAAGAAGGATCTCTTCCAACAAGCCTTCCCTGATTAACTCACTTGGCACCCTTTAATATGGACCCCTGTGTATAATACCCAGGAAAGAGAATGCAAAAATGTGGAGAAATTCCTCTCATACATCTTTTTGAAGCCAAAATACCAAATACTTTTTTAAAAATGTTTGTTCCCTGAGAGCCACATGCATCCATGGTCCAGGCTTTACCCACCACTGATTTACAGTTTCTGATACACCCCTCTGACCACTCTTTCAGACATTTTGTGCCTACATGATCATGCTGGCCCATGCACCTTCATCAAGTAACAGGAATGACATTTTAACCCCATATTTTGCTACAGGAGAGTACTTGCGCAGCTGTAAGAGAAAGGCTTTTCTTACTGGATTTTGGCGCCTTTGTGGACTGGAAGTGAAGTCAGCACCATGGCCCCCTTTTCTGCCGGTGTGCAGGAGGCGACCAGGTTGAGCTGGGGGATGTACATGATCTGTTGGCACCAATCTCCGTGCAGAGCCTGTGGGCAGGAAGGGGAAGAAAAGGTGTAACTTTTCACAATCAAAGCATATACAGCTATAAACTAGTGGGAGAAGGACTGATCCAATACCAATTTTGGGGATAGGAAAACAGGATGCCTACTATTAGCTGTGGTTCTTCAAGTTCAAGCTGAGCCTGTTTGGAGATCTTTGGAAGCTTCTGGAGCAACATTTTGGCAGTAACAACACTCCGTCAGCCATGCATTCCTGCTGAAACCTAGTTCCAAGTCCACCATTGAGAGGCTTGAAGAAAGGTATGGCACGAAGAAAGGCCATCTTTCTTTCTTGAAAAATGTCTTTGGGGCCATATGTTGCCCAAACAACAGATTGGATGGGAATAGGAGGAATACAGTGTTACATCAAATACTGGGGAAACTGGCTTTTGCAAGAGGCTTGGATGACCTTTGAACCGTGTGCACCAGTTTATATCAATACTAACTGAGGAGGAGTCCAAGTCTTGGATAAATTAAGATTTTATTTTGAAAAATATAGAGTGCAGTCATACACAAGATTGCAATCCATACAGCCACAGCATATGGAGCTAACCAAAATGGAAACAGAGAAGTGGGACAGTTGAATTTTAGGGGCTTGCAGTGAGGTTATAGTTACCTGTCTAATGAGAAGACCACTGAAAGCTGGAGTGTCTCAGACTGGCAGGTCTCTGAGGGCAACACAGAACATACACAGAGTGCAGGTATGTATTCTGGCTGTGTGCACAGAGCTTAGGCTTTTGAACCATATTTATAGCTTAAAACTAACCCCAAGCGATGGGTTATCTGGCCAGGTAACAAAGGCTGGGTGTCTTTTCCCAGGAATCAACAATGTGATTCCAGACTGATTGATGGCTTTAATTTTTGTGTAACAAAACCAGTGGTTGGGACAGGATATCCCCAAGATGGATGAATGGGGAAGTTTGGATGGGAACACAACAAGGGTAGGCAGAGAAGTTGGCTTGTTGCTTTGGGTGTGAAGAGATCCTTTGTCTCAAGTGGCAATGCAGATTACTTGGGAGAAGGAAGGAGCCCTTTAGATTTGATGGTTTTGTTTGCCTGGATGTTCACATGGCTCTGGGAGACTTATCTTTTCTCCTGGGAACCTGAACTAGTGTTTCAAAAAGGTCATCGATCTCTCAAAAACATGCTACCTCCACATATATAAAAATACGAGAACCCCCAAAATACAGCACGGGGTATGCAGGGGTGCTTAACAGATAATCCCCCAGAGAATGAAAAGGCGTACTGGTAAGAAATGCCAAAACACCAAGACTTCTTAACAATCCTACCATGATGGAAGATGAAAAGGAATTGGGTTTCAGTGGGAAAGCACAGTTTACATGCATCTGGCCGAGGGGCCAGGCTGCCACCCAAACTCAGCTCTAGAAGCTTCCGAAGATCTTTGAGCAAGTGCAGACTGACACGTATGTGTGACATTCCTTGACCATGAAGAAGAAGAATCCCCAGAGAAAGAATCGGACTGAGAAATAGTGAAGGGATGAGTGAAATGAACATGGGAAGAGACCCTCTTTCCAAAATCTGTGAAAGAAAAGGACTCTTGGTTTTCCCCAAATTTAAATCACATATTGCTTTGAAAAACATGAAGAGCATGTATTCATATGGGCTCAAATCCCAGTCCTAAAAGTTTAAGTAAATCTTAATATTCCAAAATCGAGAGCAGGCAAATAAGAAAATGCAAAACTAAATCAAACCCCTTTCATCGGTTTCTTGCAATTGCAACTAGGGCTTGCAATGCTTCTTGCAATTGCAAGTAGGGCTTTGGTTCCATTTAGCTTCCTGATGATGGATCCTTTCACAATTTGGACATTTCAGTCATGGTGGAAAGAGAAATGGGAGAGCCTTGGAGACAGTGAAAGCAGCCCTGAGTCAGTATACCAGAGAATTTGACAGTCCTCAGGCCCTAATTCAAAGCAGTGTGCATCATTATAAACCCAGACCTAACAAGTGCATGCAAAAACTCACAGACACAGTGAAATTCCTGTATAAATCGGTCTTTGATTTCATGAGGATGTTCACGGGGACCCTTGATAAGCCACCTGTGAGGGCAAGACAAAAGGAAACACTTGTATATTAGCAGCTTTCAGCAACTGGAATTTCACAGCAATTGGATCTATTCCTAAATAGATCGCAAATTCAGTTCCTGATTTCTAGATTGCTATTGCTAACTAGATTGCTAATTAATAGCAACTGGTAACTTGACATTTTTCTCAGCCGTCCCTAGACTGGGGAATGACTTACCAGGAGAGATTTGACAGCTAAACAGGCTGTCTGGATTTAAAACATTATTATGAATATTTGTTTGGATGGGTTATCAGTGGAATACTTACTGGAAGATCGGAGCCCACATATTAGCAGACTAATGGCCAATTTTCTGGTGGAGGCAACAAGATTATGGCTTAAATGTCATAATAATGATCCTGAAGTTTTATTGTAAATGTATGTTCTTGTATGCTTAATAAAGATTGAATGAAATGAAATGAATGAAAACAGTATTAAAGACCTATCTATCCAGTCAATTTTAAACTATGATTTTAAACTATGAACTGGATGGCCCTTGTGGTCTCTTCCAATTCTATGATGTCAGCCACAGTGAAAGATCAGGAATGAACTCTTCCAGAATACAGCCATATAGTCTGAAAAACCCACAGAAAAACTATGGATTCTGGCCATTAAAGCCTTCAACTTCTCACACATTTTTTGTTTTATTTCTTTCCCGCCTCTCCTCAAGGCTTGAGGTGGGTTACAACCTGCTAAAATGCAAAAAGTCAATTCCTTGAGATGCCGGATCTGGCTTCAGAGTGGTACATGCCTTGGTTACATCATATTTGGACTACTGTAATTCACTCTATATAGGGCTGCCTTTGTAGAGTGTTTGGAAACTTCAGATGGTCCAAAGAGCTGAAGCTGGTCCAAAGAGTTGCAAACAGGGGCAGGTTATAGAGATCACATAACACCCCTGTTGAAACAGCTCCATTGGTGGCCGGTCTGTTTCCAGGCACAATTCAAAGTGCTGGTGATGACCTATAAAGCCCTATATGGCTCAGGTCCAGGCTATCCCTCTGAATGACTGTCTGAAGTCAGTAATGGATTGGATGAGGGAAAATAGACTTAAACTGAATCAAAATAAAACAGAGGTACTCGCTATAGGCAATCCTGTTCCGGGTGCAGAGATAAGTCCTCCAGTCCTGGATGGGGTCACCCTTCCCCTAAAGGACTGTGTTCGTAGCCTGGGGGTACTCTTGGACTTGTCGCTCCGCCTGTCATCTCAGGTTGATGCGACAGCCAGGAGTGCCTGCTATCAGCTTCGGCTGGTACGTCAGCTGAGACCCTTCCTGGAACGGCAGGACCTAGAAACGGTTGTACATTCACTGGTAATCTCTCGTCTCGATTTCCGCAATGCTCTCTACATGCGGCAACTCTCATGCCATGTTCGGAAGCTGCGGTTGGTTCAAAACATGGCAGCCAGATTAGTTACAGGGAGTTCCAAATCTGATTCTATTACACCTGTCTTAAAATCCCTACACTGGCTGCCTAATAGCTTCCGGGCGCAGTATAAGGTGTTGGTTATTACCTATAAAGCCCTACATGGCTTGGGTCCTGCATATTTGAGGGAACACCTCCTCCCATACAATCCTTCCCTCGCACTCAGGTCCTTTGGGAGGAACCTACTGCAGCCAAAGAAAACCAGGCCGATGCCAACCTCCCAGAGGACTTTTTCAGCTTCCGCTCCAAAAATATGGAATGACCTGCCAGAGGAGATCCGCCATAAAACATAGTTGGAAGCCTTCAAGAAGGCAATAAAGATGGACCTCTTCCGGCAGGCCTTCCCTAACTGACCTCCTCAGTCTTTTTAACAGTCCATCTGTCTCACTGCTCCCATTGGATGTTTTCCAATCTTATTATGAATTGTTTTTGTTTTTGTTTTTAACTGTTCCCCACTTGCTGTTACGCACCTCGATCCCACACGGGGAGAGGAGGGATACAAATAAATATTATTATTATTATTATTATTATTATTATTTGGCAAACCGCATCTCCCTATATGAGCCAACCCGGGCTCTGATATCCTCTGGAGAAGCCGTTCTCTCTGTCCCAACCCCATCATAAACATGGTTGGTGGGGACACGAGACAGAGTCTTCTCGGTGGCTGCCCCTAAACTCTGGAACTCCCTGCCCAGGGAGACCAGAATGGCCCCTTCCTTGATGGCCAACAGACAAAACTTTCCTTTTCAGACAGGTTTTCAAAACAGAAAGCTTTTAAAGAACAGGCTGGGGTGTTATACTGTTGTAATGTGTTTTAAACATTTTTATCTTTTTAAAGTATTTGATATTTTAATATGTAATTTGGGTTTTTTAATTATTGTAGAAATGTAATTCTATTTTAATGTATAGCGAGCCCTTCCCTTACCGCAGGGATCCGTTCCAGATCCCCCCACGTAAGGGGAAATCCACATATGCTCATGGCCCATTGCAAACAATGGGACACATGCTCATGCCGTGGGGCAGCACACATGCCATTTTCTTAATTTTGGCACAGCTTCAGTGTAAGCTTGAAGCCAACTAAAGTGCGCCTGCGTATGGAGCGGGCACACTGTACTATTTTTGTATGTTTTTAATTGTATTGTTTTTTAATGTTGTAAGCCCCCCTGACTCTCAGTCTTGGGAGAAGGGTGGGATATACATAAATATAATTATAATAATTAATAATTAATAATAATAAAACACAATTAAAAGACACGTCAGATCAACAGTTTAAATACAATACTACAAAACCATTAAAAATGCACTCATGTGCACCAGTTAAAACTCATGATTTGACATTTACAGGGTAGGCTGGAAAAGATGTGTCTTTAATATTGTTTTAAACACTGTCACCATTTTCAGCTGTCATATCTCGTCTGGCAGGTCATTCCACAGTCTGGGGGCGACTAAAGAAAAAGCACTCGGGGTGACAGTTGCCAACCTAGTCCTAGCCAGTTGGAGAAAACATTTCCCAGAGGACCTGAGCATACAAGGCAGATTGTACAAGAGAAGGCGATCCTGTAGGTAACTTGGACCCAAACCATGTAGGACTTTAGTAACCCACTAGTAGTAACCCACTATTAAATAATGATCCCCACCGGGTGTCTAATATACTTGGTATGCCACTGACCCTCAGCCTGCCACGGCTTACCTATATAGCTGCGGATATTGAAAAGGCCATTTGTCAACACATCTGTCGAAGTGAAGATCAGGACGTTCCCTTTGACGTCACCGACACAGAACACTCCTTTTTGTCCATCTGTCCTAGTTCAGAGAGGAAAAGAGGAGAAACCAGACCCTGGAGCCAGAATCATAGAATCATAGAATCATAGAATCATAGAGTTGGAAGAGACCACAAGGGCCATCCAGTCCAACCCCCTGCCATGCAGGAACTCCAAGTCAAAGCATCCCTGACAGATGGCCATCCAGCCTCTGCTTAAAGACCCCTAAGGAAGGAGACTCCACCACACTCCGAGGGAGTGTGTTCCACTGTCGAACAGCCCTTACTGTCAGGAAGTTCCTCCTAATGTTGAGGTGGAATCTCTTTTCCTGCAGTTTGCATCCATTGTTCCGCATTCTAGTCTCTGGAGCAGCAGAAAACAAGCTTGCTCCCTCCTCAATATGACATCCCTTCAAATATTTAAACAGGGCTATCATACCACTTCTTAACCTTCTCTTCTCCAGGCTAAACATCCCCAGCTCCCTAAGGCGTTCCTCATAGGGCAAGGTTTCCAGACCCTTCACCATCTTAGTTGCCCTCCTTTGGACACGCTCCAGTTTCTCCACATCTTTTTTGAATTGTGGTGCCCAGAACTGGACACAGTATTCCAGGTGGGGCCTGACCAAAGCAGAATAGAGTGGCACTATAACTTCCCTTGATCTAGAAACTATACTTCTATTGATGCAGCCTAAAATTGCATTGGCTTTTTTAGCTGCCGCATCACACTGTTGACTCATGTTCAGCTTATGGTCTACTTGGACTCCTAGATCCCTTTCACATGTGGTCTCGTTCAGCCAGGTGTCCCCCATCCTATATCTGTGCATTTCATTTTTCCGCCCTAAGTGCAGAACCTTACATTTCTCCGCATTGAATTTCATTTTGTTAGCACTGGCCCAGCTTTCTAGTCTATTCAGGTCATTTTGAATTTTCATCCTGTCCTCTGGGGTATTAGCTACTCCTCCTAGTTTAGTGTCATCTGCAAATTTGATAAGTATGCCCCCAATTCTGTCATCCAAATCGTTAATAAAGATGTTGAATAGCACTGGGCCCAGGACAGAACCCTGTGGGACCCCACTGGTCACTTCTCTCCAGGATGAAAAGGAGCCATTGTTGAGCACCCTTTGAGTTCGGACAGTCAACCAATTACAAATCCATGTAACAGTTAACTTGTCTATCCCACATTTTGCAAGCTTGTTTGCAAGAATGTCATGGGGAACCTTGTCAAAGGCCTTACTGAAATCGAGGTATACTATATCCACAGCATTCCCTTCATCTACCAAGCTGGTAATTTTATCAAAAAAAGAGATCAGGTTCGTTTGGCATGACTTGTTTCTCTGAAACCCATGTTGGCTTTTTGTGATTATGGCATTGGCCTCTAAGTGTTCACAGACTCTCTGCTTAATGATCTGCTCCAGAATCTTTCCTGGAATTGATGTCAGACTAACTGGACGATAATTGTTGGGATCCTCTTTTTTTCCCTTTTTGAAGATGGGGACAACGTTTGCCCTCCTCCAGTCTGCTGGGACTTCTCCTGTTCTCCAGGAGTTCTCAAAGATGATTGCCAATGGCTCTGATATTACATTTGCCAGTTCTTTTAATACTCTAGGATGTAGTTCATCTGGTCCTGGAGATTTATATTCATTTAGGTTAACCAGGTATTCCTGTACTACCTCTTTACTTATTCTGTGCTGAATTTCCTCTATTCTGTCTCCATTATCCTTAGGTTGAGCACCCTTTGCCTTTTCTGAGAAGACTGAAGCAAAGAAGGTGTTGAGCAATTCTGCCTTTTCTCTGTCTCCTGTGAGCATTTTGCCATCTTCTGCACGCAGTGGCCCTACTATTTCCTTCTTCTTCCTTTTGCTACGGACATATCCAAAAAAGCCCTTTTTATTGTTCTTAACCTCTCTAGCGAGCCTGAGTTCATTTTGCGCTTTAGCTTTTCTGACTTTATCCCTACATGCGCTGGCTATTTGTTTGAATTCCTCTTTGGTGATTTCCCCATTTTTCCATTTCTTATACATGTTCCGTTTAAAACTTAGCTCAGTTGAAAGTTCCTTAGTCATCCATCCTGGCTTCTTGAGACATCTTCCATTTTTCTTCCTCATTGGGACTGTCTGAAATTGTGCCTTCAATATCTCCCTTTTGAGAAACTCCCATCCGTCTTGAACTCCCTTTTCTTTTAGTATTCCTGACCATGGGATCACTCCCAGTATTTCTCTAAGTTTATTGAATTTAGCTCTCCTAAAGTCTAGAATTCGTGTCTGACTATGCCTAGCTTCTCCCTTCCACTGTATTACAAACTCCAGGAGAACATGGTCACTTCCACCTAAGGATCCAACCACTTGCACCCCATCAACTAGGTCTTCCCTGTTGGTTAAGATCAGATCTAAAATGGCTGATCCCCTTGTTGCCGCTTCCACCTTTTGGACAATGAAATTGTCTTCCAGGCAAGTGAGGAATTTGCTAGACTTTGAGGATTTGGCTGAGTTTGACTTCCAGCAAATATCAGGATAGTTGAAGTCACCCATCACTACTACATCTCTCTTTTCTGAGTATGTGATTATCTGTGGACCAGGGCTCGGTCTGGAAAGGCAGCTGGACAGTTGTTTTAATGTTGTAATAATTTAATTCCTTTTTAATGTACTTTTTTCTATGTTTTTAATTGTACTGTTTTTTAATGTTGGGAAGCCGCTCTGAGTCCCAATTCTGGGAAAAGAGCAGGATACAAATAAATACAATACACTCCTCCCTTTGAATTCACGCGGGATCCGTTCTTGTTCCCCCTCATGGATTTGGAAATTCGCGTATATCCAAGCCCCATAGCTTTGACTGGCCCGTGTGCTCCTGCGTGCAGCCATGTGCACGTGTCACAAGCGCATACACCCTTAACTTTAATGGAGGTCGCCCCTCCGTGAATAATCAAATTTTCAGATCTCAAGTCCAAATGGAGGGATGATGATGATGATGATGATGATGATGATGATGATGATGATGGAATATGGAGACTGCTGACCACACCAGATGGTATCTAAGCAGGGTGACACTACCGCTTCCCAAACATCTGCAGTTTGGAAGAAGTGGGCTGTGGTGTTCGCCCGCAGTCCTTTAAAATGCTGGAACTCAGTGGAAGAGATTGTGTGAGTTGAATAAGGCTAGTGGAAGGAGTAGCTTCAGTCTTTTTTAAAAAATAATTTTTATATATTAATTTTAAAATATATATATATTCTTTCAAAATTTTCTTTAAAAACATCCCATCCAACCCAACTTTTCATTTTAGCCACATGAAACTACTGTATGTGCACGTGACTACATTTAGGCTGTGCGCTTGATATTGCAATTTAGAGATATAATTTTACTTTTGCTGGTTGTTTATGCCCCAGTTACTGCTGTTACATTCAGAGATCTATAGGCATTACTATGTATGAGTAACCTGAGTACAGAAAACACTCCTAAGGAGTCTGTATGGTGTGATACGGAAGGAGGTCAACGGAGTGGGGAGTGCAATGCCATGAGTTACAAAACCAGGTGGCACCAACCAGGTGACGCCAACGCTGCTCCCAGTCAGTGAGAACTGGCAGCTCCTGTGTCAGTCTGGTGGTGAATCCCTTTGGGGCTTTAATAAGAGCATTAAAGAGGTGTCCATGGTGTTGAAACATCTTTCCAGGGTAGATTCAGCACCTTGGATGTTTCCTTTAAAGGATCTGTTTCAGCACCACGGACAATTCATTTCAAGATCAGATTGGCACCCCAATGGATCCCAGTCTGGCACCCTCTAAATCAGTGGTTCTCAACCTCCCTAAATGTCGCGACCTTTTAATACAATTCCTCATGTTGTGGCAACCCCCAACCGTCAAGTTATTTTCGTCTTGATTCCTAAGACCATCGGAAATACGTATTTTCCGATGGTCTGCCGTGAACCACTTCTCTAAATGCATTGGGCTGCACTTACACAGGCTGGAGGGTGATGGGGACTGTGTAAACTTACAGCGCTATATAAATAAAATTAATAATAATAAATAAATAAATTATTATTAATAATAATAACTTTAGCCCTACAGATTCAGAAGGTACCAGGTTAGGGAAGGCTACATGAGGAAGCCCTTGGGGCCCCGCAAAAGCCAGCTCCTCCAACTTGAGAAGGTCCTACAGATGAACATCTACCCTTGAGACTTCTATCAACCTACCAGTAATCCATGGCCGTGGCACATCCTTCCAAGCCAACAAGGGTAAAGATCCGGTCGCATTTGTTGCCACCAATATCAAAGAATTCTGCAAGAAGGAATATATCTATTAAAAAAACACCAGAGAACTAGGTTCTTCAAGGGCAGCATAGACATCACCCTCAGTATCCCAGCTACATCAATACACCTGATTCTAGGGACGAAAACCATTGTTAATTTCATTCATACAGCTAGGGACAAATACTGTGTATACTCATCTATAAGTATAGAAATTTTAATCAAAAAATTGACCTAAAAATCTAAGTCTATTTCTCCACAGGTTGTGATCTGTTTTGGAAGCACTACCCTGACTCTGTTCTCTCATCCAGCCAAACTTTAGTGTGAGCACAAACAGTTATGCCTGCTGGAAATTTGTAAGTTCTTTGGCATAGTTTTCCTTTTCTTCACCCTTTAGATCAATGGTCCCCAAACAGTGCCGTTTATGAGATTTTGGACTTCAGCTCCCAGAAGCCTCAGTCATGTTGTCCAATAGCCTGGGATTCTGGGAGCTGAAGTCCAAAATCCCTTAAAGAGCACAGTTTGGGGACCACTGCTTTAGATCCTTTGCTGCGTGACCTTAAGTTTTACCCTCAATTTATGCACGGGACATATCAAAATCCATAAGTTTGGTCCCAAAACCTGTCCTCGACTTATACATGAGGTTGACTTATAGTCGAGTATATATGGTAATCAGATTTCCTGTGACAAAGTCCTTAAAAACTGGGCAAATGCTCTGTGCAGAAAGCATGATTTGCTATGAAAAAAAGGAACATTGCTGCTGAGAAAAACCATGCTTTCTGTGCAAAAAATAAAAATAAAATCAAAATAAAACTGCATTTAAGCAGGTCCAAATCTTGCACAGAAAAGCTCCAAACACTACAAAATCTTGCAAGAGAGAAAAAGTTCTCTCTGGAATGTCTGAAACTGCCCAGCCATCGCCATTTGAGAAAAGAGCGGAGCTCTGATGCCACAACAAACTACATTTCCCAGAATAAAATTCCATTGAATGGAGCCCATGGCCATTAAAGCAGTGTCAAACCAAATTATTTCTGCAGTGTGGATGCAGCCATGGTGACAGGGTGAGAGAATCTGTCATTGGAAGATGGAAGCCCCTTGGGCCACAGGCTTGCTCTCTGGATATCGGAGGATATGAGGAAGCAAATATGCATGCGCTTACACTGAGTGACACAATCTACATATTGGCACTTCAAGCCTGTACTAGGAAAATGCTAAGATTTTCTAGTGCTGCCAAATGAAGCCCCAGTATGCAAAGCAGGGAAATACATAACAGTCCAAATCGGGTTTTTTTAAAAAGCCCTCTGTGGCTGTTTCACAAACTTACCAATATCCTGGTCTGTAGTTGAAACTGCCAACAGGTTGATGTTTGCTAGGCAGAGCATGTCGATCACCCACAGTTTCAAACTGTGGCGTCGCTTGGTTTGGTCCAACTAACAGGGGAGAGAGAAGAGAGTCAAATACAGGTCTCAAGCATGGGTTTAAGAGTCCCTCTTGTTGTTGCTGTTGTGTGCCTTCAAGTTGTTTCCAACTTAAAGCGACCCTAAGTGGTTAAGACACTGACTCTTTTGACTACAAGATCAGCAAGTTCGAGGCCCAAGTGCCGCATGATGGGGTGAATTCCCACTCAGCTTCTGCCAACCTAGCAGTTCAAAAGCAGGCAAATGCAAGTAGATAGATAGGTACTACTCTGGTGGGAAGGTAAATAGTGTTCTGTGTAGTCATGTTGGCCACATGATCACAGAGTAGTCTCTGAAATGCTGGCTCTTCGGATTGGTAATGGAGACAAGTCGGAAATGACTTGAAGGCACTTAATAACAAAAAACAACAATTTCACGGATGTACACCCACTTCTTTGGATGCAATCCAGCATGGCTGTATCCTTTGGAATCCTGGGATTTGCAGTTTAGGGAGGGCCAGTTAAAATCTTTGAAAGAGAGCAGCCATGCCTTGTAAAACTACAAATCCCAGGACTCCACAGGAGGCAGCCATGGCAGTTAAAGTCAATTCGTAATGCTATAACTGCAGGGTTCAAAGAGCTCCACGAGAAAAGGAAAAAACAAATTCATCCTCCTATTCTACAAACTTATTGATGAAATGACTCAATGTCCCACCTTCTACCCTAATATGGAGCCCACCAGCCCCAATGCCACCCTTCCAACCCCGAAACCCCATATTGCCCAGGCCACATACATGAACTGTTCGGAGCATTTTGAAGGAGTCGGTCCAATAGTGGAGAATCCCATCCCGGCTCACGGTGAGGAATCGCCCCGGGGCAGAACGGCCACCAATTTTCCGTGATCTCTCCCTCCTGGCCCTCAACCCCCGGCTCTGGTTTGGGAAAAACTGGATCTTGACAATTTCCTCAGCATGGGCCCTGGAGGAAAAGAAGAAGATAGTGAGTGCACCGCTTGAGACAGCCACAAAGTGAACTTCTCCTTTGCTCTCCAAGCCCTCCCTATGGCAGATGATCAACCAGCCTCTGTTTAAAAATCCTGTAAAGAAGGAGATCCCACCCAGCAGAGTATTCCACTATCTAACATTTTTTATTGTCAGAAAGTTCCTCCTAATGTTAAGGTGGAATCTCTTTTCCTGTAGTTTGAATTCATTGCTCCATTGTGTCCTATTCTCTGGAGCAGCAGAAAACAAGCTTGCTCCCTCCTCAATATGACATCCCTTCAAATATTTAAACAGGGTATCATGTCCCCTCTTAACCTTTTCTTCTCCAGGCTAAACATATCCAGCTCCCTAAACCACTCTCTTAGGGCTTGGTGGTTTCCAGATTTTTCCCCATTTTTACTACATGGGGGTACAAAGATCTCCCCATCCCAGCGCATGCATGGAAGCACTTTTGACTACGAAAGAGAAGTATTTGATTATCCCTATTTCCTGCAGCTGGTATATTGGTTTGAGTGTTGAACTAGAATTTCAGGAGACCAGTGTCTGAATCCCACTCAGCCATGAAAAAAACCCTGGGTGACCTTGAGCAAGTCTCACTCTCTCAGCCTCAGAGGAGGGCAATAGCAAGTCCCCTTCGAAAAAATCTTGCAAAAGAAAGTCCTTTGCGATGGGTGCCGAAACATACCCTCAAACTGTCCTGGTTTGGCAGGGATGATCCCGATTAATCCTCTGCCATCCTACTTTTTCAACAGTGTGTGTGTGTGTGTGTGTGTGTGTGAGCGCACAATGAGGCCACCATCCCAAAGTCTGCATCAGTTAACTTCAAAACTTTGTTATACCACAGAACTGGTACATTTATGCATCTTCAAGTTGCAGTTGCACATTTGCATGGCCACATCTCTGGATTGACCAAGTTTGTCACCAGAACGCATCCTCCCACCTGGTTTTAACCCTTCCCCTCCTGCACAGAGCATAAGGACCAAAGGAATACCGAGCGCACTTACACTGGGACACGTTTCATGTTCACCTGGAACTCCGGGAGCATCTTGCTTTTCTGCATGTCGTCCTTCCCTCGGTATTCACGGAGCATGTAATTCAGATATTCTTCCTGCAAACAGAGTGGGGTGGAAGGAAGGCTCTTGTCATCCATCATAGTTCCTGGAGATTTTCTAATTACATGAGAACAGGTCACTGCTCTCAACTTTAATAATAATGATAATCATTATTTATCATTATTGCTCTTGGGAACGCTCAACAACAATCACTGTCTTAATATTTCTGGGGGCAAATGCATAAGCTCAGGCAGCAAAGCAGGCAGTTTTTAACAACTGGAAGGATATCCTTTTAATATGTTTATAAACCACATCTCCATCCTGGTGCTACCACCAAGGCAATATGACAAACAAGGCCTTAAGCAAACCTGCAACTCCAGTTGGCTCCAAGTCCCAGGGCTAGTTTTAAAATTATAAATTATAATTAAAGAATTCTATAATTATAATATAATAAGAATGCTGTTATTATAATTCTATAACTCTATGATTCTAAGGGGCAGGAGTGTATAAACCCAAAACAATCACGTTACCCAGTCCACGGAGCCATCACAGTTGATGTCCACCTTCATGAAAATAACATCAATATCTTCATCAGAAATATCCCCCATGATCTTCTTCATTGCCTTCCGAAACTCTTCCATATCCAGTCCTGAAAAGCCAGAAGTCACAATGAGTAACAGAAGGGGCCCCTCTGCACCCAGCAAACTCCCTTGATGGGGCCTGAAGAGATGTATCCAGGATTGGGGAAAGGTCCTAATATTTCCAAAGTGACATGGAAAGAAGGGCCAACCAACCCACCCCAGAGGTCCATGTATGACCACCTGCTGGTTAAGAACTCAATAATTTATCTGTCCCAATCAATCAATCTGTCAATCTGTCAATCTATCAATCAGTCATTAGCCAAGCAATCCATTACAATGTGGAGTCAAAGGCTTTCATGGCCGGCATGCATAGTTTTTTGTGGAGCTTTTGGCCTATGTGGCCATGTTCTGTGACCCTGAGAAGGAAGGAATAATTTGCAAATGTATTGTTCTGTTGCTAATTGCAGACCTCAGAGTGCCTTATCCATTACAGTTTGCAAGTCACAGCTTGCAGGCAAAAGAATGGGACACCAATCATTGGCCGACCAGTCCAGCAAAGTTTGCAAGTCAGGGAAGACTGAGACACCGAATCATTCGCCAATCAATCCATTAACGTTTGCAAGCCATGGCTAGCAGACAGAAGAATGAGACACTGAATCATTGGCCAGTCAATCTGTCAAGGTTTTCAAGCCATGGATAGCAGACAGAAGAATGTAACACAGAATCACGAGCCAACCAATCTGTCAAAGTTTTTGGCGAAACAATCCAGCAAAGGTTGCAAGCCACGGATGGTATGGAGAAGAATGGGACCCCAAATCATGGCCTCACCTCCTCCGCCATCAATGTCAGCTTCGCGGAACATGCGTTCCAGTTTCCGTAAGTGGTCATAGTTGATCTGATCCTCCAGCTGCTTGGAGCGAGCCTCATCGCACGAGTCTGCGATCTTCATGAGTTGCTTGTGAGAGGAGCACACCAGGCGACCTGCTTTGCTCAGAAGTCCAGGGAGCTTGGGCTAGGAGGAACAAGCCATCAGTCGGGGACATGTCTTCGCAGGATCATCACATCTGCTGCTATTGCTCTGAGTTCCCTGCCTTTCTGAATGCAGAACATCTCAACACCAGCCCTTTCCACATGATCTGTGCCACAAATAACTTGAGAAAAGTTCCTTATGAGGACTCTATCTTCCAGAATCCCCCCACCAGTATAGATACTGAGAACTTGGGGGTCTGTATTACCAAAAAAAAAAAAAAAAAATGCTTTTTCCTTCCAAGCCCTGGCACTTACAAAGTTGGCTAACATTCTTCCAGACAAGGCTTATCTTTTAAGCCAGAGGACTCTTTCAAACGGGAGGAATTTCTCCCAACTTCGAATGGAGCCAATGCGGATTCATGTAAATTTGCTTGTTTAGCGAATTTACACGAACCCCTGCTCCGTTCGGAATTACTTCCCATTACCCGAAAATAACCCCCTCCTGCCCGAATTTGCATGCGAAGCTTTAATTCGCAATAAAGTAAAACCCATGATTGCATTCGGAGTAGCTTCCCTCTTGCCCGAATTTGCGTGCGAAGAGTTAATTTGCAATAACATAAAACCCATGATTGCATTCGAATTGGCCTTAAATTATACTTCCAATTTAGCCTCGTATGAAAGAGTAGAGAGGCTGAATCTGCACTGCAGAAATAATGCAGTTTGGCACAGCCTTAATTGCCATGGCTCAGTGCTAAGGGTTTGTAGTGCTAAGGATTTGTAGGTTTGTGAGATGTTCAGCCTTCACTTGAACTTATCAAATGTAGGAAATTGGAAGTATAATCCAATGGCAAGCCGAACACAATCATGGGGTTTCATGTTATTGCAAATTAAAGTATCTCACGCAATTTTGGGCAAAACGGAAGTCATTCCGAACACAATCATGGGTTTTACCTTATTGCGAATTAAAGCATCTCACGCAATTTCGGGCAATGGGGGGGGGTCATTTTCGGGTAATGGGAAGGCATTCTGAACGTATTCCGAACGCAATAGGAATTCATGTGAATTCACTAAACTAGCGAATTCATGTGAATTCGAATTGGCTCCATTCGCAGTAAAGAGAAATTCCTCCCGTCTGATAAGGTCCACTGTCAGTGAGCAATGTGCCACAACTACACATTTCCAGGATTCCATGGCATTGTGCCATGGCAGTTAAAGTAGTGTCAAACTGCATTATTTCTGCAGTGCAGGTGCAGCCGGAGTGGTTCGATGCCAGTTCACACCAAACAACAGCATGAGCTTGGAAACACCCACCCACACCTAAAACGCAGATTTAATCCATATGCACAACACACAACCCAGCTTGAATCCTGTTGGTGTCATACACTTTCCTTACACATGCAACTTTCCTTACACATGCATTTATACTCTTATGGCCATTATGCAACAGACACATTCATTGCATGGCTTCAGAAGCAGAGGCCCACAAATACAGCCATTTCACATGAGCCTAAATCCTACTGCAGTCTTGACTAAAGGAAAACCAATGAAACAATTGAGTTTACCTTAGTGTTGACTCACCATTTAACCATCAATTGAATAAATCAATTTTAGTTGAGACTGGAGAGCGGTATAGTGGCTTGAGCACTGGACTATGACTCTGAAGAGCATGGTTTTAATCCCTGCTTAGCCATGGAAATCCACTGGAAGACCTTGGGAAAGTCACACTATCTCAGCCTCAGAGGATGGCAAAAAGGCAAAGCCCACTCTGAACAAATCTTGCCAAGAAAAACCCCATGATAGGTTCTCCATAAGGTTGTTTCCATAACTTGGAAACAACTTGAAGGCACACAGCAACATCAATGATAATTGAATCTAACCAATAGGACCCCAGCCATGCAGCTGAGCATCCTTGGATGTCATGGAATGAGACGTTATACTTACTTAATTCACTGGGATCGTGAATTGTGTGTTCCACATTGCGCAAGGGAACAACAAGCACACACCTGAGTTGCTCAGTGTTGGTATTCGGTGGAGCTGGGCTGCCATGTAATAACCCGAGTGCAGAGTTATACTACACAGGCCTTGCCTGCAATTTCAGTCATAGTGTCTGTATGTCTACAGAAGCAGCTTTACCACATTCCACTGAAATTTACCTATTTTCCTCCAGGCTCAAGCCCAGCAGAATTTTTATTTTATTTCTTTTTAACTTCTGCAAGATTTCTGCAGTAGATGGTTGTAAGAGACAGGGGTTCTTTTTCAAGTCTCCCTTTTTAATTAAGGCAAGGAATGCTTGTGTGCAGATCACTCGGAGTGCATCTACACTGCAGAAAGAATGCAGTTTGACACCACTTTAACTGCCATGGCTCCATCGTACAGAAACCTGGGATTATTTGTGCGGTGAGGCAACAGCACTCTTTGGCAGTGAAGGCTAAAGCCTTGTAAAACTAAAACTCCAGGATTCTGTGGGATGGAATGACATCACTTAAAGTGGTGTCAAACTGCATTATTTCTACAGTGTAGATGCACTTTGGAGAACTCTGAAAAGGGTGTTGAAAGATACCTGATTGTTTTTGTTGTGTGCCTTCAAGTTGTTTCCGATTTAGGGCAACCCTATCATGGGGTTTTCTTGACAAGATTTGTTCAGAGGGGCTTTGCCTTTCCCTTCCTCTGAGGCTGAGAGAGTGTGACTTATCACCCAAGGTCACCCAGTGGGTTTCCATGGCCTGAGCGGGGATTTGAACTCTAAAGAGCTGTAATCCAACACTCAGACCATTACACCATATCTAATCTGTATAGACAAAATGATAGGTAGGCTGTTTGATGAAATCTATTATTCAAGTATATACAGAAATATTGATATATTATTTCAGTGGATACATCTTTACCAGGTGTAACAATCATAAGGAAAAAAATTAAATGAGAAATATGCTGGTTCCAATATAGAAAACTGGTAAATGGGAAGGAGAAATAAAAGTTCATAAATAATTGACACTGCAATGGAAGGAAGTCAACAACGATAATAGGGAACATAGTTCACAATTAAATCAACAGACATATATTGCAAATATTAAGTATCTATTAGCAATATTACTATCAGGATTGTTAATTGTGTTGATACTATCTGATACTATTATGTTGTTATTGGATTTTAATTTTTTCATGAATAAAAATAATATTTTTAAAAAAGATCAAAAACTCTTCTCCCGACACTGTTCCCATTCCCTTGGCAGCACTTTGCCTGACCCTTTTTCTCTGGATGCTTAAACTGTATTTCTAAATATTCAGCTGAGGTTTACATTAGTGCAATTCTAGAAATGTGGGGGACTGAAGGGAAATTTCATGGGGAAGGGTTCCGAATTTTATTTGGAGGAGCAACGCCCTCATTTTGCCCTCCTGGCATGTAGCTACACATGACTCAAGTCTATAGGAAGCGTACTTACTGGGGGCTGTGTTGCTGGAGGATGCTGATCGTCAAGTTCTCCTTCGGAGTCTGTGCCTCCCCTAAAAAAGATTGGAAAGAAATCAGAGCCAATAGCAGCTTTTAAGTCTTTCCATAATAGCTTTTTGGTCCTTTGATTCAAGGCTCAGAAGAGAAATGACAAACCTCTGGGTTTTTTTTTTCCTTTGTAAAATGGAAAGGACCATAAACAAGCTCAGACTATTATGTGTATAAGTTGATGTTGTTGTGTGCCTTCAAGCCATTTCCGACTTATAGTAACCCTAATCTATCACAGGGATTTTTTAAACATTTGTATTATTATGTACAACTTATTGTTAATATATTTGAAGATATCCATATTTATCCTATTCCTATCACAGGGGTTTATGGGGCTGAGAGTGTGTGACTCACCCAAGGTCACCCAGTAGGGCCACATTGACTATTTTTGCGTTGGATCGTTTCAAATCGATGGACGCCGATTAGATTTTCAGACTTTGGTTGCTGAAATCAAATCTGCCCTTTTCAATTTCACCCACTTCACGTTCACGTTTAACAACTGGATCAATTCAAAATGGATTCTCCATGTGTGAGACGTCACAGGGATGATCGCGTCACAGGGAACCGAATCCAATCGACAATGAGTTCACACTTGTGTTGAATCGAATCATTGAAAAAGATGCAGTAAATCCCTTGGATTCAGAAGAACCGGTTTAACCAGATTTAGCATTGCCCACCCGCCTGCAAACTACATCGGACCAATACAGCACCAGTGTAAACAAAGGCACTTTAAAGTGGTTTAAACTGGTTTGAAAACTGGTTTATTATGTAGTGTGACTGAGGTCTAGTTTTCCATGGCCAAGCAGGGACTCCTGGTCACGGGAGTCGTAGTCCAACACTTCAACCACTACATCACGCTGTGTATAGGAGCTTCCTCAATATAGGACCCCCAGAATGTGTTGGATCAAAATCCATCATCCTCAGCCAACACGACCAATAGGGATGATGGCATTTGTAGTCAAATCTGGGCAGAGGGTACCAAATGAAAGCTGACCTGCTCAGTTAGATGGCTTGACTAACACTCAGGAAATAGGATCAAGAACTAGCTTGGCCATGGACAAGAATTAGGTGGCCCTCCAGATGTTGCAACACATTGATGATCCTGGACAAATCGACTCTTTATAATTTATAATTCACATTACAGTATTTATTGTATGCAATCTATGTTGAGTTGGCTTCTATTTGCATTATACAGCGGGCCTTTGGTATCTGCTGGTGTTTGGTTCCAGAATTCCCTGTGGATACCAAAACCTGTGGATGCTCAAGTTCCATTAAATAAATGAAATTAATAATAATAATATTTACTATTACTATTACTACAGTGGGCCCATGGTATCTCCTGGAATTTAGTTCCAGACGTCCCTGTGGATACCAAAACCCATGGATGCTCAATTCCCATTATATACAATGGCACGGTAAATGGTAGCCTTTATACAGAATGGCAAAATCAAGTAATTTATACTTTTTAAAATATTTTCAAGCTGTGGATGCTTCAGTCAATGGATAAGAATCTGGATATGGAGAGGTGACTGTATTCAACTTATCTTAAACCTGCAAACGGATCTCACAGCATCTCTGAGCACTGTTCACTGGGACCAGTTTATGGCATAAAGGAGGGGGGGAAAATGTTCATTTTTGTTCAACAATAAATGTGAATTCTTTTTGTCTTGTATAAAACTCAGTCGCCTCCCATTGATTAACCTGTTTGCTTTGTTTTAACCATTTTAATTGTATTGTTTATTATTTATTGTTTAATTGTATTGTTTATTATTTCTTTTATTAATTTGGGGTTTATGATGGATGGGAGGATGGGTTTGTGGGATATTGTATCGTATTTTATTTATATTTTAATGTTGTAAGCCACCTCAATCTCATTGGAGGGGCAGGGTATTAATAAATTTTATGATTATTATTATAGTTATTATAGTTTTTGTGAAGACTCTTCTAGAACATGGCCACATAGCCTGAAAACAAAAAAACTATTGATACCAGCTATGAAATCCTTCAACTTCTATTATTATTATTATTATTATTATTATTATAAAAAGAAATTACTTGAAGTCACACAACAACAACAAAAACAACCTACGTACAGCTCATGCGCAGAGGAAAACTTGCAGGAGACGGATGTGCAAAATCGAATTGACAGGCAAAGCCAATGCAATAAAATAAAGGATTATGTGCAACTGAAGCAAAATTTGAGCACCTTTTTAAAATGCACTGCTAGACCTTCAGAACAAGATGTTGAACTTCCACGCAGATCTAGAAAACACTGGAAAACTCTGAAGTCAATGTCTTTCAGGGGTTCACTACCAGCCAAGGTAGGATCGCCAGCACAGCTCTGGCATGTGCTGCTCTCTGGCCAGTAAAAACTGTTTTCTGCCACGCAACCAGTACATGGAAAGCCAGTAAACTCCAGATTCCGGCCCCAGGTTCCGGCCCCAAGACTCACCTGAGCTTCCATCAGAGAATTTCCAAGGGGCAATAGGGAGGGATTCCAAATGACAAAACGCCTTGTATACTTACAAAACGATATTACAAATGGGGAGGAATCTCAGGGCAAGAGCACTTGGCTTGAAAAGTGTCTGTGCATTAGGATATAAATTAGCTATGAGATACAAATTATATTGTGAAACCGAAGGCTTCTGTGGCCGGCATCCATAGTTTTTTGTGGGTTTTTTGGGCTACGTGGCCATGATCTAGAAGAGTTTACTCCTTACGTCTGGAAATTCCTAATTTCCAAATAGTAAACCTTGATTTTCCATTTTATATAAGAAACTCCATTTTGCTATGCCATTATATTTAATGGGACTTGAGCACCCATAGATTTTGTTATTCACGGGGGATCCTGGAACCAAAGCCCAGAAGATAACAAGAACCTACTGTATACTATACTATTGTATACTTATAGTATACTATAGAGGTATTGTATAGTATTGGAAGCCAAGATGATGAAACTGAAGGTGTCATACTTTGGCCACATCATGAGAAGGGAGGACTCATTAGAAAAGACAACAAAAGTAGGAAAGATGGAGGCAAAGCACCAAAATCAGTGTGTACAGAGCCATTGTACTGTCCATTCTCCTCTATGGGTCTGAATCATGGGTCACCTATTGCCAACATCTACGACTCCTCGAACGCTTTTATCAGCGCTGTCTACGCACAATCCTAAACATATACTGGACTGACTATGTGACGAATGTTGCTGTCCTGGAGCACGCAGGGAGCACCAGCATTGAGGCCATGCTATTGAAAGAATCATGGAATGGACAACCTTGGAAGGTCCAACTCTGTGGTTGTCATCTCTGCTCTCTCACTCTGTGTGTGTGTGTGTCTGTGTGCACTAGGGAGACACTAGCTATTCTTCAGCAGAACTCCATGTTCCCTGGAAGTTTTTGCTGTGCAAACAGGTCAGAGCATGAGATGAAGGCACATGATGCAGCAACCTTGCCAAAGCAAAAACAGACTTGGCTAGAGAAATTGCCCAGAAACCGTCCATTGGCCAGTGGAAGCTCCATGACAGAAGCGGAAAGGTGGGGTACACACTGTACAACAATAAAAAAATATATAATGCAAAAATTGTTCCTAGTTCTGCCTTTAAATTTTCAGGATCTTGTTTTGCAGGATGTCTCCCCTCCGCCGGGGCTGCCACCGCCTCTCTTGGCCTCATGTCAGAATCAGAAGATGCAATGAAGGAAAGTTTCCAAGTGAGCAAATGCCTGTGGATGGATGAGGTGTCCCAGCACACCCAAGTGTTTTTAAGTTGCATCTCTGACACATGCAAAGACTCTGTCTTGACTAGCACCAGCTCGCTCCGAAAGGTCCCAAAAGAGATTTCCTTGTCTTTTCCCCCAAAGCTTGGCTAATTAGAAACTTCCTGGGATTGAATGTAAAACAACACAGAATCTCCTGCTGATGAACCATGCAAGAACAAGGGACACTGTCTGCAATCCTCCATTTCTTTCGCTCTTCTCCAACAAAAATGGAGAAAAATTCCTTCCTTCCTTTTCTCCCTTTTTCTCCCCTACAAGCCCAGAAACTCAGCTGCTGCACACAGCTGAAGAGGCTTTCTTTGCTGTCTGGATGCAGTTATTCATTACTCTTAATTGCTCCACATTTCTGCACTAATTGACCTACGTTCGCCTCTTGTAGGAAACACAATAGAGTCTTGTGTGACCCCCTTACATAAGACCAGCATGGCTAGAGCAGACCAAAGGGCCACCATGGCCAGCATTCTGTTTCCATGGGGCCATTTGGATGCCTAACAAAACCAACCACATCCAGTTCGGGGCACCATAATTCAAAAAGGATGTTGAGAAACTGGAGCATGTTCAGAGGAGGGTGACCAAAAGGGTCTGGAAACCATGCGCTACGAGGAGAGACTTAGGGAGCTGGGGATGTTTAGCCTGGAGAAGAGAAGGTTAAGAGGTGATATGTTAGCCCTGTTTAAATATTTGTAGGGATGTCACATTGAGGAGGGAGCAAGCTTGTTTTCTGCTGCTCCCAAGAATAGGACACAATGAAGCAATGGATGCAAGCAAGAAGAAAAGAGATTCCACCTTAACATTAGGAAGAACTTTGGGACAGTAAGGGCTGTTCAACAGTGGGACACACTCCCTTGGAGACTAGAACATGGATGGCCCTTGGGGTCTCTTCCAACTCTAGGATTCTATGATTCTAGTATTATTGAGTTAATAATAAATAACAGCTGGATTGTTTTGAGAATCGGAGTATGACTCTGGAGATACGGGTTCAAATCCTCACTGAGCCATGAAACCCACTGGGTGACCTTGGGGAAGCCACACTCTCTTAGCCTCACACTCTCTCGAACTGCATTATTTCTACCGTGTAGATGTACTCTTAGAGTTCCTCCAGACAAGAAAAAAAAGTCACTGAAAGTCCTAGGGTTTTTTTTTTTCCTTGTACAAGCTGATTTTTTTTTTTTTTTTTTATGATCTCGTACGTGACATTTTCTTCATTCTGAAGTATTTACTCCCAGCCTTACCAAGGACTCTGCATTCCAATTTCCCAGGTTTGCTCAAGTTAACATTTCATTTTGGAAAATCCTAGGTGATTCTGTTTGTTTTATCTCAGAATGAGCTACGATGGACATCCACCAGTCAACACAGTTATTGCTTCCAGGACCCAAATTCAACAGAGCTCAAGCAAAGGAAAGAGGAATGTTTGCACTCAAACAAAAGGATCCTAATGCCTAATTAGTGCAAATGACAAAGAACTTTAGCACTTTGGCTATAACTCCTGAAGAAGAAAAATAAAGAAGTTTCAGTGGAAACTGGAAAGGGTAGGAAGAACAGAAGGGAAACTCATTATTTTTCAAAATAAGAGTTTGCAAACCTGGGAATCATCTGGCAAAATCAAAACAAAAAGAACGGGAAACTCTCAGTACTTCCAGAGATATGTCTTTTTAACATTCTGGATGCATTCTCATTTTCTCTTCCTTTCCCTCTTACAAGCAAAGGTGCCACTATCTCAGCCACCCCTGTGGACCATTTTGGATTTTGAAATATTTCACATTTTGGAATTCTGGATAAAGGATAACTCAGCCTGTAAATTAAACTATGTTTTGCACCAAAATTGTTTGACATCACAGGTATTGCGGCTGATGACAATAAGAACAACTGAATGATGGACTAATCCATGCTTCCCGACTCCTGTTCTTAACCCATCAGGGCTATTTTGGCCCTCAGATTCCTGAAACAGAACCACATATCCAGTATATTCCAATAAAATCATCAGTCAACCTGCTACCATCTTCTCAAGTTGTTGTTGTATGCCTTCAAGTCATTTCCAACTTATAGCAACCCTATCATGACATTTTCTTGGCGAGATTTGTTCAGAGGAGGTTTGCCATTGACTTCTGCTGAGGCTGAGAGAGTGTGACTTGCCCAAGGTCACCCAGTGGGATTCCATGGGTGAGGTGGGAATTCGAACCCTGGTCTCCAGAGTCGTAGTCCAACACTCAAACCACCACACCAACCTAGCGCTCTCCCTCCTCTCAAGTATCTTTGTTAAATTTGTAACCAAACAATCTTTTAAGTACTGTAAAGTACTGTATTTTAACTGTGGGCTTATTTTTTTAAAATTGCGTTTTGCATTTTAACCTGCTGTTCCCCACCTTGAGCCTCAAGGAGAAGTGGGAAAGAAATAATATATCATCATCATCATCATCATCATCATCATCACCATCAATTATTTTTATTATTGGGTGCCATATCCAATGTGAACATTTTTAATGTTCCTTTAAGGAGGAGAAAAAAAAGGAGGAGGCTGTAGTCCATGTGCTTGGGTGAGATCTAATTTAATTTACACTTGAGCCAAGGCTAGCAGGCTAGCAGAAGCTGCATTTCCTTTAAGGAGGAGAAAGAAAAGGAGGAGGCTGTAGTCCATGTGCTTGGGTGAGATCTAATTTAATTTACACTTGAGCCATTGCATTCTGGGAGCCAGTGCTGGGAGGCTACTTAAGGCTACTCAAGGCTAGCAGAAGCTGCATTTCCTTTAAGGAGGAGAAAGAAAAGGAGGAGGCTGTAGTCCATGTGCTTGGGTGAGATCTAATTTAATTTACACTTGAGCCAAGGCTAGCAGGCTAGCAGAAGCTGCATTTCCTTTAAGGAGGAGAAAGAAAAGGAGGAGGCTGTAGTCCATGTGCTTGGGTGAGATCTAATTTAATTTACACTTGAGCCATTGCATTCTGGGAGCCAGTGCTGGGAGGCTACTTAAGGCTACTCAAGGCTAGCAGAAGCTGCATTTCCTTTAAGGAGGAGAAAGAAAAGGAGGAGGCTGTAGTCCATGTGCTTGGGTGAGATCTAATTTAATTTACACTTGAGCCAAGGCTAGCAGGCTAGCAGAAGCTGCATTTCCTTTAAGGAGGAGAAAGAAAAGGAGGAGGCTGTAGTCCATGTGCTTGGGTGAGATCTAATTTAATTTACACTTGAGCCATTGCATTCTGGGAGCCAGTGCTGGGAGGCTACTTAAGGCTACTCAAGGCTAGCAGAAGCTGCATTTCCTTTAAGGAGGAGAAAGAAAAGGAGGAGGCTGTAGTCCATGTGCTTGGGTGAGATCTAATTTAATTTACACTTGAGCCAAGGCTAGCAGGCTAGCAGAAGCTGCATTTCCTTTAAGGAGGAGAAAGAAAAGGAGGAGGCTGTAGTCCATGTGCTTGGGTGAGATCTAATTTAATTTACACTTGAGCCATTGCATTCTGGGAGCCAGTGCTGGGAGGCTACTTAAGGCTACTCAAGGCTAGCAGAAGCTGCATTTCCTTTAAGGAGGAGAAAGAAAAGGAGGAGGCTGTAGTCCATGTGCTTGGGTGAGATCTAATTTAATTTACACTTGAGCCAAGGCTAGCAGGCTAGCAGAAGCTGCATTTCCTTTAAGGAGGAGAAAGAAAAGGAGGAGGCTGTAGTCCATGTGCTTGGGTGAGATCTAATTTAATTTACACTTGAGCCATTGCATTCTGGGAGCCAGTGCTGGGAGGCTACTTAAGGCTACTCAAGGCTAGCAGAAGCGCGCGCCGAATTTTGATTTTTTTTTTTTTATCTAGTCAAGGAGGTGTTTAGAGAATAGAAGAGGAGCCGGCCTGAAGCATCAGAGGAAGTGAATCAGAGACTTGCCTTTGGAAGGAGCTTTTAGCCAGGAGCTCTCTACATAACTATAGGCCCCGTGACTTGAACTCAGTGACAGAGCTTGGGAATAAAGGCCAAGTCTAGCAAGGGAAGCCTACAGTCTTGTTTCAGTGCCTCCTTAAGACTTCTCAGTATGGACACTGAAGGCCCTGCTGCAGTCACCTGCAACACCTGTGGGATGTTTGTCTTCTTGCCTACAGAGGTGGCGAACTACACCTGCCACAAGTGCAAGTTGGTAGTCCTCTTGGAAGAGAAAGTACAGCAGCTAGAGGAGCAGATATCTGCACTCCAGCATCATAGAGAGCAGGAGAATCTCCTGAACAGAACAGGCCAGAATGTCTTGGGTGGGAAACAGACAGAGGAAGTTGTTGGGGTGGAGGAGGTCACTCCACATACAACAGAGGTAGAGGCTTGGAGGGAGGTCACACACAGAAGTAAGGAAACCAGGGAACGTTCTGTGAGCGGCTTGCAGCTACAGAATCGCTTTGAATCTCTCTCTGTTGTCAGAGATGATGAGGAAAAGCAGCAGGGACAGACATCAGGGACAGAGCAGGGGAGCCTGAGAGTATCACGAAAAGGAACAGCCACTGCTAAGCCTCGGAGGAGGCGCGTGGTCGTGGTGGGGGACTCCTTGCTGAGGGGTACGGAAGCAGTGGTTTGTGGGCCTGACAAGATGTCTCGGGAGGTGTGTTGTCTCCCTGGGGCAAAGATCCATCATGTGACGGAGAGGCTGACAAGACTTGTCAAGCCTACTGACCGTTATCCCCTTCTTTTGGTTCATGTGGGAACCAATGATACTGCAAGGCACAGCCTTCAGAATATCAAAAGGGATTATGAGGCTCTGGGAAGGAAGCTGAAAGAGATGGATGCACAGGTTGTCATCTCATCTCTTCTCCCGGTAGAAGGGCATGGTCCAGGAAGGGAGAGGAAAATAGCAGAGGTGAATAACTGGCTCCGTAGATGGTGCCGCCAAGAACAGTTTGGATTCTTGGATCATGGGCTGCGGTTCCATGAGGAGGGACTTCTGGCAAGGGATGGACTGCATCTCACGCCAGTTGGCAAAAACGTTTTTGCCAACAGTCTGAAGAATCTGATCAGGAGGGCTTTAAACTGAGTTATGTGGGGGAGGGAGACATTATACTGGAAGACAAAAGGGATGGAGAGAATAGTCCACGTGGCATAGAGGGAACAAGGCAAACAGTGCAAGGACCCAACAGTAGGAGGCAAAAAAGTGTGCAAAAGCAGCAAGTAAAGAGGACACATGGTCTTAAATGCCTCTCCACTAATGCACAGAGTATGGGAAATAAGCAGGATGAACTTGAACTCCTAGCACAACAAGGGAAATATGATATAATAGGCATCACTGAAACCTGGTGGGATGAGTCTCATGATTGGAATGTAGAAATAGAGGGGTATAACCTTTTTAAGAGAAACAGGCCAAGCAGGAAAGGAGGAGGAATAGCATTATATGTCAGGGATATTTACACCAGTGAAGAGATCCAGGAAGTCAATACTGGAAGCCAGGTGGAGAGCATCTGGATAAAAATTAAAGGAGAGGGAAATAACAGGGATGTTACTGTGGGAGTCTACTACAGACCCCCGACTCAGGCAGAGGAATTGGATGATGCCTTTCTAGAACAGATGACCACACAATCAGGAAGGAGAGATGTAGTAGTGATGGGTGACTTCAACTATCCGGATATTTGCTGGAAGTCAAACTCAGCCAAATCCTCAAAGTCTAGCAAATTCCTCACTTGCCTGGAAGACAATTTCATTGTCCAAAAGGTGGAAGAGGCAACAAGGGGATCAGCCATTTTAGATCTGATCTTAACCAACAGGGAAGACCTAGTTGATGGGGTGCAAGTGGTGGGATCCTTAGGTGGAAGTGACCATGTTCTCCTGGAGTTTATAATACAGTGGAAGGGAGAAGCTAGGCATAGTCAGACACGCACTCTAGACTTTAGGAGAGCTAATTTCAATAAACTTAGAGAAATACTGGGAGTGATCCCATGGTCAGGAATACTAAAAGAAAAGGGAGTTCAAGACGGATGGGAGTTTCTCAAAAGGGAGATATTGAAGGCACAATTTCAAACAGTTCCAATGAGGAAGAAAAATGGAAGATGTCTCAAGAAGCCAGGATGGATGACTAAGGAACTTTCAAATGAGCTAAGTTTTAAACGGAACATGTATAAGAAATGGAAAAATGGAGAAATCACGAAAGAGGAATTCAAACAAATAGCCAGCACATGTAGGGGTAAAGTCAGAAAAGCTAAAGCGCAGAATGAACTCAGGCTTGCTAGAGAGGTTAAGAACAATAAAAAGGGCTTTTTTGGATATGTCCGCAGCAAAAGGAAGAAGAAGGAAACAGTAGGGCCACTGCGTGCAGAAGATGGCAAAATGCTAACAGGGGACAGAGAAAAGGCAGAATTACTCAACACCTTCTTTGCTTCAGTCTTCTCAGAAAAGGCAAAAGGTGCTCAACCGAAGGATAATGGAGCAGAAGACAGAATAGGGGAATTTCAGCACAGAATAAGTAAAGAGATAGTACAGGAATACTTGGTTAACCTAAATGAATATAAATCTCCAGGACCAGATGAACTACATCCTAGAATATTAAAAGAACTAGCAAATGTAATATCAGAGCCATTGGCAATAATCTTTGAGAACTCCTGGAGAACAGGAGAAGTCCCAGCAGACTGGAGGAGGGCAAACGTTGTCCCCATCTTCAAAAAGGGAAAAAAAGAGGATCCCAACAATTATCGTCCAGTTAGTCTGACATCAATTCCAGGAAAGGTGCTAGAGCAGATCATTAAGCAGAGAGTCTGCGAACATTTAGAAGCCAATGCCATAATCACAAAAAGCCAACATGGGTTTCAGAAAAAGAAGTCATGCCAAACGAACCTGATCTCTTTTTTTGATAAAATTACCAGCTTGGTAGATGAAGGGAATGCTGTGGATATAGTATACCTTGATTTCAGTAAGGCCTTTGACAAGGTTCCCCATGACATTCTTGCAAACAAGCTTGCAAAATGTGGGATAGACAAGTTAACTGTTACATGGATTTGTAATTGGTTGAGTGGCCGAACTCAAAGGGTGCTCAACAATGGCTCCTTTTCATCCTGGAGAGAAGTGACCAGTGGGGTGCCACAGGGTTCTGTCCTGGGCCCAGTGCTATTCAACATCTTTATTAACGATTTGGATGACAGAATTGGGGGCATACTTATCAAATTTGCAGATGACACTAAACTGGGAGGAGTAGCTAATACCCCAGAGGACAGGATCAAAATTCAAAATGACCTGAATAGACTAGAAAGCTGGGCCAGTGCTAACAAAATGAAATTCAATACGGAGAAATGTAAGGTTCTGCACTTAGGGCGGAAAAATGAAATGCACAGATATAGGATGGGGGACACCTGGCTGAACGAGACCACATGTGAAAGGGATCTAGGAGTCCAAGTAGACCATAAGCTGAACATGAGTCAACAGTGTGATGCGGCAGCTAAAAAAGCCAATGCAATTTTAGGCTTCATCAATAGAAGTATAGTTTCTAGATCAAGGGAAGTTATAGTGCCACTCTATTCTGCTTTGGTCAGGCCCCACCTGGAATACTGTGTCCAGTTCTGGGCACCACAATTCAAAAAGGATGTGGAGAAACTGGAGCATGTCCAAAGGAGGGCAACTAAGATGGTGAAGGGTCTGGAAACCTTGCCCTATGAAGAACGCCTTAGGGAGCTGGGGATGTTTAGCCTGGAGAAGAGAAGGTTAAGAGGTGATATGATAGCCCTGTTTAAATATTTGAAGGGATGTCATATTGAGGAGGGAGCAAGCTTGTTTTCTGCTGCTGCAGAGACTAGAACGCGGAACAATGGATGCAAACTGCAGGAAAAGAGATTCCACCTCAACATTAGGAGGAACTTCCTGACAGTAAGGGCTGTTCGACAGTGGAACACACTCCCTCGGAGTGTGGTGGAGTCTCCTTCCTTAGGGGTCTTTAAGCAGAGGCTGGATGGCCATCTGTCAGGGATGCTTTGACTTGGAGTTCCTGCATGGCAGGGGGTTGGACTGGATGGCCCTTGTGGTCTCTTCCAACTCTATGATTCTATGATTCTATGATTCTATGATAATGGAGTGGTCATACAAGTCTCTTTCTGTCTAGAAGCACAAGAAACCAAGATGACTAAACCAGTGCTATCATTCCTTGTCCTGCTTTAATAAAGTCCAGGTATCCAAACTCTGGCTGCATCCACACTGGAGAAATAACCTGGTTTGGCACCGCTTTAACTGCCCTGGCTCAAGGCTACGGCATTCTGGGAGTTGGAGTTTGTTGTGGGCCCAGAGCGGAGCAGAGCTCCGCTCTGGGCTCCACAACAAACTCCAACTCCCAGAATGCCGTAGCCTTGAGCCAGGGCAGTTAAAGTGGTGCCAAACCAAGTTATTTCTCCAATGTGGATGCAGCCTTTGTGAGCTGTAGCTAAAAGAGAGGAAGCCACATTTCTGTATGAGAAGGACCCATTGTCAGTAGCAAGAGGTAAAGCAGGTCAGGAATGCTGTCAAAAAGAGCCAGAAGAAGTTCAGGGGTTATCCATAGCCAAATGGTTAAGTAATCCAGGAGACATAAATCTGTCAGGAACAAGGGCATCATGTCATGAGCTGAGAGCCAGGAACAGGTTTTGCTCCCAACAATGAGCTGCTGTTCGTGTGTCTGTCTGTGTGTGCCTTCTAGTTGTTGTTGTTGTTTGCTGTCAGGTGTCTTCAATCTGGACTTTAGCTCATGGCGACCACCTCCAAGTCCCCCTTGTCCTTAACTGTTCTGCCCAGGTTTTGCAGGCTCAGCCTTGCTTTTCATGATTGAATCCAACCATCTGACCTCTGGTCTTCCTCTCTTTCTGCTGCCCTCCACCTTTCCCAGGATTATTGTCTTTTCTAGGGAGTCATTCCTTCTCATAATGTAGCCAAAGTACAATTGGGAGCATAGTTATCAAATTTGCAGATGACACTAAACTAGGAGGAGTAGCTAATACCCCAGAGGACAGGATCAAAATTATAAATGACCTGAATAGACTAGAAAGCTGGGCCAAAGCTAACAAAATGAAATTCAATACACAGAAATGTAAGGTTCTGCACTTAGGGAGGAAAAATGAAATGCACAAATATAGGATGAGGGATACCTGGCTGAATGAAACTACGTGTGAAAGAGATCTAGGAGTCCAAGTAGACCATAAGTTGAACATTAGTCAAGAGTGCGATGCGGCAGCTAAAAATGCCAATGCAATTTTAGGTTGCATCAATAGAAGTATAGTGTCTAGATCAAGGGAAGTAATAGTGCCACTCTATTCTGCTTTGGTCAGGCCCCACCAGTTCTGGACAACACCATTCAAAAAGGATGTGAAGAAACTGGAGCGTGTCCAAAGGAGCGCCTTGTTCCAGGTCCTGTTCTCTGGAGCAGCAGAAAACAAGTTTGCTCCCTCCTCAATATGACATCCCTTCAAATATTTAAACAGGGCTATCATATCACCTCTTAACCTTCTCTTCTCCAGACTAAACATCCCCAGCTCCCTAAGTCTTTCCTCATAAGGCATGGTTTCCAGACCCTTCACCATTTTGGTGGCCTTCATTTGGACACGATCCAATTTGTCCACATTCTTTTTGAATTGTGCTGCCCAGAACTGGACACAGGATTATTCCAGGTAGGCCTGACCAAAGCAGAATAGAGTAGTGCTATTACTTCCTTTGATCCAGACTATACTTCTATTGATGCGACATAAAATCTTGTTGGCTCTTCTACAAAATTATCTGCAAGGCAACTGAGGAATTTGTGGGACATTACATTCTTGGCAGAGCTGGACTTCCAACAAATATCAGGACAGTTGAGATCTCCCATTACTACTATATCTCTCCTTTCTGAACGATCTTGACTGTAAACCTGCCTTTACTATGGACAGAAAGTACAGGACTGAACAGTGCATTAAAAAGAAGTAATCTAGCACTCACCAGGTTACGGAGGGATGGATGCTCAGTCTCCGAGGGGTGCTTATTGCAGAACCTATTCGGGAACTCCTTTGGGAGCTCCCTTTGGAGCTGATGGACTTCCCAGGGGGAGACAGGTTGGCCTCCATATTTGCACCTCTTGCTACATACTCAATGATCCAGTCAGTAGTATCTAACCCCCAGTGTGGCAGCGAACTCAACTGTGATGTCGAGCTTTGGAATAATGACCTCATTTAACAGAACCTCAAGAAAAGTTTTCTAGGCCACAGAGCTCTGTATGGCAGAAGCGCCAATAACTGCTGAATGTTAGAAGATGTGGTTGGAATGGAAGGTAAAGAGATCAGGAATTAGGAAGTGAGCAAAGTAAACAAACCTTACATTGGGTCCATGGAGTAAGCAGAGGCTGACATGGTTCAGAGAGGGCTATAGTTAATAAAGACGTAATTCAGGTTTGGGCCATACCCCTCTCCTAGGTATATATAAAACCTCACAGTGACCAAGGCAGGAGTGGATTGACTCATGGATGACAAGTTGTTAAAAATCCAGCAGCACCAACTAGGAAAACTTGCATTTAGGACAATTGTTGTGCTGTTAGTTTCTGTGGCTTTGATAGAGGGCATCAAGAAGAATGGATTATCTGCTGTTTTCTGTTCCCTTTTCCCCCCATTCATCCAAAATGGAAATGTTTTCATTCCCTGCAAATGAAGTTGCTTGGTCTATCTGACTCAGTAATACTGGTTTAATTGACAATGGCTCCCTATGAAGGAGAAAGACGATGGCTTTCTATCACCCTTTCCCAGACCCAATACCTGAGATTATCATCATCATCCTTTATTTATACCCCACATTTTCCCCTCTCTGAGACCTTAAGGTGCCTTACAAATTTCATATCTTACATAAATTAATTTTGCTAATTTCATATCTTACATAAATTAAAAATATAATTAACCTATCAGAATTCAGATATAACTTTGTTTTATCTGCATGTCTGTTGATCTGTATGTCTGATCTGCTGATTGTTAATAATGTAATGTAATGTAATGTAAACTAATAACAGAATTCAGAGCAACTGAGGATGCACACCAGGGACTTAAGCAAGACATGTTCCATGCAAAGCAAGTGCTCTTCTTCATCCACAATCTCTCTCCAAAATGGATAAAATAGGATAACTCATGGTTTCAGTCTGAATCTCTTCAGAACTCTGGAGAAAATCATTCTAAATGATAGTCTCTAGTTTCTCCTTTCCCTTCTTTTACTGGCCTCTCATTCTGACCTCCTGTCCTGATTTTGAATAATGATGTTGTATTGTGGTTGCATGCCTTCAAGTCATTTCCAACTTACGGGGATCCCTAAAGGGAGCTGGGAATCGAA
Source organism: Urosaurus nigricauda (assembly GCA_034509955.1). Taxonomy (NCBI): domain Eukaryota; kingdom Metazoa; phylum Chordata; class Lepidosauria; order Squamata; family Phrynosomatidae; genus Urosaurus; species Urosaurus nigricauda. Next base: position 2,551,210 of record JAOEGL010000004.1, read on the forward strand.
ACCAGGTCTCCAGAATCATAGTCCAACACTCAAACCACTAGGCCACACTGGCTCTCAATAATTATATTTTCTGTTTAATGTTGTCCATTACTCAGAGGCTGTGCAGACAATCCCTAAGGGGTGGCCTGCAGCCACCTCCAGCTGTGCTGGATCGGGGTCGTGGCAACCACCCACCACAGCCCCAATCTGGCCTTCCCAGGGCTCAAAAAGAAGCCGCAAAAAAGTGGGAAGGGTGTGATAGCCGCAGCACTGTGGCTTTAAGGCGCTCCTTCGGGGATGCACCATGTAGACACAGTGCCAGAGGAGCACCCGTGATGCCGCACACCACGTGGTGCGTGCGTGGTGTGATGCCACCATGGGGTGGAGTCAGGGTGTGCGTCGTATGGACGTCATACCCCAACTCCGCCCTCAGGCTGGCCTTAATGGCTGGTATGCACAGCCCATCCCACACTCTAGCACTCTCTGTTCTGCCAAATGGCTTTTCTTGTATGTTCGTTGTAAATTGCCCTTGAGTTGTCCTTAACTCATGGCGACCCTTGGGCTATACATCTCCAAGCCCCATTATCCTCCACTATTCTGCAAATTCATACCCTTGACCTCCTTAATAAGTCTAATAATAATAATAGAAACAGAATGAGAGGAAGACTGCATGTTAGGTGGATGGACTCAGAATCAATTCTATGATTCTATGAGTCCATCCACCTAGCATGTGGTCTTCCTCTCATTCTATTATTATTAGTCCTTGGTATTTGCTGGGGTGACCCCCTATGGATACCAAAATCCATAGGGGCTCAAGCCCCATTTTATACAATAGCATAGTAAAATGATATCTCTATATAAAATAGGAAAATCAAGGTTTACTTTTTGGAATTTACATTTCAAGACATGTATGACTGTAACAGTGGATAACAAATCCATGTGGCATTCCCATATTCTTTGCTAGATACACAAACATAAAAGGACATTTAACACCAGAAACATGAGAGCAATATTAGATGGGAAAGGACAAACAAAACTGTAGTGTATAGCAGGCAGATGGTTCTTTCCTTGTAAACTAACCTGGTCACAATGTCAATGTAAAATATTTTGAACCAATGTGAAGTCGAAGGTTTTCATGGCCAACATCCATAGTTTTTTGTGGATTTTTTGAATATTTCAAAAAATATTTTGAACCATTTTAAATAAATGGCCACCACCCTTTCTTACAGCAGTATATTCTAGAGACAGCATATAATCAGAATATAATCTCATTTATATCCCAAAACAATGGCCTATTTCATTGAGCAAGTCATTTTTTCTGTTTAATGCAAAACAGGAGACTTCTCACATACTTTTCATTTGATTCTCTTTCCTTTGCTCTAGTAAAGAGTTTAGGAGCACTCACTTTTACCCTAAGGGCTCCTTGCTCTCATCCATGTGCACACACCTCAAAGCAAATACTGTAGTTTTCTAATGGGAAAATATCCAACCGAATTATTCTTTGAATAGTATTTTTCTAAATGAAAACATGCTTTGAAAGAGAAAAAAAGAGATAGCTATGGTTGTCATCATTTACAGCAAGGCTCATGACATTGTACAATGTGACTGGAGTCAGAAAACAGGAATTATCCTTTGGAGAAGTAATAAAAATGTGAGTGAGGAGGCTAGACTGAGTAGAACCTGTACTTCCAGAAACATACTTCCAGAACAAAAATTTTGGCGGAGCAGCCATCTATCATGGCTGGCTTCAGCCTGAGGTGATCTATGACTGCTGTCACTTTCAAGATGTGGAATTATGTCAGTGAATTGTAGTTGAGATAAAACTGGCGAGGCCAGGTTAGACCTGTTGTTGTGTGCGTTTCTTTCCAACTTATGGCGACCCCAAGGCAAACCTAGCACAGTTTTCTTGGCTAGATTTCTTCAGTGGGATTTGCCTTTGACTTCCCCTGAAGATGAGAGAGTATAACTTGCCCAAAGTAACCCAGGGGGTTTCCATGGCTGAGCAAAGATTCAAACCCTGGTCTCCAGAGTCCTAGTTCAACACCCCAACAGCTATACCACACTGGTTCTAGGTTAGATTTATAAAAATAGCAGTTAGTGCAAATATTCCCCCTAAAAATCTTTTGTTGGTGGTTTTGTTGTGTGCCTTCTAGTTGTTTCTGAATTATGGCGACTCTAAAGCAACCCTATTATGGGGTTTTCTTGACAAGATTTGCTCAGAGGTTTGCCATTACCATCCTTTGAGGCCGAGTTTGACTTATTAACCTTTATTTATATAGCGCTGTAAATTTACACAGTGCTGTACATAGAATCTTATATTTAGACGGTTTCCTGCCCTCAGGCTTACAGTCTAAAAGAGACAACACAAAAGGAGAAGGGAAACGTGGTGGGAAGGGGATGAGGTCCAGTGGTTCTTCTCTGTCTCTGGGGCCAGGACCAAGGCAGATGGAGTTGCCTTAGACATTGAAGTTCTCTTTTTTGGGCAGCAGAGGGGCTCTACCTGTGGTTACAATTGTAAAATGTAACCACAATTTTTAGCTGGAATGGGGGAGGTTGTTACCTGCAAGACTCCTCGGCTCCCACCTGAGCAGAGGCAGCTTTTTAAAAGATGGCCAGAGAATGCTAATTCTTTTTAGCTGAGGAATGCCACTTGGGGGTGAGGTTTTGCAAGCCCAGTCCAATCCAAAAACAACTTGCACAAGGACAAGAGTGACAAATGTTCTTCAGACCCTCGACGCGTGCCCAAGCCTGCTTTGTAAGATTGGCAGAGAGAACAGAGCTAGTACACTGTCAGCTCACAAAGTTTCTTGTTACCTCTTGGCATTGTGGAGGCCATGAAGGAGTATAACAGTGGGCTGGAGAATTTCACAAAGATTTAAAGATGTTTTATTTGCACTGTTGGACCCTGTGAAAGGCTTTGAGCTGGCCATGATTCCCCTGCCCCTGAATAGTTCAGCTAGGAAGGGACGATCAACCCCCAGGTCACTCCATTCTCCATTCCTAAGGCAGAAATGGTCGCAAGCTTCTTCACAGTTTTACTGGCAACAGTCTGCAAAATGCTTCCAATACTACAGGTTTTCTTTTCAACAAATCCTGACTCAGCCAGAAAAATCACAATGCTGTTGAGACAAAATTGTAATGGAAATTCTTGTACTTTTATTGTTTAGTCTTTAGACAGTTACATTAAGAATTGCCGTTGCAAGTCAGAAGGTTGACAAAACCAAACAGGAGAGTTAAGAAAAGATTTCCTGAAAACCCGCTTGCAAAATGTATGTCATTGAGTACAAAAAAAGAGAGAGTACGGACATGTCTCTTGGTTCTTCCTTATTATCTGCCTCCCAGGTACATTAAAAAAAAGGCTAAGACTAAGAAAAGTTGCTTGTTTTTTATTATTTTCAACTGAAAGGATCCTTTCAACAGGGAAGTGCTTCATACTGGGCAGTGTCCTAGGTGAAAACATTGTATGCTATCCTTCTGGGAAGGCTGGTAGTGGTACTTCTTCATCCAGAAGACAAAATGACGACTCCTGGTATATTTCTCTTAATATCCCACATGAGGCAACCTTAGCTTTAGCCCCCAGCTTCTCTGGTTCCTGCCTGATTTCTTCTATTCTGTTCTGGTGAAGAGTATACGCAGAGCAGATCAGGGGCCAAAAAAAGCACAGCCTCTAGAATGGCCAAGTCCTGTTGGCACACATTCTTAGTTCAACAGGTAACTGAACCACACACCGCTCATCCTCCACCTCTTTAGCCAAGCCAACACAGTAACACAACCACAGCCTATACAGAATGGTTTCCTTGGGGAATACAAGGCCTGGTGGAGCCTCTTGGCCTCAGAGCTTCACACACACCATTTTCCTCCAGGTGCACAAGAAGCAGCCATTTGCTCCACTGAGAAGCGGTGAATTTTAATCAAGCCAAATAACACAAAGGTTTTGTGAACAGTTTTAAAATTCTCAGTTACGTTCAGTAAGCTAACAGACATCAGTGAGCAGAGCTGTCATGCTTCTAATATCTTTTAGAACTGAACTAGTTTGGGAAGTTACCACTCTGCATTGCTATTTTGCCCTACAGGCATCATCCATTTCCCATCTTGGCACAGCTCTGCAGGCACTGAACGCCTGATAAGGCATCACAGCAGTTAGCAACCTCAATGTAAGAGTTCTTGCCAAAGACACGGACAGTGCACATGCAAGTGTTCACACACACACACACAAAGAGCTAGCTAAGTGACTAGGTGGCTCTGTGTTTGTGGGAAGCAAGGCCCTACAAAGTACACCAAGCCACCAGGGACTACGCACCTGTCCCACCCTATTACAGACAAAGGAGATCAGGAAGGCCACAATGAAGTTCATTCTCCAGATGCTCTCTGACAACACTGGTATAATGATGTATCCAGAAGCACGGTGTATTTGAACTGAAAAATTATCTAAACCTGTGAAACTTCCACATGGAAGAAAATGGGAACTTTTGAGGTGAAGCAGAGAACCAAACCCACAAGAACATGACACTCCAGCAGACGTAACATTCTTGAAATAACAGAACTTTATTTAGAAACGGTTTAAGAAGTAGAAAAAACCCTGTCAAGAGGAGTCTGGGTGGAATATGGTTTAGGGCAACAAGTTTATCTAGAAGGCCACAAAAGAAATAGCACCTCCAATGTTTTGTTTTTTTTTAAATAATGGCTTGCTTTTTTGGCATTTGTTGAATTGGGATCTTCCTCTGAATTTTCATAGGGATTCATGCACTACACAACAGTAACCATAAAATGCTTTGCTTTCTACACACACTTAGGACACGTAACCACCGGAAGCAAACAAACAAGAGCACACCAAGCCCAGAGGCTTCGCCTTGGCTGTGGGGCAACATCTTGAAAAGGCCCTCCCAAAGAGCAGCAATCAGATGGGGGGCTGAGGGGGTTGTCCCCCCAACCCTCCCGCACACAGGAGGGGGACAGGGTCAAAGAAGGAATACTGTGATAATCAAAACCCACATGAGCATTTCATTTTCTGTAACATGCCCCCGCCCCCATTTAATGCACACCCAATAACTTTCTTCACCAGTGGGGTTGGATCACTGGCAAAGGCGAAGGAAGGACATACAATAGGATAGAGGCTGGAGATCAAGAGTGGTCTCAGTGCAGCGCTGCAAACAATTCGATCCAGTAGAGTTTAGTTAGCAGGCTTGGAGGAAGAAGAGGAGGAAGAAGAGGAAGGAGGAGTGCAGAAAGGATCAGAAGGACCTACAAAGGGTCAAGGGACCCTTAATGTGAAAGTCAGTGGCTAGGGGTGGTGAATTGGGGAAAGGATTTCAATGCGATAGCCTTATTGCTTTGGAAGATAGCATGTGCTCCCGGCCCCTCCATAAAAACCAAGAGGCCCTTGGGTTTCTGAGTCATGCCCACGCTACTCTTGCAACAGGACACAAGGCCTTTCCCCCATGAAAGTCAATGACCCTGTGGACACTTTCTTACAGCAACTGGGCTTCTTAAATGGCTCCTTTTAGAGCCCTCACTGATTTGCCAACTGCACCAAGAGGTTCCTTCCAAAACAAGAAGGCCAGATGCTCTACCCACCCACCCCATTGAGAGCACATAACATCTCCCACCACATTACTTTCATTTGGCATCTGGAAGCATCCTTTAAGCCCCCTTAAGGCATCTCTTTATTTGTATAACACACTTCCTATCTCCTCAACCTTCCTTCAGAAAAGTCAGTCCCAAAATTGCTCCACGACACACTCCCCCTTCAGCCACCCAAGTAAGCACAATATAGCAAACTCTCCACAAACCAGTGCCTCACCAGCAAACAAGCAACTCTGCAAACTCCAATATTCCACCTCTTGCTTCCAAATTACACCATCTAGATGTTAATACTGCTCTGCTACAAGAGTGAGAAAAGAGCTCTCAAATAAAACCCAATGGAGGAAAGGGGAAGTAGTTAAACTTACGCAAAGTGCACTTGAAGAGGTACTTTTTTTTACTTATGAAAAGAAACCAGTGAGTCCTCTAAGAATAAAATGGAGTATTTTACAGATAAGCACATGATTGGGGCAAAGAATTCTGATTTCTGAATTCTGACGCTTCTGCTGCTCTGCTGGTACAGTAGGTGGACCATTAATACTCTTCTTGCTCTTCTGGTGGTGCGCCTTCATCTGGTATCACAAAGCCTTCCTGAAAGGGAAGAGGAGAGAGACAGACCTCTGCATTACTTTGCAAACTCTTCAAAGCACACAGTTTGAGGGTTTGTTCTAAAAGCCAGAGTTTGAATTCAGTCTGCGCTGAACATTAGAACTTGCCATCTGTATAGGTATTATTCCTTTATGGATTTTGTTGTATATTGCTGCATGGCCAACACAGCTAGCCATGAAAATGTTTCCTGGATTTGAAGACACTGAATTTTTCTGCAACTGGAGAAACTTTAACAAGATGGAACTAATGGACTGGGACTTAATTCTTTGAGGTTTTAACTCCAACTAAGATAAAACTCTTTCATTTGGACTACAGTTAGCAAGTTTTACCTAGACAGCACCTAAAGGTTGTTCTAGATGTAACAGTAAAGAAACTTCTTGGCAAATTCAGTGTTCTCTGCCTTGCAAAGGAAGAGCTACCTTCACACAAGACAAGGGCAGCCTGGATCTCAAGGGAAGGGCCTTTTCTGTGTTAATCGACCTGAAATTTTATTACCTTACTTTTATTGACATTTCTGCCTCATCCTTTGCCTGCAGTGATATCTGTTTAGACCATCTTAACTGACAACAGAGTAAACATCTGAGACCAAAGGTAGGCCTGTGACTCTAACATTGTATTTTTTCTTCTCCTGGACAATTTTTAATATCCTTGTCTAACGAAGAAGCCAGTGAAGCTTCAAAAGCTTGCACAAGTTTTCTTCTGCATTTTTTTGACTAATAAAGGAATCATCTAATAAAGTATGCATCTCTTTCGGCAGGCCTTCCCTTGAAACCTTTGACCCCGGCTCCGGACTTAGACTATGCTTCTCGCCTACTCCCAAGTCTCCGACCCTCAACTTATGATGTGGCCACATAAGAAGGGGTCTGGATACACCTATACTGTTTTTAGATCCTACAGTTTTTAATTTATTGCTGATTTAATTTATTTTTAATGGGTGGGAGGTTGGAATGTGGTTTATGGGATTGTTTTAAATTTAACTTTGTTTTAATTAATGTCTTTTAATATGCTGTATTCCGCCCCGAGTGTTCTTACAGAGGAGCGGATTATAAATAAACTATAACTATTATTATTATTATTATTATTATTATTACTATTATAACTCTTTTTGAGGATTTTGGATTTTTTTAAAAGCACAGCTTGTTCACTCTTATCTTCTGCCTCCCAGTATGCTTGCCTTTTAATACATGGACATACTTCAGCAACTGAAAATATAAACAATTTTATTGCTCTGAGAGCTTGTTAAAAATTCAGCCTCTCAGCTTTCTGTGTTGAAAAAGCTGCCTCACACACATTCCCAAGCACTGTCAGAAACACATTAGAGTTTAATCCCCGGCACACCCTTCAGGGATCATAGTGGGGCTTCATTTCTGGGTCAATTTAATTCAGCTGTGAGACTTGCTGAGTACAGCACATCAGTATGATAAACACAAAGGCAAACAGAAACACATCTTAGGCAAGGTGTTTACAATGTTTGTTTGCTTCATTGATACCCTGCAGAGAAAAAATGGGACAGGTATAAAATAAAAAATACAATGAAAAACACAAACTTAAAAAGAGAGACTCAAATTAAAGCTCCTTCAACAGCAGCCCAGTAGAAATGCTCAAGCTGGATGCAAGCTATTTTATAGTCCATGAGTTTGAAGAAATAATAAATAAGTGCCAAAATGGAATGGGAATTGTGCTATTCTATGCACACTCCAACATCCAGGTTCACTTCCACATGATACCCTGTCAGGATTGGGTTAATCCTGCCATGTGTTTTCTTTTACTGTTATGATTAAGTTTGACGCTTCAGAAGGGTTATGTTATAGGCTAGTTAATTTAATGTGGGAACTGGGTTTTGTAGGATGGGATTAGTAGTTATATGGTGTGTTGGATATTAAGGGGCAGTGGGTGTTGGGCTTTATATAGGTTGTTAGTAGGAACAGTTACATAAAGTGACATTAATAATTTTTGGATTAGTTTATTTTGTTATGTTATGTTGTGTATGAGTATATTTTATTTGGTTGTTTTACATTTGATTGGTTGATTATAAAGATTTGTGCCACAATGTGCCCTAGTGGGCAAGACCATCCATGCCAACTCAAAGAATAAAGAAATCAGAGTCAAGTTTAGATTTTATCAGTTGGATTGGTGATGGAGTTAATAGAAGAAATGTAACTAAGATATTTTAATAGTGTTATACGGGTAAAGAAATGATATAAAATGTGTGATTTTATATGTTTTAATGTGTTTAAAAATGTTTCCAAATATGTTAATTGTCTAAGCTGAAACAGCTGCAGAGAGACAGCTTGCATTAATTGGGTTTGTCGAATGCCTGAGAAAGAAATGTGCAGGAGAGCTTTGAAGGCTGATGGCTGTTAGCACAACCAGACTCAAATTTTCTGGGAAAGTAAAAAGAGAAATCATCTGAAGACAAATTGTTTTGAGAACTGTATGTATTTCAAATAGCTGTTTTGAGAACTATGTGCCCACCAATTTTAGGGGTGGAGTTGGCATTTTCCAACTGCTTTTATCTGATGCTTGTGTCTTGGGTTTTCAGTTATGTCTACAGACTTATTACTTGATGGACCTTTCTGATCTTTCTGCTAACCCTCAGAAGCCTAAATGACTGAGTCCAGGAAGGGTTGCTGCTAGTTCTGACATACCCACTATGTCCCTAAAAAAATGACGTTGTTATAAAGAAAACACCAACCAGTGGAAGCCAAGACACAGGAGTAAAAACATAGGATGTGTGAGTAGTTTCCGTGGTTGCTGTCTGGTAACCTATTTTGCCCCCAACCTATGTGGGGGGGGGGGGGGGATATTACCTGCCCCTGACATTTGGTAAATGCAGGCCAGCAACCCTAGGAGCCACAGCTTAATCAGTGCTATTCATATCACTGGGGCTTGAGTACTGTGCCCCCCGCCCCCCCCCCCGCCAAACAAATAGTGCTGTGGAAGTAAGCGTGAGCACTATCTGGAATGTCAGAGCCAAGAGTCATTAGAAATGAGAAAGGTATACAGACTTACATCGGTAGCATAAAGAATCTCGACAATCCTCTGCAGAACTGGGTCACTCTCCCCTTCATTCTCCTGACAAATCAGCTCAATGTTCCTCAGTTTTCCAAAGTAGAAGTCTCTTTCTTTCTCCAAGTCTTCAACTGTCATCTTTAATACGTTGATCTGGAAAAGAAAGTCCCTTCATAGTATTTTTTTTCTGAAAAACCCTGAAAAAATAAAGGTACTACAGAGCAACTGCAATTGTATATAGTACATGTATATGGAGACATCCCCCTAGGGCTTACTTTTCCAGCAGACCACACTTTTGTATGCAAAAGGGCTAAGTCTGCAAATGATGCTTAGACAGAAACAAAAAGAGCAAACAAAGGGTCTGAAAAGACTGACTTCTCTAAAGAAGCACCAAGGGAGGGGAGAGCAAGTACAATAAATACAGCACTTTCACCACATTAACACCAGCATAAAACCAAGAATAAAGCAACAGTTGAAGAGCCCTCCTTCCTGACAACACCATCTGGCCTAGGAGGGAGTGAAAGGACAGGCCAACCCCATTAGGCCTGCCCTAGATCATAAAGCAGAGCCCTCCCTCCATGCCATCTGCCTTAGAATCACAGAATCATAGAATCACAGAGTTGGAAGAGACCACAAGGGCCATCCAGTCCAACCCCCTGCCATGCAGGAACTCTCCATCAAAGCATCCCTTGGTCCAGGCATCAGAGGGAGAGAAGAACTGCTGGACCTGATCCCCTTCCCCACCACCATTCCCTTTTCCTTTTGTGTCGTGTCTTTTTATATTGTAAGCCTGAGGGCAGGGAACAGTCTAATTAAAAATTAATAATTGTAAGTCGCTCTGATAGCCTTTAGGGCTGAATAGGGCTTATTATTATTATTATTATTATTATTATTATTATTAGGGTCATTCAAATGATGTCAAAGACACATCCAAAAAAATTGACTAAAAAAAAAAAGAGAGAGCAACTAATGCATCTTTTTAGCAGTGAAAATAGTCATTTCTTTGAACGTGGGGTGAAGAAAGCATGCTCACGGCTTGCGTGTTGTCACTGGGTGAAAAAAACATTTAATTTTTTTGATATGGTTTTGGCCATTTTTGTCCCAAACTATACCAAAACTTAAATGACATGTCCTCCAGAATATCTCCCCAAGTACCTGCATATTCAACCACGTACTGGCCAAAATGTCAAGTAAAAGTAATATTGTATCAATTCCAGTTACCATTGTGCCCTAAATACATCCTTGTATAGAGGTACCTTTGGGACTAGACAGGTGGGCAATGAGTGGGAGGTATGCCTATCCCTGTTCTATACATCTATTCCCACAGTGATGCAAAAAGTACCAGGGCTCTTTGCTGCCATACAAACTTAAGGCCCTACCAGTATTAATATTTGCTGTTAACAAATGTGGGCAGATTTGCTCGTTTCTTATTGCTAGAGCTGCTAATTCTGGAACTGACTTCCCCTATTGCTGCTGCTGTTATACGTGTTCAAGCCGACTCCTGGCTTATAGTGAATTTATCACAGTTTTTTCTTGGCCAAATTTGTTCAAAAGTGTGCCACTGAGTGAGGATGTGACTTGCGCAAGGTCAACAAGTGGACTTCCAAGGATGAGCAGGGGTTCAAACCCTGACTTCTGGAGCCTTAAGTTCAACACTCCAGCCACTGAACCACTCTGACTCCAACTTCCTTCCATCAATCTGGTAGCTTCCATAGGAAGAAATTATGTGGGTCGCAGAAAGTTTTCATTCCATCCTACCAGCTAAGACTTCATTGGGAAATACAATAGATGCTGACAACTCCCTACTCCAAAAACCTCCTACAGCTGACCAATTCAGATCGTGCCTCACAATACTGTCCATGTTTCTACTATTTTCAAAGTGAGGCATGATCAGTGTGGAAAGCACTGCTGTTTTCCATTATAGTTTTATTTATGGTACCATAAGACTGTAACAATCAAAGACTACACAGGCCACTACCTCTCTGCTGAGCAATTCTGCCTACCAGAAACCCACCTGCTGGATCAATTCAGCAGACTCATCCTCCCCAATTCCTGCAGGAGCCTTTTTAACAATTCCAGGTCCAGTTTTATTAGCCACCGTTGTTCTCTGGGCAACCATGGGTCTTGTCGGAGCTGCAACAGAAAAGTATATGAGTTGCAATATTAAAAAGTTGCCTCCACCAATTCATGCCTGTGTATCAGCCACCAGAGCGAAAGGGATGTGACATGTGGACTCCCTGCACCAAGAAAATACCATTACAGCCCCAAGAGGACAGTTCAAAGAATCCCTTCTCCCTGCAGAGTGCTTACGACCTATCAGAGCAATTTTCTTTAAGGAAGGAGTAGCCTCTACTCTTGCAGCTTGCAGCTCTGAAGCTTGTGCAAAACTGGCATCTACAAAAGGAAGGAAGAGTTCTACCTGTTACATTGGGGGCAGCGGGGCGGGGGGATTTCCTGACCTCATGGCAAGAGGCTTTTGTGTGTTTCTGGCCAAAAATGAATCATAGAATCACAGAGTTGGAAGAGACCACAAGGGCCATCCAGTCCAACCCCCTGCCATGCAGGAACTCTCCATCAAACCATCCCTGACAGATGGCCATCCAGCCTCTGCTTAAAGACCTCTAAGGAAGGAGACTCCACCACACTCCAAGGGAGTGTATTCCACTGTCGAACAGCTCTTACTGTCAGGAAGTTCCTCCTAATGTTGAGGTGGAATCTCTTTTCCTGGAGCTTGCATCCATTGTTCCAGGTCCTGTTCTCTGGAGCAGCAGAAAACAAGCTTGCTCCCTCCTCAATGTGACATCCCTTCAAGTATTTAAACAGGGCTATCATATCACCTCTTAACCTTCTCTTCTCCAGGCTAAACATTCCCAGCTCCCTAAGTCATTTCTCATAGGGCATGGTTTCCAGACCCTTCACCATTTTAGTTGCCCTCCTTTGGACACGCTCCAGTTTCTCTACATCCTTTTTGAATTGTGGTGCCCACAACTGGACACAGTATTCCAAGTGGGGCCTGACCAAAGCAGAATAGAGTGACACTATTACTGAGCTCCAGAAGTAACAGAAAATCTATTTCTGCTTCTTTTGTTGGAGGGGTTCAGGCACATAAGGACATAAGGCAGGGAAGAGTATTCTAAAATATGACACTGCACCAGGAACCACTTTGGTACACACCCAGTGCAACTTTTCACCTTTAAAAAAAAACCTGGGGGCTTAAGGGCTTTAGAAGGCATAAAAGAGCTGTGGGAAGTAGGAAGGCACGAGAGGCACAATTTCTCCACTTTTATTTTATAAAATAACCCAAAAACATCTTACATGTGACTAAAACAGGACCACCAGGTGCCAAGTAACACACAAGGACATTCTACCCTCTCATGGCCAGCTGCATGACTGAGAAAGAGCAGAATTAAAGGCCTATCTTAAACTTACTGTGTTTCATTTCCCCTTCTGAAACTGGAGTCCTTGTGCAACAGACAGGAAACTACCCATGTCAACAGAAGCCTGGATATTAACAGTGATTCTTCAGGCAGACATATCAAAAGGGCCACACAAGCGCAAGAGAATGAGCATTAATTCTGCACATGGTAATTAAGACACAGAAACCTGTGGTTCTAGATCTTTGGATCATTTTTGCCTCTTTGGCCCAAAATAGCCAGACAAAATGAAACGGCTTTGGGATACGTTGGGGGCGTGGCATTTAGACGATGCATGCCCCAAATGCAGCCTGAAACTGCACTGAGGCCATGCCAACAAAAAAGAACTAGGCCAAAAAGAAGCAGATATAATCCACTCCTGCATCGGAAGCAGGCCTGTGCAGTCGCCACAGTCCTGGTGTGACTGGTGCCAGCGCAGGTTAAAGAACACAGGGTCCATAAAACTGATCTCTCACAGAAACAGCCAGAATTTCCAGCCCTGTACAACTCTTTCACTCATTTCAGAGCATTAGAATATTAGATCACGGATGACCTGAAATGCAGCACAAAGCTAGGCTAGTTCATCTCCCAAGTGTTCACATTACCTGTGCCACCAGAAGTAAGGTTTTTCTTAGGTTTATTCAGGAGCGGGACAACAAGAGCAGGTGCTGGCGCTGTCTCCTGGCCTTGCCGGGCTGCCACAGGGTCATAGTCCTTTCCATCATAATTTGCATCAAAGAATTTTTTGAACCACTGAACAAATTCAAAATTATCTTGGAATTTTCCTTTCACTAATTTGTCCACAGGGATTATCTGAGGAAAGAAAGTTGAGCATATTTATAGCTAAAAGGAGAAAAAGTAACATCCTATAACAGAGAAGTCTGGAACAAGCATACACTTCCTCATCTCAAGTACAGAAAGCGTTTCCTTGGGACACTTGAGAAAGAGAGGAGGAGACACAAGTAGACTCGATGTTTGCAGGGGGCAGACAGATTCTATTGCAACCACCTTCCTGCCTGGCTTGCACAGGGTCACAACCTTTCCTGTTGTCATTTGCATCAAAGAATTTTCTGAACGACTAAACAAATTCAATGTTATCCTGAGATTTCCCTTTTCCCTTGTTTGCTCACTCGAGTGCAAAGCTAAGGGACAGGAAGGCAATTGGGAAACCTAGAATATCAAAACAACATCTCTGCCCCTGACCAAAATGTGAAGACAAATACAGTGGGCCCTTGTTATCCGCTGGGGTTTGGTTCCAGGATCCCCCATGGATAACAAAATTCAAGAATGCTCAAGTCCCATTCAATAAAAGGAAAAGGAAAAGAGTGTTTCTAATATAAAGTGGAAAATCAAGGTTGGCTATTTGGAATTTATACTTCTTTTTTTGAATATTTTCAAGCCATGAATGCTTGAATACGTGAATAAAAAAATCTGTGGATAAGAAGGGCTGACTGTATTTGGGAGGCATCCAGAAAGCACAGAAATTAACTAAAAATTAAAATCCTAACTAAATGTATACTTTCCAATTGAAGGCATTAAAAATGAAAAAAATGGCAAGCAAAATGTGACTAAATGTTAGGGCAAACTAAATGGATGTGGGGCATCTGTAGGCAGGATCTACTCCAGGTTTTAAGAAAGTTAAGGAAGAATAATTCTGGGGAACTAGGGAAAGATTATTTGGTCCCTCCACTGTTTTATCAAATGTTACATCTCCTTTCTGCTGCCACTTTTCCTCTGAGATCTCCTATGTCATATTCAATGTGGCCCATAAAAAAAACATTGGTAAGCCGACTTAAAATGTTGCATTTTTCCTTTTAGTAAATATAGTAGTCTCAGTCCAACCTGGTCTGGATAATATTGTATCTGCCATCAGGAAATTATAGATGATTACAAAGACATTGCAGATTTGAATAGGCTCGCTGTTCTGACACTGTTAGCTTTAGAAACAGGAATAAGGGATCATTAAAAATTACAGTATTCCTGCACATCTGGTTGCTGAGCATGTAGTCATCTGGACATTCTGATCCGGGTAGAATTGTCTGCCCTTGATCCTAGGATGTCCAGGAATCTAACCTAACAACAACATCAACAAATGGTTGAAAGAAAACAAGATTGCAAATTAGAGGGACATAAGGAAAAAAAAATGCAAATGGAACATGAACTTGCTGGGAGCTTCCAAGCAACAATTCTGATACAAGAGCATGCCCTCTAGAAAAATCAGGCAATAGAACATTTTGCCTAGTTAGCGGAGATTAAAATGGAACAAGCCATACCACTCTCATGTGGCATTCTTCCCACTTGATAAAGGAAGAATCCTGGCTTTGCTATTTTAATCAGTATGTTAAGGACCTACAAGGCAGTGCCACATACACATCCTAACAGAAGGATTTTGCCCAGGGAAAAACCAGAATCAAAAGGGAAAAAATCTATACAGAAGAGTAGTTATGTGAGTCTCCCTTGCTGATCATTTTGCTGCTCCAGAGCCCTCCCTCCATGTATTGCTTTCTAGCCTTCTGGATACCAAATAGATTTGCTCTCGCTATGACACTTTGAGACAGTTTAGGCCCCAAAGCAAACCAACAGGGAAAAGGTTATGTGTCCTCTTTCCCTCCACTAAAGAATATCCTCCAAAATCTGTTCACTCTTACGCATAAAAACATCAACCACCCAGTTTGTACAGCAAGTTCCTGGCTTAGAGGAGAAGCGCCCATCTTCAGTTAAGGAACTCTGCATTTCTTCCATTTAAATCTGCCCTATGACACAATTATGTGCAAGAGACAGATGAGGTAACATCATGAACTACTACACATTGGTAGAACTGGGATGCTGTGGCCACCCCAGCACCAAAGAAACAGGTTCCAGAGAAAGGGTCTTCTGGAGGGGAAAACTAAGAAGGTATGCAATTTTTAGAGGCTGGGGAATATAATTCTACCACTTCCATGCATAAGGATTGCCTTCAGTCTTAAATGCAGAAATGCATCTAGCTGAAACAAAGAAAAACTGTCGGTAGCAGTTTAAAGTAAGAGAAATCTGGATTTCTGTTTGAGAACTGAGGAGAGCAAATGGCACCTGGGGAAGGGGGGCTCACAGGAACCCAGATTAAGTGGAAAAGACTATCTATCTGAGACAACACAACATTGAGGCCAAATACTGCCAAAGAGAATGAGTGATCCAGACCAGCATCCAGAGAACTGCAGCATTACAATAATGTTGAAATCAAAGGATGCCCATTCAAAGGCAATAATGCTTACTTTGTCAACACCCATTCGCTTAAAACCTGCTTGTAGGACCTTGAAATTTTGAATGTATTCATGTTCCAACTTTGCCTGGAATTTCACCTTTTTCAGTGTTACTGAACCAGGGAACAGCATGTCCATAAACTGACAATAAGCAGCACCTGGCAAGAAAAGAAAAAACAATATCCTTGTGACAATTAAATCCTTACAAACAGTACATAATCAGAGGAAGGTGGTTTTTTTAAATGTTTTATAGAACTGCTACCACCTTCACAGCAGCATCATTCCTGGATACAAATTTTAATGATACTGTGGAACTGCAAGGTAACAAAACATGACTTACACTTCTTCCACAATCACTTCTGTAAGAAGCATGATGCATTTAACCACCAAATTAATCCTCCACCCTGGCTTCTTGGACACAACAGTGCAGATTATATATTGTACAGTATAAATCGTACAGTCTTTACAAACTAGGATTGTTAGTACTGAAGCACTGACATGTTACTGCCAATGACCTTCTTGTTTCATCACGACAAACACTCCCTATGACTGCCAGAGGTCTGCTCTCCTCATTGGCTGGGCAAGAAAAGCATATATTTAGAAACTTGTAAGTATTTTCACATGCTGTAAGTACTTAACACTGAGAATGAAAGCTGGCTTATCACCGAGGAACAGTTATGTGGAAAAACAATGTGTTACAGCTTTCATTTCACTCCAGTTCTCCTTGAATAAAATCCAAGTTAAAACTAAAGTAACAATGAAACTTACAACAGAAAAGCCATTCTTTGCAGGAAGAGGGAAAGGTCCTTAACACTTCGGACTACAATATTTTTGGCACCTAAGCACACTAGATGTGCTCTAGCTGGCTGATGTAAAAAAATTTGCTGGACTGTTGACACTGGAAACTAAGAGCCATTCAGTTCCTGTCTCCTCCCATCTTGGCTAACAGCTCCTTCAGTCCAACTCACTGACTAAGTTTTATTGCATTTTGTTACACTGTCAGGTTTCTGACACCTCTGCATAGGTCTGCCTACTCCACAGGCCAGACATTCCAACCAAGACCATCCCCTGCATTTTCCTAGTTCTTGAAAGGTCTATTCCCTCTACCCTGCCACCAAGATTTCCCTGTTCTGAATTCACAAGGACCTGCAAACACCGTTTCCCATGCCTGCATTAAACAGATGTCTTGACCTTAACAGTATGCTTGCCATGCTGCACATCCTCCTTTCCTGTAAATCAAATTCTCCTAATAGCCAGCAGCACCTACTTGATATTATTTCTGACTCACTGTCTTATCTTATTTGACAGCCTTTCATTTACTGTTCTTCTGCACTACGATTTACTTCAGTCTCCCTTCACTTTTCTTATTTATTATTTATTGTTAGAATAAATTCAATATTAGTCCTTTTAAAAGCCACAGCTTTCCTAAGCACAACATTTGCTAGCATCACTATGGATGCATTCCCTCTGAGGTTTAGTTACATTTCAGAGGCTGCACATTAGTACAGCTTACACAGCACAGCCTTCCGCTGGGACCAATATATGGCTAGCAAAAACAGATCCAAGTTTTATCTTCTGCTAAACTCAGAAGCTCTCTTTTAAAGAGTCCCTGTTGGCACATGCCAGAATCAGGTGTAGCACTGAGCAAAGTCCTGTCTGCTCTCTCCCCACCAGCCTGCCCAGAGAATATGTTTTAGGGAGTACCAAGTACTAGAGAACTGTTAGCAGCCTTAACACACTCTTGCGCTTTGATTTCCACACAAAACAAATTCTGCCACAAACAGACACTCGGGATTCAGCAGATCTGTAGAAGAATGAGCAAGCAGATGCTTCAAGCAATCTACAAAGAAAGGCAACAAACCTTTTCTATTCACTTGGGCATGAAAAAAAAATTCCTCAGGGAAAACAATTATACCACAAAGCAGGCAAACACCTAACCCCTGTGGAGAAATAGTTCTTGTGCATCTCCACCTAGTTCTTCCAAAGGAAAAATAAGTGATGTTTTGAAAGCCTCCCTCAGCCCTCCACTTACCTGAGCAAAGCTGTTCTATCTTTGTCAAGTTTAACTGTAATGACTCGTTAATCCAGGCGAGCATATCATGTCGACTCAAGTTGTCGCTTGTCACTGAGGTGGAATAAACGTTAACTGCCATTTTCTGAAGAAAAACAATCAAGAAGGCATTGTGTTTACATAGAGGCTGGTAAAGTAAGCCACGACCGCACCTTACAACTGTCCTATCACACACTCCAAGACAAACAATGACATTTCCCAGCCACAGATGCACAGGCGCATCTGTTGGACAGAGGCCATCCCCTCAGAGTCCATTATCCAAAGACAAACAAGCCACTTGTGTGAAATCCAGCACCTCTGCAAATGTGATAGGCCTCTACTCAGAAAGAGCTGCAACCAGATGGTGCATTCCTACAGAGACTCAACAAGTACACCTACCTACCCTACAGCATCAGAAAACATCCTACAACTGGGATAATCATCCAGAGAGGAGGAGGTAATCAGATCAGTTCAACAGCTGTCTGACAGAAAGTTTCTATCAGAAGGATATAAATGAGCACACTTGACTGCCACATGGAAGAGACATCAACCAACAAGATTTGGTAACAAGCCTAAAATGAGCAAATTAGTAGAAGTGGGGAGAGGAGAAGTGAGAGAAGTCGGTAAAGCCAAATTAGGGAAGCATCTTCAGAGGAGGATACTTCAGGAACAGCAACACAGCAGAAGGCATGAAAATGGATGAAGTAAACCAGGAGGGTCAACAACAAGTAAGCCTGGGGAAAATAAGGAAGGCAACAAGGGAGAATTATAATAGTGCTGGACGCTTCAATTGATGGATGCAATGAGCAATTGGTACGACCAGCGCAGGAGTCTAGTAGAGGAATTCTCAAAGGGGGAATGCAGATTTCCCATTCTTTCCCAGGAGCAGCTTTTCATGAAGCTCAACGTGAAAGTAGGCTACAGTCATTAGGTACTGTGGGGACCAGATTAACTGAAGGACTGGCTTAACCTACACTATCCTGCCTGTGTATTAATAACCTGTCTAAAGGTCCTTTGCTTGCTATTAAGATCCATCAGAGGAGATCAGGTCCTCTCGGTAGCGAAATTATAGGTTTCTGCCTTGCCTCTTTGGTTCAGGCATTCAGACAAGGCTTAAAGGCCAGCCTCTTCAAGGCTGCCTTTAAGCTGAGCTTGCAATAAATTTTCATATAACAGACTAGCTTCTCAATTTCTCCCACTTGCTTGTTCATCTGAAGTTTAAACTGTTTCCTGTATTTCATCTCGCTGGCACTTTATCACGGTTGAAAAAAGCAACTAAGAACAGTTCAAGTACATAATATGCAGGAGAATTAATCGCTTGCTCATCTTTTACTCAAAATCAAATGAGAAGGTTTTTACAGTGATTAAGTTAAGATTGTTTGGGCAAAATAAGCCAAGTTCTGACAACTGAAAAAATACTGAAGCCTGATTCAGGAAGACCAACAGTAGATTTCACATCATTTTAACACTGCCAACAGAATCCAAGGGTATGACAATTTATTTGAGTTTAACCAACCCCATTCTAAGATGGCAGTTGATACTACTGTACAGGCTTCACATGTATAGTTATCTTATTACTATATGGTTGATGTACACTTTATAAACAGAACAACATTCCCAATCCAAGCATTGTGTTCCACACCACAAATTAAATGAGGCTACCTTAGTCAGTTCCTGAGCTCTGCTTTCCAACAAAAATAATCCCAAAACATAACATCTCTTCTCGCTTGTGGACAAAGACATTGTGAAAGAGATAAAAGTTCAGTATGATTCATCTAAGATGTTCAGAAGTCTAGATTACTGATTCTTCTTCATTTGCTACCTTGGTAGAGGAGAATTAGCCCCCCCCCCCCACCTTCTTTCTCGCTACAGAACTGAGACATTCAAAGGTTTGTGACAAACGCAAGGAACTGATTGCATGTAACAAGTCTTTTTAAACTGTGTGCCAGAGAATCACAAGCAGCTCTTGTACTATTAGACTGATAAAGCAGTAGCAGCATCCCTGCCATTTTATCAAACGAATTAGGCCAAGGCTGAAAGAAGGGGAACAGGGTGGGACTCTTGTGACAATCTTTTCCGTGCAAGACAGAATCTTGTCAGGATGACAAGTCTGACCGGACAAATCAAGGCTGCTTATGGCAGCTTTACCTAAACTACATACCACGATACCATCAGATCCTGTCCAATTGGGGAAACTATGCAAGGTCAGGCAACATTAATCCTTGGATGGTAGAGCAAACCCCAAGTGGGGCTGGGAAAGAATCTTGGCCAAATCCATGGAAAGAAGAGTGGTCAGTGCAGACTGACCAAAGCTCAGCATTAAGGCAGCTTCCCGCTCCCTTAAGTAACACTATACCATGTTGGACACACCCAATCCTATCTGATTTTTGGAAGCTAAGCAGACTTGGGCTTGGATGGGTAATAGCCAGACACAAATACAGGCAGACACACCCTGTTCCCCAGGAGAGAAGACCAGGGACCTCCAAGTAAAGCTAAGGAAGAATTCTGCCTGAAAGAAACCCTGGAGATCTGTTGCTGCTGCCACTCAGGGTTGTCAAGACAGGCAATGGCTGCAGGTTTTGAGGTGTGGCTGGCCCAGCTTCTGCAGAAAAGGAGAAGATATCACAGAGACAGGGTTTGGCTTTGAGACACAGAAGGGTTAGATTTGATAAACTGAATTGAAGAGAGATACGTTGGTCAGTCAGGAGGGAAAATGAACTCTAGTTGTGGGCAGAATAAAAGAATAGAGCATTCAAAGGGTCCTACCAAGCTTCAATAAACCTAGACAAGCAAAGGGATCTTGTAGCACCTTTGAGACAAACTGTATGAAAGAAGTTGCAGCATAAGTTTTCATAGACTTGGTCTCCTTCCTCAGATGCATGGAGTGCCCAAGAAGAATCTTTATAACAGGCTGTATGAATAGTGACGATAAGAGGAAAGAATGTCTGACAATCTAAAATATGAAGACAGCACCATACTACTAGCAGAAAGCATCACAAGTGTGGAACAGTCACTAAGAAAGTCAAAGAAGAAAGCGCAAAGGCAGGCCTAATGTTAAATATAAAGAAAACAATACATAAATTCAACCTAGATAATGAGGAAACTGAAACAGTCAAAGATTTCTCATACCTTGGATCAGACACCGATCAGAATGGACACTGCAGTCAAGAAATCAGAAGAAGACTAAGAACGGGGAGTGTGGCTATGAAAGAACGAGACAAAATCCTAAAGTGTAAAGATAGACAACTAAATACTAAAGTTAGAATCATCCAAGGCATTGTATTCCCCATGTAGGGATGTGAGAGCTGGACAGTGAAGAAAATTAATTCATCTGAGATGTGGTGCTGGAGAAGAGTGCTAAGGATACGGTGGACTGCCAAGAAGAGAAACAAATGGGCCCTTGACCAAATCAAGCCTGAACTCTCCCTGGAAGCCAAGCTGATCAAACTGAGTCTGTCATACTTTGGCCACATCATGAGAAGGGAGGACTTATTAGAAAATACAATGATGCTATGGAAGATAGAAGGCTGTAGAAAGAGAGGAAGATTGCATGCCACATGGACTCAGTCAGGGAGGCTATGGGCCTGAGCCTAGAGGACCTGAGCAGAGGAGGAGAGGACAGGGGGGTCTGGAGTTGATGTCCACTAGAAGGCAGCTAACAAAAGCATGAATAGCCATAGAAATGCAACCCTTGTGGGGAGGAGCTGACAAGTTCAGTTTTATCTGTGGTTGTTGAAGGACAAAAGCCAGGAGGAAATACCTCATCACCATGCTCACCGGTTTTGCATTTCTATGGCTATTCACACAGTCTGATTGTTAAGGTCCTTCCTGAGCATCAACTCCCTCTATGCATCTGAAGATGTAGACTGTCAAGGCTCAATGCTATGGAACTCTAAGATGTGTAGTCTGTTGGGGCACCAGAATTCTCTGTTGTGTAGTTTGCTGGGGCACCAGGGAAGGCTAAATAGCTTTAAATCCCCAGGATCCCATAGTCTTGAGCCATGGCAGTTAAGGCAGCATCAGACTGCATTATTTCTGCAGTGCAGATTAGACCCAGGTCTGCAAAAGACAAACTCACCCCAGCCATGGGTCCACCGATTTAATGCTGGAAGATCAAGCATTGAAAGTGTTAATGCCTCAGAGTGAGCAGTAGTAATAGGGTTAGATCAGAGTTTCCCAAACTTTGGTCCTCCAGAGGTTTTGGACTCACCTCCCAGAATTCCGGACTGCTGGCCAAACTGGCTAGGGCTTCTGGGAGTTGAAGTCCAAAATACGTGGAGGATCAAAGTTTGGGAAACACTGAATCAGATCGTCTGAGTGACCTGCAGTGATCTCTCTCTTTCTATCCATCCTGACCCCTCTGTGATGTAAACTGATACTCTCAGGGACAGTTTTCTGTGGGGTTTTCGGGCTCGGTGGCCATGTTCTGGAGCAATTTATTCCTGACGTTTCGCCTGCAATTGTGGCTGGCATCTTCAGAGGGTGGTGGCATGGAAGTGTGTGGATTATATATACCTGTGGGATCCTTGTTTGGGAGGAAGTGATTTTACATGCTAATGACTGAGTTAGTTTGCGTGTTGTACTGTACTGGATGGCACAGCCTGGATGTGTGTTGTGGGCAAGGGGTATGTGTGGGGGTGGGCGGGATATGTGAAGTCTGGCTACCAGTCCTGAAAAACACCAAAAGCAAGAGTCAAAGACAAGCAAATGAATACCACCCAGGCTCAAGGGGTTTCCCCAAAAGATAACCAATTAAGTAGACACAGTTCCCTCTCGCATATCCCCCACACAAACGTCAGGAATAAATACCTCCAGAATGTGGCCACGCAGCCCAAAAAAACCACAGAAAACTATGGACACTGACTGTGAAAGCCTTCGACTTTACACTCTCAGGGATGTTTCTGCTCCTCTTCTCACACACACACTGGACTCTTCTTCGATACCATGCTAGGGACGTAGATAGAATATTCTAGGTGTAGACTAGAATATCTATCCAATCTCAGAATGGAATTCCTATAGCAGTTTGTTCTCTAAGCCACTGGGGTCTTTCCTCCTTAGTCAGAACTTCTGTATCACTGCATTGTACTAATAATAAAAATGAAAGGGTTCCCTAGAGCCAGGATGGTGTTGTGGTTTGAGTGTTGCACTAGGACACTGGGAGACCACAGAAACCCACTGGGAGACCATGGAGCAAGTCACACTCTCTCAGCCTCAGTGGACAGCAATGGCAACCCCCTCCCCTTTGAAGCATCTTGGCCAAGAAAAAACCCAGGATAGATTCCTCTTAGGGGTTAGGAGTGAAGGACCCCCATGAATGTGGAAAAAATGCAAATAAAAAACCCAACTATTATTTTTACTTGAGACAACACCTCTCTAGGAATCTCCAGGTTATTCAGTGCAACTCTGTGCTCAAGATCTGTCCATAGAGTTGCACTGCAGGAGCTACAAAGGCCTAGCAGAGTGTCCTCTCTAGGAATCTCTAAGTCCTTCAGTGCACCTTTTGGTTAATGTTAACCAGAGAGTTGTGCTGGAGGGCCTACATACATTAATAAGAGAGAACATATTAATAAAATCCGTGAATAATCAAATCTGCAAATATGGAGGGATGTGTGTATATGGACTAGTATCAAGAGCCATTGTGGTATAGTGGTTTGGAGGGTTAAGCTATGACTCTAGGGACCTACTAAAACAAATGACCGTACAGTGGGATCCTGGTATCCGCTGGGGTTTGGTTCCAGGACTCTCCGTGGATAACAAAATCTGTGGATATATAAAATGGAAAATCAAGATTTGCTTTATGGGGATATTTTCAAGCAGCGGATGCTTGAATCTTTGGATAAGAAAATCCGTGGATAAGGAGCTCTAGCTGTACTTGGCCACAGAGAACCTATAACTTGCCCATAGGTAATATTTTTGGGGAGATACTGAAGGCACAATTTCAAACAGTTCCAATGAGAAGGAAACGGTTGGGCCACTGCGTAGAGAAGATGGCAAAAGATGGCAAAATGCTAAGAGAGGACAGAGAAAAGGCAGAATTACTCAACACCTTCTTTGCTTCAGTCTTCTCAGAAAAGGCAAAGAGTGCTCAACCTAAGGATAATGGAGCAGAAGACAGAATAGGGGAATTTCAGCACAGAATAAGTAAAGAGATAGTACAGGAATACCTGGTTAACCTGAATGAATATAAATCCCCAGGGCCAGATGAACTACATCCTAGAGTATTAAAAGAACTGGCAAATGTAATATCGGAACCATTGGCAATAATCTTTGAGAACTCCTGGAGAACAGGAGAAGTCCCAGCAGACTGGAGGAGGGCAAACGTTGTCCCCATCTTCAAAAAGGGGAAAAAAGAGGATCCCAGCAATTATCGTCCAGTTAGTCTGACATCAATTCCAGGAAAGGTTCTAGAGCAGATCATTAAACAGAGAGTCTGTGAACATTTAGAAGCCAATGCCATAATCACAAAAAGCCAACATGGGTTTCAGAGAAACAAGTCCTGCCAGACAAATCTGATCTCTTTTTTTGATAAAATTACCAGTTTGGTAGATGAAGGGAATGCTGTGGATATAGTATATCTTGATTTCAGTAAGGCCTTTGACAAGGTTCCCCATGACATTCTTGGAAACAAGCTTGTAAAATGTGGGATAGACAAGTTAACTGTTACATGGATTTGTAACTGGTTGACTGACCAAACTCAAAGGGTGCTCAACAATGGCTCCTTTTCATCCTGGAGAGAAGTGACCAGTGGGGTCCCACAGGGTTCTGTCCTGGGCCCAGTGCTATTCAACATCTTTATTAACGATTTGGATGACAGAACTGGGGGCATACTTATCAAATTTGCAGATGACACTAAACTAGGAGGAGTAGCTAATACCCCAGAGGACAGGATCAAAATTCAAAATGACCTGAATAGACTAGAAAGCTGGGCCAAAGCTAACAAAATGAAATTCAATGCGGAGAAATGTAAGGTTCTGCACTTAGGGCGGAAAAATGAAATGCACAGATATAAAATGGGGGACACCTGGCTGAATGAGACCACATGTGAAAGGGATCTAGGAGTCCAAGTAGACCATAAGCTGAACATGAGTCAACAGTGTGATGCGGCAGCTAAAAAGGCCAATGCTATTTTAGGCTGCATCAATAGAAGTATAGTTTCTAGATCAAGGGAAGTTATAGTGCCACTCTATTCTGCTTTAGTCAGGCCCCATCTGGAATAATCCTGTGTCCAGTTCTGGGCACCACAATTCAAAAAGGATGTGGAGAAACTGGAGCATGTCCAAAGGAGGGCAACTAAGATGGTGAAGGGTCTGAGATTTTGGTGGAGTCTCCTTCCTTGGAGGTCTTTAAGCAGAGGCTGGATGGCCATCTGTCAGGGAAGCTGAATGGGGTTGGACTGGATGGCCCTTGTGGTCTCTTCCAATTCTATGGTTCTACGAATTTTTGCCTATGCAGGATAAGAGAAGGATACCTGCCCATACAAAAACATTGGGGAATGCATGTCCAAAGGGAAATCATACTT
The DNA here is from genome assembly GCA_034509955.1 of Urosaurus nigricauda. NCBI lineage: Eukaryota > Metazoa > Chordata > Lepidosauria > Squamata > Phrynosomatidae > Urosaurus > Urosaurus nigricauda. The sequence continues at coordinate 2,576,611 of JAOEGL010000004.1, forward strand.
GCCTCTGGGAATCATTGGGGAATACATGCCCATAGAGGACCAATGGAAAACATTTGCCCATGGAAGATAATTGGGGAATACCTGCCCATAGAGAACCATTCATGGATTCCTGTTTTTTTGGTGTTGAATGTTTTAGAAACCAGCTCTTACATTCTCTCTGTGGGGCCAGTGTTCCCCAATGGTTCCCTATGGGCTTTCAGCACATCCCCAGGACTCAGGTCTATAGGGACTGGGGTTGAAATCCCAGCTGGACTCTCAGGGGATGGTGATGGTTAAAAAACCCCAACAAAGCCACCCTTAAAGGGCTATTCTGTGAATGTGACCGTGGGAAAGGGCCTTGAGGAGGGCGCAGGGAGGAATCGTACCCAGAGAGGCCCCTTTCATCCATTCAGGGGTCCCAGGGCTGAGGAAGGGGGTCCGCCACCCTCTTTCAGTCATTAATTCACTCGTTCCTTCCCTCTGCCGTTCCTACCAGGATATGCTTCAAACAAATGTCGCTGCTTGCCCATTGGGAAGCCATACGTGCCCGGAGAGAACCATTGGGGAATACCTGCCCCATAGAGAAACCATACTTGCCCATAGGAAATCCATGGGGAATACCTGTCCCATAGGGAACCATTAGGGAATACTTGCCCATAGGGAATCAATGGGGAATACCTGCCCATACCTTCCCTCCCTGGGGAATGCTTGCCCATAGAGAAAGCACACTTGCCCCATACCTTCCCACAATGGGGAATACCTGCCCCACAGGGAAAGCAGCGAGGAGGGGCCCCTGAGGTTTGTCTATGGGGCAAGTATTCCCCCCCCCCCAAGGGCTCCTTTTGGGGCGAGCAGGGTCCCTCTGTTTGTCCTAATGGGTCCCAGGATTCCTGCCTAAAGAGAGAGAGAGAGAGAGGGGGGGGGCAGGGCCCTGAGTTCCCAGAAGCCCCTGCGAGGGGGCCTCATTTGCATAAAAACGGTCCCTCATTAACATATGCAAATGAGACCCCCCCCCCCCAAAAAAGGGCTCGCTCTCAGAATTAAGGAAAAGAGGAGGAGGAGGAGGAGGAGAAGGGCGGCGCCCGTCGTGCCTCGTCGCAGGAGCCTCGGCCTGAATGGCCTACTCCTCCTCCTCCTCCTCCTCGTCGGCCGCTTACCCTTCAAACCGGCACCGCCGCCGCCGCCGCCGCCGCCTGCCCCAAACCGGGATGTGACGTCACGCGCACGCCGCCCACGTCCTCTTCGCCTTCGCCGCCGCCGCCGCCGAGGAAAAGGGGGAAACCGGAGAAAGGAAGTGACGTCACCGGAAGCCACCCTGCCTGCCGCCCTCTCGGCCCCGCCTCCCAACCATAGAGTTTCAAAAGGGAAGGGCAGAGAGAGGGAGAGAGAGCGGTCGAGCGAGCGAGGGGGACTCCATCCCCCAGAATGCCCGGCCGTTACCCGCTCCTGCGGGGGCTGCTGGGAGTTGGAGTTTCACGGCCCGGAGAGGGAGGAATGAATAATAATTGTTATTCGTGTGTATTTATCATGGGACCTGACAGAAATCGCCAAAGCAACAGAGATATCTTTGGCGCCACAGAAATAAACACTCATAATAATAATATATAATAATCTATATAATCTATAGATAGATAGATAGATTTAATAATATATTATTACATATTATTACGTATCACCTCATCTTTTTGGCTTTATATATAACAATAATAATCTATATTTTATATATACATGTATAATATAGATTAGCATTATTATTATTAGTGTTTATTTCTTATTATATTATTATTATTTATTTCTTATTAGTGTAACACTATTATTAGAGTTTATAATAATATAAATAAAATTTATGATATATATATATATATCATAAATTTTATTTATATTGTTATTATTGTTAATACCTATATTTATGTGGCGCTGTCAACATAAACAGCGCTGTACATACAATCTTATAATTAGACGGATCGAGGCGGGATTCCAGCAAACTTTAAAACGACTCACAAATTTAAAACAACTCTATAAAACAGCATCTTACAAAATCAGAATACAATATACCTTATCCTCACTAGGCAATCTCATACACCCATAATCTCCCAGGTATTGGGACGACCGACATTGTATTCCGATATTAACAGAATTAATTATTATTAATTATTAATTAATTATTAGTAATTAATTAACAGAGCAGGAACGAGAGCATGAATTGAGGCCCGTCATAAAAGGTCAGGGGGACAGTCCCACCCAAGGTCTTGAGGGCCTTCTTCACAGCCTCGAAGGCACCGATAAGACCTTGGATCTTTCAGTAAACTGCCCCATAATTTGGGGGCCGCGGCTGAGGATGCCTTCTGGGAAGCCGGGCTCAGCCTCGTGTTCATACAGTCATTTCAGTCCAGTCGTTTCTTCCCCAAAGTCCCGAGGCCTCTTGAAGGTTTCCAAGGAGGCTCTGAGACGGTTCTCCTCCGGAGGCCGATCCATAATAATCGGGGAGCTGCGGCAGAGAAGGCTTCCGGGGAAGTTGATGCTAAACTTCGCTACGTTCACACTGGAGAAATAAACCGGTTTAAGTGCCATGGCTCAATGCTGTGAAATTCTGGGAATTGTAGTTTGTTGTGGGGTCCAGAGCGGAGCTCTGCTCCGCTCTGGGCCCCACAACAAACTACAATTCCCAGAATTTCACAGCATTGAGCCATGGCACTTAAACCAGTTTATTTCTCCAGTGTGAACACAGCCCTTGTTTTAGTGTATTCTAATACTTTCTTCCCTGAGGTCCTGAGAGCGCCGGGCGGATTGTGGAGGGAGAGGCGTCCCTCAAGGAACTCGGTGTCATGGCCGGCCCAGAAGAAGATGAGGAGGAGGTCGTGGCTATTCGGGGCAGGAGGAACCTAAGGCCCTGCCAGGCCCCAGCTCTGTTCCTCCAGCCCCAATGACTGAGGATCAGCAAGGCCTGAGCTCTTTGGGGCCTCTTTCCAGAGGCTCAGCAGCCCAGGGTTGCTCCAGAGGAAGAACCAAGCGTGCAGGTCCCTTCCTTCAGCTAAAGGAGGGCTGGAAAGGCTGGCTTAAGGAGATATAAGAGACTGGCAGACAAGCATTATTATTATTAATTTTATTTATATAGCACTGTAAGTTTACACAGTGCTGTATATACAATCTTTTAATTAGACGGATCCCTGCCCTCAGGCTTACAGTCTAAAAGAGACAACACAAAAGGAAGAAGGGAAGGTGGTGGGAAGGGGGTGAGATCCAGTGGTTCTTCTCTCCCTCTGGGGCCTGGACCAAGGCAGATGGACTGGAGGGAGGACATGCTGCAGATAAGGAGCAGCTGGGATAAGGGAGGGCTTCGCTGATTTGAGGCACCTGGAGAAGGCTGATTCTTTGCCAGACTTTATTGTACCTCCATCATATTGGATGCTGTCGGCGCTGGCTCCTTGAATCCTGTGCTTCTTGAACCTTTGTTGGACTTAGACCTACGACCCTGGAACGGACTTGACTACTCCAAACCTTCTGCCTCCCCTGACCTTGGCTTGTTCTGACCTCCGTTACTTCTGGTATCCTGACCCTGGCTACCTCGGACTCTGGAAAGGTCTGTAGACTGTCTGCTCGCTGCCTACTTGGCTTCCCTCGCTGGGCCGTTCCTATCAGCGTTTGTTTGTGGGTGGGTGCTGGCAGCATTCCCGGACACTCGGGCCCAAGCCATACAGGGCTTTATAGGGAATAACCAACACTTTGTATTGCACCTGGAAGCTGATCAGCAGCCAATGAACAGATTCCAGTATCGGAGTGATAGGGTCCATTCTAGATGTTCCTGTGACGAATCTAGCTGCTTCGTTTTGGATCAGTTGAAGCTTCCAGACTTGGTACAAAGGTAGCCCCATGTAGAGCGCATTATAGAAATCTAGACGGGAGGTTACTAATGCATGTACCACTGCATCTAGGTCCTACTGTGCCAGGTAGGGATGCAGTTGGCGCATCAACCAAAGTTGGTACCAAGCACTCCTGCCAAGTTCTTTCTTTAGTTCAGCGGTTCTCAACCTGTGGGCCACGACCCCTTTGGTCCCCTAAGACCATCGGAAAACATATATTTCCGATGGTCTTAGGAACCAAGACACCACATAATTTTAAGGTTGGAGGTCCCCACAACATGAGGAGGAACTGCATTAAAGGGTTGCGGCATTAGGAAAGTTGCGAACCACGTCTTTAATTAGTCTCAGTTAAAGTGCTACAAGTGTAGTAGAATGGTTAAAATTCAGAATTTTACTTATGCTCAGGAGTTGAAAATTATAGTACTGAAATGAATTGACGACAAAGTTTGTCAGGATGAAGGCTTCAAGTCATGTCAAGTTCTCTGCTTTGTAATGTATACAATTTGGAAATGGCTCCTAACTTAAGATGTTAACCCAAATAAAGGAAGTACTGCAAGAGACAGTACTTATTTATATGTGAAACAAAACATATAAATGTTTAATTCAATGAAACCAATGAAAATGTGATTTGTAGTTTTCTTTGTTCAAAATACTATAAAAGCTTGGTTCAATTTGAACTCAGGGTCCCAGTAATTTTGATGAACTTCCTATTGGGTACAGTGCTGCAGCTAAAAATAAAAATGTTTCCTTTCCAATCGACTCCTTGGTCTTCCTGCTTGTTTCTGGTTACAATTCTGAGTTTAAAATAATCAATAATTTATAACAAAAGATGTCTTTACGTATAGGAAGCCACAGCTCCGGAGTTTGCAAGACCTGAACACAGCTCTTGATGACAAGCCGACTTGACAGCATTGAACAACAATGATGCAGTCTTCCTCTTTTCCTCCAGCCCTCCGCCTTTACCTTTATCTGCCTTTATCTTATTTCTCAGTGAGTCACAACATCTCGTGATGCGTCGTAGTGAGCTGTGTTTGCTTATGGTTGGCTGTGTGTCTAGGAACTTTTCCTCTAGCCATACACGTTTGTGTGTGTATATGTACAGCACGTGATATCTGTCAGCAGGTCCCAGCAAAGTACTTACTACCCAGAGCTGACCCCGCTTACAGTAGCTTCCAGCATCAAAGGGTTTCTGGTGCCAGTAGGATATTTAAGTATCCATACACATTTATTGAGAGCCAGCGTGGCATAGTGGTTTCAGCATTGCACTATGACTGGAGTTCACCAAAGGCATCTGAAGAAGTAGACTGAAGTCTACCAAAAGCTCATGCTGCCAATATCTTTCTTTCAGTTCGTCTCAAAGGTGCTACAAGATCTCTCTGTGCTTGGAGGTGAGGGTTCGATTCCTATCTCACCCGTGAAACCCACTGAGTGACCTTGGGCAAGTCACACGCTCTCAGCCCCAGGGAAAGTCAATAGCAAACCTCCTCTGAACAAATCTTGCCAAGAAAATCCCATGGTAAGTTTGCCTTTTGTTCCTGTGTGCCTTCAGGTTGTTTCTGACTTATGGCAACCCTCCAAGGTGAACATTAGATGGGGTTTTCCTGGCAGATTTGTTCAAAGGGGATTTGCCATGGCCTTCCCCTAAGGCTGAGAGTGTGTGACTTGCCCAAGGTCACCCAGTGGGTTTCATGGCTGAGCTGGGAATCGAACCCTGGTCTCCAGAGTCATAGTCCAACGCTCAAACCACTACGCCCCGCTGGGTAACTCTGTGCTGTTTCCTTTTATTAGTTCAATGTTTCCCACTTCTCAGCCTCAGTGGATGGGAACTCTCTTCCCGAGCTAAAATGCTATTAGAGAGAGAGAGATGAATTTCTCTGGACCTGCTTCCTTCACGTGATGCATAATTTTATACATCTCTACCATGTCTCCCCTTGTTGTTGCCGGTTCAAGTTTCTTCCAGCTTACAGCAATCCTAAATTGATGCTGTTATCATGGGGTTTTCTTGGACAGATTTGTTCAGAAGGGATTTACTCTTGCCTTCCTCTGAGGCTGAGAGAGTGTGACTTGCCCAAGGTCACCCGGAAGGTTTCCAGAGCAGAGCAGAGCATCACACTCCAGCCTCCAGTCATAATCCAACATGGAAGCCACTCCACCACACTGGCTCCCCTAATCCCTCCTTTCTCTCAAAGCTAAAATTTCCCAACCAAACTCCCTTCATTTCTGTTCTTTTCCTCTCTTTAACAAACTTCAGGCCCATAAGAGGCTTTAAACCTAAAGATAAGCAAAGATGCAGCCAGGATGATGATCCCAGTCCTGGTGCTGATAAGAAGCTCTCTCAGACCTTGAATCCTCCTCTTTCTTCTCCTCTTTCTTCTGGGGGTAGGAAGAAGGAAAGTATACCTCTCCCATACTTTTGGATCTATTCTCCAGTCTTCGAGTTGGGTTTTTTATTTTAAAAATTATTTTTGACATTTACTCCCAACAAGAATGAAAACTTGTGAGGGGTGCATTCCTTCTGCACTCCCATTAATGGATAGAAATGATTATAAAGAAAGAGTGAGACAAAGCAGTACTATAGAACAACACTGACTTTAATTAAACAATGATAAATGTTCAAGGTAAACTTTGTAAAAACAAATTCTTTTTCATTCCCAGTAGAAAAACCAAAAAAAAGTCTCCTTAAAGGCTCATTTGCTTTGGTATGCAGCTTCTGATCCATAAAAATTGAAAGAAAAAAAACCCAACAAAATGATAAGTCGTTTTAAAAATTGTATAAAAACAACAGTTTCAACATTTAAAAGTCTTTTAAAAATGTATAGCACCAAAAAGAGAAGGGAAAGAAGATCTTTTAAAACATTGTCATGACATTTCTGAACTGCATTATTGCCCTTACTGTTTTTGTTCTGCTTTGCTTATCTGCTTTCACTTGAGGGCTTTCAATTATTATTTTACTAAGAAGGAATTAAAACAGAAAGCTTCAATGTCCCTACAGAACTGGTGGCAGGAGATCTGCTATCTGGGAAAGTTGGGGGGATTTTTAAAAAGGCAGATATGGTTGATTTCCTTTCTTCCATTATAAGTACTGTACTCAGATTTCTAACCCAGGCTCCATCCACACTGCAGAAATAATTCAGTTTAATGCCACTTTATTCCATGGCTCAGTGCTATTGAGTTCTGGAAATTCTAGTTTTGTTATGGCGCAAGGGCTCTCAGAGAAAAAGCTAAATGTCGCACAAAACTACAATTGCCAGAATTTGGTAGCATTGAGCCAAGACAGTTTTATTTCTGCAGTGCAGATGCAGCCCCAGACACATGGTGAAACTTTGACAGGCTTAAATTCAATGCACTTCCAGGGTTAACACCATGGGAAGAACTTGGGTTTCAAAGCCCAGTTATTTCACGAAAATCAAATATATAAAAATGGGAGGAACTTGGGTTTCAAGCCCAGTTATTTCACGAAAATCAAATATATAAAGTTGCATTCAGTCTCTACAACACTGTTTGCAATAATGGGTATCATTCTCTAGATGAGGTGCTCCATCTCAATGGAGCCACTGTTCTAGGTTTCAGTTGGGAGCTCTAAAAAACAGATCCAAGGTGCTGAACCAATGGAGGGGAGAAGGTTTCAAAGCTTAGACTAAAACCCAAAGCAGACTAGCAGCTTCACTAATCCATTAACCTTCAGGGAGTGGTGACCAAAGCACTCATGACTGCTACAGACCCACCACTTTACTCAATATCCCTGCTGTAAGTATTTTCTCTACTGTGAAGTTGAGGGCTTTCATGTCCGGCATCCATAGTTTTTTGTGGGTTTTTTGGGCTATGTTGCCATGTCTTAGAAGAGTTTATTCCTGATGTTTTGCCAGCATTTTCAGAGAACCTGCTGGAGATGCCAGAAGGTTCTCTGAAGATGCTGGCAAAACGTCAGGAATAAACTCTTCTAGAACACGACCACATGGCCCCAAAACCCACAAAAAACCATCTTCTCTACTCTTGGTTGGTGGCATTAAGTGACAGATGGAGAATTAATAAACCTCCAGCTTCTTCTTGAAAGTCATCATGAAGGAAGAGGGATCTCACAGATTTCTTCCCTGTGCAGTAGGACAAATGAATTAAATAGTATCACTGCTCAGGTGTTTGCCATGACACTGATGGGAGAGATGTTTCCCAAGTCAAGCAAAAGGCGAAATGCCAGAGGAGTTGGAAAGAGGCAGACATGTCCATGGGTTGGGGTATCTGATTCAGGGAGACTGTGCCTCATGAAGATCCCAGGTAGGTGGGGCAAAATTTATGCAATGAGCCCAAATCCTCACAGTTTTGATGCAATACTCACCAAAATCTCTAAAGTTCTATGGGGTGGAGGCATGCGTTCTGTGTGTGTGTCTCAGCTGCTCTTAATAGTTTTCCAGATAAATATATTTTGTTTGTTCAAACAGCTCAAAGCATCGCTCAGTTTACATTTCAAATACTGATAGTGGGAAAATAGGTCTCGACCAGTTTGGATGGGAATCCACTCAAAACCTAAACATTCACCAAAGTGTGAGCCACCTACTATGCCATTGTCCAAAGTGTGCATTCCCTAAAGGCAGAACCACAAACCCCCCGCCAACATGAGACTACTGGGTTTTGAAAAATCCCTTGCAGGACAAAAATGACAAAAGAAAGAATTGTTGAATTGTGTCCCCCAGAGGAAAGGACCCTTTGGTTAGTCCAAAATGACATCATATAAAGAGCAAAAGTTACACCCCAGATCTTTTGTTTTGTAGCCTACACAGAGGTGCAGCACAATGTTGCGTCAATGCAACTTATTCGCACACAGCAGAAGAAGGATGGAGAATGATGACTGGATTACAATAGGCAAAAGTCTGATCAACACAACCTACAAAAACCAAGGGTTGGTTTTTTTCTCCCAGTAGATGGGTTTTGTTTCCATAGTCTCTTCTTTTGTGTCCAGAAATCAGCAATAAAGGTAATTTCAGTTGGGGAAAAATTGAGCTTAACATTTGTGATAAAAATAGCAGCATCAGTAGGGACCAGACCAGATATCCCTCAATTAGAAGCCTCATTTCAAGGGAAGGCACACAAGGAGCAACAGTGAGGTGTTTTTTCCAGGTTAAGACAGTCTTCCAATTCTAATTTTGGTAAGGTGATGGTGCAACCTGTAGAATTTGTGATGCAGGGGGGAAAGAAGAATCTTTCTTGTCATTTCTCAGCACAAACTTGGGCAGAATTTCCTTTCGGCGAACGCAAATGCAACGCTGTCATTTCCCTTTGCTTGATCTTGATTGAAGGCTGACAGCAAAACCCATCAAGAGTTATTCTACCTAAATCCCTCTGAAATGACCAGAAGTGGCATAAATATCTCAGGGAAATACTTCATAAACAGCTCTTTCTCACTTCAGTGAGGTGTAGACAGAAAGAATCCAAATGAACTGTGTTAAGTTTCTCTTTTGTAACATGTCCCTAAAATCACGCTGTATTACAAGCATTTTTGTTACAGATCAGTGTTGTTTTAAAAGGTACATCCCAATGTATTTTGTGGTGTTTGTTTTTTCCTGTTCCTTTCCTTCCGGTGAGTGCAATTTATTAATCAGTCATGTTTCTGTTCAGTCCCATTCTAGGAATTTCTACATTCTCACACAGTAGAAAGAGCAGCAAAAAGGTCCCACTTCTCTCCTCCCTGGAAAAAAATGTTTTGTTCAATAGAAAAAAGGAAAAGGTAACTGTCTCCTTTTCTTGACTTTTCCGCTCATTATAATGTATGAAACACAGGACATTTGGCTCACAGCTAGACAGTTGGTTTTGTAATAACTCTTCCTTGAAAGATCTTTACTGGTTGATTTCAAGTTTGTTTGTTCTTCACAGCCTAACCAGATGCAAGGATGGAGTAGCTACTTCTCATCAGCACACAGTATTTTGCACAGTGGATGGAGATCTTCTGGTCCCTGATTAAAAGGAAACTTTTGCAAAGGTCTCCTTTGAAAGCTGTCCTTTCCTTCTAGTCCCCATGGGGAAGGAAGGAGGAGTGTCATGCTGTGAATGGAGCATTGCTGGCCGATCCCAGTCCTTCCCTCCCATGGCTGCAGGACCAAAGGAGACCTGGGATAACCCTGCTGTTTAGTCACAGGCAAAATAGTCTTTGAGCGGGGCAAAGAGGTGGCGGATAACCGGGACGCTCCACGATCTGCCAAGCAGCTTCTGCCGAGCTCCGCGGCCCATGTTGGACACATCAGTGTAGTGGAGAGGGAAACCAAAGATCCTAGAAGGAACAACAAAGCAGACTGGTTAACACCATGCATTTCCAGGAGAAATCAGGGGGAACAGCTGTCTGATCTTGGAAGCTAAGCGGGATCAATGTGAAGTCAAAGGCTTTCACAGTTGGCATCCATAGTTTTTTGTGGGTTTCTCGGGCTATGTGGCTGTGTTCTGGAAGAGTTAATTCCTGACATTTCACCAGCACCTGTGGTTGCATCTTCGGAAGATGCCATCCACAGATGCTGGTGAAATGTCAGAAATAAACTCTTCCAGAACATGGCCACATAGCCCGAAAAACCCACAAAAAAACCTCAGCTGGGTCAGCTTCATTTAGTACTTGGGTGGGATGAATACCAGGTGCTATGCTTCTATTTCAAGAGAAGGAATTGGGAAAATCACCTCTGAGGATTCCTTGCCTAAATTAATAGGTGGCTTGAGGGCACACATATACACACATGCAATATAACACTGGTTCTAGATACGCTAGAGGGACTGGATCCTGCCTACTCTTTGAAGATAACCAGGGCCAGCTCTGGTTAGTACTTGGATGGGAGAGCACCAACAAATGCCAGGTGCTACAGGCTATATACTTCAGAGGAAGAAATTAAAGCCCTATAAGAAATTCATGAGGTCACCATAAATCAACAGGCAACTTCAAGGCACATGCACACAGTGTGTAACAGGTCTAAATACCCTCAAGGCTCCAGATCCCATCTGATTTTGGAAGTGAAGCAGGATTAGCCCCTGTTAGTCCTTGGATGGAAGACCATCAATGAATCCCAGGTGCTGCAGGCTATATTGCAGAGGAAGGAATTGAGAAAACTACATCTGAGGATACTTTGCTTAAGAAAACCCTAAGAAATTCATGGGGTGGCCATAAGTCTGTTGTTGTTGTGGTGGTGTGTCCTCAGATGGCCCTATGGTGATCTGACCATATATGGTGACCCTAAGATGAACCAGTGTGGAGAGCCAGCATGGCATAGAGGTTTGAGCATTAGACTAGGACTGTGGAGACCAGGGTTCGAGTCCTTGCTCAACCATGAAAACCCACTAGGTGGCCATGGGTAAGCCACACTCTCAGCCTCAAAGGATGGCAATGGCACATAAACCTCAAACCCCATAATTCTTGAAGGCACACAACAACAATAGTGAACAGGGTTTCTGGGCAAGATTTGTTGGGATGGGGTTTGCCGTTTCCTTCCTCTGAGGCTGTCAGAGTAAGTCTGCCTTACCCAAGGTCACCCAGTGAGTTGAATGAGGATCCAAACCCATTTCCAGAGTCATAGTCCAATGCTAGCTCTCTAAAACAGAAGCATATTTCTACAATGGTGAAAAGGGTCCTTAAACTGGAAGGAAAGTGGGAGTGGGGAGGAAGGCATTTACTGTCACCTTTAAAACTAACTAATGCACTGGTGATATAATAGTTGTTACATGCTTGTGGTGTTGTAATTTGTGATCCAAGTTATAAAACCTCCAACAGTTCTCTAAGATGATACAGCTCTATGTCAAGCAGCTGGTCCTGAAATGTAATAAATCATGCTTTTATCAAATCTGGTCTAGTTAAAACTGAGATTAAACCAGGGGCAGAAGTCCCTTTGTGGGATTCTTGGACTACCTTTTCTAGCAACCCACTAATCCATGCTGGAGACATTCTGGGACTTGCAATCCAACGATAGCTAGGCCACATGTTTTCCACATCAGGCCAGATGATCCACCAGTCTGACTTCCTAGCAAATTTCAGTTTCCCTGATATGACAGAGTTGTGTCAATAGAATAGCCAAGCTTATTATAGATGCTTTGATTGTGTGACTCACTAAGTGGCTTAAAGGTTAGTAGGAGCGACTCATCAAGTGAACTTAAATGCACACCCAGATAAATATTCCTATTTGGCGGAAATTTGCGGGCTGCAATCATTTTCAGGAGTCCCATTCAAGGCTGTTCTGATCAAAGAGTTTTCTTCCCAATGTGAAGTCGAAGGCTTTCATGGCCAGCATCCATAGTTTTTTGTGGGTTTTTTGGGCTATGTGGCCATGTTCTAGAAGAGTTTATTCCTGATATTTTGCCAGCATCTGTGGCTGAGCATTCTCTGAAGTTGCCAGCCACAGACATTGGCGAAACGTCAGGAATAAACTCTTCTACAACATGGCCACAGAGCCCTAAAAACCCACAAAAAACTGTAGTTTTCTTCCCATACCTGATTGCTCACTACCACCTTCCCATCCTGAACACAACACACATACTCTCCCACTTTATCCCTCTCACCTTTCTAGTTCAGTGCACCACAAATTGTCATCTTTGCCATTCATACGCACGGGCAAGGTCTGGGCTTTGCCCTGCCTGATTGAATTGGACTTCGTGGTTATGGTTTGGACCTTTTTCAACTGCAGAGGGGGAAAAAAGCAGAGATTCAGAGAAAGAGGGACTTATGAGCATCTCAGGCTGGAAAGATAACAGCCTGAATGAGTATAAATGACACAGATTCCAGAAGAAGAATAAACAGGGGAAGTAGGAGTTAAGATTATTTTAAAAAAAGGGGGGGGGGTGATTGGTCCTCCAGGTGTTTTGAACTTCATCAGTAGCCCTGGCCACCAGTCAGGAATTCTGGGAAATGAAGTCCAAATCATCTGGAGTACGACAGTTTGGGAAGTGCTGCACTGGACAGTATGTCCTGCTTTCAGTTATGTAATTATCAAGCTCTGTTGCAAGAGACAGAAAGCCAAGAGGTAACCCACAGCCCTTCTCCCATATCTCAGAGCAAATAGTTGGAATTGCAAAGAGTGTTGAGAATCAAAACAATACCTTTGCTGTCCTACTGTATTCCAAGCAATCCTGCAGTTCAAGCTTATCTGCCTTGGAAGCAACCAGAGGCCTAAGGACAGGAGAGAAAAAACTGTCATTACATTCTCAAGTGCCCTCTCCTATCCTGCCATCGCTGAGTATATGGCTTTACAGGATGCCCTGGACACAAACTATGGAGGAGAAAAATTAACACCTTCAACTGGCTTTCTGTACTTCCAGTGCCCAGCGAATATGGCCACTGAAAAGGATGGTTACCACATTCTGGAAACTATAGACCAAGACAGATAATTTTTCCAAGCTCTGCACATGCAAACCTGGAACCTAAATCACACTTGTGGGCCATCATAATGGTCTGCAAGCATAGAATCATAAAATCGTATTGTTGGAAGAGATTACAAGGGTCATCCCCTTGCCATGCAGCATACCCATGGGATTCCTGTTTTGCTACTTCTCCACATCATAGCACATCTCCATGAACATCTGATCTAGGAGGATAGTGGGTGTCCAGGCAAAAAAAAACAATACAAGCCTCTCCCCTCACCTATCCATGATATCAGCAACTGCGGACCATGGTCCAAGGATAGATCTCTCTCTAGGCATCTGGAGCTGCTCCAGCCTGACTCTATGAACAACTTTTACCATTGGCTGACCATTTTATACTGGAGGATGTGCAAGTAGCTAGAGAAGCATCCTCTCTAAGCATTTTCTAGCTCCTCCAGCACAATTTTATGGTATTCCATGGTGGTTCAGTATTTAACATCTTTGTCCTCATGAATTTCACCTTACTGTTTGAGGACATTTCTTTACAGTTTTCTTTGGATAGCATAACTTGTTGCACAGCTTGTATTAGGATAGAGATTAGCTGGGAATAGCTGGATTATTAACAATATCCATCAGATAATGGAGCCAGAAATAGCCTGGGAGTGGGTATTGAGGTTGTGTGGGGGCAGGGAAGATGAGGTCAACAGAGTGAAGAAATGTTGCAAAAGAAGTAGGGATCCATGTTTGGTATCTATCCCTTCTTCAGTTCACTGTTTCCCAGGATAATGTGGAGAGTGCACCAACCATTCCACAGACCCTTAATCTGCTCCTCCGCAATGTCAGGTCGGCCAAAGGTAAAACCCACATCATCCACGATCTTCTGGTGGATGAACAGGCTGACCTGGCATGCTTTACCAAGACCTGGCTGGGAGATGCCAGCGCTGCTACATGGGCGCAGGCTCCCCACCTGGCTACGTGGGCACAGTCAGCAGATAAGGGAAACTGGGCAGGGAGGAGGTGTGGCTATAGTTCATAGAAACAACTTGACCTTGATCAGGAAACCTGCCCGGAAAACAACCCACATCGAGTGTATACTGTATACCTTAGCCTGAAGACGAGGGATAGTCTGGGGATTCTGCTGGTATACCGGCCACCCCATTGCCTAGCAGACTCCCTGACTCAGCTGGTCTCTGAGCTGTTGTTGGAGTCGCCCAGACTTCTGATCTTGGGTGACTTTAACATCCCTCTGGAGACCGGCCTGTCTAATTTATTTGGAGTGGCTCAGGAATTCATGGAATCCATGACAAGCATGAACCTATCCCAATTGGTCAATGGGCCCACCCATTGTGCGGGTCATACACTCGATGGGATTTTTAGTACAGAACAGGAGTATCCGTGGGTGGAGGTAACAAATACCTCCACATTGTCATGGACAGACCACTTCCTGATCAAGATGCTGCTTTTCGTCCCTCCGGGGGTGGCGGACCCATTAGAATGGTCCACCCTCGAAGGCTAATGGAACCAATTGGTTTCCAGAAAGCCTTAGAGGGTTCAATGGTTGGAAACGCCGGCGATTCTGTTGAAGCCTTGGTAAACACCTGGAACACCGACATCACCAAGGTTGTAACACAATCACTCCTGAGTGTCCTTTCCAGCCCGCTTCTAACTGAAAACCCTGGTTCACTGATGAGCTCAGGAGGATGAAGTGGGTTGGACAATGACTAGAGTGAAAATGGAGGAAGACTCGGCTCTTGTCCAACAGAACTCGCCATAGGCAACATCTTGGCACCTATCGGGAGGCATTGCATGCAGCGGGGAGATCTTTCTGCTCTGCACACTTTGCGTCTGCAGAGTTCCGTCCAGCAGAGCTGTTTAGGGTGGTGGGGGAGCAGACACAGGTTCCTTCTGTGCCAAATCCCCTACTCGACCCAACAACAGCCTGCTGTGATGCGTTCAACACTTACTTTGCAGATAAAATCTCTCGGATAAGAACCGACTTGGATGCCAATGTTTCATCAGTATCTGTAGATGAGGTGTCCAGTGACTCTGTCGCTGTCACTTTGCTGGATGAGTTTCAATCTGTGAGTACCAAGGACGTGGACAAGCTCATTGGAAGTGTGAGGAAGATGACTTGCCCTCTCGATCCTTGTCCATCTTGGCTGGTCGTCGGGGGGGGGGGGCGCATTGAGGATATTCCTCCAGGATACGATCAATGCGTCCCTTAGGGAAGGCACTGTACCATCCTGTCTGAAGGAGGTGGCTACGAAGCCTCTCCTGAAGAAACCTTCCCTTGACCCCCTGGACAACTATAGGCCAGTCTCCTTGCTACCATTTTTAAGCAAGGTGATCGAGAGAGCTGTCACTTCCCAACTCCAAGCTGTCTTGGATAAAACTAATTATCTTGATCCATTTCAAACTGACTTCAGAACAGGATATGGAGTTGAGACACCATGGTCACTCTGGCTGACAACCTCCGCCTGAGTATCGACAGGGGTAGTGTGACCATGCTGGTGCTCTTGGATCTCTCAGCGGCTTTTGATACCATTGACCACTCCCTCTTTTTGGATTGGCTGAGGGAGTTGGGAATTGGAGGCACCACGTTGAGATGGTTCCGATCCTTCCTCTCTGGCAGATGCCAAAGGGTGAGGCTTGGGGACAGTTGCTCTTCCAAAATCAAGCTTAACTGTGGCGTCCTTCAGGTCCTCGATGCTATTTAATATCTATATGAAGCTGCTGGGTGAGATCATTTGGAGGCATGGAGCTCAGTGTCTTCAGAACGCTGATGACACTCAAATATACTTCTCCATGACTAGATCGTCGGCTCAGACTTCAGATGGTGTCTCTCCTCTCAATGACTGCCTTGGAGCGGTAATGGATTGGATGAGGAAAAACAGACTGAAGCTTAATCCAGACACAATGGAGATACTGACAGTTACAGGCCCGAAATCAGGTTTGGGAATACAATTCCCAGTCCTAGAAGGAGCCACATTCTCCTCGAAGGACCCTGTTCGCAGTCTGGGGGTACTCCTTGATTTGTCGCTTCACATGACTAGTCAAGTGAATGCAATGGTCAAGAGTGCTTGTTATCAGCTTCGGCTGATACGCCAGCTGCGCCCTTTCATGGATATGAGGGATCTGAAAACTGTGGTACATGCTCTAGTAACCTCACGCTTGGATTACTGCAACATGCTCTACATAGGGCTACTCTTGTGCTTCACCCGGAAATTTCAATTGGTCCAAAATATGGCAGCCAGGCTCGTTACCGGAACATCCAGAAGAGAGCACATAACACCTGTGCTCAAGTCTCTCAACTGGCTGCCGGTAAGTTTCTGGGTGCAGTACAAGGTGTTGGTTTTAACATTTAAAGCCCTCATCTCAGGGACCCGCCTCTCCCCGTATGTTCCCCCCACACGCTTCAGTCCTCTGGGAGGAACCTGCTACAGCCCATGAAGACCAGGCTGTCGCAGACCTCTCAGAGGGTCTTCTCTGCTACTGCTCCCAGGCTGTGGAATGGCCTGCCGAATGAGATACGTCTTACCACGACCCTTGATTGCTTTAAAAAAGCTATAAAGACGTATCTTTTCCGGCAAGCCTTCCCAGATAGTGTTTAAATTTCCCACGGCTCCACAGTTATGCTTAGAGTTTTCCCCAGCTTCTTCCCGGCCTACACCACCACTTAAGTTGCCCAAAGAACAACTGGTTTTATTATATTTTAATTGTTGTGAATTTGTTTGCTTTGTTTTAATCCACGTTAGTTTAATTTAATTTTAAGGGGTGGGAGGCTGGGATTGGGTTGTATTAAATTTTTAACTGTGACTGTTTTAAATTATGTTGTACCCAGCCCTGATTGCCTGGTCAGAGGGGTGGGTTATAAATAAAATTTATTACTATTATATTATTATTATTATTATTATTATTATTATTATCTGCAGTCTCACTTATAAACGCTAAGTCTGTCTCCCCTGTGGATAGGGGAAGGGTGAAAACCTGTAATAAAAAGAAAAAAATAATAACCCAAATGTTGCCCTACTGCATCTACTTGTTGGAGAAGTGATACCAGAGTGTAACCGGACACTCTCCACCCATTCAATAAATGGTCAGGGGTCTGTGTTCAGCACTGAAAAGCCGATCTGAGTGGGAGGGAAGAAGGGAGAAACTTCACACTCAGAATATCTCATTCTACAACATCATTAAAGTCACATATACTGGTGTAATGTCTGGCTACATCATTGCATGTTATCACAAAGGGTTCAGTGATATGAGAAACAGAACCAACGCATCCCAGATTACCTGTTCATCCCAGGCAGGTTGCCCCAGAAATACCGTGCTCTGTGTGCAGCTGAGACCTTCACAGCGTCAATCATAACCGGGTTACACTAGAGAGAGAAGTCAATATGGTGAAGAAGAAACAAGAGACAATGGATCACGCATCCCATGGTTCCTGAAATATAATCTGCACTAGGATGAGAAGGCCATAGCCTCCCAGGAGTTGTTGGACTATGCTTTCCATCATTTCTGAGCCATGCTGGATGGATCTGATAGGAGCTGGAAGTCAAACCTCTGGAGGGCTTATGTTACCCATTCTGGATGGACATGTTTCATTTCATTTTATGCAAGTAAAGATAATATCACATATCACAGAATCATAGAGTTGGAAGAGACCCCAAGGGTCATCCAATCCAAGCTCTTTATGCCATGCAGGAAATCACAATCAAAGCATGCCCATTGAGAGATGGCCATCCAGCTTCTGTTTAAAGACCTCCAAAGAAGGAGACTCCACCAAAATCTCCAAGGGAGCAATGTGTTCCACCGTCGAACAGCTCTTACTGTCAGGAAGTTCCTCCCCATGTTGAGCTGGAATCTCTTTTCCTGTAGTCTTGCATCCATTGTTCCGTGTTTTAGTCTCTGGAGCAGCAGAAAACAAGCTTGCTCCATCCTTTTAGATACGTAAACATGGCTGTCTTATCCCCTCTTAACCATCAACAAATGTATGGATCACAAGTGTCAGAATGCAAGTTATCAAGTGGTAGCTAACCCACAAAAGGAGGAGACAGGCAGTGAACAACCTCCAGTGGTTGAAAAAAATGGCAAAACATGATGCCCACAGAATTTTGGGACAATAGTTGCAGGTAAGGCTGGCACACCAAGGGAACAGGCAACCATCCCTTTCTTGGAATGCCCCAGAAGTCGTGTTCTGCTTTCAGAACTCTGAAGTTTCCAAATGCAACTTCAGTCAATGATGGGGAGGCTATCCTTAATTCAAGAATGGTAAACTAATTTTACAGCAGAAATGAGCGTTCTCTGTTTTCTTCCATGCCTGTCTTTTTTTCCACTTTTCTGTCTTATTTCTTATTTTTTTGAAGATATATATTTTAGGGGTTTTTAATTTGGAAGGAGGGGGAATAGGATGAAAAGATGAGAAGAGAGGGAGGGAGAGAAGGAAGATGGAAGAACAGAGGTAGAGGAGGAAAAGATGAGAAGAGAAGGAGGAAAAAAGAGGTGTGAGAAGAAGGAGGAGTGAAAGAGGAAGAGGTCTAAGACAAAGTAGTAGTTGTAGTATAAATTAGTGGGGAAGACTATGCTAAATCCTATGGTCTTTACAAAATTAGATACTTAGCTAATGGTTTTAATTTGGGATAAACAACAGTAGCAGGTCAAATGGTGAATTTTCTGCCCTGGGACCTTCCAGAGGCTACAGAGACTGGCAAAAACAAGAGTTTCCAAGGTCCCTACATCTTTGGTGAACGAAGTCCAAGGTCAACTAAGTTTATTAACCTGGGGCAGGCAGGTCTGAAAAAGCCTGGAAGAAATCATGTAAATAATGAAACAATGCTCTTTTTGCCACAAGCACCATAGACTAATCCATTGGGTTTTTTTCCCTCCTATTTTATTTTACCTCTAAGAAGCGAGAGATGTCTCTCTTGTCATTGACCCGCATGGCTACAACATTCTCAAACAGCCAGAAAAACGGGCGTTCTTCTCCTGTTTTGGGGCGTGAATAGTTGAGCAGGTGGTAGAATTCGAAAAAGAGGCGTCCGGTGCCTTCTGTAAGAAGGAGAAAGGGTACTGTGTTCAAACAGAGCAACTTACGGCACCTAAGAAAACACACATACAGATGCAAAGCCAGAACTGGGAAGGGATCCACATGGATCCAGATGGATGGTCCCCATCCCTTTAAAGACACAGCTTACCATACAAGCCCTTCCTGGCAGGATTCACAATGGAGAGGTCATTGCAAGGACTTCCCCCAATCACCAAATCAAATGGACCCCATTCATCAATCTAGGAGAGAGACAAAAGGGTGGCAGCATTTGAGTGTCCATTTCATTGGAATCATAGAATCCTAGAGTTGCCTCCATTGCTTCTTGTCCTAGTCTCTGGAGCCATGGAAAACAAAACTGTTCCCTCTTTGATTATGACATCCCTTCAACTATCATGTCCCCTCTTAACCTTCTTTTCATCAGGCTACACATTCCCAGCTCCCTAAACCGCTCTTCGTGCGGCATCGCTTCCAGATCTTTCACCATTTTAGATACCCTCCTCTGGACCCATTTCAGCTTCTCAACTTTCTGTTTGAATGTTGGTGCCCAGAATTGGACACAGGATTCCAAGTGAGGCCTGACCAAAGCAGAACAGAGCGGCACTATTACTTCTCTTGATCTAGCCACTATACTGCTGTTGATGCAATCAAGAATTGTGCTAGCTTTCTTAGCTGCCACATCACACTGTTGACTTATGTTCAGCTTGTGGTCTACTAGGACTCCTGGATCCCTTTCACATAGGATGGGAGACACCTGGCCCTTTCATCTAGCCAGGTGTGTGCCATCCTATATCTGTGAATTTCATTTTTTCTGCCTAGGTGTAGGACCTTAACATTTCTCCTTGTTGAAGTTCATTTTGTTAGCTTTGGTCCAGCTTTCTAATGTATCAAGATCATTTTGAATTTTGATCCTCTCCTCTTGGGGTATTAGCTATTCCTCCTAATTTGGTGTCATCTGACAATTTGATAAGCATGCCCTTTATTCTTTCATCCAAGTCATTGATAAAGATGTTGAATAGGTCCAGGACAGAACCCTGTGGCACCCCACTGGTCACTTCAGGATGACAAAAAGGAGCCATCTTTAATTCCCCATTTCAAAAATCTTGTTGCTTTAGAAAAATAACCATGTCACAGATCTGAATATTCATCTCATTATCTCTTCTCTTTTTTAAAAAAAATATTTTAAGACAAACAAACAAATACATATTTTCTATATGTAAAAAGAACAAAGAAAAACACATCTAATTAACAATAAACAAGACTTTTAAAAAGCTATAAAGGAATAATCACACTAAACAAGGAAACAATGGCTTCTGGCATGTCTGACTATGGCACTTTTACATTACTTATCTAACTCCCTTTAGTTAAGTCAAAGGTGTATATGATGATTAAAATAATCTCTAAATCATACTATCATACTAGAAATAGAAATCCTTACCAAAGACTTAATAAAAGTATAAAACATTTTTAAACAAATCCTCTACTTGACATATCAGGCTTATTAAAAACCTAAAACCATGACAGAACCTCCCTTATTTTTCATATATTCAATCAACATCCTCCACTTTTTTTTAGTTATCGAAATTTTTCTCATGCATTAATATCCATTTCTTACCCATTTCTGCCAAGCCATATACTTTTAACACCCAAATGTCTCCGAAAAGGATTGTTGGCTCTTTCAATCTTTGTGCATAGATTATTGTAACTGCTGTTGTCTATCTCACATTGCTTTTGACCATCTCTGGCTCCCAAGACTGTTTTTGTGGCCCCGAATTCCCTCCCAATTCCCCTGGACTTCTCTTTTTCCAAGCCACCCCCCAAAAAAGGTGAAACGCCAGAGATGAGAATCTTCTTTAAAAGCACTTGCAACGCAACCTATGCTGTTCTTCATTAAAAAAAAGTTTTAAAATAAACTTAAAGGACTTCTGGGGCTTTTTTGCTTGTTTATTTCTTGGCGTTTTTGCCAGTCCTTGTGCATGTCCTCCAGGCGATCTCAGAAGCAGAAATTTGACTCCAAAAACTGTGCAGTGACTAGGGCCAGGATCTTTGCACTGGGGAACTTTTACTGACACCAGTCCTGCTACAAATCATTTCCCTTTGCCCTTGATTTTGCCTCTGATTTTATTTCTGGACAAGGTTTCCCTTCCCATCAAGACAGAAAACCAGAAAAGAAAGCATGCCTCCCCCACAAGACTGCTCTCTGTTCACCCAAGCAACTCAAGGCAAATGTCTGCAATGAGAACAACAAGGAAAAGGCTGAGCCAAATAAAACGGAAGCACAAGAGGTGCCTGCGTGTCCAGACAAGACAAAGGTGCCTCTGGTCAGTCAAAAGGCAGATCAGAGAACAGGGGCTTTGCACGTGCTGGACAGGGTTACGCTCCCCCTGAAATCTCAGGCTGCAGTTTGTGTTTCCTTACATTTCTCTTGGTTATGTTCCTGACGTCATGCACATATCTGATGTTCCCTTCGTGCCGTACGGTTCCCACAGCTATGGAGTCTTCACAGATCTCGGAGGCAACGTATTTCTCCACTTTGATGCCCAGATCCCGCAGCACCAGGTAACCTATTGGGTAGAAGGCTCTCAGGTGATTAAAATAATCAACAGGAATCTTTTGGGTCCCCCCAGAATTCTCCCACCAAGTGACATCGCACCCAATACATCCATCCCATGTGCTGCGTTCAAATCCCTAGCAGAAGGGGAAAAATAACCCACAGGAGCTGCAGGGTTTGTGTGCACACCGCAACATTGGTTAGGAGTTCAGAATGATTGTTCAGCACCTAGTTGTGCATGCAACACACAGACTTTTACACTCTCACACACACACGCACAAAATCAACATCATTAGATGAGGTAGCAACACCAAAAAACAAAAAAATATTCATGGATGTCAGGCTGTGATAGAACAAAGGACAAATCATGAATATTGTGGGATACAGAGAAGAGAATGGACAGAAGCAAAAAACAGTATCAAATTAACCAGACTGGCCTTTAAAGGAGAAGAAATACAGGCCATCCAGATAGTTGCCAAACTCTGTGGAAAGAGCGGCCGACCACCACTGTGGGGTTGAGGTGTCCTTAGCAGTAATGATGAATGTTCTGGTCCATCCTCACCAAGACCTAGCAAGGCAGAGTAGCAGTTTTCTCAAGAGTTATCATTTCACACTTTTCTTTTTTCCTCCAAAAAAACCCCATCATTATTATGCTCCAGTTTGCCACTGCAGGGCAGACTTTTAAAAAGTGTACATTTTTGATAAGTTGTGTAACGGACAGAAAATTCAGGACAGATAAAAGAAAGCACATCTTCGCCGAGAGCTTAAGTTGTGGAACTGGCTACCAAAAGGATAGCTGTGAAAGTCACCCACTTGAGACAGTTTTTGGGCAAACTGATGAACGGAGCTAGGATCAGTGGCTACTACACAGGATGGATCAATGGCTTAAAGTCAGTTAGTACTCCTAATTAAAGTAGACCCATTGAACTGATGGGATTCCCATAATACCTATACTTGAAGGGAGTACATGTCTTTCTATACATGTCCCACCAATCATGTGGAACTCAAGCTCTTCTGGAACTCAAGTCTTACCTGTAGCTATACCGTCAAAAAGAGAAAGGACTCTAATGGGTCGCCTCTTTGCTGCCGGAATGGCAGGGTAGATTTTCGGTGCTTCCTGAGATGAGAAACAGGGGAGGAAAGAGCAATTCATTGTCATTACCATCCATCAAGACCATTATCCTTGCATACAGGCCATAAATCACAAAACTTCATATTAAAACATTCATTTTTATTTTTAAAAGCATGTAATTCATATTAATTTGTTGTAGTTACCTAAATCAAACCTATTACGGGGTTTTCTGGGGCTGAGAGAGTATGACTTGCCCAAGATCACCCAATGGGTTTCAAAGGCTGAGCGGGAGGATGAACCCTGATCTCCAGGGTCACAGTCCAATGTTTAAACCTCTATGCCATGCTGACTTCTACACATATTAATACATATATATTTAACAATTACGTCTCAAACGAATACAATATTGAAATAACTACAAATATGCTATAAAGAGCCAGCATGGCATAGTGTTTCATCTTGGACTAAGGCTCCAGTAGCCCAGGGAATGAATCCCTGCTCAGCATGGAAACCCATTGGGTGACCTTGGGCAAGTCACACTCTCTTAACCGCAGAGGAAATCACTGGAGGCAAAACCTCCTCTGAAAAAAATCTGAACAAGAGAAACCTATGCTAGAGCTGCAGATGTGCCTCTAAGTGACCTTGGACAACTCACGTTCCCAGCATCAGAAGATGGCAACGACAGATCTCCTCTGAACAAATCTTGCCACAAATACCCCATGGTAGTGTTGCCATAAGTCGGAAGCAACTTGAAGGTAGACAACACAGGCACACAAGTGAGTTGTTACCAGGAGGTGTAACCCTAACACAGATGATCTGCTGGGTTATCCTGTTCTGCTAGCTAACTTCAGAGCTCTGCAACAAAGCAATCTGACACAACTGCTCTGCTAGCTAAGACTTGATAGGAGCAAAGCCTTAAAGAGGACAGAGAAAGGTAAAGATGGAGGTGGATTATAGCAGATCCAAAGCTCTGCCAGTCCAGGGACAATACTGGTACAAAGTTAGGCCAGTAGAAGGTTAGTCCTAATTGATACCAACATCCCAAAGCTGGGAGGGGTTTGGATTCAGCACAGTCATAGGAAGTGTCATGCAATTAATGCAACATCATAATATCCCAGCACCGGATTGAGTAATTGCTTATCATATCCATAAGGGACTGGATGCAGGCACATGGACAGCAACTCATTTCCTCCTGTCCTGTGGTTTTGACTCATAAGCAAGACATATATATATTGAACCCTGGTCTCCAGAGTCGTAAAACATCACTTAAACCACTACACCACACTGGCGGTTCTATTTCACTTAGCCATGATTTAAAGGAGGGACAGAGAAGGTTCATGTTCCTATTACTACCATGAGGGGCTTCATCCCTTTCCAACCAATGTCCAGCCAATGTCCACTCTTGGCTTAAACCAGGGGTGGTCACCTTCCAGAGGCCAGAGAGCCGCATGACCCGATTCTGAGCTGCTCTGGAGGTCCAGAGAAACACAGTGTGCTATCACAGCTGCCATTTTGTGTGTAATCAGAAGTAGCATCATGTCATTCCTGGTCAGCTTGTAGAACCACTTTTAAAATACTGCTTTTTGGTTTATTGAGTGGGGAGAAAGCACTTTTAAGCCTCTGAAAGCATCCTTTTGGAGGAGCAAAGACTTTTTCCTTGGGTGCAGAAGGGTCAGTGCACTGCCCAACGGCTGGACGCTTGCCAAGGGCTGGATGGTGCCCACAAGCCTGGGAAGGGAGGGAGGGAGGGAAGGAAGGAGGTTCTGTTTGAGAAAAGGCTTTTCTGCTCAAGATTGTTTCAAGACAAGAAAGAGACCATTGACTGCTTCAACAGCTGAAGAAACAGCTGAGCCTTTCCCCCCCCCCCCCCCAATCCCACCGACTTACGTATTCCTGCCCGCTCTCGTTGGTGAAGAATTCCTTCAGGCGCGTGTTCCAGTCATGCCGCCGCAGAAGCAAACCATAACGCATTTCTGGCTGGCACATGTAACAGCTCCAGGGTTCCTCCTTCCGGGCTGCATCAGCCGCCCCACGACCCACCAGGGCATTCAAGCAATCCACACAGAAGCACCTGCCAAAAATAGCAAAGCAGGGTCTGACACACAGGGACCGTTTTCGTTGTCCACTAAACATATGCCCCATCTTCCTCAAAACACGTGGCCCAAAGCACAGATTAAAACAAGAGACAGCTTTTTAAAATGACTCTACTACAGTGGGCCTTTGGTATCCAATGCGGTTTGGCTCCAGGAACCCTCATGAATACCAAAATCTATAGATGCTCAAGTCCCATTATATACAATGCCATAGTAAAAAGGTATCCCTTATATGAAATGGCAAAATCAAGGTTTGCTTTTTGGAATATATATATATATATATATATACACACACACACACACACACACACACGCGCGCGCGCACTCGTCCCTCCACATTTGCTAGGGTTAGCGGCACAGGATCACTGTGAATGTGGAAAAAATGCAAATAACAAGAACACTATGAGAGAGCACATCTTTAGGAATCTCTAGGTCCTCCAGTGCAAGTCTGTGGTCAACATCTGCCAAAGACTGACCATAGAATTGCACTGGTGAAGAGCTACAAATGTCTAGTGGAGAGTTCTCTGTAGGAATCTCTAGGTCCTTCAGTGCAACTTTTGGTTAAAGTTGCCCATAGAGTTGCACTGGAGGACCTGGAAAGAACATATTAATAAAATCCATGAATGATCAAATCCACAAAAGTCAAAGCTTCAAGTGTGGAGGGACTTGCATGTGTTTGTGTATATTCCAAAAAGCAACATTTGATTTTATATAATTTTATATATTAATATTTTCAAACCATGGATGATGGAATCTGTGGATAAAAAATCCATGGATACAGATGACCAATTATACATAAGTTAGGAATCAAAAAAGCCATCTATTTGTTTTGTTTCTTAAAATATTCATATCCAAACCTATATTAGAAGATCTGGGGAGCTTGCAATAAAATCAGTTTAAGCAATTTGAAATATAAGTATACACACACACACACACAATTTAAATGTTCCAAAAACATACTAAGTAATCAAATAATTAAAGTCAAGAGAGGGTAAAGGCTGGATCCCTCATAATGGCCCTTTCATCAATCAGCAGGTGAACACCTTTTTATTCTAAGATGATTCCGGGAAATGGCTGTTTTACAAAAATATTTTTTCTTATGCTGTTCTTTTGCTCTTAAAGAGATGCTCTTTTACATGGTTTGATGTCACAAGAGAATTTTGTATTCACTTGTATTTCTTTTTATCTTACAAGCAGTCTTCAGTCTTAGTTTTGGGGAAAAGGGAGGGTGCTAATGAAGTACTGTATAACTACTGTATTATTAACAATATTAGTAATACTATAGTAATGGTATGCAACTATTGAAACAGCACAAATTATAAAACAGTATACAAAATATGAAAATAAAAGTACACCGCCCTTGATTTAAAGACCCCATTTACAACAATCGCTAATGAAGAAAATGTCTATCTCAAATGCAAAGGGCCTTTGTCTGCAGCTGGAAGGGGAATGAAGAAGGGCCCAGACTGGCTTCTTGTGGGAGGGAGTTCCACCCTAATCTTGTAAACAGATGCAACTCCAGCATAAGGAAAGATAAGAAGATTACGTTTACTAACAAGGCGCGGAGGTTGGCAGAGGACAGAGAGAGGATGCCCACCTGAAACAACTGGCATTGTCACAGAGCAGCAACTCAGTCCCCTCGCAGCAGATGGCACAGTAGGTCTGGTACCCATCCTCATCATACATGTAGAAAAGCTCCAGGAACCGATCCTACAAGAAACAGGAGAAGATATTTTGAACTCAGCCAAGTTATTTCTTCCAACTACAGCAGAATCAAGAGAAGGCATGAAACTTCCTGCTGGTTTCTACTAAAGTTTCTACTAGAAGTGTTTCTACTAAAGTTAATACAAATAGTCAGTGGCATGGGGTTAAATATGCTAGAGTCGATGGAAGACCACCAACAAATACCAGGTGCTGTAGGCTATATTTCAGAGGAAGAAACTGTCAAAACCATCTCTGAGGACTCCGACTCATGAAATTCATGGGATCGCCATATATAGGCAGGTGACTTGAAGGCACATTTTGAGGTTCTGGCAACTCAAAGGTGAATATATCATGGGGTGTTTCTTCCAAGATTTGTTTAGAGGAGGTTTCTATTGCCTTCCCCTGAAGCTAAAAGCATGCGACTTACCTAAGGTCACCCAGTGGGTTTCATGGAGAGCTGGGAATTGAACCCTGGTCTCCAGAGTCATATCCAATGCTCCAACCACACCAGCACATACACACACAGTATAACATAGGGTCCAAATCCCCTAAAGCCAGCACATCTTGGAAGCTAAGCAGGGTCAGCCCTGGTTAGTACTTGGATGGAAGACTTCCAGGGAATCCCTGTTGCTATAGGCTCTATTTCAGAAGACAGAACTGTAAAAACCAGCTCTGAGGATTCCTTGCCTAAGAAAACCCTAGGAAATTCATACAGTGGCCTAAGTCAGCAAGTGAATTGAAGAGGCATACATATGCATTCCAAATACCTTACAGGCACCAGATCCCATCTGATCTTGGAATTATTATTATTATTATTATTATTATTATTATTATTTGTATACTGCCTCTCCCTGTGTTGGGAACTAAGCAGGGTCACCTGTGGTTAACACTTGGATGAGAGGCCACTAATGAAAACCTGGTGCTGGAAGCTGTATTTCAGAGGAAGAAACTGGTAAAATCAGCTCTCAGGATTCCTTGCCTAAAAAACCCTACAAAATTCATGGGGTCACCATAAGTCCGCGGGTGATTTGAAAGCACATAGACATGAGAACACTAACTCTGGTCTTAAAGGACACAGAATGGCCTCCTGGCCCTACTTGAGATGGACTCCAGTTGCAAGCTCAGATCTCCATCTGAGCAAAGAGGACATGGAGTCCCAGTCTCACTTTGGGTACAGAGAAGCTGGCTGCACTTTTGAGATTTCTGGGAGTTGTAGTCCAGAAAAAAATAACTTTTCCAGACTCTAGACAACAGTCTTCTGGAACATAGTTCCAGCAATATATGCCACAATATATGCCACAACAGAGATTACATTCCATACTGGCAAATGAAGGACCCAGCATTTTTCCCAGTTTGTTTCTCACCGCATCTGAGTACTCACCCGGCAAGTTGAGCAGAGTCCCCCTTCAAACAGTGGGTGGAAAGTTACTGGATTCTTCGCCCCACAGGACAGACAACTCTCTGTTCCATAAGCAAATAACAGGTCACTTGGCTTCCCATTCCCACCTCCGTAAGGCAGCCTTCTCCAACCCAGCATCCCTCCAACCCCATCAGCCTTGGTCAACACACCTATAAGCCATGATGGCTTGAGACAATGGGAACTGGAGCTAATGAGTCTCACCCCATCCGCATCAGCAAGATGGTTATTTTCTTTCTCAGCTATTTCTCAGGCGTATTGGCAAAGGTAGGGAACCCCACTGTGAGTATTAATCCAAATTGTAATTAATGGAGAAATCTGAACCAGTTTGGGAGAATTAATGGAGAATGCTGGACCAATTTTGTGGAATCAGTATGCAAAGAGATATTGTAGCACCTCTGAGAGTAACTGAAAGGGAGACATTGGTAGCATGTGCTTTCATAGACTTGAGCCTACTTCCTCAGATACATGCTCATGCTTTCCAACTTTGTCTCAAAGGTGCTACAAGATCCCTTTGCATACTGATTTTCCAGACTAACACAGCTAGGTCTTTGAATTCTACTTTGGAGAGATAATGTTTAATGTAGCCACAACTGTCATGGACCCACCAGCTCTCACTTTCTCTGCCATGCGTCTGCTGAAAGAAAACATTTTCTGAGCCATCAAGTATGACACAAACATATGTCTATGATGTCAAAGAACCGCTTTACCTTCAAGGCTCTTCTTGTTATTCCTGACTTCAGAAAGCATCCGTTCTGGAAAGAAAAGTGGCAACAAAGTAATGAGTGACCAACAGCCACTTGTCAAGGAAGGAGAAGTTGCATCCTGCCCAGCTGACAAAATGATTTGAATTCAATGATTAAGATTCTAGCCAAGAGGTTTATCACACTAGAGGACAAACAGGAATTAAACAGGAAATGCCCTATGTTAAACATAAGGTACTTCCTGTTTAATTCCTGTTTAAATCCTGTTTGCCCTCTAGTGTGATAAGGGCCTAGGAATCAATGATGCATTGTCAGATAATGCAGTATGTTCCAGGAGTACAACTTTTTGTAACTGCTACTGTGATCCTCTCTATGGCAATTTCATTAAATTGCTTTATGAGATAATGATCACAGAATCACAAGAGTTGGAAGGGGCCACAAGGCCAATCTAATCCAACCCCAATCTGCCATGCAGAAATACACAACTACATCACTCCTACAAGGTGGCCATCCAACCTCTTTTTAAAGACCTCTAAAGATGGAGTGTGCACCACCCTCCAAAGCAGTCCATTCCACAGTTGTTGATGATTTAACAAACATGATGATGAAAGGAAGAATACAAAGAGGTGTAGGAAGTAGCAGCAGCAGTAATTGGAGAAAATACTGAGTGGGGAACAGACACAGACACACACATCTATTACCTCTGCTTTGGTTCTCCTCTGACTGCTCCTTGTTGTTCCCATTGTAGAAATATGTCTTTAGCCGTTTGGATGGTGGGGCCACTTCAGCCAGAACTGGCTCTTCTATGCTACTCTCATCTTGTTCTTCATCCTCTGCTATAGAAAAAAATCAGCCAATGTTAGCAGCAAATGGAAATAATTTAGTAGAGGTTGAATCTCCCTTGATATCTGAAATGCTTGGCATCAAAAGTCTTTTTGTTTTTTGTTTTTAATTTTGGATTTCAGAATACCTGCATTTGGATATACATACTACCGGTAATGAGAGGTCTTGGAGATGAGACCCAAGTCTCAACACACACAAAAAATCATCATTTATGTTTCATGTACACCTTGTAGACATAGCCAAGATTTTCTTCAAACCCCTGCTGAAGAAACTTGTCAAGAAAGCCCTATGATCCTAAGGCAAACCTAAGTTGGTAATGACTTGAAGGCACACAGCACCAACAACAACACTGTACCTTTCATGGCTGAGTAAAAGGGGGAATTTCAACACAGGGTGCCTTCAGACATTTACAAAGAGAAATACTGATGGGTCATAAAATTGAAGTTGAACTAGTTTTGATTTAATCTAGTCTTAAGGGGGGAGGTTGGGAAGGGATTTGACTGCTGTTTTATTCTTGTATTTTTTAATTTGCTGTACCCCACTCCGAGTATTCTATGAGAGGAGCGGGTTATAAATAAACCTGATGATGATGATGATGATGATGATGATGATGATGATGTTCAGGGGTTGCATGTGGTGGCAGTGCTTTCTCTACACTTAATTCACCACTATGTTCTACTGTTCTAGGCATACCTTATTTTTCCCAGATCCATCCATATTGTGCACATAAAGAAATACAGTACAACTGAACCCCATATTTGTGGGGGATATGTTCCCAGATGTACCACATAAACACAAAACCATAGACATATGGAATCCTATTGAGATGGAATGATTTCTGAAGGAAGCTGGCTATGCAGTTGCACTGGAGGACCTAGAAATTTCTAGAGACATGACAGCTCTAGGCATTTCTAGGTCCTGCAGCACAGTTCTATGGTCAATCTTGTAATCTATTTTAAACTGTTTTTTATAATCCACTGTCAGCTGCCTTGGATCCAATTTTGGGAGAAAGGGGGATATAACTGCAATAAATAAATTAATTAATTAAACTTCCACCAGAAACAACCAAGAGAATTGCACTGAAGAACCTATAAAATGGCTAAAGAGAATACAGTCACCCCTCCAAGTCTGCAGACTTGAGATCAATGACAGAATCAGATAGTCTATGAATGATTTAGCTGCGGGTTCCCTGCGAATGTGCGCTGCACTATGGGCGAAAGGCAGCCCCTTCCAGCCATGCTCTGCTCCTGAGATGTCAATGCAGCACGCGCCCATGGCACGCACCACACATGCACTCGCCCCATTCAAGCCTATGGAGCTTGAATATGCACGAATTTTGGAACAGATCTCCAACAAGTTCTAAGGGACAACTGTATTTCCACTGATTCCTGGCCACCAAATTTCTCCAAAACACACACATCTTCCCACCTAACTGCAGAAAAGCAAACTCCATACCTGAGATCTTGGGTGGCTTCAGTCCTTTCCCTCCTGTGGGCTTGAAGCCACCAAGGGCCCAATCCACCATGGGCTTCAGCTTTTCTTCTAGAGAATCCCCCGGGGAACTAGAGAAAGTCTTGCCTGCTCGGCTGCTTGCAACCTGCCAGAAAGAAAGCGTCATGTCAAAACACAACATCACCGTTTGGCAACCCATTGTGGGAGCAAGGAGGGAGCTTTTTTTGGATTGTCTTGGTTAAATGCTCACTATCCATTATCTCTTGCATGGTAGTGGAATGTGCAAACCTCTCTCAGACTCAGAAGACAAGTAACCACTGACCACAACGTTGGCAGTGAAGTCACACTGCCAAAGCAGAGGGTGACCAAGCCAAAATAGTCCAGGTTAACTTCTAGACTGGACTACTATTTTATTAGTAATAATAGTAGCAAAGACCCCCCATATCTCTCCTAATCAATGTAGCTCTGGTTGTGACAATTTTGCACATTGTTAATTTTAATAGTGTTAATAAAGAGCTTTAATTAATGTTGAAATTGTAATATTATAATTGTTTTAAGGGGAGATTTGTATATGTATAATTGTTTTTTTAACTGTTGTACGCCACTTGGGCATACAAAAAGCGGGATATAAATAAAAGTTTTATTCATTTTTTATTATTTATTATTAATAATAATTATTTCTTACCTGCCTCTCCCCATGGGTGAAGGCAGGGAACACAACCAATTAACAGAGACACCACATCAATTAAAGCACAAGCCAACATGGTGTTTTGGTTTGAGTGCTGGAGAAGAGGGTTCCAATTCGTGCTCAGACAAATCACACACACTCTCAGCCTCAGAGTAAGGCAAAGGCAAACCCCCTCTAAACAAATTTTGCTAAGAAAACACCACAATAGGGTCATCTTAGGATATGTTAAAGGCACACAATGATAATTTACTTTTCCAAGAAGTTGACTTTGCAGAAAACCTGGTAGCTGCACCCAGTGCAAACCACACCAGCTAAATTGTTAATCAGACATTACACTGAAAATATGTAAAAGCGGAGTGGCTATCAATGCACTTTCACACAAGTTGTTAGGAGTGATATTCAAAGCCCTCAATAGAATGGGGCTTCCAATAACTGAAGGAATGCCTCTCCCTTTATATGCCTTAACAACTGAGATCTGCTGGGGGGTCCCATCTGTATCCTACTAGTAAAAGCAAGACACTGTGCAAGACCTTCCCTACAGTGACACTCTGATTGTGAAATAACCTCTGGATTGTCACCCATCCTAAGTTCATTCCAGTGCTACAGTTTTTTTAATTAAAGCCTTTGGGCTCTGCTTGATTTTACCTGAATCTGCACAAGGAGGTCTTTCCGCCAGCAGTGAAATACCATTTTATTTAAGGAGGCATTTGGGTTTCAATACACTGCAGCTGATGGAGCTTTTCATGGGAATTGGTCTGTTCTATTTTATTATGTTTTAAATGTGTTTTTAAAAACTGCTTTTTAACTCTCCTTTTTAAACAGAAGTTCAGTTTAGTTGTGTTTTAACTTTCGTACCAAGAGTTTTTTAGTTGTACTGTGTTTAAGAGGTTATGGTCAGCCTTCAATCCTGTGTTGGGATATAAATTACATAAATAAATCAAACAAATAACGATGATTGCTTTAAAGTGTTTTAACTGGTCTTGTTTTAACTTAACATCAGGTTGGACATAAACACCTTAATTAATTAGTTAAGAATTGTGGTGGGATGAAATATACTAAGCCTGAAGTCAGAGGAAGAATCTCAGAAATGCTTCCACCCTCCTCCTTGGAAGATAGAGGAGGAATCTGGACAAAATGGGGACCAGTACCCTGCCATCTTTCCCTGTGAATGAATATTTTGCACAACTGTTAATTCAGCAGAGTGGGTGAAAAAGCTCACTTCTGAGCATCAGGCTACAGTTGTCTTGGCCAAACTGGTTCCCACTCATTCTCCCATTACCTCCAAAACATGGAGAATGGCTTGTCGGTAGGACACAATCTTCTGAAAAGTGGAAGAGTTGAAATGGTCCTGGAAGGCCGCCAATCCTACCAGTTTGTCAGCGGAGACCTGTTACCAAAAAAAATTTGCTTCATTCATGGAAGATGGAGATGTCCACAACATAGAAAAGCCATGAGCCCACAGAACAACATCTGATGCATCCAATAATCCAGAAAACACACATTTTTTAAAAAAGAAAAAACTGACAATTACCAGCTCATGCCAAGGAATGCAGACTTTTGTTCTTCCCAAAAATGATGCCAACAAATAGGAGGAACATGTAACATTAAAGTAGTGCATTGACCTGTATTGTCAACATCATCTCCACTCTCTGTACAAAACGTCATCCACTTGGGTAGAGAACAGTGCAAAAATTGGGGATTCAAACTTCCAAACAGCCATAAATGAATGACCTTGGTTTAGCCCAGTGGTTCCCAACCTTTCTTCTTTCATATGCTTTGGACTTCAGCTCCCAGAAGCCCAAGCCAACTTGGTCAACAGTAAGCAATTATGGGAGCTGAAGTAGAAAGCATCTGGAGGACCAAAGGTTGGGACCCACTGGTCTAATACATAATCTTGTCATCTCTTCTTTTCTTTACGGATTTCTCTCTTCTTCTCTCTTCTTCCTCTTCATTATATCCTTTCATTCATCTTCCCTTCTATTTTTCCTTTATTTATTCTCTCTATTTTCCTTCTTCCCTTCTCTTCTTTCCGTTTCTTCTTCTACAGTCTGTTATACCATTTTCCATTCTATTTTACTGTTTATTTGTTTATATAAAAACCTATCCTCCTCTACATTGAAAGAATTAAAAAAGAGAGAAAAGGAAAAAATAACTGGAAAGAAAGTAATAGAAAGGAAGAAGAGTAGATGGAAAAGATCAAATTCTTATCTTATTCTTTCTTCCTTGAATCTTTCCTTTTTACTAGTCTTCACTACTTATTGAACATATTTTTCCATTTTAGTTCTTCCACCATCTTTCCTTCTACCTTTTTCATCCTTTTTCTTCCTGCTTATATTTCTAATACGCTCTTGCATGTCATTTCAATCCTTCTCTCTCCTGGATCCTTCTCACTCCTTACCTTCCACTCTCTGTCTCTGTCTCTCTTTCTACTGTCCAAACCTTACCTTTTCCTTTAAATATCCTTCTTTCTTCCATCTCCTCTTGTTCACTCTCTTCACTTCCTATATCCTTCTTATCATATCCTTTCAGCTTCTTCCTCTTCTCTACTTCTGCTGTTTTATAACTTTATCTTCCTCCTGTTTTCTCCCTTCATCATTTTTCCTTTTCCTATCATTTCTCTGTTCAGATTTCTTATATCCTTTCCATTCTTTTTCTCTATTCTTTTCTTTCACCCATATTCTTTCTTCTTCATCCTACCCTATTTTTCATGTAACTTTATTTCAAGCCCCACGTTTCAAGGGAATTCATTCTCCTCCTGTTGGAATTCAAAATACGCCGTGAAAAACTCCAGAGGGGTCTTTTGAAAAGAATAAACCATTGAAAAGTGGTGCTGAAATACAGATACCATGGATGGCTAAGGTGTATACTGCCAAAGACAGCCTAAATGACCTAAAAGCACAAAGTCTCATGTAATCTTGGAAGCTAAGCAGGATCAGCCCTGGTTAGTCCTCGAATGGGAGATGCCGATGTTTACCAGGTGCTGTAGGAAAGAACTGTCAAAATCACCTCTGAAGTCTCCTTGCCTAAGAAAACCTTGTGAAAATCCTGAGGTCACCATAAGCCTACAGGCAACTTGAACACACACAAAAGCACAAGGTCTTAAAATACCCTAAAAGGCACCAGATCCTGTCTGATCTTAGAAGCTAAGCAGAGTCAGCCCTGGTTAGGACTTAGGATGGGAGACCACCAACAAATCCCATATAAATTCCTCAAAGGCTAATGGAATCGATTGGTTTCCAGAAAGCCCTAGAGGATTTTGATGGTTGGCAACACCAATTCCGTCGAAACCTTGGTGAATACCTGGAACACCGATCTTCCCAAGGCTCTCGACGCAATCGCTCCCGAGCATCCTCTCCAGCCCGCTCCTAACCGCAAGCCCTGGTTCACGGAGGAACTTAGCGAGATGAATTGGGTCGGACGACGACTAGAGCGTAAATGGCGGAAGACTCGACTCTTATCTGACAGAACTCACCATAGGCAGCACCTTCGTGCCTATCAGGAGGCTTTGCGTGCAGCGCAGAAATCTTTCTGCTCTGCACGCATTGCGTCTGCAGAGTCCCGTTCAGCAGAGCCGTTTAGGGTGGTGGGAGAGTTGACGCGGGTTCCCCCTGCGCCAAACCCCCAACTTGACCCAACGACAGTCTGCTGTAACGCGTTTAACACCCACTTTGCAGTCCTTTGGATAAGGACCGACTTGGACATCAATGTTTCAGCAGAATCTACAAGTGAAGCTCCCAACAACTCCGTTGCTGTCATTTTACTGGATGAGTTCCAATCTATTAGTACTGAGGACGTGGACAAGCTCCATGAAAGTATGAGGAAGACGACCTGCCCTCTCGACCCCTGTCCATCTTGGCTGGTCGTCCAGAGAGGGGATGCATTGAGGGTATTCCTTCAGGATACAATCAATGCCTCCCTTAGGAAGGGCTCTTTACCACCTAGCCTGAAGGAGGCGGCTGTAAAACCCCTCCTGAAGAAGCCCTCCCTCAACCCCCTGGACAGGAACAACTACAGACCAATGTCCTTGCTACCGTTT
Organism: Urosaurus nigricauda; assembly: GCA_034509955.1. Classification (NCBI taxonomy): domain Eukaryota; kingdom Metazoa; phylum Chordata; class Lepidosauria; order Squamata; family Phrynosomatidae; genus Urosaurus; species Urosaurus nigricauda. The sequence continues at coordinate 2,612,365 of JAOEGL010000004.1, forward strand.
CTGAGAAGGTGATCGAGAGAGCAGTCGCCTCCCAACTCCAAGCTGTCTTGGATGAAACCGATTATCTTAATCCATTTTAAACTGGCTTCAGGACAGGACATGGAGTTGAGACTGCCATGGTTGCTCTGACCGATGACCTCCGCCTGAGCATCAACAGGGGTAGTGTGACTCTGCTCGTGCTCTTGGATCTCTCAGTGGCCTTTGATACTATAGATCATTCCATCCTTTTGGATCGGCTGAGGGAATTGGGGATCGGAGGCACCGCACTCTGGTGGTTCCAGTCCTTTCTCTCCAGCAGATCCCAAAGGGTGAGGCTTGGGGACAGTTGCTCTTCAAAGATCGAGCTTAATTGTGGCGTCCCTCAGGGCGCCATCCTGTCCCCGATGCTGAAGCCGCTTGGTGAGATCATCCGGAGGCATGGAGCTCAGTGTCTTCAGTACACTGATGACACTCAGATATACCTCTCCATGACAAGATCATCGGTCCAGACTTCAGATGGCGTCTCTCCTCTCAATGACTGTCTTGCGATAGTAATGGATTGGATGAGGGAAAACAGGTTGAAGCTAAATCTAGACAAAACGGAGGTACTCACAGTCACAGGACCGAAGCCAGGTCTGGGAATACATCTTTCAGTCCTAGAGGGAGTCACACTCTCCTCTACGGACCCTGTTCACAGCCTGGGGGTACTCCTAGACTCATCGCTTCACATGACTAGTCAGGTGAATGCGACAGTCAGGAGTACCTGTTATCAGCTTCGGCTGACACTCCAGCTGCGCCCTTTCCTGGATCAGAAGGACCTGGAATCTGTGGTACATGCTTTGGTAACCTCACGATTGGATTTCTGTAATGCGCTCTACTTGGGGCTATCCTTGTGCCTAACCCGGAAACTTCAACTAGTTCAAAACATGGTGGCCAGGCTTATTACTGGTGCATCGAGGTGCGAGCACATAACGCCTGTGTTAAGTCCCTCCACTGGCTACCAATTAGTTTCTGGGCACAGTACACGGTGTTGGTTTTAACCTTTAAAGCCCTACAGGGCTTGGGACCATCTTATCTTAGGGACTGCCTCTCCCCGTACAATCCGCCCTGTACACTCTGGTCCTCAGGGAGAAACCTACTACGGTCTTTGAAAACAAGGCTGTCGCGGTCCTCCCGGGGGACTTTCTCTGCTGCCGCTCCCAGGCTATGGAACGACCTGCCAGATGAGATGTGTCTTATTACATCCCTTGATAGCTTTTAAAAAACCTTAAAGACGAATCTCTTCTGGCACGCCTTCCCAGAAACACCTGAATTCCTGGCCTCGACACTGGTTCACAACACTGGGTCGCTTTCTTTTACCAGCTCCCAGCACTTTATCTATTAAGTTTACATCTGCGGTGTCCATAGAACGACTAGCTGCCTTTTATGTTTTATAGAATCATAGAATCATAGAAATTTAGAGTTGGAAGAGACCACAAGGGCCATCCAGTCCAACCCCCTGCCGTGCAGGAACTCCCAATCAAAGCATCCCCATTGACAGATGGCCATCCAGCCTCTGCTTAAAGACCTCCAAAGAAGGAGACTCCACTACACTCCTAGGGAGTGTGTTCCACTGTCGAACAGCTCTTACTGTCAGGAAGTTCCTCCTAATGTTGAGGTGGAATCTTTTTTCCTGCAGTTTGCATCCATTGTTCCGAGTCCTGTTCTCTGGAGCAGCAGAAAACAAGCTTGCTCCCTCCTCAATGTGGCATCCCTTCAAGTATTTAAACAGGGCGATCATATCACCTCTTAACCTTCTCTTCTCCAGGCTAAACATCCCCAGCTCCCTAAGTCTTTCCTCATTTTAGTCGCCCTCCTTTGGACCCGCTCCAGTTTCTCCACATCCTTTTTGAATTGTGGTGCCCAGAACTGGACACAGTATTCCAGGTGGGGCCTGACCAATGCAGAATAGAGTGGCACTATTACTTCCCTTGATCTAGACACTATACTTCTATTGATGCAACCTAAAATTGCATTGGCCTTTTTAGCTGCTGCATCACACTGTTGACTCATGTTCAACTTGTGGTCTACTTGGACTCCTAGATCCCTTTCACATGTTGTCTCATTCAGCCAGGTGTCCCCCATCCTATATCTGTGCATTTCATTTTTCCTCCCTACGTGTAGGACCTTACATTTCTCTGTGTTAAATTTCATTTTGTTAGCTTTGGCCCAGCTTTCTAGTCTATTCAGGTCATTTTGAATTTTGTTCCTGTCCTTTGGGGTATTAGCTACTCCTCCCAATTTGGTGTCATCTGCAAATTTGATAACTAGGCTCTCAATACTGTCATCCAAGTCATTAATAAAGATGTTGAATAGCACTGGGCCCAGGACAGAACCCTGTGGCACCCCACTTGTCACTTCTTTCCAGGATGAAAAGGAACCATTGTTGAGCACCCTTTGAGTTTGGTCAGTCAACCAATTACAAATCCATGTAACTTGTCTATCCCACATTTTACAAGCTTGTTTCCAAGAATGTCATGGGGAACCTTGTCAAATGCCTTACTGAAGTCAAGATATACTATATCCACAGCATTCCCTTCATCTACCAAGCTGGTAATTTTATCAAAAAAAGAGATCAGATTTGTCTGGCATGACTTGTTTCTCTGAAACCCATGTTGGCTTTTTGTGATTATGGAATTATCTTCCAGATATTCACAGACTCTCTGCTTAATGATCTGCTCCAGAATCTTTCCTGGTATTGATGTCAGAATCTTTCCTGGTATTATGTTGTATGTTGTAATTGTTCTTGGATTTTAATCTGACATTGGTTTAATTTAATTTTAAGGGGTGGGAGGTGGGGCTGTAGGTTATCGGAATTGTTTTATCTTGATGTTTTTTAATAATTGTAACCCGCTCCGAGTGGTGACAGAGGAGCGGGATATAAATAAACTTTATTATTATGCATGGAGAAACTACAAAACTTAGGAGTCAAGATGTGGCCATGGCAACTAATGTGGAACCACAATGTTGTAACTATGTAGTGTGAATGGACCCCAGCTTGGACCAGAAGCCCAGGTCCAGTGAGGTCTTCAGGGCCCCCTCCTTCTGTTCCCTCACCTCTGAAAATTTTCCATCACCGAACCACTTGACCCATCGCATCCCAGGGGCTGCAGGGCGGTTGGATGTGGTTTTCCAGCTGACAACGATGGCCGGCCACCAGGCAAATCCCCGGATCTTCCCCCATACCAGCTCCCCAATTTTAAAATCTTTCCCATCCTGTAAGCCAAAGCAGATAAAGGTGGACATAAATCATCATCATCATCGCTCTATCCAAAACATTTTCTGCAATTAGCCATAGGCCGTTGTAACTGGCAACAATGACACAAATCTTGAAGTTGAATTTATACCATGCTTTGGACCCTATGCAGAAAGGTGGGGGGTGGTTAATTAAATAAATAAAATGGAAACATCACAGTCCTATTAGGTCTTAACGGCCTTTCCTGGATTTACACTACTAGAGGTTGAGTCAAGCTTATCCAGAATTCCGAAATCCGAAATATTCCAAAATCCAAAACAGTCCGCATGCATGGCTGAGATATTGACACTTGTGTTTTATGATGGTTCAATATACAGCAACTTTGTTTCATGAACCAAATTATTTTAAAATTATTATGTAAAGAATTACCCTCAGATGATGTGTATAAGGTGTATATGAAACATAAATGAATTTCATGTATGGATTCAGGTCTCATCTTCAAGGTATCTCATATATGTATGCAAATATTCCAATATTCCAAAAACATCCCAACTCCAAAACACTACTAGTCCCAAGTTTTTCAGATAAGGCAGACTCAGTATCTGTTTTAGTCTTGCAGGCTATTCTAAACACTTTAAATGGTTTTAAACCATTTAAATTGATTTTATTGTTCACTGTCTTGAGATGCTTAGATTATAGTGTGGGGTGTTGATATCTTAAGGCATAAATACATTAAAAAAAACAGTGATGTCGATTATGGGTACATCTACACTGTAGAAATAATGCAGTTTGACACCACTCTTACCGCATCCTACAGAATCGTTGTGTGTGTGTGTGTGTGTAGTTTTATCTTATAAATATAGTAACATCTTTTTTAAATGTGTTTTATACTTTTAATAACTATCTATTTTAATATTGTAACAATTTAATTCCTTTTTAACATACTTTATTTCTATGGTTTTTAATTGTACTGTTTTTTAATGTTGTGAAGCCACTCTGACTCCCAGTTCTGGGAAAAGATCGGGATATAAATAAATGTAATAATAAATACATTTGTAGTTTTGTGAGGCATCAGCACTCTTTGGCAGAGAAGGCTAAAGATCTGTAAAACGACCAATCCCAGAATTCCATAGGACGGAACTACAGCACTTAAAAGGTTGTGTCAAACTGCATTATTTTTATAGTGTAGATGCACTCAGTTTGTGGATTTAAAAAATAAAGATACTTTATAGCTACTTGTTAACAGCTATGGCAGAAGTTTTTTATTATGTTTACTTTAGTATGTTTGTTGTTTGTATGTGTCTATTAATGTCTATAGATATAAATAGTAATTGGATAGTTTTCCCCCTTCTTTTCTTTGTTGGTATGGGGCAGTATATACAGCCCCGAATAGGCACCCTCTGGGTGCCTGTTTTTCCTCCGGAGGGAAGCCGCAGCGGCCAAACCACGCAGCTTCCTGCCGGTGGAAAAAGAACCTGCAAAAAGCAGGTTCTTTTAAAGCCGTGGCAGCATGATGCCACAATAAGTGCACCGCTGTCACACTCATACCATAAGCACCGCGCTGCACCATGTAGATGCCGTGCGGTGCTTACGTAAAGATGGTGGCGCCCATGTAAACAGGGTGCCACCATCTTGATGCCCCTGTCACGTGCTGGGGTTGCGGGGCATGTGGAAGCCCCACCCCGACGTGACGGGGGCACCTCAAAGGGCAGGTCTGTACTGGCCCTATGTGTCTACCTTTGGATTTAATAATAAAGTTTAAATAGAAAAATAAACACTAAAACAAGAAACCCACCACAGAACTCAAAGATGCTTTGAATCCCATCGTGGGAAAAAGGCAGGATATAACAGATTCAATCACTAAAATAATAAATCATAAATAAGAAGAAGCTTCCTGTTTAAATACAGCTCCTGGTGAACCATTTAGGCTTTCAGCTTTCTAAAAAGCTCTCTCCTGGCCATAAAATGTTTAAGGGGAAGATGAAAATGATAGCAAATACTTTTTTTGTGAGCATGCACCTGCCATGATCCCAAAAACAATTTTGGGGGCTGTAAGGAGCTATTCCATGTCCTAAATGGACTTCCTTTTGGTCTCCTGAAGCTTTGGGATTCCCCCCCCCCCCAGTCTTAGTTTACTTAGGTAAACTAACAAGAGCTACTGAGGAACGCAGCAGAGCAGCCTCTCTTGACCGCAAAAGTCAGAGGCCAAAAGTCAGCAAGCGGTCAAGTTTGATCCTGGGCTCTTTATTTGCAGACTCTGTTGCAATCTTATTTAAAAATCAGTCAAGAAATAACTTTTACAGAAAAAAGAAAAACCTGCAGGTGTTCTCTAAACCAGGCTGCTGTATACCTCCACTTTGCTTAAATGCTCTTCTTGGTTCGGCTTCTAGATGTATTTTGTGCATTTAAAAAAATAGTAAAACTAAAAAAAACTATAAATCCTGGGATTCCATAGGATGGAACTACGGGACTTAAAGTGGTGTCAAACTGCATTATTTTGGGAGTGGTAACCCAAAATAGTAACTGTCCTGATCCCCAGAACTTATCCCAAACTGGAGCCTTTCCTCCTACCTGGTATTCTTTGCCATGCCTCACTAATGGTGAATAATGACTACCATTTGGGACGCCATTGATGGTCCACTGTCCGGACGGGATGGTTTCTTCCTCCGAGTAATTGACTGATGCACTGATCCTTCTGGAATACTAAGATGAAGAAAACAAAGAAAATGAACTTCCTCTGAGACTTAAGTAGGAAAAACCTAAAAGCAGACAATGGGACCCAAGAGGGGATGGACCACCACCATGAAACACATCAACATAGCAGACAATGGGCCAACTATACCCTTCATCCACCACAGTCCTCCTTTAGAGGACTAGCATGATTGTATGCAGAATGCACAAACCAGTTAGGAAGAAGGAGAATTGGGTGCATTCTCCTCCCCTGATCTAGCAATCCAAAGGGCTATTTGGCCACATCATGAGAAGCCACACCTTAATGGAAAAAATAATAATGCTAGGAAAGGTGGAGGGCTGTAGAAAGAGAGGAAGACTACATGACTCATGGATGGACTCCATTAAGGAGGCCACAGGTAGGAATTTACAGGACCTAAGCAAAGTAGTGGAAACAGAGAGGGTTTTGGTCTTATCGATAGGGTCGCCATGAGTCAAGCCCAGCTCAAAGGCAGCTAACAACAACCTGGATGGAAAAAATATGCTCCTGGGGAGCCACAAGTGGCTCATGGGTTACAATTTCCCCATGCCTTAACAGGAACCCTACCCTGATTTTGTGCCTTTCCTTGAAGCCCTCTATACTCTCCACATCATCTTTGGGTTTCCTCCCCTGCGTGGCTGGTCCTGCCTGGAAGACAATGCGAGGAGCAGGCTTCTGACGCAGGCTGTTCTCCCAGCCAGCGCTTCCACGGGTCCGTACCTGGGAACCCAAAAAAGAAAAGGAACAAAGAGGGCTGATTGGGTCAGTATAAATGGGACTGAGAAAGAGATGTGTTCAAGGGTTTGGAAAATCAGTAAGTGACCAGCATGGTTTAAAGCAGGTTGGTTCAAACAATGGTTTAAACCTTTGTTTAAACCAAATGACTTTTAAAAAAAACAACAACACTTAGCTTTGGCTATTACTACTATTTTATCAGACAAGCAATGACTACTTGATCTTAAACATTTTAACTTTAACAGTTTATTGCAGTTGTTCCTTGTAACATATTATTGCAATTGTTCCTTGTTAGACCAGTATGCAGTGTTAATTGCTTCTTTTTAATCACTTTATTTTATAGTACAAGAAATGCTATTCAGAAACAAATCCTTAAATTAACAAAAGTTCACACCAAAACAACTTGCTTTAAAAGAGCACCTTTTTAAGGAACGGTTGTTATTTAAGCTAGTGGCCATAACATCAAACTGAATTTTGCTACTTAATATTTTGATTTAATCTTAGATTGTTGTAGGCCTATACTTCTATATACAGTAGAGTCTCAGTTATCGGTTATCCGACAGTCCAGATTATCCAACGTCGAAACAGAGACTCTATTGTAATTGTACAGTGGTCCCCCGGGTTACGAAAGTAATCCGTTCCGGGATCACTTTCGTAACCCGGAAGTCTTCGTAACCCGGGGGACCGCTTTCTTTGTAGCGCCGCGCAGCAAATTTAAAGGGCCGGAGCTTTTTTTCGTACCCCGGGGTTTTTTCGCAAGCCGGAGCCATTTTTCTGGCCCCGGCTCTTTCGTATCCCGGGGCATTCGTAACCCGGGGGACCACTGTACTTGGCCTACCTGGGCCGCCACCGCCACCGGGGCCTCCTCCTCTGCTGCTGCTGTTAGGACCTCCGAGGACTGGTCATCCTCTACCAGAGGACCAGGCCTTGGATGCCCTAACCATGGTCGCGGCGGTGGCAGCGGAGGAGGACAGGCCTTGGGGGCCCCGGCAGCAGAGCAGGAGGCCCTAGCAGTGGCAGCGGCAGGAGGACCAGGCCTTGGAGGCCCTAACCGCCGCCGCGGAAGTGGTGGCGGCAGCAGAGGAGGAGGAGGAGGAGGAGGAGGAGGAGGCCCAGGCCTCAGAGGCCTCGGAGGCCCTGGCGGCAGTGGTGGCGGAGGAGGAGGAGGAGGAGGACCAGGCCTTGGAGGCACCATTACAGTAGAGTTACAGATTATCCGACATTTTCAGCTATCTATCAGCCGGGCCAGTTTATGTCGGATAATTGAGACACTACCATAAAGATCACCAACTTGTTCTCGTTTTCTTTTCTTTGTCCATTCTTTGTTACATACGCCTAAGTTTTACCCTCAACTTATCCATGAGTCATATCTAAATCCATAATTTTGGCCCCAAAACCTGCACCCAAGTTATACGTGAGGTCAAGTTGCACTCAAATATATACTATAGCTTTGGAGCAATACATCCGTTATTCCTGCCTTGCATGCTACACAACTGGCACTGTGTTCCTCTTACACAGGATGCATCTGCACTCACATTATGGGAAGGAGAGAACAAGGGGACGCAACCCGATAACAGCTGCATGAAAGATCTTACCTCTTGCCCTTCCCTGAGGAGCTCAGTAGCCTTGTTCCTCTTTTCCTTTGTCTTGAGGGACAGATTCATTGCAGATTCATCTGCACAATGGAGAACATTTGCTTTCATTTAGCAGAAATAAAAAAGAAACCTTGCTATTTCTTCTCTTCCCACCCTGATTTGGTCTGGACCAAACCACAAGCTTTGGGAACCTTCTTCAGAATTTCCTCATCCAAGACCGTTTACTCAAACTGTGGCTTTCCTGATGTTTTGGACTGCAATGCCCCTAATCCATGGCCAAGGGCCATATTGGCTGGGCGTTCTGGAAACTGAAGACCAAAAGATCTGAAGGAACAAGTATTTCACCTCCTGTATTCCTAGATTTTGGACATAGCTGGCTTCAAATTAGCATTTATGGTGAATTTCCTTTTTATTTATTTACTTCATTGGAGGCATCAATCCAATCTCATTTCAATCATTGGTCAGTATAGCTGGACTGGAGAACTGGTGATCCCTCATCAAGCAGCTGATGTCTTGAAGGTGTAGGGCAGGCGGCATCCCAACACTTTTCATGGCAGGGGAGTGAGGACTCTGTCCCAAGTTTTAATATTTGAAGGAGCTGCTGTCTAAAATCAACGTCTTGGCTGAAAGTTCATGTCAACCCACCCACACACACACACCCCACCAAAAAATGCTGTAGAAACAAGTTGAACATGAGTCAACAGCGCAATGCGGCAGCTAAAAAGGCCAATGCAATTTTAGGTTGCATCAACAGAAGTATAGTGTCTAGATCAAGGGAAATAATAGTGCCACTCTATTCTGCTTTGGTCAGGCCCCACCTGGAATAATACTGTGTCCAGTTCTGGGTACCACAATTCAAAAAGGATGTGGAGAAACTGGAGCATCACCAAAGGAGGGCAACTAAAATGGTGAAGGGTCTGGAAGCCATGCCTTATGAGGAACACCTTAGGGAGCTGGGGATGTTTAGCCTGGAGAAGAGAAGGTTAAGAGGTGATATGATAGCCCTGTTTAAATATTTGAAGGGATGTCATATTGAGGAGGGAGCAAGCTCGTTTTCTGCTGCCCCAAAGAACAGGACTCGGAACAATGGGTGCAAACTGCAGGAAAAGAGATTCCACCTCAACATTAGGAGGAACTTCCTGACAGTAAGGGCTGTTCGACAGTGGAACACACTCCTTCCTCGGAGTGTAGTGGAGTCTCCTTCTTTGGAGGTCTTTAAGCAGAGGCTGGATGGCCATCTGTCAATGGGGATGCTTTGATTGGGAGTCCCTGCATGGCAGATTGGGGTTGGACTGGATGGCCCTTGAAGTTTCTTCCAACTCTAGGATTCTATGGTTCTATCATTCTCTATTATTCAAGCTTGCTCCATCCTCAATAGGACATCCCTTCAAATATTTAAACATGGCTATCATGTCGCCTCTTAACCTTCTCTCTCTCCCACTTTATCCCTATTTATTCTGTAAACCACATTATTATTATCTTATTATTACTTTAATAAAAAAAATATTTTATTTTCCTATATCCCGCCTTTCTCCCAATATAGGAAAAAGCCCAGGTATTTTAAAAAGTGATTCATCAATTGACTTCCTTCTGTTCAGAAGCTGGGAGAAGAGGACATGCCAAGGGTACCTGCTTTCGTCTTATTCTCCCCTTCGGCTTCCAAAGCAGGGTCCACTTTGTCCTCAGATGGGTCACCACAGCTTCCATTCACCAAGACCAGCTTCTCCTCACTGTCCATCTCCCAGCACACGTGCTTTTCCTTCTTCATTTTAACCTGCAGGAGAGATTTTCAGGATGTTTGGTTGTTCATCCAACCACCCAACATGTTGCTGTTGATGAGTGCCTCCTAGTCACTTCCAACTTAACAGCAATCCTAAGTCAAACCCATCAACACAGGGTTTTCTTGGCAAGGTTTGTCTGGGGAGGGAGGTTGCCTTTGCATTCCTCTAAGGCTGAGAGAATGTGACTTGCACAAGGTCACCCAGGGGGTTTCCATGGCCCAGAAAGGGAATTCAAACCCTGACCTCCAGAGCCACAGTCCAATGCTCAAACCACTACATCACATGGGCTCCCAACACCCAGCATAACATACATGAATTAACGCAGACTATGCATGAACTTGCCCCATTATTTTTATTGGCAAATCTCACCAGCATTTCATCATCTTTCCAGAAAAAAAAACCTCCTTGGACTACATTCCCCAGAATCCTCTGGCTACCATGTGAGGGGGCTTCTGGTGGTTGCAACAATAACTTTCCCCACCTCTTTTCTAAAATGTGACCCATGAAGTTAAGAAGTGTGTGGTCACCCACTGGTATGACACCACTAAATCTCTAGAGAAACAAGTTGTTGTGTTTGAATGTCATTTTGGTGTAAACATTCATAAGAACAAACATCCATGGAAGAAGAAAGGGAGAGGTTTTGTAGTTTTAAATGGTTGTTCATCCTGCAGAGTCGACCTAAATCCCCTAAAGGCACCAGGCACCTTGGAAGCTAAACAGGGTTGGCCCTGGTTGGTATAGTTGTCCCTTTGTATCTACAGGTTCTGCATCCATGGATTCAACCATGTGTAACATAAAAATATTCTCCAAAAAAATCCAAAAATCAAGCCTTGATTTTGCCATTTTCTATAAGAGGTACCATTTGATCGCATCATTGTTTTTAACCCCCGTACGATCCTCCTCGCACACTTCGATCCTCTGGGAGGAACCTGCTACAGCCTACCAAGACCAGGCTGGTGCAGACCTCCCAGAGGTCTTTCTCTGCCACCGCTCCCAAGCTTTGGAATGACCTGCCGGATGAGATGCGTCTTATGACATCTTTAGATTGCTTTTAAAAAGCCCTAAAGACGCATCTCTTCCGGCAGGCCTTCCCTGAAATCTCCTAATCCTCGGCTCCGGATCCAGACTCTGATTTCATCTACTCCCAGGTTTCCAATCCCTAATTTATGACGTGGCCACTCAAGGAAGGGTTTGGATGATGTCTTGTGTTTTAATATTGCTAGTTTTAAATTATAGCTGGTTTAATTTATTTTTAAGGGGTGGGAGGTTTGGAAGTGAGTTATGGGATTGTTTTAACTTATGCCTTTTAACTTGTTGTACCCCACTCCGATTGTCTCTACAGAGGAGCGGGTTATAAATAAACTATTATTATTATGGGACTTGAGCATCCAGATTTTGGTATCCATGGGAGATCCTGGAACTAATCCTCAATGGATACCAAGGGCCACACTGTGCTTGGATGGGAGACCAACACAAATCCCAGGTGCTGTTGGGTCTATTTCAGAAGAAGGAACTGGGAAAACTGCTTCTGAGGATTCCTTGCCTAAGAAAACCCTATAAAAAAATCATAATGTCACTATAGGTTGACAGGTGACTTGAAGGCACATATACACACGCATCGCCCAAGGAATGCTGGTTATCAAGGAGTTGAAAAGTGAAAAATGAAAACATTCAAATAGTCGATCAAATATTATGCCAGCTAAAGGTGGCATCCAAACCTCAATGTAATGGATTTCCAGGAACCAAACAAACCTGCATTTAATTTGTGTCCAAAGCTGGCTGTGGAATAGAAAGACAAATGCCCAAGTTGGTTAACATATGCCATCTTAGGCTTCCGTATTTGATTCTCAAAGTTTTTGATTCCGTATTTGATTCTCAAAGTTAAGGTGGGCATTGTGTAGCCAGCAAACTGCATGTGTTCCTTGGACCCACTTTTGTTACCCCTGAAGCTTCCACTCACCCCTCAAATCCTCCCCAAAATCATATTGGGTGTAACGTTGCTCCAAAACCATGCAAAACAAATCTCTCCAAATGCATGAAAACATATGAATATACTGCCTCCAAATGCCTGTTTGCTTTATGGTCCTTCTCAAAATAGCTACTGAAAAAACACTTTTCCTTTTTTAAAAAATCCCATCATCATTGCACAACATCCCTTTCCTGTCACCCCATATTCTCTTTCTCTTTCACTTTTCCCCTTTTCTCTCTCAAAAACACCAATGACAGATACTGGCAGAGGATGGATGGCCATCTGTCGGGGATGCTTTGATTTGGAGTTCCTGCATGGCAGGGGGTTGGACTGGATGGCCCTTGTGGTCTCTTCCAACTCTATGATTCTATGGTGCTGAATCAACTCCAGCTTTTAATGCAAACTAACATCTTATCATATTTTCAGCATAGGATTCAGGCCATGGATAGCTCCTTTGCAGTTTGGACTAAACTTTTCTGCTTTTCTCATTGTCACTTTTTCTCCTGTTTATTGGGCACTGCATCCATCCCTTCCCATGGCTCCATGGATCTCTCCCAACCTGATCCCTATTCGACCTCTCCCTATCTCCCAGCTTCCATTTTTCTGCTCCCTCTGGAACTGTCGCTCTGCCGCTCCAAAAGCAACAGCAATTCATGATCTTTTTCTTTCTAGATCTTTTAATCTTCATGCTCTTAACTAAAACTTGGCTTCTGGCCCATGGTACTGCTACCTCCGCTGTCTTTCTCTCTCTTCGGGGTCCTTCCCTTCTGACTTCAAACATGCTCTCCTTTCTCCAGTTCTGAAGAAACCCTCTCTTTACCCCTCTTCTTTGTCTAGCTACCGTCCAATCTCTCTTCTTCCTTTCCTCTCTAGGGTTCTGGAACGGGTAGTTTATTCTCACTGTCTTGAGTTTCTCAAAGCGAACTCCATCCTGGACCCTTTTCAGTTTGCTTTACGCCCACGGCACTCTACAGAGATGGCCCTCACTAAGATCTCAAATGATCTCTTGCAGGCCAAGGCGAATGGACTCTATTCTCATCTTTCTAGATCTGTCTGTGGCCTTCAACACCGTGGGCCACTGTCTCTTGCCTGACTTGCTTTCTGACCTTGGGTTCTCCGACTCTGTTCTCAACTGGTTTAACTCTTACTTGTCAGACAGATCTTTTTCAGTAGTCACAGGTGGTCAGACTTCCTCCTCTGTTCCCTTATCTGTTGGAGTTCCTCAGGGCTCTGTCCTGGGTCCCCTTTTGTACACATTGTCCCTTGGTAAACTCATCAGTTCTTTTGGTTTCTCCTATCATCTGTATGCTGATGACACTCAGCTGTATCTCTCAACCCCTGACCTTTCACCGGGGCTTGAACAGCAAGTCTCCTCTTGTCTGGCTGCCATCTCTTAGTGGATGTGACATCGGCGCTTGAAGCTCAATATGTCTAAGACAGAGCTCCTCATCTTCCCACCTAAGCCCACCCTTCAATATTCTTCTGTTTCTGTTGACGGTGCTTCTATTCAACCGGTTCAGGAAGCCCGCAGTCTTGGCTTCATTTTTGATTCCTCTCTGTCATTTACTCCCCAGAATCAGGCCACCGCCAAGACCTGTAGATTCTCTCTTTACAACATTGCTAAAATCCGTCCTTTCCTCTCAGCCTCCACCGCCAAGACTCTGGCCCATGCCCTGGTGGCGACTAGATTATTGTTACCTTCTTCTGACAGGGCTTCCTCTCTCTCACCTCCATCCTTTATTCTCTGTCCAGAACTCAGCTGCACGTATTATCACATCCACTCGCCGCTTTGACCATGTTTTCTCCTCTTTTCTCCTCCCTTCACTGGCCCCCCCTCCCCTTCCGCATCCAGTACAAGCTTTTGGTATTGACTTTCAAAGCCCTCCACGGACTGACCCCTCCATACTTGTCTGATCTTCTTTCTACTCACACTCCTTCTTGTACCCTCTGTTCTGGTAGTCAAAGTCTCCTGATCAAAGATCAGAGAATAGATCCAAAAGTATGGGAGAGGCATAGTTTCCTTCTTCCCACCCCCCAGAAGAAAGAGGAGAAGAAAGAGGAGGATTCAAGGTCTGAGAGAGCTTCTTATCAGCACCAGGACTGGGATCATGATCCTGGCTGCATCTTTGCTTATCTTTAGGTTTAAAGCCTCTTTTATGGGCCTGAAGTTTGTTAAAGAGAGGAAAAGAACAGAAATGTTCTCCGTTCTGGTAGTCAGGGTCTCCTGTCCCAGCCAAGGATTTCCACTGCCCTGTCCCGGATTCGTCCTTTCTCACTTGCTGCCCCTCACTCCTGGAACCTTCTTCCCCCACACGCACGCCTCATCACTTCCCTAACCAGGTTCAAAACTGAGTTAAAGACTATATTATTTAGGGAAATATTCCCAGGATTGTGCCATATGCCCCAGGATGCCTCCTATTAACTATGTATTAAGAAGCCGTGCCTTCCTTCCAGTCCATCTGCCTTAGTCCAGGCCCCAGAGGGAAAGAAGAAGTACTGGACCTCATCCCCTTCCCATCACCTTCCCCTTTTCCTTTTGTGTTGTCTCTTTTAGACTCTAAGCCTGAGGGCAGGAATCCGTCTAATTATAAGATTTTATGTACAGCACTGTGTAAATTTACAGCGCATAATAATAATAATAATAATAATAATAATAATAATAATAATAATAAACCTGGAGCAGACACACTGCCTTAATGACAAGGGAATGATCCAGCATGCTTGCTCCAGAACCTACCTTCCTTTTTTGGTCCCAGTTTATCAAAACCCTGTGAAGCTCTCTTCCAGAAAAACTGGGATTGCTTCAGTGCTGAACTTGTGATAGTATTTAAACAATCTGTTTGCTACCTGGGATCTGAATGGTAAGGAGAAAGAAAGAGACAAAGGAAAAAGAAAGGGTTTGTCGCTGGAGTACAGATCAATGGGTTTCCCCTTCCTTCTTCCTTTCCCTTCAACTCAACCAAAGCATCCGCTTAATTTGTCAAAGTCCAAGGCCAGGCGGCATTTCTGTGCCATTGTTTACCAGGCAGAGCTTCTGGAGGAAGAAACAAAAGAGCTGCTTTGGAAAAGAGAGATAAAAGGGATTCTCATTTCCAAGACCAAGTTTAATGATGATATACCATATATACTCAATTGTAAGCCAAAGGGAGGGTTTGGGAGCAAAAATTAGGGATTTTGACATGACCCATGGATAGGTCGAGGACAAAACAGAGGGGCATGTAACAAAGGATGCAAATGACAAAGCAAAGAAAAATGATGCCGAAGAACTTACAAAATTCCAGCAGGCATAATTGTGCTCACACTAAAGAATGGATGGATTGAGAGAGGAGAGGGGACTAGTGTTTCTTTTAGGTGCACTTTTCACCAGGGGACTTTTTTTCCCAATAACAGTTAAAGTGTTTGCCCTGTGGATATATTGACCCAGGTTTTTGGATCAACTGTTTGACTAAAATTTCTAGACATATCCAAGATATGTAATATCACTAATAAATAGGCCATTATGGTTGCATCATCATCATCAGCCCCATTTCAAGTTGTTGTGTGCCTTCAAGTTGTTTCCAACTTATGAGGACCCTAAGGCAAACCTATCATGGGATTTTCTTGGCAACATTAGGTCAGACATTAAGAAGTCTCCATTGCCAGTGGGTTTCCATGGCCGAGCTGGGAATCAAAGTCAGGTCTCCAGAGTCACAATCCTACTATTATTTTTGTTGCTGTTGTCATCATTATTATTATGGGTGGTTAGGCTTGTCTATCACAGTGTACATTACATAACTTTACACAGACTTAGCTACATAACTGAAGCACTAAGCTACATAACTGAGGCGCTAAGAAATCCTACTAGTGCATTGAGAAGATGCATTTAACAGGACATGTGCAAGAATATCCCAATGTGCATCAGCACTCCCTGATCCATGTTCTACTGCACTAGGGAGAAAATGTGCGTCAGTCCCATTGTGGATAGGTTACTTTGCCATCTCCCCTCCATAGTAACACAACAGCAGCCCTTTGGATATGCATGTTATGGAATTGCCCAATTGTAATTCCTGCGGATGTAGATCCACGTTGTTGTCGGTGCTGTTATGTGTCTTCATGGACAAATTAATGGGTCCTAGAGCAAATCAAGCCTGAACTATCCCTGGATGCCAAAATGAACAAGTGGAGGCTGTCATATTTTGGACATATCATGAGACAACATGAATCTGAACTGCAGGTGGTTGGGCTCAATGAAGGAAGTCAATATGGCTGCCCTGAGTTTGCAAGACCTGAGCTGTTGAGAAAAGGGTGACTTAGAGGTCTCTCCTTCATAGGATCACCATAGCTTGAAATCAACTGAATGGCAATTAACATTAACAATACAGCTAGAAACCAGAGGTCAACATTAAATTCACAATATTAAAACAATGTAAAACATACATGTTAAAAGGATAAAAAGCAGCTACAAATGTTGTTGTGTGCCTACAAATCGTTTCCAACTTATGGCGACCTTAAGGTAACATTTCCCAGCTCTGCATACCATTCAGGAAAGTCTCTTTTCTCTCAATTTATGTTTGGCTGAATCCAGGTCATTGCATACAAGCGGTCCATACGAACCTATCAGAGGGAAGTTTTGCCATTGCCTTCCCCTGAGGCTGAGAGCATGCAATTTGTCCAAGGTCACCCAATGGGTTTCATGGCCAAGCTGTGAATTGAAACTGGTCTCCAGAATCGCAACCCAACACTTAAATCACTGTGCCATACTGTTCAACAGAAACAATATAGCACTGTTTCAAAAATTGGACAAATTGACCCCACTAAACTATTTTTTTAGAAAACAAAGCAAACCTGCACCACCACACCCACTTTTTAGTTCCCAGTGCTCTAACTCCCAGTAAGTCCAGCTCTCCCTATGATCATGCAAACCACAGCATCCCAGCAAAGCCCTCCTGCATTCCAATCCCCTTCCCTGGAGCACAAAACAAAGGGATGAACAAAAGGAGAAAGAAGAAAGCGAAGTGTTTTGCATCCAGCTGCCTGTCAGAATCTCATTGATCCTGCCGTCAGAACGCAATCTACCAGGAGCCTGCCTGGACATGCTGCACCCTGCCCAGCAGCTCACCAACTTGGAAGGCTTGCCCGGCGTTCAGGCAGACAAGAAGAAGCTGTGTGTTCGCTGCCACTGGTTAGTGCTTGAACCAGGGATACCTCACGTGCCATGACCATGTGTCAAGCGCAAGGCGACACACGGACCCCTTGTATGCAATGCCCTGGATTCAGCCAAACATGAATTGAGAGAAAAGAGACTTTCCTGGATGCTGAGCAGAGCTGGGAAATGTTAACTTTTTGGACAACGCTTCTCAGAATCCCCCACAGCCAGCATGGTGAGAGTTCTGCAAAAAACAGTTAACATTTCCAGATGAATATAGACTGGACTCTCCATGTTGTGGGCCTGGCGATCCATGGATTTGACTGTCTGTGGATCACCATGTCCCATATTATTCAATTGTGGTGCATGCACACCAACATGTCTGAGTGCATATTACCACCATCGAATAATATGGCTGTGTCCGTCTGAATTTTTTGCCATTATTTTATTTTTGTCTTGGCTTTCTCCAATGGTTAGGGTACAAGTAAGGTTTCCAGGAGTCAGGTCATTAACTTACTTGTATAACCCTGAGAGTCTGAAGGAGGAATCACAGAGTAAGAGCAAACATCTTGAAGCATGTGCGTGTATTCTCATTCCTTTGGTCTAGAATCATAGAACTCGAAGAGACTCTCAGGATGTTATCCCAAGGTCTAGCCCCCGGCACCCCTCATCTTCTTCAATACAATGGACTCTTGCTTTATGTGAGGGATCTCTTCTGGACTCCTCCCCCACACACACACACACACTTCATTTCATGCATGCTCAAGCCCCATTTAGATGAATGGGGCACACTCCCGTGTGCAGCGTGGCGCATGCACCATTCATATAAATGGGGCTTCCCCTCCACATTACCTCAAGTCTGCATATGGGAAATCCACATATGGGGTGAGCTGACTGTATTAAGTTAGTATCAAAAGGGATGCTTTAGGGATATAGCAGAGAAGTTGCCCCCAATGCAAGGAAACTAGCCATGCCATGTAAGACATCTGGGAATATGAGGAGATCCAGGAGGCTCAGTATGGGGGAAGCTCAAGAGCACATGGCAAGGACAGATCAATCAAGATCAGAATCTGCATAATCCCTTCATTGATAGGACTGATGGTGAGTGATAGACCTGGTGGACTGTCCAGACAGATTTGCACTGATTGTCCACTCATTTACAAATTCCGTTCTCATCCTTCTCTACTGTCCCAATAAATATTCTTTCTTAGGCATCCCCAATTTGGTCTTGCTTGCTTGAGATTCGGACAGACACTCTGCGTCAGTATGCCCTTTGACACCTCAAGATTGCTGGCAGATGTGGAGCCATTTCACTTCACAGAATCACTGACTCAAAGCTTCACTTCTGGAACCAGTACAGTATCAGTATTACCTTCAGCAATCTGTAAAGTCACTATCTGCTACCACCTTTTAAATCATTTGTTCTGGTGATTGTATCTGCGAGCATGCTTTTTTGCAAATGGCGATTCTCTTTCACAAATAAAATCACATTTGGATCTTGCATCTGGAGTTCCCCTTTTAAATACTGAATCTGGGTGCCCACTTGGGATCCTGGCATTTTTGGTAACAAAGGCCATCCAGTCTTAACCCCAGGTTATGCAGAAAGACACAATCAAAGCCCTCCCTGGGACAGATGGCCATCCAGCCTCTGCTTAAAGACCTCCAAAGAAGGAGATTCCACCACACTCCAAGGGAGTGCATTCCACTGTCGAACAGCTCGATCAAGAAGTTTCTCCTAATGTTGAGGTGGAATCTCTTTTCCTGTAGCATGCATTCATTGTTCGGGGAGCAGCAGAAAACAAGCTTGCTCCATCCTCAATAGGGCGTCCCTTCAAATATTTCAACAAGGCTATCATATCACCATTTAACTTTCTCCTCTCCAGGCTAAACATCCACAGCTCCTTAAATCTCTCCTCATATGGCATGAGTAATCCTCCCAAAATTGCAATCTGGATGTGCCCAGAAGGCTACCTCTGGCTTTGAAAATAGACAGTGCTTGATACTAAACAGTGCAGGGGACAACCAAATTTCAAAAGGTATCTATTGTTCCTGGAAGCTTCCAGGAAAGATAATTCATTGTTCTTGGCCAGAAAAAAGTGGCCAGTCCAGTGACTCTGCCGTACCCTGATTTTCAAGGCCAAAAACCTTTCCCTGCAAAAGCTTCCCCTGGGTTTTCCAGTGGGATAGCCCCTTCACCCATGCAAGGCATCATGTTCAGTTCACCAAGGGATGAACATGCCTGCCCACGCCTGCCCTTCGACAGAACATTGTGCATCTCGTGGTGGCTCCTTTCTTGCATTTGCCAAATCTGTCCTTCCTATCTCCCCTTTCAAAACCTGTGGGTTTCAGGCCAGAATAGGAACAGGTGCAAAACCTTGATGGCAAGACCAGCACTATGCAGGTTTTTAAAAAACGGATCACACTGGAAGAAAAGAGGAGCAAACAGGTGTGTTTACACTCTGGAAAGAAAGGATAAACCACAGGCTTCAATGGACAGCTCCAGAGATGGGATTCCATTGTTGTGAACTCTCCAAAGTAACTTTTCTCCCAGCTATGAAACTACCTAATTTATTTAAATGGTGGGGATGTAACAAAAAGGTATGGCAACCCACTTTCTTTCTTCCTATTCAATTCTTTCCCTTCCAATTAAAGACTTTGGAAACTGTCAACTGTCTTTGGGGTAAATTTGCATGGAATTCCAGGGCGAGCATCTCATTGCAGCAACTGGGACTATTCCTCTTTCCTTCTTTCTCCCAGGATGTATCCACACTGAACAAATAATGCAGTCTGACATCGCTTTAACTGCCATGGCTCAATGCCACAGAAGTCTGTGAATTTTAATTTTGTGGGAGTTCTGGTGCCACAACAAACTACAAATCGAAGGAGTACATAGCATGGAGCCATGGCAGCGAAAGCAGTGCCAGACTCAATTATTTCTGCAGCGTGGCTGCAGCCATTTTCTTTTAAAGTTAATGCCATGCTTTAAAAGGAGGGGGAGGATATTGGCTGTCATTCCAAATCCAGGGATGCAAAAATAATTGATTTAGCCAGATCTGAATTCATTTTAACTGGCCCTTGCACAGAAGGAAAAAAGGTTCAAATTCAAGATGGATGTGGTGGTGGAGGGCCAGAGTTGTGCCCCCCAGAAGCAACTTTTAAAGGAAAGGAGTGCCAAGATTCTCTCCTCTCTCCCTGGAGAGATGTCAACAGCACTAACTGACTCCTGAGTTATCTCAAAGCATCCAGAAAACAACAGCATTAAAGACACTGATAAAGTCTAGTCTGTGCCAGCCAAAGAAGCCAGCTGTGAGCTCACTGGTTAGACTCATGGGACTGGGTTGCCACCCTTAAGACAGAAAAGTTAGCAATAACAAGAACATTTCTATACCACTTACCGATATACTAAGCGGTTTACAAAGTGCACTGTATATACTCATGTATAAGTTTAGAAATTTTAAGTCAAAACATTGACCCAAAAATCTGAGTCAACTTATCCATGAGTCAATGTAAGTACTGTACCTTAACTCTCATAAAAACAGAAAACATCCCCTGGTGAAAGGCAAGAGTGTCATCTGTCCTGGAAGCCCTGTCCTTCCTCTGTTCCCTCATCCATCCTTCAGTGTGAACACAAACAATTATGCCCCTTGCAATTCTGTAAGTTCTTTGGCATACGGCTGGCATCCTTGCGTTACATGCCCTTAGGTTTTATCCCTGACTTATCCATGGGTCATATCAAAAAAGCATAATTTTGGCCCCAAAACCTGTCCTCAACTTATTTCCTCTTCCTTATTTCTTGCTGTTTTTGTTGTGTGCTTTCAAGTCATTTCAGCCACTACGGCAAACCTATCATGGGGTTCTCTTGGCAAGATTTGTTTCGAGGTTTGCCATTGCCTTATCATTGACCACAGTATCAACTGGATGTAGCAATGAAGGTGCTTCACTTTATAGCAGTAAAGACTTACTGCTCTGGAATAGGAATGTTAATGTCTGACCACCAACTAATGTTTCAGAAGAGTGTGCAGTTCTTTACTGGATCATCATTGCCTTTCCCTGAGGCTGAGAGTATGCAACTTGCCCAAGGTCACCCAATGGGTTTCATGTCTGAGCGAGGATTTGAACCCTAGTCTCTAGAGACATTATCATTTAACACTCTGACTACAATGCCTCACTGGCTTCTACTGACAAAGATTTAGACAGATCTCCATCTGGCTTCTGAAGAAGGGACTTTATACACATTTATTGTATTAAATGCTTCTGAAACTATGTTAAAATACAGGCTGAGCCTCCCCTATCCGGAATTCCAAAATCCAAAATCATTGGCACATGTGGCTGAGATAGTGATACCTTTGGTTTCTGATGGTTCAATGTCCACAAACTTTGTTCCATGCACAAAATTATTTAAAATATTGTGTATAAAATTACCTTCAGTATATGTGTTTAAGATGTACAGTGGTCCCCCGGGATACGAATCCCTCGGGATCCAAAATCCCCGGGACCCGAAACCGCTGGGGCCGGAAAAACAGCCCCGGCCAACGAAAAAAAAACCGGACGCTTTTAAACCCGGACGCTTTGATTAAAGTGGTCCCCCGGGTAACGAATGACTTCCGGGTTACGAAGGTAATCCCGGAACGGATTACCTTCGTAACCCGGGGAACCACTGTATATGAAACATTACAGTTGGTTTAGAGTCCCTTACCCACATCTCATTCTGTACATGCAACTATTCCAAAATCTTGAAAGATAAAAAATATCAAAATCCAAACCAGTTACAGTCCCAAGCACATAAAATAAGGGAAACTCAACCCCTTAAGACAGCCATGAGCTGGAAAGGACTTGAAGGCACACAACAAGAAGCCCACTTTATAAAAGTGCAACATGAGACACCAAATCCTTTCTCCGGACCTTCTCTACCCGATTCCTTCCCAGACCCACAGTTGCCAAGGCTCACCCCTTTTTCTTTCATGGCCTCAGTTCAAATCTGCGAGAGGAAGGTCCCATCCAGGAGGCAGGAAACTTCTGCTTTATTGCTTAGCATTTGGAGAAAAAGGAAGAAAAACCCTCCCTTTCCTTCCTTTGATGCAAAAAGGCTCAGAAGCCCCTAACCACAGCTGATATCTGCAGGAGACACATGCCTTTGCAATGCCAATGGATCTCCAAGAAGGAAGGGATGAGGATCTCAAGTTAAGCAGACCCTAAGAAAGGCTCATGTCATGTTGGTGACCCCACCATTGACAGTGCTGGCCATCATTTTCAGTTCATCATTATTTATTTACTATATTTTTATGCCTAGTTTCTCCCAGGGTGACCATAGGATGCCTGGTCCAGGACAGGACCTACATTTCAATTTTCTGTCCAGGAGGAATTTCAGAATGTCCTCCATTTTCAGCATCACTGAAGCATGAATTTGCATTTCTATGAGTGTTTTCATCCTTTGCTTTGTAAGGTCCCCCATTTATTTTGAATGACCTACATTTTGAGGTGCCTTGTCCTCCTTAGCATTCCAGGACAGGGCCTAAGGAAGCTTCCACATTTTTAACAAGACTCAAGAATTTGAAATGGTCTATAGACTAATTCAATAAATCATCCATCCATTCATAATAAGACTAGAGATAACTTTCTATATTAAAACAGGGGCAGAGGGCTGTGTGTGTGTGCCTTCGAGTTGCCTGTCAACTTATGGCAACCCCATGAATTTTGTAGGGTTTTCTTAGGTAAGGAATCCTCAGAGGGGGTTTGGCCAGGTCTTTCCTCTGAAGCCATGGAAGTTATAGTGGAATCATACTGCCATAACTTAGTAGTGCAGTGCATCCCCTTGACCTGCAATGGAGCATTCTACCTCTACCCAAACTAGAGTAGAGCTGGAATGGTGTAGTGGTTTAAGTGGCTATGACTCTGGAGAATAGGGTTCGAATCCCCTGCTCAGCCATGGAAACCCACTGGGAGACCTTGGGCAAGTCACACACTCTCAGCCTCCAAGGAAGGCAAGGGCAAACCTCTTCTGAACCTTGCCGAGAAACCCCCATGGTAGGGTCACCATAAACTGGAAACAACTTGCAAGGCACACAACAACAGCAACAACACTGGTTGGTTTCAGAAGCAATGGGCCACTGTTGTCTCAGCATAAAATTTAAGAAGCAAGAGCTACCATCATCCGATCTAAGAATTTGGGCCAAGGGAGAGTCTTGCATGTTGGTGGCCTGAGGGAGGGTCGCCATAAATCGGAAAAGACTTGAAATTACACAATAAAAAGCAACCTAAACTACACAGATTAACATGTAAGTGCAACCAAAAGTCACACAGTCTATATACACCCCACTCTCTTCCATGCCAGCATTCTCTCATAGATGCTGGCAAAACCTCAGGAAAAAACTCTTCTAGAACATGGCCACACAGCCTGAAAAACCCACAAAAAAACTAACCTAAACTACAAATCCCAGTATTCCATAGGGTGAAGCTATGACAGTTAAAGAGGTATCCAGCAGCTATAAATTGTCCAGTGGACTCCTGAGCAACACGCTATCTGTG
Organism: Urosaurus nigricauda; assembly: GCA_034509955.1. Lineage (NCBI taxonomy): Eukaryota > Metazoa > Chordata > Lepidosauria > Squamata > Phrynosomatidae > Urosaurus > Urosaurus nigricauda. The sequence goes on from JAOEGL010000004.1 coordinate 2,636,019, forward strand.
TGAAGTCACTCCGCAGACAGATTCTGCTCTTTCCATGTGTAACAAAATACACACAAACCCCTTTCTCTAGATTTCTGCAAGAGCACAGATTAAATCATCCTACAGAGCTGTTGCTGGATCATTTATTTGCCAATGACTGCCAGAAGTACTTGCAAATGGGCCAGAACTTTTGCAGAAATAGTCTATGATAGATAGATTGATTGATAGATAGATAGATAGATAGATAGATAGATAGATATTCAAGCTGTGGATGTTTGACTCCATAGATAAGGGATTTGTGCACAGGGAGGGGTGACTGTGCTTTAAAAGTACTCAAGGAAGAACTAATCCAGATTTAACTTCAAGTGAGAATGTGACACCCCCCTCCCCCCAGAATGCCATGATGGCTCTAAATCTATTTATTGACTGCTTCCAAAATTGCTGTTAATTATTGGGGGTTTTTTTCTGTTAATTAGCCTGCAATAGATTGCTAATGATATATAGGCTACAAGTTGCAAGTGTGAATTCCACACATTCCATCTTGCATTTTCTCAAGTCACCCCCTGCAATGGGAAATCTTTTCAATAGGAAAAGATTTAAGGACAGCACTGAGCCATTTCTGAATAATGTATGATCTATTCTGCTTGTTTTACTTCCCACAATAAAAAAATACCTAGAGTCCGGTTACGCAATGTGGGGGATAATAGGGATTGTAGTTTGACACACTAAATGAACTTCTGGTGCTACAAATAACCCAAAGTGGGCTTAAATGTGTTTTGTATGTCTTTGTGTGCTTGTGTTTTGTATGCGTCTTTGTGCTTGTGTGTACATTATTATAATTATAATTATTATTATTATTACCATCATCATTATCATCATCATCATCATCATCATGAAGACAAAGGCTTTCATGGCCAGAATCCATAGGTTTTTTTTGTGGGTTTTTTGGGCTATCTGGCCATGTTCCAAGCCTTTTTCTACAACATGGCCACATATAGCCTGAAAACCCCACAAAAAACTATTAGTAGTACGGTAGTAGTAGTTGTTGTATCCTGATTTTTCCCCAAAATTGGGACTCAAGATGGTTTACAATCTAAAAGCACTTAGAAATTTACAAAAGTATATCCCTTCAAGTCATCTGTTGACTTATGGGGGACTCTTTCATTGGGTTTTCTTTGGTGAGGAACATTACGAGGTGGGTTTGCCAGTTCCTTAATGGCCTGTTAAAAATACCAGTGTAGCAACACAACTTATAGCTTGGGGGGAAGTGTTGAAGGGCATTGGCCCTCCAAATAAAAATTCTGCTCCCTAATAAAATCCCATAGACAACACACCGAAAACTGTTGATGCCTAGGAATATTTGCTGAGCTTGCATACTCTTCCTCCCTTTGCATGCACCATTTCTTTGGGCATCTAAAACTCTTTATCTCCAAAATGCTCAGCTGACAAGTCATGCAAGGCTAGAAATTTGGGGACCAAAACAAAATGTCATGGAGGGGGATTCAGAATTCTTAGTTATGAATAAATAAACTACACCCCCCAGGTACTCCCCCCTGTAGCAGTCTGTTTCCCAGTCTAAAATACCTTAACACCTCTGCAAGACATCACTCGGAAAATACCCAACAAGTGGCAAAAACGGTTATAAAGTTATTATGTGGGTATAACTAGGATTCCGTTTTCGGTGACCTTGGCCGCAAGTCACACTCTCTCAGCCTCTGGAGAAAGCTATGGCAAACATCCTCTGCACAAATCTTGCCGAGAAAACCACAAGATAGTGTGGCCTTAGGGTCTCCATAAGTCGGAAAGGACTTGAACCACAGAACAGCTGATAGAAAGTGAGCCAATCCAACTGCAACCGCAACATAACACTGATCATGCCGATTGTGGACGATGGGGTTCATTTTCAACTTTTGGAGATTTTGCTGCCCCTTTATTATAGGTGTGTGTGTGTGTTTCTAAAATCACTGGTGTTTAAAAAACTTAAACAATTCTTGTTCTTGTGCATGTCAACTTACTGTGATTGGGAAGCTACCTGGCATCCCAATTTTGGAAGGAAAGCAGCATTTAAAAGAATAATTATATAATAAAAATCACATGCTCTCAGCCTCAGGGGAAGGCCATGACAAACCTCCTCTGGACAAATCTTGCCAAGAAAACCCCATTACAGATTTGCCTTTGGGTCACCTTATGAGGGAAAGGACCTGGAGGCACACAACCACAACCACCACAACGCCCCACTATGATATTCATGGGGTAGCCATAAGTCCGCAAGCAAACGCAAGGCACATACTCAGGCATGCCATTGCCCTGGCTCTCCATTCTTTGTAAGAAAAAAGTCTTGCAGAACTTTTAAGAGGCAAACAGATTTATTGCAACCCATGGAAAAGGCAGGCCAGTTCACAAAAGGCTGGGCCACCATAAATCTGTCCGCCTTTGACAGGCCACAAAGGTGCTTTGTTGGTTTTGATGTCAAGGATTAAGAAGAAATTAGTCTCCCTTTTTGTGTTTGTGTGGTTTATGGAGTAGCCAAGATTGTTCCTGAAGAGGCCATTGAAAGGAGAGCCCTTGTGCAAGAGAGAGCCAAGGAATCCAGGAGTGGAGACTCTGAGCCTTTCCGCACTCCGCAGTTATACCACTCTGGTTCCACTTTAACTCCAGAAGCTTCGTGGAAACCTGGGATTTGGAAATAATTACATGTTGTGGTGGTGGTGGTGGTTGTGTGCCTTCAAGTTGTTTGTGGCTTATGGCGACCCAAATCATGGGGTTTTCTTGGCAAGATTTGTTCAGAGGAGGTTCGCCATTGCCATCCTCTAAGGCTGAGAGAGTGTGACTTGCCCAAGGTCACCCAGTGGGTTTACATGGCTGAGTTGGCATTCGAACCCTGGTCTCCAGAGTCACAGTCCAACACTCAAAACAACTACATCACACTGGCTCTATTATTATTATTATTATTATTATTATTATTATATATCCCACCGGTCTCCCAATATAGGGACTAAACAGTAAATGCAAAACTGCAATTTAAAAACAATTATGCTAAAGCATTAAAGAAAGTGTAAAGTTTAAAGAAAACAATAGAAAGTTTGGTGAGCAGCACTTAGCGCTGGAAACTTTATATTTTTATTTTTAATGCTTTTGCATTTTTTTAAAATTGTAGTTTAGTGAGGAGCACTTAGAGTTCTAAAGTTTATATTGCTTTTTAGGTTTTACATTTGTATTTGTTTAATGCTTTTGCAATGTTTTTAAGACTGTAGTTTAGTGAGGAGCATTTAGCATGACTAGGGACTCTGAAGACCAGGGTTCGAATCCCAGTTCAGCTGAAGTCCAAAACATCTAGGCAACCAAAGTTTGAGAATCACTGGGTTAAAACATTTAAAACAGTTAAAAGAAGCAGCAAGACACATTGAAACAATCTACATTTAAAATTTGGTTTAAAACTTACAATTTTGCAAAGTTACGAGTCTGATCCGTCAAACACAACTGAGGACTTGGGGTGGGAGGGAGTTTCCTCCAGATGTTTTGACCTTCAGCTCCCAGAATCCTCAGCCAACAAGGCCAATCCTCGAGGATTCTGGGAAATGAAGCCCAAACTATCTGGAGCACCAAAGGTTGAGGAGCTCTGAGACTTGGGAGATCAAGCTTCTAGTCCTTATGGAGCCATTAAATTCACTAGGAGACTGGCCTCTTTCTTTCTTTCTTTCTTTCTTTCTTCCTTCCTTCCTTCTTGGCCCACCTCACAGGGTTGTTGCTAAGGTGCAAAGGTTGGTAATTGGGGGAGAAAGCAAAAGAAGGCTAGATAAAAATGTTCAGTAATGGAGAAGATGGTCTGCAGAAGGGATTTACTCCACTTGGTTTGAGCACTGGAATACAGCTGCATCCGCACTGCAGAACAAATGCAGTTTTTACACCACTTTAACAGCCATGGCCCCATGCTATGGAATCCTGGGATTTGTAGTTAGTGGTGGCACCAGAGCCCTTCTGGCAGAGAAGGCTAAACGTCCCACAAAACTACCCATCCTGGACTTCCATAGCAGTTACAGTGGTGTCAAACTGCATTCATTTTTGCTGGTTTGTTCTGGAGCTGAGAGTGTGTGACTCACCCAAAGCTCGCCCTGGGAGACTTTGGCTGAGTCACAGACTCTCAGCCTCAAAAGAAACCCCACCAGAGGGTCGCCGTAACGAAGAAACTACTTTTTTTAGTGTTGATGATAAAACAAATCAAGGAAACAAACGATACAAAGTTCTCCAACAAAGAGTATCAAGGAGATACAAATGACTGAAAGATACACAGTAGTACCAAGGGAGAAGAGGACCCAACTCCTTTGGGGAGAGTCGGGGGCTGGCTTTCCCCTTCTTTGGAGGAAGACTCCCGGAAAAAAGGGGGGGATCTCCTCCAAGGGACCGATCCTGGGGACCGATCCTGCAACCCTTTGGGGAAGAAACCAGAAGAGGAAGAGGAAGAGAGGGGCCTCTGTATTATTGGTGGGAGGGGGGTGTCTCTCATTTTATCCCTTGAATGGGGGGGGGTCTCCTTGTATTGCTGCACTTCTTCCTGTATTCCTGGGTCTCCCCCTTGTATTAAAAGGGGGGGGGGGTCCTGTGGCATTTCTCAGGGTCCCTCCTGTATTACTGGGGACCCCCTTGAATCACAGGAGGATCTCTCTGTTATTACTGGGGGGCTCTCCCTGTATTACTGGGGGTCCTGTCTCATTCCTGGGACTCCCTCCAGTATCACGGGGGGGGGCTCCCCCTACATTTGAGGCGGTCCCCTCTCTTTTACTGGGGGGGGGGTCTACCATGTCTTATGGGGGGGCTTTCCGGGAGGGGGTCACCCTGTATTCCTGGGGTTCCTGTTGCATTCCCTCCATTTCAGGGGTTCCCCCTGTATTCCTGGGGTGGGGGGTGTCCCTGTGGGGTTGCCAAGGGGTCCCCCCCGTGTGCCTGCTTAGCCCGGGGCCCCTTCTTTCCCCTGAGCCCCCTCTGCCCCCCAACGGAGCCCCCTGCCCCGGGCGGCCCGCTTACCTGCCTTACCTGCCTTACCTGCCTCACCTGGCGGCGCCTTCTTCTTCTCTGGGGCTGCTGCTGCTGCGGGCGGCTCTTCTCTTCTGGGCTGGGCGAAGGGGGCAGCCCCTGCGGAGAAGGCTGCTTCCTTGGGCGGGGTTTGCCTTGGCAGCCCTCCCCCAGACTCAGGCCGCCCCTCCCCACAGAACTCCCCACTCCTGCTGCTGCTGCTGCTCCGAGAGATGGGAATCTTACCATACCTGTCTGGGACTTTGAGATACTGTACCAGGCAAAACTGGGATAGTGGGGAAGATCTCTGGCTGCGTTCACACTGGAGAAAGAAACCAGTTTAAGTGCCATGGCTCAATGCTGTGAAATTCTGGGAATTGTAGTTTGTTGTGGGGCCCAGAGCGGAGCGGAGCTCCGCTCTGGACCCCACAACAAACTACAATTCCCAGAATTTCACAGCATTGAGCCATGGCACTTAAACCGGTTTCTTTCTCCAGTGTGAACGCAGCCTCTGATTCAAAACTCTGGTTTCCCGGGATTCTGGCACTTCTCCTGACTCTGAGCCCATGCAGCTACATTCAGTTGTTTCAGCTGCTGCTTTGTGTCAGTTCCTTCTTCATAGGGTTTCTTTACAGGTTTATTCATAGGAATCCTAGAGTTGGAAGAGACCCCAAGAATGGCTACCCAGACCAACCCCCTTTTGTCATGCAGGAACACCCCATCAAAGCATCCCCGTTGACACATGGCCACCCAGCCTCCGCTTAAAGACCAAGGCTGGGAATTTCAGCACGGAATAAGTAAAGAGATAGTACAGGAATACAATGCAGAGAAATGTAAGGTTCTGCACTTAGGGAGGAAAAATGAAATGCACAGATATAGGATGGGGGACACCTGGCTGAATGAAACTACGTGTGAAAGGGATCTAGGAGTCCAAGTAGACCATAAGCTGAACATGAGTCAACAGTGCGATGCGGCAGCTAAAAAGGCCAATGCAATTTTAGGCTGCATCAATAGAAGTATAGTGTCTAGATCAAGGGAAGTCATAGTGCAGCTCTATTCTGCTTTGGGAAACACTGTGGTCCTTCCAAGCCCAAATGAACTCATGATTCTTTACTGAAAGCCATTCGGGCCTAATTGCTTTTATGCAAAACCCTCATCTGCCCATGGTTTTACATTGTTTTCAAGTACTTTTAACATCTGTTCTAATGTTTCTTTTGACTTGTTAAATTGTTTAAAATGTTTTTAGCCGGATAGCATTTGTTGTTAACTGTTGACATTGCTTTCAGTGGGTGAGCTCATTTTTATTGTACCACCTGCTGCCCTGAGATCTTTAGAATGAGGACAGCATCAAAATCTTTTAATAAATAACATTAAGTCAGCATGCAAACATTAAAACAAGCAGAGATAAACGTAGGATCTAGTGTACTATTGTAGTTTGAGCGTTGGAGGTGTTGCATCTGAAATACTGACTGGGCTTTAATCTGCACTGCAAAAATATTACAGTTTGGTATCACTTTAACACCCATAGCTCAGTGCTATGGAATCTTGAGTTTTCTAGTTTGGTGTGGCACCAGAGCTCTCTAACAGAGAAGGCAGAATGCCTCACAAAACTGCAAACCCCAGAATACCATAGCATTGAGCCATGGCAGTTACAGTGGTGTCAAATTGCATCATTTCTGCAGTGCAGATGCAACCTAGGACTCTGGGAGACTAGATGCAAATTCCCATTTGGCCATGGAAAACCCTAGGCCAAATAGGCAAGTCTCACACTCGGAGGAAGGCAAAGGCAAACTTCCTTGGAATACATCTTGCCAAGAAAACCCTGTGATAGATTTGCTTTAGTGTCATAGAATCAGAGAATCATAGAGTTGGAAGAGACCACAAGGCCATCCAGTCCAACCCCCCTGCCATAATAATAAGCTGAAAATGGCTATAAGGCACACAAAGCCAACATAGATTAATAATAATAATAATAATAATAATAATAATAATAATAATAATTTTTATTTATAGCCCGCCCCTCTGAACAAACAATTGGGGTGGGTTACAACAGAGTTAAAACAGTACAAAATTAAAAAGAAAAACATGCTGTACTTGCATACCCTCTCCATATCACAGAGGAAAACTAGGACAAATGTGGCCAAGCAACATGAGAGTGTGGTCAAGGTGGCAAAAATTATCAATGAGTGAGAAACTGGGATATTTTAAAAGCAACTGATAAAGTGGGAAGGCAGCAGATGAACTGGGGCTATAGTTTTTTGTGGAGCTTTCTGATGCTGGCGAAACGTCAGAAAGGAACTGTTCCAGAACATGGCCACATAGCCCGAAAGCTCCACAAAAACTATGGATGCCAGCCATGAAAGCCTTCAGCTCCACATTGAATTGGGACTCTTTGTTAAACCAGGACTTTTGGAAGGTCTGCATTTAGCTGCATAAGTCCCTATCCAGGATGAGACATCTCTGAGACCCCTTGTCCTCCACTGTTTTGCTCATGTCCTGGAAATTCAGACCCATGACGTCTCTGACTGAGTTTGTCCATCTGACATGTGGCCTTCCTCTCTTTCTGCATCCTTCCGCCTTTCCTAGCAGTATTGTCTTTTCTAATTATTCATGCCTTCTCATGATGTGGCCAAAGTGCAACAGTCTCAGTTTGGTCATCTTGGCTTCCAGAGTGTTTGAACTTGCTGTGTTCTCAGACCCATTCACTTGTGTTTTTGGCTGTCCATAAGATCCTCAGCACTCTTTTCCAGTTCCACATCTCAAAGGAATTAATTTCCTTCTTGTCAGCTTTCTTCACTGTCAGTCTCTCATGTCTGTACATGGTGATGGGGAATAAAATGGCTTGGACAATTCTAAATTTAACACAATGGCATAGTAATGTGGTGTCCCTCTTGAGTTTCTCGAGGCCAATTCCATCCTGGACCCTTTTCAGTCTGGTTTCCACCCATGGCACTCTACAGAGACAGCCCTCACCAAGATCTCAAATGACCTCTTGCAGGCCAAGGCGAATGGCCTCAATTCTATTCTCATCTTTCTTGATCTGTCTGCAGCCTTTGACACCGTGGACCACTGTCTCTTACTTGACTTACTTTCTAACCTCGGGTTCTCTGACTCTGTTCTCAACTCGTTTAAATCTTATCAGACAGATCTTCTGCAGTGGTCACAGATGGCCAGACCTCTTCCTCTGTCCCCTTATCTGTTGGAGTTCCTCAGGGCTCTGTCCTGGGTCCCCTTCTGTTCTCTCTATACACACTGTCCCTTGGTAAAGTCATCAGTTCTTTTGGTTTCTCCTATCGTCTGTATGCCGATGACACTCAGCTGTATCTCTCAAGCCCTGACCTTTCGCCGGGGCTTGGACAGCAAGTCTCCTCTTGTCTGGCTGCCATCTCTCAGTGGATGCGGCATCGGCGCTTGAAGCTCAACATGTCTATGAGAAGAGGACCCGGAACAATGGATGCAAGCTCCAGGAAAAGAGATTCCACCTCAACATTAGGAGAAACTCCCTGACAGTAAGGGCTGTTTGACAGTGGAACACACTCCCTCGGACTTTGGTGGAGTCTCCTTCGTTGGAGGTCTTTAAGCAGAGTCTGGATGGCCATCTGTCGGGGATGCTTTGACTGGGAGTTCCTGCATGGCAGAATGGGGTTGGACTGGATGGCCCTTGGGGGTCTCTTCCAACTCTATGATTCTATGATTCCTTGAACTTCCTTAGTAATTGTTCCAAGTTCATGATGTTTTCTGTTAGTAGTATACATATCTAAGATTGTTGATGTTCCTCCTATTTTCAGTCCTCCTCCTTCTGAGTCTAAACCTGCTCTTTGTATGATATTTTCTGCAGACAAATTGACCACATATGGTGAAAAAATGCAGCCCTGCCTGGCCCCTTTGCCAATTGGGAACCATTCTGTTTCTCCATATTCTGTTCTTTCAGTCGCCTCTTGTCCTGGAGATTTCTCACCAGGACTATCATATGTGTTGGCACTCCCATGTCTTTAAGAACCTTCCATCATTTTTCATCATCCATGCAGTGAAATGCCTTGCTGTAGTCTTGTCTATAAAGCACATACTGATTTCCCTCCCTGTACTGTAATTCCTTGGCCCATGTTACTTTCAATATATTGGCAAGTAGAGGCACTTCAGGTATGTGATACAAAGTCAAACCTTTCAAAGACCTGTGACGTCAAGTGTTCCTTGTTGTATACAAAGCAACCCTAAAATTTGCAAAAAAAGCTCATTATAGTTTTTATAGCAATCCTGGCCAATCGTGTCATGACGTTTATTGTGATCACTCCCATAGCAACCCTGTAAATAGATCTCCATTAAATGCACATTACACATCAAAAGATGGAGGTGTGTAGTGGGTGGAATGACAGTTATTTGTCCCTAAGACAGGAACCACAAGAAGAAAGATGAGATACCATGAGATCCAGAAACATCTCTGGATTTTTAACTGCTGAATCACATTTACTTACCTCTTAAAATATAGGTTCAGGTGATGGAGAAGATCCATAGTTTGGTACTTTGGCTTAGTCAATGATGAAGGATTATGGGAATCGTAGTGTTGTAGAAACAGCAGCTGGGGCTAGGCCCTCCTAAACCTCGGCTACTTGCAAGGCAAAAAGTAAAGGAGGGAGACCTTGGTCAGTTGCAAAACACAGTTTATTTATTTAGCTGACAGACCCAAACAGAATTAGCATTCCAAAGGATTTGGGACCCGAACAGAAGAAAAATGGTTGCATTTATACACTTTACACAAAGAAAATCATTTCTTGCTTCTCATTGGATGTTACAAACCTTAAACATATTAAAATCTCAGGCAATAGAAATTCAGAGTTCAGAATACCTTATAATGTTTAAGGGTTACATCTGCCCACCTTCCTAAAGTCTCTTGTCTCAGGAAAAAATGGCACTCTGTACAGAGAGAGCCCAGCACTTTAGTGAGGATGACTATGGATGCTTAGGCTCCTCTAGCTGCAGCCTTGGAAAAGGGCAACCTGCACTTTTTCCATTCTTACTGTGAAAAGCTTGTCAGCATTTCATTTCATCCCTTCTCACCCAGAAACCTTGCTAATGTGGCCAGTTAGCATCTATTTGCTACATTTGCACTATGGTTAGTTAAGCTACATATACTGATTATTGAAATTAATCCATCACAGTAGCTTGAAATATCTACACAGCCAAAGAATCTCTGCTTTGTTGTTGTGTGTCTTCAAGTAATTTCCAACTTATAGCAACCCTAAAATTAACCTATCACAGGGTTTTCTTTGCAAGATTTTTTCAGAGCTGGGTTGCCTTTACCTTAGGCTGAAAGAGTGTGACTTGTCCAAGGTCCTTCTTTGGCTGATTGGAATTTCGAACTTTGGCTTCCAGAGTGCTTAAACCAATATGCCACACTGGTTCTCACATATCTATCTATTCGCATATCCACAAAAGAAGGCACTAAACCCAGTGTATCCAGCATTTAATCCTTCAGAACGAAAGCAACTTCCCAGCCCTCATGGTTGCAAGGAAGAAATATACAGGCAAATGTGAGGTCGAGACTTTCATGGCCAGCATCCATGTTTTTATGTGGCCATGTTCTAGAAGAGTTTATTCCTGATGTTTCACCAGCATCTGTGGCTGGAATCTTCAGGCAAACCTTTGCAAAAGGAGATTAATTGGCTTGTTCTGCATTGTGGCTCCTGTGTGCCTTCAAGCCCTTTACGACTTACAGCAACCCTAAGGCACAATTCTCAGAATGGATTATTTCTGCAGTGTGTTTGGGACCAATATTGCAAATACAGTCGGCCCTCCTTATCCATGGATTTTTTTTATCCACAGATTCAAGCATCCATTGCTTGAAAATATTTTTTAAATGTATAAATTCTGCTCTGGGCCCATAACAAACTCCAACTCCCAGAATTCCATAGCCTTGAGTCAGGGCAGGTAAAGCAGTGCAAAACTGGGTTATTTCTCCAGTGTGGATGCAGCCTTAGTTTCAGCCATTGGACAAACGAAAGGAATAATGTAAATGCAGATTCAGCCAAGGATTTGTTGCTGGCAAAGTAGAATTGTAAGCATTTGTCTTGCTCAGAGTTTTCTACAAGTATCTTGTAAGCCAAGGAGGCAATTTAAGGAAGAGAAGCGCATCAGAAAAATACAGGAGGAGTAGCTAATACCCGAGAAGACAGGATCAAAATTCAAAATGACCTGAATAGACTAGAAAGCTAGGCCAAAGCTAACAAAATGAAATTCACCACAGAGAAATGTAAGGTACTGCACTTAGGGCAGAAAAATCAAATGCACAGATATGGGATGGGGGACACCTGGCTGAATGAAACTACGTGTGACAGGGATCTAGGAGTCCAAGTAGACCACAGGTTGAACATGAAGCAACAGTGCAATGCAGCAGCTAAAAAGGCCAATGTGATTTTTGGCTGCATCAATAGAAGTATAGCGTCTAGATCAAGGTAAGTAATAGATCAAGAGAAGTAATTGCAGTACAGGAATACCTGGTTAATCTAAATGAATACAAGTCTCCAGGACCAGAAGAACTACATCCAAGGGTATTAAAAGAACTGGCAAATGTAATATTGGAACCATTGGCAATAATCTTTGAGAACTCCTGGAGAACAGGAGAAGTCCCAGCAGACTGGAGGAGGGCAAACGTTGTCCCCATCTTCAAAAAGGGAAAAAAAGAGGATCCCAACAATTATCATCCAGTTAGTCTGACATCAATTCCAGGAAAGATTCTGGAACAGATTATTAACAGAGAGTCTGTGGATATCTGGAAGATAATTCCATAATCACAAAAAGTCAACATGGGTTTCAGAGAAACAAGTCATGTCAGACAAAACTGATCTCTTTTTTTGATAAAATTACCAGCTTGGTAGATGAAGGGAATGCTGTGGATATAGTATATCTTGATTTCAGTAAGGCCTTTGACAAAGTTCCCCATGACATCCTTGCAAACAAGCTTGTAAAATGTGGGATAGACAAGGCGACTGCTGGGTGGATTTGTAATTGGTTGACTGGCCGCACCCAAAGGGTGCTCAGCAATGGCTCCTTTTCATCCTGAAGTGAAGTGACCAGTGGTGTCCCACAGGGTTCTGTACTGGGCCCAGTGATATTCAATATCTTTATTAATATCAATATCTTTATTAATGACTTGGATGACAGAATTGGGGGCATCCGGCCTCCTTTCAGCCCAGAAATCTCCTTGAGTTGGTGAGACTCAAATTTGCAGATGACACTAAACTAAGAGGAGTAGCTAATGCCCCAGAGGACAGGATCAAATTTCAATAGACAAGAAAGCTAGGCTAAAGCTAACAAAACAAAATTGAACACGGAGAAATGTAAGGTTCTGCACTTAGGATGGAAAAATGAAATGCACAGATATAGGATGGGGGACACCTGGCTGAATGAAACTATGTGTGAAAGAGATCTAGGAGTCCAAGTAGACCATAAGCTGAACATGAGTCAACAGTGTGATGCAGCAGCTAAAAAGGCCTATGCAATTTTAGGCTGCATCAATAGAAGTATAGTTTCTAGATCAAGGGAAGTAATAGTGCCACTCTATTCTGCTTTAGTCAGGCCCCACCTGGAATACTGTGTCCAGTTCTGGGCACTACAATTCAAAAAGGATATGGAGAAACTGGAGCGTGTCCAAAGGAGGGCAACTAAGATGGTGAAGGGTCTGGAAACCATGCCCTATGAGGAACGACTTAGGGAGCTGGGAATGTTTAGCCTGGAGAAGAGAAGGTTAAGAGGAGATATAGCCCTGTTTAAATATTTGAAGGGATGTCACATTGAGGAGGGAGCAAGCTTGTTTTCTGCTGCTCCAGAGACTAGGACTTGGAACAATGGATGCAAGTTACAGAGAAAGAGATTCCACTTCAACATTAGGAGGAACTTCCTGATAGTAATGGTTGTTCGACAGTGGAACACACTCCTTCCTCGGAGTGCAGTGGAGTCTCCGTCCTTGGAGGTCTTTAAGCAGAGGCTGGATGGCCATCTGTCAGGGATGCTTTGACTGGGAGTTCCTGCATGGCAAAATGGGGCTGGACTGGATGGCCCTTGGGGTCCCTTCCAACTCTATGATTCTAGGATTCTAGGATGCCAGCCACAGATGCTGGCAAAATGTCAGTAATAAACTCTTCTAGAACATGGAAACATAGCCCGAAAAACCCACAAAAAACTATGGATGCATTCGACTTCACTCAGGATGATGATGATGATAATAATAATAATAATAATAATAATAATAATAATTCCTTTGGACCTAGAGGCTGGACAAACCCATTCTTGCCAGGAGATGTGAGCTATTTGGGGAGTGTAGGGTGGGAAAATTTGGTCCATCAGGCCTCCTTTCAGCCCAGAAATCTCCTTGAGTTGGTGAGACTTCTCCATCTCCTTTCCAGACTCAAGGAGGCTCCTGTCAAAGCAAGTGGTATTGAAAATATTTATGGGCCTCTTTTTCTGATAACTGTTTCACTCCCCCTGGTTTGAATTGCTGGCTTATTTATTTTGCTTAACAATTATTTATTTTGCTTAACAATGCCGCCATCCTCAAGGCCACTCAACTGCCCGGATTGCTCTCTCCCCCCCAACATCTCAATTCTTTCTCCTTGGCACTCCTCCCAATCCTTTTGGGGGCTGAGAAGACTTGGTTTGGTTTCTTCCAGACAAAGCCAATATTTTTGTTTTTTCTTCCTTGCAAAAGGGCTTAAGGTTGACTTGCTCATTTCATTCCCACCTCCTTACTAGTAATAGTCCCATTGGGCTGCACATTGATATTAAAATCACAGCCCCCAAAAGGGCTTTTGGAGGGTGATTTCCTTCAGGATGACCCATGGCAAAAGGGAGATTTAAATATGTAAGGATTACTGGAACAATCTTTACACAATTTTAATGTGCAATATCCAGGCCATTGCTCCAGTCTCTCCCTTCAGATGCAGGTAAGAGGGACCAAAACTTCCAGATTCCTCATTCCTTGCAGTCATCTCTTTTAGCCACCTTTTTGGTTTCTTTTCACTTATTTCACTGATATCTGCACCAGCAGTGTAGCAAAAGGGGAGGCAAATTTGGGCACTGCCTCCTAAAACCTAGGGAGGAAACCAGAAACATTGCTTCAGTACCAAATTTCTGGGGCCAATGTGTGTTCATTTCCTAAATCTCATGTGGATGTCCTAAATCTTCTTTTAAAGCTGACAAAGTTGGTGACCATCACTGTTTCTTGTGGCAGGGAATCACATTGTTTGTCTGGACTGTGTGCAGAAGTCCTTTCTAACCCAACAATGGGCAGCTTCAGCCTTGGACTATGACTCTGGAGACTGACTTTGTGGCTTTCTCCAATCCTGACTTCGGCTCTGGCTTTTGGACTATTCTTTGCTGCCCATGACAGGAGACCTAGACATTATATTGTGGGATCCTCTGTGGATCAAAATCCAAAATCCACAAAACGGTGATACTTTTATTGGGCCAACCAAAATGCACAAGATGCACGTTGCAAGCTTTCAAAGTGCCATCAGGCAAACATGTTAAAATCATATGGGGGAGGGGGGTGGGCTGCACTTTCTCAAGATGTTGTTGGTGAGTTATCCACTCTTGTTTGGTATCCACTGGGGTTTAGTTCCAGGACCACTACCACCACCACCACCACCCCCTGGGTGGATACCAAAATCTATGGATGCTCAAGTCCCATTATATACAATGAGGTGGTTTTATCATTATTAATATTAATATTACTGTCGGCACTTGCTGTTCACTGGGGTTTGGTTCCAGAATCCCCCATTGATGCCAAAATCTGTGGATTCTAAAGTCTCGCTATATACAATGGGTTGTTGTTGTTATTATTGTTCCAGTAGACCCTTGGTATCAACTGGGATTTGGTTGCAGGATTTCCCATGTACAGCAACATCTGTGGATGCTCAACTCTCATTAAATACAATGGGTTGTTGTTGTTGTTATTGCAGTGGGCTCTTGGTATCCACTGGGGTTTGGTTGCAGGATCCCTCATGGATACCAAAATCTGTGGATGCTCAACTCTCATTAAATACAATGTGTTGTTGTTGTTGCTGTTGTTATTGCAGCAGGCCATTAGTATCCACTGAGTTTCATTTCTAGACCCTCAATGGATATCAAAATCCATAGATACTCAAGTCCCATTATATACAATGGGTTATTGTTGTTGTGATGATGATGATGATGATGATGATGATGATGATAGTAGTAGTAGTAGTAGTAGTATTACAGTGGGCCCTTGATATCTACTAAGGTTTGGTTCCCTTGGATGCCAAATCCATGGATGCTTAAGTCCCATTAAATACAATGGTGTCCTTTATAGAAAATGGCAAAACCAAGAGTTGCTTTTTGGAACTGATATATTTTTAAAATATTTTCAAGCAGTGGATGCTTCAATCCATGGATTAAAAAAAAATCTGTGGATATGGAGGGCTGACTGTACTGCTTTTGAGATCCACTTCGTCCTGAATCCTTGTTGCAGAAAAGAACACTGAATTTCTCAGGAAGCCTCCATGCTTTTGCATCCAGAAAACATTTGCATGCTGGTAAGGTAAAACATGTACTTTGCTATATGGCCAGCAAGGTACCCTGGATAAGTTTTCTGGAACAATAGACATTGATTGAACTGCCCTGGTTCCTTGCAACAACAGGAGGACCAGACATCCTCCTTTCCCAGGACGTGTCTTATCTTACTTTCCAACCTTCTGTCCAGAAAGAAATCCAAAATGCCCTCCATTTTGAGAATCACTACATTGTTACAAAAGGATACATTGAGGAGATACAAAAGACTGCAGCAATTTTGGACAATAGTACTAATCTCTTATGCAAGCAAAATAATACTCAGAATTCTGCAACACAGACTCTAAACATACATGGAGAGAGATATCCCAGAGGTACAAGTAGGGTTCAGAAAAGGAAGAGGCACTAGGGATCACTTTGCAAACATATGATAGCTAATGGAGCGCACCAAAGAATTCCAAAAAAGAATCAGCATGTGTTTCATAGACTACAACAAAGCATTTGATTGTTTTGCTATGGGAAGCACTCAGGGGATGCCACTACATCTGATAGTCCTGATGAAGAATCTGTACCAAGGTCAAGAGGCCACTGTCAGAACAGAATTTGGAGAAACAGAATGGCTCCAAATAGGAAAAGTGGTCAGGCAAGGCTGCATCCTATCACCTTGTTTAACTAATATGCTGAAAACATCATAAGCAAAGCAGAATTAGAATCCAAAAAATGAGGAGCAAAGATAGGAGAAAGCAACATTAGCATCCTAAGATATGCGGACAATGACACCATAATATTAGCAGAAGACATTCAGGAATTGGAACAGTTAATAAGGAAGGTCAAATATGAAAGTGCAAAGGCAGATCTGATGCTGAACATAAGGAAAATAAAAATAATGACTACAGAAGAAATACACAAATTTAATCTAGACAACAAGGAAATTGAAACACTGTAGTTAAAGAACTCTCATATCTGGGATCAATCATTGACCAGAATGGAGACTGCAAGTCAAGAAATAAGAAGACTAGGAATGGGAAGGACAGCTATGATGAAAGAACTGGAAAAGAGACTGAAGAGCAAAGACATACTAATGAGCACTAAAGTCAGAATTGTCAGAAATGTTTCTTGAATGTCCTACATTTTATGGTGCTTTGTCCTCCTTGGCGGTGACGATATCTGGTCGCATTTGCAATGGAATAGGATAATAAATTATTATTATTTGTTGCTGTTGTGTGCCTTCATGTTGTTTCCAACTTATGCAGACCCTAAGGCGAAGCTATTGTAGGGTTTTCTTAGCAAGATTTATTCAGAGGGGGCTTGCCATTGCCATCCTCTTAGGCTGAGAGAGTGTGACTTGCCCAAGGTCACCCATCACCAAACCTGTATTTGAACTAATCCAACACTCAAACCACTGGCTCTTATTTATTTATGTATTTATAATATAATAAATTGTAATAAAAGAAGAATACTAAAAGTCCAGTACAGTATATGTAATAGAGCTCTAAGGCAACCCCATGAAACAAATTTCTCTTTTCCATGAGTATTTTTAGCTTTTGTTTTTGTCATCATGCCCCACATTTTCCTTCCATTTTGCAAAGCCTTGTCCTCCTTTGCAGTTAGGACATCTCATCCTGTCCCTGTATTTGCAGTGATCAAATATAATAAAATAAGAATATTAAAAAGGATAACAAAATCCAGTATATCTAATACAGCAGTAAAGAAACCCAATAAAATTATCTTTTTATGAGTGTCTTTACCCACCATGAATCCCATTGTCGGAGAAAGGTGGGATATAATGTCTCGAACTAAATTTAAAAAATAAAATCTTAGCTTTTGTTGTTGTCATGTCCTCCATTTTCTTTCCTCATCCTAAATTTTGCAGTGCCTTTGTCCTCCTTTGGTCCCAAGACATCTGCTCGCCCTGATCCTGCCCTATAATAAAACAGAATAAAATAAAATAAAAAGGATGATACATTCTTATTACATTTAGATCATTATATTACATTATAAACAGGTGCCCAAATGTTTTTGCCTCTGTCGCGTGAGCCGCCTTGGGAGAAAGGCGGCATAGAAGAGCAATAAATAAAAATACTAATAATATATGAGTAAATGCTTATTGTATATTGTCCTCCATTTTAGCCCTGGAGGGGATGTGTAGTTTTCTGAGGCAGCAGAACTAGAGCTCTCTGTGAGGGAAAACTGGGGCAGCATTCACACTGGGGGAATATATAACCTGGTTTGGCACCATTGTCTGACTCATTTGCTATGGAATTCTGGGAGTTGGGAGTTTGTTGTGGGGCCCAGAAGCTTGTTGTCTGACTCACTTGCTATGGAATTCTGGGAGCTGGAGTTTGTTGTGGGGCCCAGAAGCTTGTTGTCTGACTCACTTGCTATGGAATTCTGGGAGTTGGGAGTTTGTTGTGGGGCCCAGAAGCTTGTTGTCTGACTCACTCTCTATGGAATTCTGGGAGTTGGAGTTTGTTGTGGGGCCTTAAGGCCCCACAACAAACTCCAACTCCCAGAATTCCATAGAGAGTGAGTCAGACAACAAGTTAAAGCGGTCCCAAACCGGGTTATATATTCCCCCCGTGTGGATGCAGCCTAGATGTGTGATATATATGTGTTTTAAACTGAGGGGAAGAGAGAGGCGCCTTGGATCACCACCAGGCCGCGCTCACTGAGGGAGGTAGTAGTAGTAGGCCGCAGCAGCAGGGCCTGGTCGGGGCCTAGTCGTGGAGGCGGCTGCTGCTGCTGCTGCTGCTGGAGCTGAATCTGATCCTCCTCCTCGACCGCGATGGGCCTCGGGGGCTCCCCTTCTCCTCCTCCTGGGCCTCCTCGGGCCCAGCAGCAGCAGCAGCAGGCGCCCACAGAGAGCCCCCCCGCCGCCGCCGCCGCCGCCGCCTCCACAGACCTCCATCAGCTCAACCGCCTCAGCGCCCAGGTCGGCCCCACAAACAAGGAGCCACCAGGCCCAGCTAGTCCTCGCCTTTCTTCACTCCTCCTTCACTTCATTCCTCCTTCTCCCTCACTCCTTTCTTGGCTCATGCTTTCCTTCTTCTTTTCTCTCCCTCTCTCCTCTTTCTTTCTTTTCTTTCCTCTCCTCCCTCCCTCCCTCCTTCCTTCTTCCTCCCTCTTCCTTTCCTTCCTTCCTCATTCTCTTCTTCCTCCCTCCCTCCCTCACAGTCTTCCACTCTTCTCCTCCTTCCTTCCTCTTTCTCATTCTTCCTCCCTTCCTTTCATTCCCTCTCTCCTTCCTTTCTCTTCCCTTCCTTCCTCCCTCCCTCCTTCCTTCCTTCCTCCCCTTCTTCCTTCCCTCCTTCATTTTCCTCTCCTTAGTTCCTCCCCCTCCCTCTATTCTTCCCTCTCCTCTCCTTCCCTTCCTTCCTTCTGTCTCTTGTCTTCCCTCCCTTTTTCCTTCCTTCCTTCCTTCCTTTCCTCCTTCCTCTTTGTCTCTTCCCTTCATCCCTCCCTCCATCCTTCCTCTCTCCCTCTCCTCCCCTTCCTTCCTTTTCCTATTCCCTCCCTCCCTTCTTTCCTTCCTTCCTCTCTCTCTTCCTTCCCTCCTTCATTTTCCTCTCCTTAGTTCCTCCCCTTCCCTCTATTCTTCCCTCTCCTTCCCTTCCCTTCCTTCTCTCTCTTGTCTTCCCTCCCTTTTTCCTTCCTTCCTTTCTTCCTTTCCTCCTTCCTCTTTCTCTCTTCCCTTCATCTCTCCCTCCATCCTTCCCATCTCCCTCTCCTTCCCTTCCCTTCCTTCCTTTTCCCCCTTCCTCCTGACATGAAGGCACACAACAACAACAACCTTGCCATTCCATTCAATGATGTGCAGAAGTTATGACTTATGAGTAACCTTAGGATGAACACAAAAGGAGTTCTGTGTGGGGTGGGATGGGACTCAGGTCAGTGGGGCAGAAGGAGACCCCATAAGGTACCATGCGGAGTGATGCCAACCTTAGTGGCGCCACTGCGCCCAGGAAATGTGGCATCCCACAAAAGCAAGATTCCCTCCAGAAGTGGGTGAGATGCAGCCCCTGTGTCTGTGTCTCCAGCCCAGGACCAGGGGGTGAATAATGGTGCAAGTGGCGCAGACCCTGCTGTGACGGCTGGAAGAGGAAAGGTGTCCTTTTTATCCTCTCTTCCCATAGTAACGGACTGAATCGGCTGGTGTTTCCATTTTGTGCGCTGAGTATAAGTGTGCGGGGTCCGGGTTTTAGCTCTGTTGCAAGGATGAAAACGAAAATAATTGACGCTGCTGCGGTCTTTTGAATTTCATATTTTTTTATTGATTAAGTCTTGACAGTGAGCCAGCGTGGCACAATGGTTTGAGCGTTGGACTCCAGCTCTGGAGACCAGGGTTCGAATCCCCACTTGGCCATGGAAATCCACTAGATAACCCTTGGGCAAGTCAAATCCTTTCAGAGGAAAGCTTAAGCAGATGAACAAATCTTGCCAAGAAAACCCCATGATAGGTTTGCTACAGAGTCCGGAATGACTTGAATTTTATTTTATTTATTTCATTTTTATGCTGCCTTTCTCCCAAAAAGGGACCCAAGGTGGTTCACAAGATAAACACACTTTAAAATTTTTATAAAATTAGTAAAAGCACACAACAACAAAGGGCTAAAGGATAAAGATTAACTTTATATAATGTTGTTGTTGTTGTTGTTGTGTGCCTTCAAGTTGTTTCCAGTGTATGGCAGCCCTTAAGGAGAACCTGGGAGCCAGTGTAGCCTAGTGGTTTCAGCATTGGATTATGGGTCTGGAGACCAGGATTCAATTCCCAAATTGCCTGTGAAACTTACTAGGTAACCTTGGGCAAGTCACACACTCTCAGCCTCAGGGGAATGCAAAGGCAAACCTCTTCTGAAGAAATCTTGCCAAGAAAACCACAAGATAGTAGGTTCGCCTTAGGGTTGCCATAAGTCAGAATAACTTGAAGGCACACAACACACACATACACAGCTGAATATTAAATGCTTAGGGGAGTAGAATGAAATATTCAAAGATGCTGGCATGCGTAAAAAGCAGATCTTGGACAAGTTGGGATGAGTTGAACTGTGACTCCCAAAACACCATAATTGGCCATACTGGATAGGAGATTCTCACAGTTGCAATTCACATTTTTCCTGGGTTTAGAAAGAGTGTTATAGGAAGAAGAAATCCCCCACAGGTTTCACGAGGTTGACATTTAATTATTTTGTCTTCTTCCAGCAATTCTCTGCTCTAACTGAAGTGGTTTTCCAGTTTCTCCAAGAACCTAAAGAGGTAATAAGTTGTCCACAGGGATGTGTGTCAAATAACATTCAGGAGTACAAGTCTAACTATGTGTTTACAAGAGGTGAGGCTTTTAATATTACTAGCCATAATTCATATTTATTAGTACAATATTTCCCCCGTGAAATAAAATGAAAAACAAGCACCTGCTTGCAGCCTCATTCTAAGAATTGTCTGCATTTTCTTTAGGGGTCTGTTCTGTAATTTTTTAAAAATAATACTGAGAAGACATGACTTGCTAGAAAAGACAATAATGTTTGGCAAGGCAGGGGGTAATAAGAAAAGAGAAAGATGCCATCGCAGATGGATAGACTCAGGTTGCTATCTTCATTGCAGAAATAATCCACTTTGACACCACTTTGCTCAATGCTGTGGGATTCTAGGAATTGTAGTTTTGTGAGACGTTTAGTCTTCTCTGTCAGAGAGCTTAAATTGAATATTATTATTATTATTATCATTGTCATTGTCATCATCCTTGTTTATATAGTGCCACTGATGCACATGGTGCTTTACAACAGAATAAAATATAACTACATCAATATAAAATACTCAAATTTGTTTTTGTTGTTGTTAACCGCCCTCAAGTCAGTATCGACACATAACGACCCTGTAAAACTAGTATACGATACTAAAAATGCAAAACTAAGACACAAAATACAGAATAAAACAGATGATCAATTATAGTAAAAAATATAGAGCATTAATCTGAAATTCAAAACAAGCTTTTAACTTAGTGTATAAAATGCAAATCTAAACTGAGAAATTAGATTCTAATTTATTCAGTAAAAAATTGCAAAACAGTGAAACTGGAATCAGTTGTGAAGACAAAATTCAGTTACTTCTTTGCTCCTGGAATCAGTGATGACAAAACGTGGAACTTTCTTGGTGACTGGTGATCCACAAGTCTGCCTATGGTGGATTCGGGTGTTTCCTTGATTTTGTCTTGATTGGCAAAAGTGAATTGAATCCAGATTCACCCAAGGATCTTTGTCGCACCCCCTGAAATTCTATCTCACACCCGCTGGGAATGTGGGCACCCTACATTGGGAATCCCTGAAGTCACATGGAGTAGTGAGGGTGTGGAAGAGGAGGGGATCTCACTGTTTCTGTTTCTCTTCCTTTGCAGATTGAAAGATTTCTGGCTCAGCTCTCTGAATTTGCCACCACAAATAAAATCAGCCTGGGTCCTTTGAAGAACATTGTCAAAAGCCTCCTCTTGGTGCCAAATGGTGAGTCTGAGCTCATGAGGTTTTCAGGAGTGTTGCTTCGCTGTCTAAAGCCAGCTGGAGAAAGGCGAAAAAGAGATCCATATTAGAATCATAGAGTTGGAAGAGCTCCCAAGGGCCATCCAGTCCAACTCCATTCTGCCATGCAGGAAGACACAACATAAAATAGTAGAATTGGAAGAGACCCACAAGGGCCTTCCAATTCAGCCCCATTCTGCCATGCAGGAAGACATGACATAAAACAGTTGAATATTAGAATCAACCCCATTCTGAAGACACCATCAAAGCCCTCCCAGGGTTGTTGGAAGTTTTTAAACAGAGCCATCCAGCCTCTGTTTAAAAACTTCCAAAAAGGAGACTCCACCATACTCTGAGGAAATGTGTTCTACTGTCCAACAGCTCTTACTCTCAGGAAGTTCTACCTAATGTTTTGGTGGAATCTCTTCATGCAGTTTGCATCCATTTTTCAGTGTCCTAGTCTCTGGAGCAGCAGAAAAGAATAATAGAATCATAGAGTTGGAAGAGACCACAAGGGCCATCCAGTCCAACCCCCTGCTATGCAGGAACTCCCAATCAAAGCATCCCTGACAGATGGCCATCCAGCCTCTGCTTAAAGACCTCTAAGGAAGGAGACTCCACTACACTCTGATGGAGTGTGTTCCACTGTCGAACAGCCCTTACTGCCAGAAAGTTCCTCCTAATGTTGAGGTGGAATCTCTTTTCCTGCAATTTATATCCATTGTTCCGCATCCTAGTCTCTGGAGCAGCAGAAAACAAGCTTGCTCCCTCCTCAATATGACAGCCCTTCAAATATTTAAACAGGGCTATCATATCTCCTCTTAACCTTCTCTTCTCCAGGCTAAACATCACCAGTTCCCTATGTCGTTCCTCATAGGGCATGGTTTCCAGACCCTTCACCATCTTAGTTGCCCTCCTTTAGACATTGTTCCCTACAGATTGCTAGAGCCAAGAGATGCATGATGAAAGCAAACAGCATTGGGTCCAGGGCAGACAATGGGGAATTTCCATTCACTTTGTTGTTGTGTCCCTTCAAGTCATTTCCAACTTAATTGAGACCCTCAGGCAAACCCATCATAGGGTGGCGCAGTGGTTAAATGCCTGTACTGCAGCCACTCACTCAAAACCATAAGGTGGCGAGTTCAAGACCAGCAAAGGGCTGAAGCTTGACTCAGGCTTGCATCCTTCCAAGGTTGCTAAAATGAGTACCCACATTGTTGGGGGGCAAATAGCTTACAGTTGTAAACCGCTTAGACACTCCTTAAGGGTATGAAGCGGTATATAAATGAAGCTGTTTGTTTTTTTGTTTTTATTCTTGGCAAGATTTGGTCAGAGATTTGTCATTGCCTTCCCCTGTGGCTGAGAGAGAATATGACTTGCCCAAGGTCACTCAGGAGGTTTCCATGGCTGAGTGGAGATTCGAACCCTGGTCTCCAGTCGTAGTCCAGTGCTGAAACCACTACACTGCACTGGCTGTATATCCTTTCAAAGATATAGCTGGGTTAGTCTGTAGAAACAGTATGTGGAGAGATCTTGTAGCACCTTAGTGACTAACTGAAAGAAAGAAACTGACGCTGCCAGTTTCTTTCCTTCTATTTCTTTTATCTCCCTATATACCCTTGCCTGAAGGCTGAGGTCTGCTGGACCTCAGTTGTCCTAGCAATGGGACCAATGCCCTCCATGAAGATATAGGAGAGGGCCTTCCCTGCTGTGGTACCCCATTTGTGGAATGCTTTCCCCTTGCAGGCCTAATTTATACTGACACTGACTTCCTTCTGATAGAATCATAGAATCATAGAAATTTAGAGTTGGAAGAGACCACAAGGGCCATCCAGTCCAACCCCCTGCCGTGCAGGAACTCCCAATCAAAGCATCTCCGACAGATGGCCCTCCAGCCTCTGCTTAAAAACCTCCAAGGAAGGAGACTCCACCACCCTCCGAGGGAATGTGTTCCACTCTCCAACAGCCCTTACTGTTCCTCCTAATGTTGAGGTGGCATCTCTTTTCCTGGAGCTTGCATCCATTGTTCCACGTTCTAGTCTTTGGAGCAACAGAAAACAAGCTTGCTCCCTCCTCAATGTGACATCCCTTCAAGTATTTAAACAGGGCGATCATATCACCTCTTAACCTTCTCTTCTCCAGCCTAAACATCCCCAGTTCCCTAAGGCGTTCCTCATAGGGCATGGTTTCCAGACCCTTCACCATTTTAGTCGCCCTCCTTTGGACACGCTCCAGTTTCTCCACATCCTTTTTGAATTGTGGTGCCCAGAATTGGACACAGTATTCCAGGTGGGGCCTGACCAATGCAGAATAGAGTTAACCTGATGCCAGGTTAAATGCCAAGACCTTTTACTAAAGCCTTTATTAGTTGATGTCTTCCAGTATGTACAGTGGGTCCTTGATACCTGCTGGGGTTTGGTTCCAGGACCTTGGATAACCAAATCTGTGAAGGCTTAAATCCCATTAAATATAATGGTGTAATAAAATGGTGTCACTTGTATAAAATTAGCCTTCTCCATCTCGGCTCCTAGCCTCTGGAACTCTCTGCCCACTGAGCTCCGTCAGGCCGCCTCCCTCGATGTATTTAAAAGGGGATTAAAAACACATCTGTTTAATTATGCATACCCCTGATACTCTGATCCCCCCCATGTCGGTTTCATACCCCCCCTACACTGTTTTAACACTGTTTTAATACTGTTTTAATGTTGTAATTTTATGTGATTGTTGTATTGTTTGTTTTTATGCTGTGCACCGCCCTGATCGTAGGAAGGGCGGTATACAAATAAACATTATTATTATTATTATTATTAAATGAAAGTTTGGTGTTTTTGGAACTTATACATTTAAAAAATATTTTTAAATTGTGGATGCTTGAATCCATGGATGCTTAAGTCCCCCTAGGGGACTGCAATGTTCCCACCCTGATTGTAAGGTTAAACGAAGATAAGATGAAACGTATATCAGTCAACTGCTTCCCTAAATTACAAATCCCAGGATTCTGTAGGATGAACCCATGACAGTTAAAGTGGTGTCAAACTGCATTATTTATACAGGGTCGCTGCACCTCTTGTTTGCTTCTTTGGTATCGTTCTATGTGGTAGCTGTTGCAGGTTTTGCTGCTGATTCTTTCCATTTTATGCAATGTTTGTCCTAGGTGCCCTGAAGAGAGCTTTGTCGGCTGAGCAAGTCCGAGAAGATCTTATCACCCTGGGTAGGTCCTTTTTCATGTGCCTCCGGTCATTCTGGAAAGCGTCTGCCGTCCATTCTCCTGTTTAACTGTGTTGAATTTCTCCTGCAGGGCTGAGTGAGGAGAAGGCCAGCTATTTCGAAGAGCAGGTACAAGTTGCATTCCTTTCACTCTGGAATTTGGGACTGTGGGCAGACATTCATTTTCTCAGCAGCCCAGTCACTCAAAAAGACGCTTGCCTTGTCCGTGCGCTCGTTTGTTCAGTTTTTCCCCACCATTCCCCTGGCAGAGATCCCAAATTAAAATGAAACAAACCCAAGTATATAGTTTGCCATTGTTGCCTGCCTTCAGGTCATTTCTGACTTATGGAGACCCTAAGGGGAACCTATATTGGGGTTTTCTTGGCAAGATTTGTGCAGAGGAGGTTTGCCATTGCTTTCCCCTGAGGCTGAGAGTGTGTGACTTGTCCAAGGTCATCCAGTGAGTTTCATGGTTCAGCTGAGAATCACTCTGGTCCCTAGAATCCTTTTTCATGTCATTCTGGATGCATCCACCATCCATTCTTCTGTTTACCTGCATGTATCTTAGCTCTCAAGATACTATGCATAATATATAATAAAACATCTTATTATGTATTTGCAAATATTCAAAAATTCAGAAAAATTCTGAAATCCCAAACACTTCCGCTCCCAAGCATTTCAGATAAGGGAGACTCCCACCTGTATTAAAACTGGCACTTAAAAACCAACCTAAACGATAATGTCCTAAGAACTGGAATCATTATTTAAATCAGTTTCATGTCACTCATATCAACCCAGGTAAAATGGCCACATGAATAAAGTTTTGACGTTATTGTTGTTTTGCAATCTCCCCTAGTGGAAGAAAAGCGCTCCCACCCTCTCGCGCCTGGCTGTGGGGCAGACCCTGATGGTTAACCAGCTCCTGGACATGGAATGGAAGTTTGGAGGTAAGTAGTTTTGTCCAATAAACGTTTTATGGATTTTCGATGATACTATACATCTACCTAGTTTTAAAATGCCTCAGCATTTTTACCCTATTTTGATTTGCTCAGAAGTTTTGTATGTTTTTAGGCTGCATCTGCACTCAGAAATAATGCAGTTTGACACCATTTTAACTGCCAAGGCTCAGTGCTATGAAATCCTGGGATCTGTAGTTTGTTGTGGCACCAGAGCTTTCTGACAGAAGGCTAGATAGTTCACAAAATTACAAAACCTGGAGTGAGCTATGGCAGTTAAAGCAGTGTCAAACTGGAGTATTTCTGCAGCAGAGATGCAGCCTTAAGTTTCTTGGTTATTTTGTCTGAAATTTTAAAATGGGCTTTGTATGCTACCACTCTAGGGATGAGAGATAGTGTTGTGCAATGTTTTGGGTATTGGGGTAGGACTGGAGACCAGGGTTTGAATCCCAGCTTAGTCATGAAACCCAGTGGACTAGTCATACTGTCTCAGCCTCAGAGAACAACAATGGCAAACCCCTCTGAAGAAACTTGCCATGAAAACCCCATGATAGGATCACCTTAGGGTTGCCATAAGTCAGAAATGACTTGAAGGCACACAACAACAACAAACGTTTTGTCCTAAGAACGATCATGGTACTTGGGCAAGGGGAATGCCTTCCCTGGTACTTTGCCCACTGCACTTGCCTTGTGTATCTCACCTTGCTTGTCTCCTTCTCTCCAACAGTTACAGCTGGAAGCAGCGAACTGGAGAAAGTGGGTAGCATCTTCTTGCAGGTAAGCCACCATCTCAACAAGAGAAGAAACTTAGGAAGATGCAACAGGCATTGATACAAGCTGGGAGTGGATGGCATGTGTGTGGCACTCATGCCTGGCAAGCAAGGCAATGGCTATCTTAGCCTCATTCAGCCTTCTGAAAATCTCTGGTTTAGTTTTGATTCCTAAAGCCAAGTTTCTGGTCCTTATGGCAGGAACAGCTCTAACATTTCTGTGGTGTGGAAACTGGAGAGCTAGCCAGGATTTGGAGGGTGTTTTTCCACTGCTTTGGAGACAATGGGCTTTCCTGAAATGATTAGCTGAAGAGGGAAATAACTGGAAAACCATATAAATCATACAGTGGGAAGGGGCAGCAAGGGTTATCTAATCCAGCCCCTGCCATGGAGGGATACACAAGTAAAGCATTTCTGAGAAATTACATCCAACCTCTGCTTAAATACTTCCAAAGATGGAGACTCCATCATTTTCTAATAATTAGTCTTTATTAATTTTCCATAACTTTGTAATTGCTGAAATTATTACATCAATTATTAATCTTCAATAACTTAACAAACAATACATATTGAACTTAACTTTATGCGCTGTACATATTGGCAAACTTCCATACAATCCTATGCGCTTCTCCCAAACTCAAATATATTATTTTAATCCCTTCTTCAATTCTAATAACAGCCCTTCTTTCATTTCCCAAGTCTCTTTCGCATATTCTTTTACAGGTTCCCATTCCTTCTTGATCTTTTCTTTAGATTTGTTATTTATTACTGCCGTTAAACAATCTATGTCTTTAATTTCTAAAATTTTCTGTAACCAATCATCTAAAGTAGGTATGTAGCATCTTTTCCAGTTTTTTGCCAAGAGAGTCCTGGTCGCAGTTATTAAATACAATATAATTCTCCAGTATTTTTTCTTTGTTTCATTATCTAAAATGTTTCATTATCTACTACTGTTTAGTAAGTACAGAGCATATGGGTATTCAATTTTCAACATCTTTTGTATATTTTCATGTATCTCCCACCAGAATTTCTTTATTTTTGGCCATGTCCACCACATATGTTAGTAGGAGCCTTTTTCTTTTAAACATTTCTGACAGCTAAAATCTCTTAGTTTGTATATTTTATCTATTTTTAATGGTGTATAATACCATCTATTTACAATTTTTATGAAATTTTCTGCGTTGAAAATTTATTTATTTATTTATTTGTTGCCATATAGGTTTATAATTATTTTCAAATAAATTTGTATTACTGTCCATTAGCCATATCCCTAGGTATTTTAGTTTTTTCTCTATCTTGATGCCCGATTTTGATGACAATTCTTTTGATTCCTTTTCATTTAAAATTTTAGTCAGCATCGATGTCTTTCCTTTATTAATTTTAAATCCTGATGATTTTCCAAATTCATTTAGCTCTTTTAATAGATGTTCAATATTTTTTATTGGACTTTTTACTCCATCACTTTCAAGGCAGTCTGTTCCATGGTTAAACAGTTCTTACTGTCAAGGAAGTTCATTTGAATGCTTAGCCAGGTTTGCTTTTCTTGCAGTTTTAATCCATTGCTTCCTATCCTCTGGAGTAGCAGAAAACAAGCTTGCTCCATCTTCTGTGTGCCATCCCCCTTAGATATTTAAAGATAGCTATCATGTTCCTCCGGGGAGAAAGGCGGGGTAGAAATGAAATTAATTAATTAAATAAATTTCTTCACCAAGTGAAACGTACCCAGCTCCCAAAGGCTGCAGAAATAATGCAGTTTGACAGCGCTTTTAACTGCCATGGCTCTATGCTACAGAATACTGGGATTTATAGTTTGTTGTGGCACCAGAGTTCTCTGACAGAAAAGGCTAGTTAGAGCTCATAAAACTACAAATCCTAGAATTCCATAACATAGGATTCCAAGTGGTGTCAAACTGTGTTATTATTGCAGCTTAGATGCAGCCTGTAAAGTAGTGTAAATTTGTATCCACACAATAATCTAGCTTGATACCATTTTAATTGCTCTAGCTAGTGCTGTGGAATTCTGGGAATTGTAGTTTTGTGAGACATTTTGCCTTCTCTGTCAGAGCTTCTGTGTCACAACAAACTACAAATCCCAGAATTCCATACTACTGAGCCATGGCAGTTACAGTGATGTCATACTGGATTATTTCTGCAGTGCGGATAGATCCCAAAGCAGCCACTATAAGGTGATGTAACTTGTTCCCCTTTGGGGGTTTTCCCCCCTCCAAGGTGTGCAGGAAATCATTGTGCTACAAACATGAAATATTTTTTAAAATATGGGAATGCAACACAGACAATTCCATGAACATAAAGGGGCAGGTTTCAAACAGTTGCCCTTCTCTGGACACATTTCTTGGCAGAGCAGGTTTGCCAATACCATCCCCTGAGCCTGAGAGAGAGTGCCTTATGGGTTTATGTGGCCGAAATGGGGTTCAAACCCTGGTCTCCAGAGTCCTAGTCCAACGCTCAGACCACTACACAACTCTGACTCTAATGGTTGTATAGAAGAGGAAATTTTAGCAATTTGTTTCTTTTTAGCTGATTGTGTGGCAAGGAACATCTCCTGAACTTTCCTTTTCTGCACAAGCATTAAAAATAAAAACCCTCCAGCTTTCACTCTGGCAACCCTGCTCTCTGACTTTGATTAGAAGGGACTCTTGAACCCAAAACTGCTCCTGGTTGTTGCATTTGCTGGCATCCGAAATGTTTTATGGTGAAAAAATCTGAATTTTCTGCCTGCAGAAGTGAACACTTTTAACATTGGGAGAATCCCATGTCCTTTGCTTAAACTGAATATTTTTTAAAAATGATTTCTTTCCAGCTGAAATTGGTGGTTAAGAAAGGAAACCGAGTGGAGCCTGTGTACATGGGTAAGTAAATTTGAACTGAAAATAGAGGGGAACAACTGCACCCCCAAGGTGGAAATTGTGTCCCCTGTAAAATGGTTTAAATCTGTCTGTCTGTCTAATCTATTGATCTAATTGTCACTTTTATCTATCAGTCTAATTTATCTATCTAATCTCTCTCTACCTGCCTACCTACCTGTCTATCTTACCTTCCTTCCTTCCTTCCTTCCTTTCTGTGGGTTGGACTGGATGGCCCTTGTGGTCTCTTCCAACTCTGTGATTCTATGATTGGTCCTTTTTAAGGATTGTTCAACTAACTCAGGTTGCAGTGCCCAAGTGTGATGAAAATGTTCTCCATAATAATGAAACTTAAACTGTAAGGTGGCATAGAATCATAGAATCATAGAGTTGGAAGAGACCACAAGGGCCATCCAGTCCAACCCCCTGCCATGCAGGAACTCCCAGTCAAAGCATCCTCGAAAGAATCTAGACTGCTTAGTTCAGTATGAAATAAAACAGTGTGACACCACTTTAATGGCCATGGCTCCATCCTACTGAATCCTGGGATTTGTAGTTTGGTGATGCACCAGTACTCTGGTAGAAAAGGCTAAAGACCTTCTAAAACTAGAATTCCCAGGATTGCATAGAGGATGATGCTACAGCATTTAAAGTGGGGTCAAACTGCATTATTTCTACAATGTAGATGCACCCTAAGTGATTGAGATTTCATTGGCTAGGCATGGAGGGCATTTTCATCACATTCGTTGCACTCTTAGACATTAGTGCCACTCTACTCTGCTTTGGTCAGGCCCCACCTGGAATACTGGGTCCAGTTCTAGGCACCACAATTCAAAAAGGATGTGGAGAAACTGGAGTGTGTCCAAAGGAGGGCGATTAAAATGGTGAAGGGTCTGGAAACTATGACTTATGAAGAAAGACTTAGGGAGCTGGGAATGTTTAGCCTGGAGAAGAGAAGTTTAAGAGGTGATATGATAGCCCTGTTTAAATATTTGAGGGGATGTCATATTGAGGAGGGAGCAAGCTTGTTTTCTGTTGCTCCAAAGACTAGAACGTGGAACAATGGATGCAAGCTCCAGGAAAAGAGATGCCACCTCAACATTAGGAGGAACAGTAAGGGCTGTTGGAGAGTGGAACACACGCCTTCGTTGGAAAGTGGTGGAGTCTCCTTCCTTGGAGGTTTTTAAGCAGAGGCTGGATGGCCATCTGTCGGAGATGCTTTGACTGGGAGTTCCTGCATGGCAGGGGGTTGGACTGGATGGCCCTTGTGGTCTCTTCCAACTCTATGATTCTATGATTTTAGGCCCAGCAAGAGCCTTGAACCAGAAGTGGTTTTTGTACACTAGCTGTTGCTTATTTTTTGCCATTGCTTTCCTCTGAGGCCAAGATAGTGTGACTTGTCCAAGGTCACCCAGTGGGTTTCTTTGGCTGAGCGGGGATTTGAGACCTGGTTACTTGGACTCCTATACACCCATGATGACTCTCTCTAAATTTGTTGAAAGGAAATGTATGCTTCTTGTTTTATTAGTCATGGATGATAGAGTGTTTGATGGTAATGGTGGTAATAATACTGTTTCCCTCCTTTCAGAGCTGACCCTGCCCCAGTTTTACAGCTTCCTTCATGAGATGGAAAGAATGAAAACCAGTCTGGAGTGCCTCAGCTAATTCCCCTTTTGGAGCTGCTGCTTAAATTGATGGAGAATTTCATAGAGGCCAAACAAGAATTTTAATTCCAGAAATGCAACCAAGTCATCTCAGTCTAGCCCTCTTATCTTCTGAAAACAGAGAGAGGCAAGTTGTTTTGTAAAACCTAGGATTAAAAAAAAAATCATCTGTGTTGTTGCCTGTGTAGAAGGTTTGTTGTGACTTGGGAAAGACAAATGTTGGACAAGAATTTGGGAAGTGCAAATAAAATGAGGGAAAATGAAATGTTGGCATCTCTTGAAACAAGACTTTTAAATGGTACTAAAGTTGTTTCCGACTTATGGTGACCCTTATCAAAGGGTTTTCTTTGCACAGAAGGGAGTTAACTCTGAGGCTGAGAGAGTGTGACTTGCCCAAGGTCACCCAGTGGGTTTCCATGGCCGAATGGGGATATGAACCTTAGTCTCAAGAGTCATAGTCCAATTCTCAAACTATTGCACCACACTGACTCTCAAAAGCTAAATATATAGTGTATTATTGTTGTGTGTCTTCAAGACATTTCCAATTTACAGCAGCCTTATCACACAAGTTCCTTGACAAGATTTTTTTTCAGAGGGGGTTGCCTTTGCCTTCCCCAGAGGCTGAGAGAGTGTGACTTGCCCAGTGTCACCCAGTAGGTTTCCATGGCCAGATGGCTATTTGAATGCTGGTCTCCAGAGTCCAGTGATTAAACCTCAATAGAGGTATAGCGTCTAGATCAAATGAAGTAATAGTGCCACTCTATTCTGCTTTGGTCAGGCCCCACCTTTAATACTGTGTCCAGTTCTGGGCAACACAATTCAAAAAGGATGTGGAGAAACTGGATTGTGTCTAAAGGAGGGCAACTAAGATGGTGAAAGGTCTGGAAACCATGCCCTATGAGGAACGACTTAGAGAGCTGGGGAAGTTTAGCCTGGAGAAGAGAAGGTTAATATTGAGGAGGGAGCAAGCTTGTTTTCTACTGCTCCCGAAGTAGGACGCGGAAAAATGGATACAAATTGCAGGAAAAGAGATTCCACCTCAACATTAGGAGGAACTTCCTGACAGTAAGGGCTGTTCGATAGTGGAATACAATCCCTCGGGGAGTGGTGGAGTCTTCTTCCTTGGAGGTTTTTAAGCACAGGCTGGATGGCCATCTGTCGGGGATGCTTTGATTGGGAGTTCCTGCATGGCAGAATGGGGTTGGACTGGATGGCCCTTGGGGACTCTTCCAACTCTATGATTCTATGATTAAACCACTACACTATGGTGGCTCTGTATGTAAAGAGATAGAATCCTTCATTCCCTGGATGTAGGAATGCTTGAAACTTCCCCTTTGTGTTCACTGAATTTTCTACTTTGCATCCCCAATTTTAAATAACTTTTGTGCCTGCAGCACAATTACTTTCCCATCCCTTGGAGGGAAAAAAATCCCAAATTAAACAGATTACACTACTTTATAATGGCTTTCTAGGACATGCTGGAGGAAGAGATGTGCTTTGGGAATATGTTTTGTAAATCAAGAATAACCCAGCGCCTAGCGCTATTGTAATCTCACATAGCGGTAAGAAATTTTTCGTTCTTGCTTGCCAGAGTTGAAGGAGCAAAGAATTAGAGTCCTTGTAGCAAGTTCACAAGGAAACCTGAAGTATATAAAAAGAAATTTTAAAGATAAAAACAGCCTGACAGAAGGATTTTTAACGGGGGGGGGGGGGATATCCAGAATTCAGTTGTAAAACCACACAGAGATGATCAGCCATACCCTTGAGAAGCTGACATACATTGCGAAAGCCAGTACTTACTCAAAAAGATCTTCCAAAACAGAAAGATTCACCAAATACTTGCCCGTCCAACCTGCATTTCAGCCCTTGTGGGAAATTCCCAAAGGAAGCAGGCAGGGCCACTATCAGAAAAAGAAAAAGGAAAGGAAAAATAAAACCAGCCCTTTTTCTTGTAAAGAATTTGCAAGGACTCTCCCAAGTCCCCATGAGAAGGGGAGGGTGGTTTGCTTTTTAGCTGGATTGAGACTTTTCAGCAGGACCGTAGGAGTTAAGCTATTGTGGAGTGGATGAGAGCATTAGCTCCCCCAAATAAGAATTCTGCCCCCAAAATGAAATTTTCAGTCCTAAAATTTCCAAGAGTGCAATAACAACTAGAGCATTGGCATTCAAAGAAAAGGGGCAGGCAGAGTTTCTCTGGCTGCAACTACTATGCAGAAATAATGCAATTTGACACCATTTTAACAGTTCAAATGATGTGGCCAAAGTACGACAGCCTGTTTCATCATCTTGGCTTCCAAGGAGATTTCAGGCTTGATCTGTTGAAGGACCCATAGTTTGTCTTTTTAGCCATCCACAGTATCCTCAACACTCTTCTCCAGCACCACATCTCCAATGAATTGATTTCCTTCCTATCTGCTTTCTTCAATGTCCCTCTCACATCCATATGTGGTGATGGGGAATACAATGGCTTGGACAACTCCAACTTTTATGCTCCATTATATATCTTTACTCTAGGATCTGATCTAGTTCCTTCATGGCTACCTTTCCTATTCCTAATCTTCTGATTTCCTGACTGCAGTCTCCATTCTCATCAGTGTTTCATCCTAAGTATATAAACTCTAACTATTTCAGTTCCCTCATTGTCTACATTGAATGTCCTGTTTTCTTTATATTCAGCAGTAAGCCTGCCTTTGCATTTTCTTCTTTGACCTTCCTTAATAATTGTTCCAAGTCTGTGATGTTTTCTGCTAGTAGTATGGTGTCATCTGCCTATTTTACACTTATGAGATGATGGTTAATATTCTTTCCTCCTATTTTTACTCCTTTTTCTGAGTCTATGCCTGTTCTTCATATGATATTTTTTGCACACAAATTGACCCTTAAGGTTCCCATAATCTGGAAATGCACACAACAACACCATAGAATCATAGAATCATAGAGTTGGAAGAGACCACAAGGGCCATCCAGTCCAACCCCCTGCCATGCAGGAACTCCAAGTCAAAGCATCCCTGACAGATGGCCATCCAGCCTCTGCTTAAAGACCCCTAAGGAAGGAGACTCCACTACACTCCGAGGGAGTGTGTTCCACTGTCGAACAGCCCTTACTGTCAGGAAGTTCCTCCTAATGTTGAGGTGGAATCTCTTTTCCTGCAGTTTGCATCCATTGTTTCGCGTTCTAGTCTCTGCAGCAGCAGAAAACAAGCTTGCTCCCTCCTCAATATGACATCCCTTCAAATATTTAAACAGGGCTATCATATCACCTCTTAACCTTCTCTTCTCCAGGCTAAACATCCCCAGCTCCCTAAGGCATTCTTCATAGGGCAAGGTTTCCAGACCCTTCACCATCTTATTTGCCCTCCTTTGGACATGCTCCAGTTTCTCCACATCTTTTTTGAATTGTGGTGCCCAGAACTGGACACAGTATTCCAGGTGGGGCCTGACCAAAGCAGAATAGAGTGGCACTATAACTTCCCTTGATCTAGAAACTATACTTCTATTGATGCAGCCTAAAATTGCATTGGCTTTTTTAGCTGCCGCATCACACTGTTGACTCATGTTCAACTTATGGTCTACTTGGACTCCTAGATCCCTTTCACATGTGGTCTCATTCAGCCAGGTGTCCCCCATCCTATATCTGTGCATTTCATTTTTCCGCCCTAAGTGCAGAACCTTACATTTCTCCGCATTGAATTTCATTTTGTTAGCACTGGCCCAGCTTTCTAGTCTATGCAGGTCATTTTGAATTTTGATCCTGTCCTCTGGGGTATTAGCTACGCCTCCCAGTTTAGTGTCATCTGCAAATTTGATAAGTATGCCCCCAATTCTGTCATCCAAATCGTTAATAAAGATGTTGAATAGCACTGGGCCCAGGACAGAGCCCTGTGGGACCCCACTGGTCACTTCTCTCCAGGATGAAAAGGAGCCATTGTTGAGCACCCTTTGAGTTCGGCCAGTCAACCAATTAAAAATCCATGTAACAGTTAACTTGTCTATCCCACATTTTGCAAGCTTGTTTGCAAGAATGTCATGGGGAACCTTGTCAAAGGCCTTACTGAAATCGAGGTATACTATATCCACAGCATTCCCTTCATCTACCAAGCTGGTAATTTTATCAAAAAAAGAGATCAGGTTCGTTTGGCATGACTTGTTTCTCTGAAACCCATGTTGGCTTTTTGTGATTATGGCATTGGCCTCTAAGTGTTCACAGACTCTCTGCTTAATGATCTGCTCTAGAACCTTTCCTGGAATTGATGTCAGACTAACTGGACGATAATTGTTGGGATCCTCTCTTTTTCCCTTTTTGAAGATGGGGACAACGTTTGCCCTCCTCCAGTCTGCTGGGACTTCTCCTGTTCTCCAGGAGTTCTCAAAGATGATTGCCAATGGCTCTGATATTACATTTGCCAGTTCTTTTAATACTCTAGGATGTAGTTCATCTGGTCCTGGAGATTTATATTCATTTAGGTTAACCAGGTATTCCTGTACTACCTCTTTACTTATTCTGTGCTGAATTTCCTCTATTCTGTCTCCATTATCCTTAGGTTGAGCACCCTTTGCCTTTTCTGAGAAGACTGAAGCAAAGAAGGTGTTGAGTAATTCTGCCTTTTCTCTGTCTCCTGTGAGCATTTTGCCATCTTCTGCACGCAGTGGCCCCACTGTTTCCTTCTTCTTCCTTTTGCTGCGGACATATCCAAAAGAGCCCTTTTTATTGTTCTTAACCTCTCTAGCAAGCCTGAGTTCATTCTGCGCTTTAGCTTTTCTGACTTTACCCCTACATGTGCTGGCTATTTGTTTGAATTCCTCTTTCGTGATTTCTCCATTTTTCCATTTCTTATACATGTTCCGTTTAAAACTTAGCTCATTTGAAAGTTCCTTAGTCATCCATCCTGGCTTCTTGAGACATCTTCCATTTTTCTTCCTCATTGGAACGGTTTGAAATTGTGCTTTCAGTATCTCCCTTTTGAGGAACTCCCATCCGTCTTGAACTCCCTTTTCTTTTAGTATTCCTGACCATGGGATCACTCCCAGTATTTCTCTAAGTTTATTGAAATTAGCTCTCCTAAAGTCTAGAGTGTGTGTCTGACTATGCCTAGCTTCTCCCTTCCACTGTATTACAAACTCCAGGAGAACATGGTCACTTCCACCTAAGGATCCAACCACTTGCACCCCATCAACTAGGTCTTCCCTGTTGGTTAAGATCAGATCTAAAATGGCTGATCCCCTTGTTGCCTTTTCCACCTTTTGGACAATGAAATTGTCTTCCAGGCAAGTGAGGAATTTGCTAGACTTTGAGGATTTGGCTGAGTTTGACTTCCAGCAAATATCAGGATAGTTGAAGTCACCCATCACTACTACATCTCTCTTTTCTGAGTATGTGATTATCTGTTCTAGAAAGGCATCATCCAATTCCTCTGCCTGAGTCGGGGGTCTGTAGTAGACTCCCACAGTAACATCCCTGTTATTTCCCTCTCCTTTAATTTTTATCCAGATGCTCTCCACCTGGCTTCCAGTATTGACTTCCTGCATCTCTTCACTGGTGTAAATATCCCTGACATATAATGCTATTCCTCCTCCTTTCCTGCTTGGCCTGTTTCTCTTAAAAAGGTTATACCCCTCTATTTCTACATTCCAATCATGAGACTCATCCCACCAGGTTTCAGTGATGCCTATTATATCATATTTCCCTTGTTGTGCTAGGAGTTCAAGTTCATCCTGCTTATTTCCCATACTCTGTGCATTAGTGGAGAGGCATTTAAGACCATGTGTCCTCTTTACTTGCTGCTTTTGCACACTTTTTTGCCTCCTACTGTTGGGTCCTTGCACTGTTTGCCTTGTTCCCTCTATGCCACTTGGACTATTCTCTCCATCCCTTTTGCCTTCCAGTATAATGTCTCCCTCCCCCACATAACTCAGTTTAAAGCCCTCCTGATCAGATTCTTCAGACTGTTGGCAAAAATGTTTTTGCCAACTGGCGTGAGATGCAGTCCATCCCTTGCCAGAAGTCCCTCCTCATGGAACCGCAGCCCATGATCCAAGAATCCAAACTGTTCTTGGCGGCACCATCTACGGAGCCAGTTATTCAACTCTGCTATTTTCCTCTCCCTTCCTGGACCATGCCCTTCTACCGGGAGTAGAGATGAGATGACAACCTGTGCATCCATCTCTTTCAGCTTCCTTCCCAGAGCCTCATAATCCCTTTTGATATTCTGAAGGCTGTGCCTTGCAGTATCATTGGTTCCCACATGAACCAAAAGAAGGGGATAACGGTCAGTAGGCTTGACAAGTCTTGTCAGCCTCTCCTTCACATGATGGATCTTTGCCCCAGGGAGACAACACACCTCCCGAGACATCTTGTCAGGCCCACAAACCACTGCTTCTGTACCCCTCAGCAAGGAGTCCCCCACCACAACTACACGCCTCCTCCGAGGCTTAGCAGTGGCTGTTCCTTTTCGTGATACTCTCAGGCTCTCCTGCTCTGTCCCTGATGTCTGTCCCTGCTGCTTTTCCTCATCATCTCTGACAACAGAGAGAGATTCAAAGCGATTCTGTAGCTGCAAGCCGCTCACAGAACGTTCCCTGGTTTCCTTACTTCTGTGTGTGACCTTCATCCAAGCATCTACCTCTGTTATATGTGGAGTGACCTCCTCCACCCCAACAACTTCCTCTCTCTGTTTCCCACCCAAGACCTTCTGGTCTGACCTGTTCAGGAGATTCTCCTGCTCTCTATGGTGCTGGAGTGCAGGTATCTGCTCCTCTAGCTGCTGTACTTTCTCTTCCAAGAGGGCTACCAACTTGCACTTGGGGCAGGTGTAGTTCGCCACCTCTGTAGGCAAGAAGACAAACATCCCACATGTGTTGCAGGTGACTGCAGCAGGGCCTTCAGTGTCCATACTGAGAAGTCTTAAGGAGGCACTGAAACAAGACTGTGGGCTTCCCTTGCTAGACTTGGCCTTTATTCCCAAGCTCTGTCACTGAGTTCAAGTCACGGGGCCTATAGTTATGTAGAGAGCTCCTGGCTAAAAGCTCCTTCCAAAGGCAAGTCTCTGATTCACTTCCTCTGATGCTTCAGGCCGGCTCCTCTTCTATTCTCTAAACACCTCCTTGACTAGATAAAAAAAAATCAAAATTCACCCAAGCACATGGACTAGAACCTCCTCCTTTTCTTTCTCCTCCTTAAAGGAAATGAAGCTTCTGCTAGCCTTGAGTAGCCTTAAGTAGCCTCCCAGCACTGGCTCCCAGAATGCAATGGCTCAAGTGTAAATTAGATTAGGTCTCACCCAAGCACATGGACTACAGCCTCCTCCTTTTCTTTCTCCTCCTTAAAGGAAATGAAGCTTCTGCTAGCCTTGAGTAGCCTTAAGTAGCCTCCCAGCAGTGGCTCCCAGAATGCAATGGCTCAAGTGTAAATTAAATTAGATCTCACCCAAGCATATGGACTACAGCCTCCTCCTTTTCTTTCTCCTCCTTAAAGGAAATGAAGCTTCTGCTAGCCTTGAGTAGCCTTAAGTAGCCTCCCAGCACTGGCTCCCAGAATGCAATGGCTCAAGTGTAAATTAAATTAGATCTCACCCAAGCACATGGACTAGAACCTCCTCCTTTTCTTTCTCCTCCTTAAAGGAAATGAAGCTTCTGCTAGCCTTGAGTAGCCTTAAGTAGCCTCCCAGCACTGGCTCCCAGAATGCAATGGCTCAAGTGTAAATTAAATTAGATCTCACCCAAGCACATGGACTACAGCCTCCTCCTTTTCTTTCTCCTCCTTAAAGGAAAAAAAAACCCCATTAATATAGCATCCTTCTGTCTCTTCCTCCTTTCCCCACATGCCATACATAGATTGTCAAGAAATGTGTGGCATGCATGTTCAGACCACAGGGATTTAGGTGTTGAAATGGGGAAAGGGGGCAGCGGCTAGCATGGCAAAAGACCACAGCCCACCAGAGCAAGTTGGCTTCTTGCCCAAGGGGGAGATGGCTGTCTGGGCTGCTGCAGTGGACCAGGAATTTGAGTGTTAGTTTTATGAATGTTTTCCTGGCAGTAACACAAAATGTTGTCTTGGACCCACATAGGGGGATGGGGCTAGATGCAGGCAACCAGGTGACATGGGAGATTGTTGGCCTTTTCCGGCTACTAGTCAAGCTCCCTGAGCCGAGTGCTAATCTCCACCAGGCAGAAAGCGCAGGAAGGAAGTTGGCCCCTCTTTCAGACCATCTCAGGGTGAACATGTCAAAGCCACAGAAGACCTTTTGGTTCCTCATTCTGTTTCCTTGGGCAGCCTCCTCCAGCTCTTTCCTCCACCTGATGTTGTAGTTGCATGCCTTCAATTCCTTTCTGACTTATCATGATCCTAAGGCAAATCTGTCACCGGCTTTTCTCTGCAAGATTTGCTCAGAGAAGGTTTGCCTTTGCATTCCTCTGAGGCGGAGAGAGTGTGCTTTTCCCAAGGTAGGCCAGGGGGTTTTGATGGCCTAGCAGGCATTTGAACAATGGTCTCCCAAACAGAGTGACCAGAGGTCCCCTTTTGCCGGGATAAGCCCTACATTCCAACCTTTTGTCCAAGAGGAATTCCAAAATGACCTCCATTTTAAGCATGCCTAAGAAGCATGAATAAATATTTACATTTGGCCCTCCGCATTTGCGGCTTTGATGTTGACCATAGAGTTTCACTGGAGGTCCAAGAGATTCCTAGAGAGGTGATCTTTTTGGTAAAAAGAACAGTGTTTATTTATGGTTTTCCCTTTACCCCTCCCAATGAATGTGGAGGAACCACTGTACATTAGTGGTTTTAGCTTTTATTTTGCAGTGTCTTACATTTTTCTCAAATGTCCTACATGTTATAGTGCTTGGTCTTTCTTTGCGATTATGACATCTGGTCACCCTGTTCCCCACTGAGAGAGTGTGACTTGCCCAAGATCCACAGTGGGTGTCCATGGCTGAGCAATGATTTAAATCCTGGTTTGCAGAGTCAATAGTCCAACACTGAGACTATAACTGCATGTTGGTGTGATGCTTAGTGTGATGCTCTGAACATCACAGTCCCCAAAGTATTGCTGAGTGGGGCTTTGGACTATAAATTGTTTCAGATTCTATGTAAGAATCAAGAAATCAGTGAGATATTGTTCAATGAAGTGGCATGTCCCCAGTTGTGTCACTTCCTTTAAATTTGTCAGCCCATTTGGAATAGTTCCCAAGAGCACCTATACTATTCTTCTTACTATTATTTTTAAATAATACATTAATAGAATCCTAGAGTTGGAAGCGAGCTCAAGGCCCATCCAGTCCAACCCCATTCTGCCATGCAGGAACTCTCAATCAAAGCCCTCCCTGGGACAGATGGCCATCCAGCCTCTGCTTAAAGACCTCCAAAGAAGGAGACTCCATCACACTCCAAGGGAGTGTCTTCCACTGTCAAACAGCTCTTAATGTCAGAACGTTCCTCCAAATGTAGAGGTGAAATCCATTGTTCCATTATGTCCTATTCTCTGAAGTAGCAGAAAACAAGCTTGCTCCAACTTCAATATGACATCCTTTCAAACACTTAAACAGGGCTATCATATCACTCCTTAACTATCTCTTTTCCAGGCTAAACATACCCAGTTCCCTAAGTCTTTCTTCATAGGTCTTGATGGTTTCCAAACCATTTACCATTTTGGTGACCCTCCTTTGGACATGCTCTAGTTTCTCAAGATTCTTTTTGAATTGTGGTGCCCAGAATTGGACACAGTATTCCAGGTGGGGCTTGACCAAAGCAGAGTAGAGTGGCACTATTACTTCCCTTGATCTGGACACTATACTTCTCTTGTTGCAGCCTAGAATTGCCTTGTCTTTTTTAGCTGCCACATCACACTGTTGACTGCCTACTAGGACTCCTAGATCTCTTTCCCATGTCATCTTATTAAGCCAGGTGTCCCACATCCTATATTTATGCATTTAATTTTTTCAGCCTAAATGCAATGCTTTATTTCTCCCTGTTGGAATGCATTTGGTTAGTATTGGCCCAGTTTTCCAATCTATTAAGGTCATTATGAATTTTTATCCTGTCCTCTGGGTTATTAGCTACTACTCCTCATTTGGTGTTATCTGTAAGCATGCCCCCTATTCTTTCATCCAAGTCATTGATAAAGATGTTGAATAGCACTGGGCCCAGGACAGACCCCCACTGGACACCCCACTGGTCACTTCTCTCCAGGATAAAGAAAAGGAGCCATTACTGAGTGCCCTTTGGGTTCGGCTGGACAACCAATTCAAATCCACCAAACGGTTGCCTTGTCTAGCCCACATTTTACTAGCTTGTTTGCAAGAGTGTCATGGGGGACCTTGTCAAAGGCCTTACTGAAATCAAAGTATGCTTTATCTATAGCATTCCATTTTGTCTACAAAGCTGATGATTTTATTTTTTTAAAAAAATCAGATTAATCTGGCATGACATGTTTTTGAGAAACTTGTGCTGACATTTTATGATTCCCTTGTAAATGTTCACATATTCTCTGTTTAATGATCTGCTTTAGAACCCCATGATGTCGCCATAAATCAGATAGGACTTGAAGACACACAACAACAAGAATAACAACAAATAAATAAATACATTGACTAGCAACCTGAAGGTGCCCGCACACACCCACACAACCAATCTAGATAACATAGATAAGAATATCGATAATGCTTGTGGAGGGAGGACCTGTCCAGCTGTTTATAGATATCTCTCGGATGCCCAATGAACCCATGGCATTGCTTCACAACAACATCAAGCAGAAGAAAAGAAAGTGTAGAGGATTCCCCCCATCCTTAAAGAAGTAACTCAGCCTTAGCAAGGAAGTCTCCTTTGTTTAGATCAGTCCTTCCTTTGCCACCCCCTCTCTGCTCCCTCCACGCTTCAGCAAACGTTGTGGTGTGGTTGTGCAACTATGAATCATATTGAGTTTCCTTGTCCTTTTCCTCTGTGCCACCCTGCCTTCCCCCAGTCATTTCTCACTCTTTGCTTCCGTAAGTAAAACAAAACTCAGGAGGACAGCCTCTGTGTCTCTTTCCTTGGGAGGGAAGAGAAAGGCTGGCCTGGGATGGACTCGAGGGCTGCAGCACAGTGGCATGTGTGCCTCCCAACTGTCCCAAAACAGCATGACCCCATATCTGTGGGACTATGCTCCAAGATCCCCATGGATACCTGAAATCAAGGATAATTGTTGTTGTTGACCCCTTAAGTTGGTGACCCCATGGATGAGGCATCTCCAAGACCTCCTGTCCTCCACTGCTTTGCTTATGTCCTACAAATTCAGGCCCATGATCTCCCTGATTGAGTCCATCCATCTGGCATGTAGTCTTCTCTTTCTACATCCCTCCATCTTTCCTAGCATTATTGTCTTTTCAAGGGAGTTGTGCCTTCTCATGATGTAGAATGAATCATAGCATTGGAAGAGACCCCAAGGGTCATCCAGTCCAACTGCATTCTGGCATGCAGGAACTCACAAAGGAACTTACAATGTGACACCCTTTTAGATACATAAACAGGGCTGTCATATCCCCTCTTAACCTTTGACAAATGCAGTTCAGGTGTATGGATCACAAGTGTCAGAATGCAAGTTGTCACAGTGCTATCATATCCTATCGCCGCCTTGAGTCCCTATATTGGGAGAAAGGCTGGATAATAATAATAATACTAATAACAATAGTAATAATAATATCACCTCTTAACCATCTTTTCTCCAGGTTAAACATGCCCACCTCTCTAAGTCTCTCCTCATAGGGCTTTATGGTTTCCAGACCTCCCACCATTT
Source organism: Urosaurus nigricauda (assembly GCA_034509955.1). Classification (NCBI taxonomy): domain Eukaryota; kingdom Metazoa; phylum Chordata; class Lepidosauria; order Squamata; family Phrynosomatidae; genus Urosaurus; species Urosaurus nigricauda. Next base: position 2,679,261 of record JAOEGL010000004.1, read on the forward strand.
TGGTCACCCTCCTCTGGACATGCTCCAGCTTGTCAACATCCTATTTAAATCCTGGTGCCCAGAACTGGATGCAGTATTCCAGCTGAGGCCTGACCAAAGTGGAATAGAGTGACACTATTATTTCCCTTGATAGACACTATACTTCTATTCATGCAGCCTAGAATCACATTGGCCTTTTTTGCTGCCACATCACCCTGTTGACTCATGTTCAAGTTGTGTTCTACTAGGACTCCTAGATCCCTTTCACATGTAGTCTTGTTAAGCCAGGTGTCCCCATCCTATATCTGTGCATTTCATTTTTTCCCCTTAAGTGCAGCACCTTACATTTCTTCCAGCTGAAATTCATTTGGTTAGTTTTAGCTCAGCTTTCTCATCTATTAAAGTCATTTTAAATTTTGATCCTCTTCTCTGGGGTATTAGCCATTCTTCTTACACTCTGTGGCCAAAAAAACGACAGCCTCTGTTTAGTCATCATGGCTTCCAGGTAAATTTCTGGCTTGATCTGATCTAGGACCCATTTGTTGCCTTTTTGGTTCTCCATGGGATCCTCAGCTCTCTTCCCTGCAGCAAGTGTCCTGTATCTCTGCTCCTGGAAACCCCATCTTGAATTTGCATGCCTGGGATGACCTGGTGTCTCTTCTTTCCCAGCTCATGGGCTCAGGCCAAGGAAGAACTGCAGAAAGGTTTCAGCTTGCCTTTTCAACCCCTTTGCCATATCACCCCAGGGCCTATTCCAAGACATTCCCTTTTGGTTTTATTTCTGAATAAACCTTTGTTGTCAGACCTTCCTCCTGCCAGGTTCCCTTGAGCTGGGTCAAGACAAGGTGACGGCGTGGAGAAGCAAAGTCCAGTGCCAGAAGGAATGTATCACTAAAAGAGGCAAGTAGTATGCTATAATCCAATGGGCCAAAGAGACAAAGGGATCTGTCTTATTTTGGATCAGCAGATCTTTGGTGCATCTGCACTGTAGAAATAAAGCAGTCTGACATCACAGTGCTTTTATGATTGGAAGCGAATGAAAGTGCTTCCACATCATGAGGAGACAGAAAGATAAATGTGTTTCTCTCCATTTGCTTACGCTGGGTTTGTTTCTAATACGATAAGGCTCTACTTCCTCAGAGGCATCTGGGCAATGTGTAGTTTCTAGCTCCCTTCCCATCCTTCGGCAACCCTACGCATTTTGGGCTTGACCCAGCAGTTTCAAAGCCACCCTTCAAGGGGGAAACCAATAAGTATTAAGTCCTTGGGTGAGGAAGGACACTGTTGCAGGGTGTGCATTGCCAATATGAGACTAAGGGTTCTGGTGCTGCTGAGCCTGGTTGCTTTTGCAATTTAAGCTTTGTTTGAGGAGAGCGAGGGAGGTCAGGAGGGGACTCTCCCAAATGCAGAACACCTGCTTTAGAAGTAAATCCTCCAGCACAGAAAGGGCAGAAGGAAGGGCAGCCTTGGCTGGACAGATCAGCAGGAGACCATCATGGCTTTGCGTGACTAATTGATGGGGATTAACTCTCTGCCTGGTGTTGCTAAAGAGCACACAGAAAAGCCAAAGAGAATTGGTCGCATCCCAACAGCACAGTTTGGTCTGGCTGTTCAGGGATTCAGGAGAGTCCAGTTTTTTCCTTCCAGCTGCACCCCAATTTAATGTCAATATTGTTGTTGTAGTGTGCTTTCAAGTCATTTCTGATTTAAGGTGACCATAAGGCAAACCTATTATGGGGTTTTCTTGGCAAGATTTGTTCAGAGGAGGTTTGCCACTTCCTCCCTCTGAGCCTGAGAGAACGTGATGTGCCCAAGGTCACCCAGTGGGTTTACATGGCCAAGCCAGGATTTGAACCCTGGTCTCCAGAGACATAGTCCAACACTCAAACCACTGTGCCACATTGGCTCACCATGCTGGGTCCTCAGGGTCAATACAGTGGGGCCTCACTATCTGTGGCTTGCCATCTGTGGATTTAAGCATCTGCGAATTGCAAGTCCCATTGTCCCCAATGTTGGTGGGTGCCTGTGGCCATATTGGCAGCTGCACGCACATCACACCACCATTAGGGACAATGGGACTTGAAGTCCCATGTTGGTTTTTTGTATCCATGGGGGGGGGGGGGTTGGAATGGATCCCCATGGATACGAAGGTCCGACTGTATAAAGAACTTAAAATACATCTTAGTAAGCAGTGCGTATTTATAGCAGCTTCCTATATAAGTGTATCATGTGGAAATCCTCCATTTAGTGGAGTCACTAGGATTGGCATCACCTGGTGCAGAAACTCAAGGTGCTACCACCCAACATTGACCTCCTCCCATACCACATCATTCAGAATCCTTATTTGTGTTTTTGGTACTCATATTTCTCGTAAATTGTAATTCCTGTACTGTATATCGCTGAATTGTGATATAAACAACATGCAAAATTAAAATGATACCTCTAAATTACAATATCATATTTTGTTGTTGTTAACTGCCTTTGCGTCCATCTTGACCCACAGCGACCCTATGGATGAGACGTCTCCAGTTCCCCCTGTCTTCTACTCCTCTGCTCAACTCCTGCAAACTCATATTCGTGGTCTCTTCAATAAAGTCCATCCATCTGGCATGTGGCCTTCTCCTATTTCTACTTCCTTCCACCTTTCCTAACATTAATGTCTTTTCCAACAATTCATGCCTTCTCATGATGTGTCCAAAGTATGACAGTCTAAGTCTAGTCATCTTGGCTTCTAGGGATGTTTCTGGCTTGAGCTGCTCTAGGACCCATTTGTTTGTCCTTTTGGCTGTCCATGGGATCCTTAGCATTTTTCTTCAGCCCCACATTTCAAATGAGTTGATTTTCCTCCTTTCCTCCTTAACTGTCCAGCTCTCACATCTGTTCATGGCAATAGGGAATACAATGGCTTGAATACTTCTAACTTTTGTGCTGAGTTGTATATCTTTGCATTTTAAGATCTTTTCTAGTTCTTTCATTGCCAACCTCTCCATTCTTAATCTCCTTCTGATTTCCTGAGGCAGTCTCCATTTCTATCAAAGTTTGATCCCAGGTTTGGGAAGTCTTTTACTATTTCTATTTCTTCATTGTCTAGGTTGAACTTGTGAAGGTCCTCGGTGGTCATTATTTTGGTTTTCCTTATGTTGGACATTAAGCCAGCCTTTGCACTTTCTCCTTTGATCTTCTGTAGCAATTGTTCCAGGTCTGTGAAGTTTTCAGCTAGTATGTTGTCATCAGCATATCTCAGATTGTTGAATAGGTAGGATGATAGGATGCAACCTACAATATCATATGCACAGCCTAAATGTATTTACATATACATAGTTTCCTATGGTTAATTTTTTTAATTTTAAAGAAAATTTAAATAGAATTTTTAAAAATTACAGTCAGCCCTCCATATCCACAGATTTCTTATCCACGGATTCAAGCATCCGTGGGTTGAAAATACTTTTAAAATAGAAACATTCCAAAATTTGGATGTTTTTAAAGAAAATTTAAATAGAATTTTTAAAAATTACAGTCAGTCCTCCATATCCACAGATTTCTTATCCACGGATTCAAGCATCCGTGGGTTGAAAATACTTTTAAAATAGAAACATTCCAAAATAACAAACCTTTATTTTGTCATTTCATAGAAGGCACACCATTTTACTATGCCATTGTATTTAAAGGAAATTCAGCATCCACAGATTTTGGTATCCATGGAGGTCCTGGAACCAAACCTCAGTGGATAGCAAGGGCCCACTGTAATTTGTTAAATGTTTTTTAAAAATTAATTTTATATTTTTTTAAAAAAAGAGGGCCTCTCCTTTTTCTTCCCACTCAGCCCCATATCTTCAATGTTTTAAAGGGATGCAAATGCACGTATTTTAGGGTGTCACCTGATATAGTCCGCACTCCCATGCACCCCTGAGTGATGTCCTTGCAAGAGGGACCTGCATTGGAATGCTGTAATGTATCCAGTATTCAGCGTGCTCCTTTTTAGCATTTGCACCAGTCATCCATGAAGACATTGAAGCTGTTTGGGGGAGAGTTCCTTTAAAATTCCTTTAAAGTTGAGACCAAAACTTGGAACGGATTCATTGCCTGAGTATCATCAGATCTACTAGCTTCCATTTCATGCTCTCCTTGCTCATCTCCCTTTATGTTATCTGCCCTTCAGGTTTAACATACTCAACCTCAGGATCATCCATGGCTTCTGGAAGAACTTTCAGTGAACTGAGCTGGTTCCCCTAGGCCTCAATTCCACTACCTTTTAAACCAGTTTGCAAATCGCTTTGAAGTGGTTTAAATGACCCTCATTCACACTTGAACTGAATTGCTGAAGTGGTTTAGAGAGGGGGGGCCATGTGCTAGGCTAGACTAATTTAACTTGTGTCTTTTTGATGCTGATTTTTTCTGCTTTTTTAAAATAAATTGACTCCGCGCAAGTGTGAACCAGATGCAGATCGGATTTGATCTGAAGAATCGAATTCACAAATCGATTTAGTGTCAGTGTGAATGAGATGTGAATCAGAATCGACTTACTATTACGTGATAAGGAGTCGCTGGGTGAGGAAGCGGGAATTAACCTGTGTTAGCCCACCCTTCAGCTTGTGTATAGAAGTATGTGAATGTGATTGCAGTGATGGACAGAGAAAAAAAATCCCACTGAAAACGCTTCAGATTGAACCAATTAATTTGTCAATGTGAACTACAAGTGAGTTATTTTGAGAGACTCTTGCAGGAAAGGGTTTAAATTGAATTGATTCATTCATCAATGTGAAACACAAGTGGGTTATTTTATTTTATTTTGCAGCAAGAAAATGCGATCAGGACAAATGTAGTGTGAACCACACTCCACTGCCGAAATGATACAGTGGGAATGTAAGTGGGAATGAGGCCTTAGAGGGTCACCTATTGACGCCCCTGCCTACATTTGCACCTTTGGAACCAAGGGCTTGCCCAAATCCTTGTGCTCTGCTACTCTGTGAGGTTGTTCACTTTAAGGTCTGTGTGTCCTTTTGCAAAGTAGCTGAAAGTGCTGGCACACTACCCCGAGATCATGCGATAATTCAGTACGGCAGACAATAGCAGCTTACTGGTTTTATATATGGCTCCATTGAGAGTCCTACCATCCTCATCAAGGGAAGTAATAGTGCCACTCTATTCTGCTTTGGTCAGGCCCCACCTGGAATACTGTGTCCAGTTCTGGGCACCACAATTCAAAAAGGATGCGGAGAAACTGGAGCCATGTGTCCAAAGGAGGACGACTAAAAAGGTGAAGGGTCTGGAAACCATGCCCTATGAGGAACGACTTAAGGAGCTGGGGATGTTTAGCCTGGAGAAGAGAAGATTAAGAGGTGATATGATAGCCCTGCTTAAATATTTGAAGAGATGTCATATTGTTTTCTGTTGCTCCAGAGACTAGAATGGGGAACAATGGATACAAATTGCAGGAAAAGAGATTCCACCTCAACATTGGGAGGAACGTCCTGACAGTAAGAGCTGTTCGACAGTGGAACACACTCCTTCCTTGGAGATTGTGGTGGAGTCTCCTTCCTTAGAGGTCTTTAAGCAGAGACTGAATGGCCATCTGTCAGGGAGTTCCTGCATGGCAGGGGGTTGGACTGGATGGCCCTTGTGGTCTCTTCCAACTCTATGATTCTATGATTCCTGTATTCCATGGACTCGGGACTCAATAACAGGCACAAAAAATACAGAATCTGTAGGCATGGCAGAAACTATAGGATTAAGGTATGCAGATAAATGCTTGACTAAGGCTGCCCCCGCACTGAGGAATTAATGCTGTTTGACAACACTTAGCCATGCCACTTAGCCATGCTATATAATAATGCTGGGACTGGCGGTTTTGTGAGATGTTTAGCCTTCTCTTTCAAAGAGCTCTAGTGCCATAACAAACTACTATAGCATTGATCCATGTCAGTCAACGCGAACTGCATTAATTCTGCAGTGCGGGTGCAGCCTAATATACTTGTTTCATCTTATATCCGTTTAACTTTAAAATCAGGATGATAATCCCTCCAGATGTTTTTTGACTCCATATCCCAACACTCCTCACCATTGCTTATGCTGACTGGGGCTGCTGGGATTTGCACTTCAACAACATTAGGAAGCCGACACAATTCTCCCCCCCGACTTAATCTAAATAATTGCAAACTGAAAGAAAGAAACGTAGAACAAGAAGATTATGATTTCAGTTTGTGGAAACATGTTTGTTGCATGCTTTCAAGTCATTTCCAGCCTATGGTGGCCCTAAGGCAACCCTATCACGGTTTTCTTGGCATGATTTATTCAAAGAAACTTTGCCATGGCCTTCCTCTGAGAGAGTGTGACTGGCCCAAGGTCACCCAGTGAGTTTCCATGGGGGATAGAGGATTTGAACCCTGGTCTCCAGAGTCCTAGTCCAGCCCTCACACCACTATGCCATGTTGGCTCCATGGAAACAATAAAATAAAGGTAATAACTGATCTCTTTTGTCCAAAACATTGCTTTCTCTAGTCCTGTGTTTCCTCTGAGCTCATAACTTCCCCAAACAAAGTCGTTATTCTAATAAATTCCAATTTTCTCCCCATTGTGGTTTCCCCTGCTTTGCGCTGCATTGCAACTTCCATCATGCCGACTGTCAAAATTCATTTTGTTATTTCTGGCGTGGTTCATTTCTAATATGTTCAGATCATTTTGAATTCGGATCCTGTTCTCTGGGGTACTATCTACCCCGCCTAATTGGCTGCCCTGCCCTGAAAAGGACCTGCAAGATATTGTTGGACATATGTGGAGGACTGGGAGTGCATCTACACTGTAGAAATAATGCAGTTTGACACCACTTTAACTGCCATGGCTCCATCCTATGGAACCTTGGGATCTAGAGTCTTGGGAGGCACCTGGCCTTTTTGGCAGAGAAAGCTCAAAACCTGGACATGGCAAAACTAGATAAAACAACACCTCTTATGAAAGATGAAAAACTAGGGGAATGTGTACAAGGTTGGGACAGGTTATGGAATATATAAGTAAATATTGGGATATAATAGTAATTGAGGGACTTAATAGATTAATTCATCAAGAAATAATGGAAAGAAAGGAAGAGGAGGAGGAGGTTGAGGCGGTTTACGGTGGGGTAAAAATTGTTGTTGTTGTTGTTTCAATTATTAGCATATAATACAATAAAATAGATCCCACTACCCCCTCCCTGTTTAAAACAACAACATAATAATTACACATACAATTAAAATTACTTAAAACAGAAAAATATAGTTTTTCTTTTGACAGCTATGTGGCAATAATCCAACAGTATGAGATGGGGCTAGCTCAAGATACCTATATAATTTGAGGACAGTTAAAAATCTGATAAAGCACTAAGTATTAGTAGCATGGATGTCAAGCCTGGAAATACACTTTTCAAAAAGAAGGATCTGAATTATAATCCCAAGGGGGCTGCCCCATAAATACAGACATAACTCAGTGAACAAAGCCTCCAACAGTGAAGCTCCTTTTTACAGGGTCTTTTTATGCCTTTTCAGCTCTCACCTTTCCTCCTCATCCTTTGTGTGTCTAGACACTTTTCAGCAGCATTGGCAATAGAAGGATGGTGAAGGAGAGCTGGAGATACAGTTTTTTGGAGCTGGGCAGCAGCACCATCTCTGCAATAACAACTGCAATAATCCTTGAACTGGAGAAGAATAGGATCCAAATCTGATCGTATCGCAGCCATGAGTCTCTGCAAGGTAAAGGGCACTTGCCTCCAGGAACCTTTCCATTGATTTATTTGGGCAAGTATGAACAGCAAAACAGAGAAAGAAAGGAAGGCAGATCAATCTGTCTCACTAGCTACCATCAGCATGTTATAAAACATAGATATGTCAGTTTGACCACCAAAAGAGAGATCATAAGAACAATGGAGTCTGCTAAAAGAAAATGTCATCCTTGGATGCATTTTGGAAAAAGGATTCAAGTAATCTGTCTAGAAGAAGGTTCAAAATGTTTCTGTTTGTGTACTCAAGGCTCAGTTGGTCTGGTTGTTTCATTCCACATGTGCCCATTCAGAGACACAGCCTGTTAGTTTAGAATATGACTATGCAAAGGGATTTTGTAGCACCTTTGAGAGTAACTGAGCAAAAGACGGTTGTAGCATAAGCTTTGATAGGAATTTATCACACTGGGGCTGATTTCAGCATTAAAGAGAGATTAAAGTGCATTTAAAGCATCCTGAAATTGAAACGGAAATGGTGAATAATTGCGTGAATGATTGTGACATGCAATTGTGCAAATAAAGTGATGCCAGAAAAATCACATAATTACACAAAAGTATTTCACATGACGTCGCACAAAACCCACCATTAAAGTGGTCACAAATTAGCATTAATATACATCTTCTTTTACTTTGGGATTTCAGTGACAATGCATTTTCGATATCACTTTATTTGCGCAATTGCGTGTGATAATCGCTTGCACAATTACTCACCATTTCTGCTAGAAACATGCATGTAAATGTAAATGCATACTTCTTAGTCATGCTCAAAATGGAGAACCGTTTGGAATTCCTCCTGGACAGAAGGTTACCAGGACATGTCCTGGAAAAAGAGGACATCCGGTCACCCTGCATTTACCCTATCCCCTCCATGCCCAAAAAGGATGATGATTCACCAAAGATGCTCTTCTTAGCACTTGCAGTTGGATGAGACAGACAGGAGAGGGTGCCCAAGCACCATGGTGTTTTGCAAAATATTCCCATTCAGATTCAAGTGTGGGTTGGTCCACAAGCAAGAAAAAGTGGGTATGTGGGAGAGTAGGTCATTGTGACCTCAAATGGGGGCCCAAGTGGACTTATTCCTCCAACTCCACACCGGCAACCAAGACTGCAGCAGTCGGCAAACAAGTCTTCAAAAATGCAAGGGCCACTATTCATCAATGGCTCTTGCATGGTTTTTTCCCCCATGCCTCCTGCATAGCTCCTAGAATTAGTGGACCAGATGGGAAAGAGACCAGCAGCAAATGAATGAAACAGATAAATAAATGTTGAAAAGTGGGTGGATTCCTTCCAAATCTGCTCATGCGTATGGTTTTAAATGAGGCTGCACTAACCGGTATTAAACTCTCTTGTTTCACCTTGCATGCAATTGGTGGTTTAAATTATTCTTGCTGTTTTCAATGGCTGAAATGGATTTTGTTGTACACAGCTCCAAGATCTTTGATAATGGGGGTGGAAGAGATCTTCCCACCCATTATCAAAGATCAGCTATATATTGCCTTCTCCTGAGGCTGAGAGGGTGTGACTTGCCCAGTCAGCAAGTGGGTTTCACGGCTAAGTGGGGACTCAAACCCTAGTCTCCATAGTCACAGTTCAGCACACAAAACCATTGTGCCATGCTGGCTTCCATATATACATACATACATACATACATATGTATGTATACACATACATACCTACACACACACACACACACACACACAGAGAGAGACATATATATATCTCCCATCCATTATAATATAGAAAGCCAGTGTAGTGCAGTCGTTTGGGTGTTAGACTATAACTCTGGAGAACAGGGTTCGAATCTCTCCCCTGCCATGAAAACCAAGGCATGATCCTGGGCACATCACACTCTCTTAGTGTCAGAGGATGGCAATGGCAACCCCCTCTGAAAAAACTTGCCAAGAAAACCCCATGATACATTCACCTTGGGGTGACTGTAAGTTGGAAATGCATTGAAGGCACACAACAACAAAATAATATATAAAATAAGCACTTAAATTAGAGCCCCACATAGAGATACCCATGTACTATTTATATGGAAACTGGAAGAGAAATAAAACCCAACAGACTCTTAACATGAAGCATCTACTTCTAAAGACTTTTTAAGGTTCACAGTTTCACATCATAAAGATTGGCTGCAGAAACCAAGCTGCTGGAAGATACAAAATAGCTCAAATCTTTATTCCCCTAAATCTTCATCTCATCTTTCTCTGAGATGATAATATGGATTATTATACTTCTCAACCTAAATGCTGTATTTTAAACCGACAATTAAAAAATATGGGGGAAAAAAAGAATTGAGGTTTATGGGGGCTCACAAGACATAAAAGAGTTTGGATGCCCAATTATCAGGGATGACTTACCTATATGTTGGTTCGGGGCTGGATTACCAACTCTGTGAATCTCTGCTTCTATATAATTAAGAACAAGTACAGATAGAAAAACATCTAGGGCAGCATGTAATTGTACATTTTGGTTGGCCCAATAAAAGTATCACTTTTTGGATGTTATTGGAGGTACAGATAGAAATAAGGGACGTAGTGGCTTAGTGTTGATCAGAAGATTGGAAGGTTAGTAGTTTGAGGCCCGAGTGCTGTATGATGGTACTGTCACTAGTCCCAGCTTCTGCCAACCTAGCAGTTCGAAAGCATGCAAAAGCAAGTAGATCAAGAGGTACCATTTCGGTGGTAAGGTAATAGCATTTGGTGAAGTCATGTGGCCACATAGCCATTGAGATTAGCACCACTCTCTACAGTCAGTTATGACTAAACATTCATGTCAAGGGACTACCTTTACCTTTACCTTTATAGACAGAAATAGACCCATAATGCTGAAACGCAGGAGTTTTATAACTTAGGAGCATCTACCACCAAAGGTCCTGTCTTACATGTCTTCACTAAACTGGTCTGTGATGGTGGTGGGACCAAGAGAAAACCCTCTCCAATCATAGAGTTGGGAGAGACACCAAGTGCCATCCAGTCCAACCTCATTCTGCCATGCAGGAATACACAATCAAAGCCCACTCTGAGACAGAGGCCCATCCAGCCTCTGTTTAAAAACCTCCAAAGAAGGAGACTCCACCAAACCCGAAGGGAGTGTGTTCCAGCATGTTGATCAGCTCATGCCATCCGGAGATTCTTCCTAATACTGAGGTGGAGTGTCTTTTTCTGTAATTTGCATCCACTGTTTCTCATAGTCTCTGGTGCAGCAGGAAAAAAGCTTACCCATCCCCAACATCCCTTCAAATATTTAAACAAGGCTATCATATCACCTCTTCTCCAGGCTAAACATACCCAGCTCCCTAAGTCTTTCCTCATAAGGCATGGTTTCTAGACCCTTCACCATTTTGGTGGCCCTTCTCTGGACACAATCCAGCTTCTCTACATCTTTTTTGAATTATGGTGCCCAGAATTGAACAAGTCTTCCAGGTGAAGCCTGACCAAGACAGAATAGAGTGGCACTATTACTTCCCTTGATCTAGACGTTATACTTCTAAAACTGCATTGGACTTTTTAGCTGTTGACCCATGTTTAACTTGTTGTCTACTGTAACTCCTAGATCCCTTTCACACATCATCTTGTTAAGCCATGTGTCCCCCATCCTAAATCTATGTATTTTGTTTTTTTCTGCCTAAGTTCAGTACTTTACATTTATTCCTGTTGAAATTCATTCTGTTAGTTCTGGCCCAGCTTTCTAATCTATTAAGGTCATTGGTTTTGAGATAATTGTATGTAATGACATATGGTACATTTTATGATGTTTTATAATGTTTTAACCTGTTGGAATCCCGCCTCGATCCATGGGGAGAGGTGGGAAATACAATTATTATTATTATTATTATTATTATTATTATTAGCATCTTGAATTTTGATCCTATTCTCTGGGGTATTAGCTATTCCTCTCAATTTGGTGTCATCTACGAATTTGATAAGCATGTCTTCCATTCCTTCGTCCAAGTCATTGATAAATATGTTGAATAGCACTGAACCCAGGACAGAACCCTATAGCACCCCACTTGTCACTTCTCTCCAGGATGAAGAAGTAGAGCCATTGACGAGCATCCTTTGGGTTCAATTGGTCAACCTATTGCAAAGCTACCTAACATTTGCATTGTCTAGCCCATATTTTACTATCTGCTTGGCTCTGGTTAACGCATGTCTGAACAAATCCGCTTAGCTAGCCACCAGTACTGCCTGACTGATCGTTGCCCCAACACTTGATATTTATTTCAGAACTGTTACCCTGCTTTATCTTGACACTTACAAGTATGAAATGCCACATAACAAAAGATCATTATCAGGAGCAGCTAAAAATACCTTCGCCATCCAGTACATTAAAAACACTCACATGAATTCACACCAGGCAGCCATGCCTAAAAACACCTAGAAAGCTGGGTTTTCCATTAGTTTCTTAAAGTCAGCAAGTATTAATTCTGGCCCATGGATGGCTGAGAATATGTTCGTGAGGACAGGGCTACTAATTCACTACTCAGCCTGTGCAACCTGCTGTTTGCACAAAGCTAAACAAACAAACAAACAAATAATCAAGGCAACAATTCTTCAGAGCCTGGGCTTTGGGCTTATCTTAGGCTGAATCTGCCCTGCAGAATTAATGCAGTTTGACAGCACTTTAACTACTACGGCTCCATCCTATCAAATCCTTTGCAGTTTGTTGTAGCACTAGAGCTCCCTGACAGAGAAGGCTAAATATCTCATGAAACTATATAAAGCTAAGAATTCAATAGCACTGAACCATGGCAGTTAAAGTGGTGGTATCCAAAAGTTTTAATGATCACCTTTTAAAAAAAAAATTGACAGAAAGTTTGTTTTTTGTAGTTGTTAACTTATCTCTACATAGATTTAGACCTTTTTCGCAGCGTATCTTGACCCTCCGAATACCTGATATTGTAGAAGTCTGCAGATTGCGCCTTACGAGGAGGTATCGTAAAGTAATAACTATCATCCGGAAGTTATTATGGCATATTGATGAAATTTTGTCAGTGTCCTCCTTGGTCCCTAAGTGCACATTGCTGAGAAAATCAGCTCATTGCGTCCTTTATTTTTGTGACTGGCTCTGCCAGAAGCGCCTAAAGTGTAAAATCCTCATCAGGCGCAGTCTGCAGACTTCTACAATGTCAGGTATTTGGAGGGTCAAGATACGCTGGGAAAAATGTATAAAGGTAGACAGTGACTACATAGAGATAAGTTAACAACTACAAATCAAAACAAACTTTCTATCATTTTTTTAAAAAGGTGATCATTAAAACTTTTGGATACCCCCTTGTATTTCTGCAGTGCAAATTCAGCCTTAGATGCACTGCATCTCTTTGCATCTAATGGAGGAGGGAGCTTGTCGCAGGGACAAAAAACCTGACTGCACCCCAATGGGATGCAGCCGGGTTATTCAACACTGATTCTGCCAAGGTGGATGGTGTCCCAGGTGTGCTTCAAGGGCTGCTTTTCAAAAGTGGCCTCCAAAGCGAGCCTGAGATCCAGGACACAGCTGAGCTGCACTCACCCAGCAGAACCGGCGGCAAATTACATGCAATAATTCCTGCCTGCATCTGCAACCCATCTGTATCCCATTGGGGGGCAGTTGGGGTTTTTGTCCATGCAATAAGCTCCAAGATGAGAATGAGAAGAAACCAGGTCTTCCTATGGTGCCACCCTTATTTTGGGAAACCCTAACCGGGAAGGTGGAACAGTTTCCCTACAGGAGATTAGTAAAGGCTAGTAGAAGATGGAAGGGACCCCAAGGGGCATCTGGTCCAAAACTCTGTCCTGCAGAAATACACAACTAAAGCATTCCTGAGAGGCGCCCATCCTCTGTTTGTTGTTGTTGTTGTGTCTGTTCGCGTCATTTCTGACTTATGGTGACCCTAAGGCGAACCTATCACAGGGTTCTCATGGGAAGTTTCTTCAGAGGGGGTTTGCCATTGCTATCCTTTGAGGCTGAGAGAGTGTGAACCTCTGCTAAAGACTTCCAAAGATGGAGAGGCCACCACTCTCTGTGCCAATCTAATCTGCTGTCAAACGGCTCTTGTGGAAACACAGTTCTTCCAAGTATTTAGGTGAGACCTCTTTTCTTGTAATTTGAATGCATCGGTTTGCATTCTAGCTGCTTATCACATGAGTCTATTGTCTTGCTGTGTGTTTTATGTTTAGTTGTGCATTTTATTTTTCTGTAGGTGGAAACATACTGTTACGGAACCACATTCTCATAGCAATGCTGCTTCACTGCTCCTTATTTGTGTGATTCTCCTGTCAGGAAGATCAGAAAACAAGAGGTCTCCATCTTACATATAACTTCCCTTCAGGTATGTACAGATGGTTCTCATCATGTCACCTCTCCACTTTCTCTTCTCCAAGCTAAACATGCCCAGCCTCCCAAGCCATTCTTCACAGGGATTCATACTGAGGAGTGAGCAAGCTTGTTTTCTGCTGCTACAAAGAATAGGGCATGGAACAATGGATGCAGGCTACGGGAAAAGAGATTCCATTTCAACATTAAGAAAAACATCCTGATGGTAAGAGCTGTTTGACAGTGGAAGATGCTATCTTGGAGTGTGATGGAGTCTCCTCCTTTGGAAGTCTTTAAGCAGAGGCAGGATGGCCATCTGTCAGAGATGCTTTGACTGTGAGTTCCTGCATGGCAGAATGAGGTTGGACTGGATGACCCTTGAGGTCTCGTCCAACTCTATGATTCTAGGATTCTATGACTATGACCATTGATAAAGCCTCTCCCATTCCATGAATGTGGCTAAGGGTGGAGAGGCAGAGAAGAAGGACAGGAGAGATTTCAAGGCTGGGAAAAGCAACCCGCTCTCAGTCCTTTCAGTTAATAAAGAAGGTTAAAACAGGATTACTGGGTTTCCTGCCACCGAGACACACAACAGAGACACACACAGGGGTGTGTGGGAAAAGGGGGAGAAGGGTTGACTTGAGATAAGCACTGCATAATAATTAACAATAAATAAATAACTGGGTGATGAAGGGTTTTTTTTATTTTATTTAAAGCAAGGGGGGGGGAGAAACACCCAGAGGAGGGAATTAAAAGCCAGGCACCATCAAGACTGAAATAGCAACATGCTTTAAAACAAAACACCGAGGTCGATTATCTCCTAACACATGCGGCCCAGTTTGGTTTCCTCCTTGGTGTTTGTTTCTAAAAAGACAGAGATGCAGCTGGAGAAGGCGAAAAGCCAACCAGGCTGAAGGCAACTAGGGAAGCTGGCTTGGGGGAATGCTATATCTGCTGAATTTCTTCTTGCTGAGCCACTGTAAAAGACCTGGAGTGTTGGCCCAGAAATGAGGATTGAAATGAGTTCAGATCTCCATCAAAATCCTGATTGATTTTGGTCAGCTACCCTTGCTAAGCTACTTCACAGGGTTCTTGTGAGGATCAAGGGGCAAGGAAGGAGAAAGTCAGGCTTGCCACCCAGATTTCTTTGAAAAGAGAGATGGATGGATGGAATTAAAGGTTTGGATGCACTGTGTGTGTGTGTTGTGTGACTTCGAATCATTTCTATGGTGACCCCAAAGCAAACCTGTTGTAAGGTTTTAAGCATACAACCCAAAACCCTACCTTTAATTTTAAAAACATGTATTACTCTCTCCCCTACTGAAGGAGAGAAGGAAAAGTTATACATTCCACTACTTCTTCTCCCTCTCTTTCTTTACATTTAGCATCCATTAAATGTCATTTGGGATCCTGTTGGTGTCTTATTCCTGCATCGGTTCCCCGATGAAAGCCGTTCAGCATTTTCATCCCATGCAGAATGGCACATTCACTTCAAGGTGCTGGAAGATCATGATGATGAGGAGGATAAGAATGATGATGATTTCCATATGGTGCCATTGTGCATGGTTGAACATTGCACATGGCAAGCATTTGTGTTGTGCATGGGTGCACACTGGTGATGCATATTTTGTATGATGTGCTTTGTGCATGCGGATGTGCATGCCCATTGGGTTGTGCTGCATCTCCGTTCACAAAGAAACATATTGTGCAATCACCATGTAACTCCATAAGTGTAAGGTTACACTCCATTCCCTTGATATAAGATCTTGTCTGTCCAGAATAAAAATTAATAACAACAACAAATCTGTGGCCTTGCAATCTTAACTTTCAAACAGTGCTGGTGTTTGTTAGTCCCAAATTGAGTAAAACTGCATCTGCAGTGCAGAATTAATTCAGTCTAACACTGCTTTTATAAAAAAAAAATTTTAAAAGTCTTATCTGACTTAGAGAAACCATATATGTTTTTCCCCCCTGGGGCTGAGAGTGTGCGACTTGCCCAAGGTCACCTAGTGGGTTTCCATAGCCCCACAAAGCAGGGATTTGAACTCTTGATTATAAATTTCATCTTCACTGCAGAAGTAATCCAGATTGAAAATGCATTAACTGCCCTACTTTAATGCTGTGGAATTCTGGGATTTTTCATTTTGTGAGATATTTAGCCTTCTCTGTCATAGAATTCTGGTGCCACAGAAAACTACAAATCCCAAAGATACCAAAGCATTGGACCATAGCATTTAAAGCGGGGGCAAACTGCATTAGTTTGGCTGTGCAGATGCAGCCTAAGATCCACTGACTCAATTGCTGAATGGAGTTAGCAACAGGTAAATTTCATAGATTAACTGGTTCTACTGTAGCGAGAATGATCAAGAGGTCCTAGTCTTTGGCGTGCCAACCATCATCATGTACTCCCCAATATTACTATCTTACGCGAGGGGCTGTACAAATGGAACAGAAGAAAATTCCTTTTTCTTCCCATACCTGGGAGGGGAAGTTTGCAAGGTTATGGCTTGTCACACAATGTTGTCCAACCCAGTGCCAAAGGTAGAGGTGGCCTGGCCTAGATCCAGAGCGATGTAATGGTTTGAAGACTGGGCTTTGATTCTGGGATGACAGGGTTCGAACTCCTCCTCAGGCATGGAAACCCACTGGGTGCCTTTGGATAAGCAATAGCAATACCAAGTACATTTCTATACTGTTTATCAATGCACTTAAACACTCCCTAAGCAATTTACAGTGTGTGATCTAATTGCCCCAACAAGCTGGGGATTCATAGAATCATAGAATCAGAGTTGGAAGAGACCCCAAGGGCCATACAGTCCAAACCCTTCTACCATGCAGGTACTCACAATCAAACCATCCCTGACAGATGGCCATTCAGCCTCTGTTTCAAAAACTCCAAAGAAGGAGACTCCGCCACAATCTCTGAGGGAATGTCTTCCAATATCGAACAGCTCTTACTGTCAGGAAGTTCTTCCTAATGTTGAGGTGGAATCTCTTTTCTTGTACTGTATCTTGCATTCATTGTTCTGGGTTCTAATCCCTGGAGCAGCAGAAAAAAAGCTTGATCCATCCTCAATGTGACACTCCTTCAAATACTTAAACAGGGCTATCATATCACCTCTTATAGCCTTCTCTTCTCCTGGCTAAACATACCCAGCTCTCTAAGACTTTCCTAATAAAGCTTTTTGGTTTCCAGGACCTTCACCTTTAACCAGCCTCCACTTAAATTGGAGCAGAATTGAGTTGGACTGGATGGCCCTTGGGGTCTCTTCCACCTCTAGGATTCTATAATTCTATGATTTGCACCAGCAGCAGTGGTACCAGGAGGCACAGTGGGACATGTATTTAAACAACCGGCCGGTGTTGCTCTGGAGTGCTCTGGCTTTTCCTGGAAAACCCAGTCCAAAAGGTAAGGCTTTATAATGCAGTTCAAGGCAGGGATGGCACAAATTCAAAGGAGATCTGGCATGCTGTGGAGACAGTCCACATGCAAATCAGAATTTTGGTCCTGCGTTGTGAGGTCATCACGAGGAGAGGGAAAAGTGATTGAAATGGCCCATGTGGACATGCCCTCAAAGGAAGGCAATGGTGGTAAAGCCCCATCTGAAGAAATCCCAGTGATAGGGTTGCCATAGAGTGGCCATAAGCTGGAAACAACTTGAAGGCACACAAGTGCTGGGGATGCTTTGATTGTGATTTCCTAAAGAATTCCCATATCTAGGATCAAACCTTGACCAGAATGGAGACTGCAGTCAAGAAATGAGAAGAAGATTAGGAATGAGAAGGGCAGCTATGAAAGAACTGGAAAAGATAATGAAGAGCAAAGACATACAACTGAGCATTAAAGTCAGCATCGTGCTGGCCATTGTGTTTCCAGTTACCATATTGGCAGTGAAGTAAGCAGACAGAAAGAAAAGCAACTCATTTGAAATGTGGTGCTGGAGAAGTGTATTTAGGATCCCATGGACAGCCACGAAGATAAACAAATGGGTTCTTGAACAGATCAGACCAGGGCTCTCCCTGGAAGCAAAGATGATCAAGTTGAGACTATCATACTTTGGCCAAATAATGAGAAGATACAGATCACTATTAAAAACAATAATGCTAGGAAAGGTAGAGGGTAGAAGAAAGAGAGGAAGACCATGAACCAGATGGATAGACTCAACCCGGGGGGTTATGGGCAAGGGCCTGCAGGATCTGGGCAAGAATGCAATGGAAGATAGGGATTATTGGAGATGTTTATTCATGGAGTCGCCATGAGTCGGAACTGACTTGAGGGCAGCTGACAACAACAAAGGGGGTTGGACTGGATGACCCTTGGGGTCTCTTCCAACTCTAGGATTCTATAATTCTATGAACAACAACCACATCAATAAGCTTGACATGGGAGCAGATGGCAGAAGAATCAGGGAAGCAAAATGAATATCTGGGTATCTTTCCCAGTGTGGTAAAGTGACATTTTCCCAGTGATGGGTATAAATTCTTCCCTTGCCATCAAGGATTTAGGCACAGGAGATGGGAAAGGCATGGAAGGAGGGAGTGGTTGAGATGCCCTGCCTAAATCCAGCTGCCTCCTGCTTCCAACCTCCCCTCCTCTTGGCTGCCCTGCTTTCCTATATTTTGCAAGAGAAGCCACCCGGCTGCGCTATCACGCCTCCAGCCACCACATACACATGGCAACTCCGCCTCAGCTGAACATGGATCCTTCTTTGTTTTAATGCACTGTCCTGTTTTGCCAGAGAGGGTCTGTGTGTCATTTTGCAGAGAGAGTGGCATTTTGCAGAGAGAGTGCTGGGTGGAAAGGCCTGGAGGGAGCAAAGGCAGGAGAAGACAGAAGAGAGAAAGAGAGAGGGAGGAAGGGAGGGATGGAGGGTTGGATGGATGGAGAGAGATGCTTGCAATTACGCCCCAGCCAAACCTTCCAGCAGATTGCAGCCATAGCAACTGCAATGGGTTGTCCCAGCCGGAGTCTGCAGAGCATTGAAAGAAGAGGCAAGACTAGAGTGTGTGGGACAGACACACAACAGGGAGAAGGCAGCCTTGCCTTGCCTCGCTTGGCCTGGCACAGGGCACCCTCCTCAGGGGCCTGGCACTGGCACAAACAACGCAGCAACTGGCAGCCCTTCCAGCTCCAGCCCTCCTGCCTTTCCTTCCCCTCCACCACCACAACCTCCCAGCTTTATAAATGCTTCCTGACACACATTTTATTCAAGCCAGGGCTGACTTTGCAAATTTCCCCCAGCTTGCTCTTGCCATCTTCCATGCGACTAAATTATACACGAGAAGAGAGGCAGGCTGGGGATTGGAATACCAAACCATCAGCAAGTCAAAGAGCTGGCAGAGCCTAGTGGCAAAGAGGATGAGAATGAGGGGGGCCAAGGGAAACCAAGTTTCAAGACATGGTCTCCATGCCCTCCCAACAGTCCCGCTTTGGCAGGAACGGTCCTAATGAATCCTTGCTTGTCTCACATCTGTGCTGTGTCTTGATCATTCAGAAACCAGGCCTTGGGATACCTGAACCGTGTTTCTTTTGGCCCACTAGATGTTTAGAGTTGTACAGTTGTACAGGGGCATATAGGGCAACCTATATGACATCTCCAAGACCCTCTGTCCTACCACTTGGCTCTGCTCAGGTCCTGCAAATTCATATCTGTAACCAGTTTTATAGAATCCATCCATCTAGCATTCCATCTTCCTCTCTTTCTGCTTTCCTCCACCTTTCCTAGCATTATTGTCTTCTCCAATGAATCCTGACTTCTCATGATGTGGCCAAAGTGTGAAAGCCTAAGTCTAGTCAACTTTTCCTCCAGGGAGATTTCTGGCTTCATCTGTTCTAATTGTTTGCCTTTTTGGCTGTCCACAGTATCCTTGGCAGTGTTCTCCAGCACCACATCTCAAATGATCGATTGACTTCCTATCTTCATTCTTAACTTTCCAACTCCTGGTCAGAGCTGGAAAGCATCTCTGAGAGGGGTGCATCTAACCTGTTTTTAAGAAACACCCGATCAACAAAGATCTGCCACCTTCCAAAGGAATCTGTTCCACTGCACAAATCCCAAAATACATGTTGCAAGCATCATCATCATTTTATTAACATTAAAATCTAGGTCGTATTACATTCTAACTGTTATGAATATTGGAATTTTATAAAATGCCCACACAAACTCCTATCCCAAAATTCATCTGCGGAGATAATCAGGCACCCCTTCTCCCTGGCATCGCTTGATCATAGCAGTCTCTAAGCAAGTCCTGCATATGTACAGTGAAGGTATGTCTCCTTATGACCCTAATGGAAAGGCATTATGGGAAAGGTCTTTTGGCTGCCATTGCCTAAAAGTGAAGACATCACGTTCAAAACGAAGCCTAAGTTGGGAGTTGAACAAAGGAGAAATCCTGCACACCTTGAACAGATTTATGACTTTGTGACACTTTGCAGATACAAGCTATTCCGGTATCAAGTATTCTTTCCCATCAATGAGAGTGCCCATTGACCAAGGGATGAGTAAGTTCGGCCTCCCTTTGATGTAGGATAGCATCCTCCCTGTGTACATGACTAGGAACCTATTTAAGGCCCAGTCTTCCCTTTGTTCTGGGTTCCATACTGGTGGCAGGCAGGCACTCTGTTGGCATGGTTCCTCTTTTGGCGTGGTTCCACGCACCCCTTCTTCCTACTTCCCATCATCGTGTTGTTGCATCTACCTTGATTCCGAGGGAACCATCTCAGGCGATTATCTACCATTAGAGATGCCTCGTGTTTTCTTTCCACATTGCATCCCTTCCTTCTATTAGTCTTGTGTGATTGCGTGCATGAATGTATGTGTGTGAGAGTGTGTCTCTCTTTTCAACAATAAACTAGCTTAAAATCCAAAGGCTTTGCCTTTTGCGTCAGTTCCTGGGATCTCTAGTCTCTCCGTAAAAATTCTGGGATTCAAGATCTCATTGGTCATTGTAAGGAGCCAAGATTGGAATATTGAGCTAAGTGATATTCCCCACATTTGAGTAGTAATCCTTACATAACAAACATATAAAAGATAGTATATAATAATACATAACACGTAATATACTTAGTAACAATGCACTTAACATTATGTAACATGCGACAGTACATAACACAAGACAATACATATTCCTACCTTACCAAATTACCAAAATAACAATCAAACATAAATTGACTTCCTGAACACCATCCTGGCTTGGTTTTTGTACAGCCTATATCAGTTTTTCACTTACGAATAAAAATACAGTTTTTCTCCCTACTTCAACTTATATAGGAAAGAAAAATTTTATAGGTTTAATAACATGTCTTTATAACAACTGTAAATCAGTTTTCTCCCCTCATTCCATTTGCAGAAAAATTATTAAAAGTTCCTAATCCCTTCTGTGTCAAAATACATTATATATATTTTCTTCTTCTTCTCCTGTATGATCTTTAACACCTTTGCCTGATGAGAAGCCAGTGGAGCTTTGAAAGCTTGCAAAATGCATATGCAATGGCTCTGGGGTCCCAAACAATTTAATCCAGCCTTGGTTTCACCTGTGAGAGCCCAGGCTTCTTCTTGTGATACAGGAGTAAGATCAGCAAGGAAAAAGGAATAGCAACAAAAGAATCTGAGGCCTTGATAGGGCCAAAAATTCGCACCTGTGATGCTGCCTTGGCGATGTCACTAAGCAGGCAACATTTGAGCATTAGCCACAGTTGTTCTCGGTATGCACACCAAGTGTAACATATACAACAAACCAGGAAAACAGATGTACATCTTCTGTACAGTACTTTTAAGGCATTCTTGCCCTGAGATTCCTCCAAGGAGCAACCTATAAGGCATTCCCGTCCCAACTGTGGGATTTCAGCATCAAAACTGGAGACCTTTGTTTGTCCCTTGGTGATGCCACCACAGGGGGCAAGTGCAGTGGCATCACTAGGGTTGGCATCACCTGGCCATGTCATGAAAAGACATGACTCATTGGAAAAGATGGACTTGGAGGTGTCTTATCCAAAGGATCATCATGAGGGTTGACATGAAGGCACTTAACAACAACAATAACAACAACAAGTTAATACCACAGAAGACAGGATCAAAATTCAAAACAACCGTAACACATTAGAAGGTTGGGCCAAAACTAACAAAATGAATTTCAACAAGGGAAAATGTAAGGTACTACTCTTGAGCAGGAAATAATAAATAAAATGCAGATATAGGAGGGGGAAACCCCTGGCTTAAGGAGACTTATACATGTGAAAGGAATCTAGGAGTCCTAGTAGTAGACCACAAGTTGAACACGAGTCACCAGGGTGATACGGCATCTAAAAAAGCCAATGCGATTCTAGACTACATGATTAGAAGTATCGTGTCTAGATTAAGGGTACAGGCTATATCAATAGAAGTATAGTGTCTAGATCCAGTGAAGTAATAGCACCACTCTATTCTTCTTTGGTCAGGCCTTATCTGGAATATTGTGTCCAATTCTGGGCCCCACAATTCAAGAAGGATGTGGACAAGCTGGAGTGTGTCCAGAGGAGAGTGACCAAAAAGGTGAAGGTTCTGGAAACCATCAAGCCCTATGAGGAGAGACTCAGGGAGCTGGGTATGTTTAGCCTGGGGAAGAAAAGATTAAGGGATGTCATGAGAACCATGTTTAAATATTTGAAGGGATGTCATGCTGAGGATGGAGCAAATATGTTTTCTGCTGCCCCAGAAAATAGGACACAGAGCAATGGATGCAAACTACAGGAGAAGAGATTCTACCTAAACATTAGAAAGAACTTCCTGATGGTAAGAACTGTTCGACAGTGGAAGATGCTGCTGGCTCGGAGTGTGGTGGACTCTCCTTCTTTGGAGGTCTTTAAACAGAGGCTGGATGGCCATATATTAGGAGTGCTTCACTTGTGTCTTCTTGCATGGCAGAAGGAGGTTGGACTGGATAAGCTTTGGAGATCTCTTCCAACTCTTATCATTCTGTAAAAAGTGGGAGTTATCATCCAGCCAAAATAATCTTTTTTCTGAGAACGGCCTTTAACAGAAAACACCAGTATTTGCAGGGTGCCAAACAGACAGATGCACCACATACCTACACAACCCCTTCAAGGCAATGCTCTTGCCCTGAGTTTCTTCCTCAATGTGCTGAGGACCATAGTAGATGGTCCAGGCCCTGGGAGTTGCGAACTCTGTAAGCAAAAGGTATACAAATACTTCCACCAGAGATCCAGAATGCTAAGGATGTTGCAAAACATGCCTGGTGGGTGGGCATCTGTTTGCAGCAATAGGGCTTGGGAGACTGGCACGAGAGAGTTAATCTCATATTGCTGGGCTAGCTGGAGCTGGCAGGATGCCTCCTCCTTTATCCCCCGCTGGGGGACCCTGCGGATGAATCCAGCATCTTGCAGCACACAGAAGAGAGACTGGCGCCCTGCATGTGTGTGCGTGTGCCATCTTAGCATTCAGTCATGCGCTTGGCTTCTCTGGGGCCT
Organism: Urosaurus nigricauda; assembly: GCA_034509955.1. Lineage (NCBI taxonomy): Eukaryota > Metazoa > Chordata > Lepidosauria > Squamata > Phrynosomatidae > Urosaurus > Urosaurus nigricauda. Next base: position 2,702,753 of record JAOEGL010000004.1, read on the forward strand.
TGCTGCCCAGACCTGGGTAATTATGCATCAGAAAAAGGTGCCCCCTGAGCAACTCCTTTGCAAGAGGATTGGGAAGGGAGCAGAGGTCCTTCCTTCCGTACCCTCCCCCTGGTCCAGAACCTTCTGTCCTTTTGACTCTGGTTTAGGAGAGCAAGGAGGCCAGGAACCAGCAGGATAGATGCTTGCAATAATTATCCAGGCAACCCCTTCAAGTATAGTGCAACCATAGCAACAGACACATGTTCTGTCCCAGCCAGAGTCCGCAACCCAGCCAAGGAGAGATGCACACTCACAAAAAAATTAACCTCTTCAGGACTTCAAATATTCAAAGCAATCTTTCTTGACCCTAATAGGACCCCCAAGGCTGTCCGCAACAGAAGCTAAACGTATGCAACAAGAAATGCAGGGCATTTTGAGGTCCAGAGCAGCTGCCTCGTCTTACCCTTGATGTGCATCATGATGCATCTTGATGATAAGGTTGTGATTAGTAGGAGTGAGCATTGGTATGTCAAGAACAAATCCTGCCAAACTAACCCTACATCTTTTTTTGATTGCGTCACTAATATAGTAGATGTTGGGAATGCTGCGGACGTCATTTATCTGGATTTCAGCAAAGCATTGGATAACGTCCCCTGTGATATTTTGATTAGCAAACTTACTTAGAAGTGTTAGGAAAACAACCTGCTCCCTCGATCCCTGTCCCTCATGGCTAGTGGCACAGGGGGGACCGGTTGTAACTTCATTGTTACACCGGATTATTAATACATCGTTGAGGGAGGGACAGTTTCCTGATCATCTTAAATTGGCCATAGTAAAACCAATACTGAAAAAGCCCTCCCTCGACCCCCTGGTATATAATAATTATCAGCCAGTCTCGCTACTGCCATTTTTGGGGAAGGTGATCGAGAGGGTGGTTGCAATCCAGCTTCAGTCGACCTTGGATGAAACGGATTATCTAGATCCATTTCAAACCGGTTTTCGGGCGGGCTATGGGGTTGAGACTGCCATGGTCGCCCTGGTCGATGATCTCCGTCTGGGCATTGACAGGGGGAGCGTGTCCCTGCTGGTGCTCTTGGACATCTCAGCGGCTTTCAATACCATCGACCATGGTATCCTTCTGGAACGCCTGGCAGAGGTGGGAATCGGGGGCACTGCGCTCCAGTGGTTCAGGTCCTACCTCTCTGGGAGGTTCCAGATGGTGCAGCTGGGGGACGTGTGCTCTGATAACGGGCTCAAGCTTCCCATAAAGGACACTGTACGCAGTCTGGGGGTGCTTCTTGATTTGTCGCTCCACCTTACTTCTCAGGTGGATGCGACGGTCAGGAGCACCTGCTTTCAGCTTCGGCTGATACGCCAGCTGCGTCCCTACCTGGACTGGAGGGACCTTGAAACTATAGTACACGCTCTGGTAACCTCTCGATTAGATTTCTGCAATGCACTCTACAGGGGGCAGCCTTTGTATCACACTCGGAAGCTGCAACTAGTGCAGAATATGGCAGCACGGGTGGTCACTGGCGCTCCCAGGGCCTCCCATATAACTCCGATACTGAAAGATCTTCACTGGCTGCCTATTCGCTTCCGGGCTCAGTAGAAAGTGCTGGTTATTACCTATAAAGCCCTAAATGGCTTGGGCCCAGAGTACCTGAAGGACCGCCTCTCCCCACATAATCCGCCCCGCACACTTAGATCCTCTGGGCAACAACTACTTAAAGTTCCGAAGGCAAAATTATCAACTACTGTGAAGAGGGCGTTTTCAGTCTCGGCCCCTAGCCTTTGGAACTCGTTGCCCACTGAGCTCCATCTGGCTGCCTCCCTTACCTTGTTCAAAAAGGGGTTAAAAACATACTTATTTGGACAAGCATACCCCTGATTTCCTTCCCCCCTACTGTGATCCTCCCCTCCCCCCCTCCCCTCCCCGCATTGCAAGCTGGCCTGGCATATTTTTATATAGCTATGTTTTTATATTGTTTTTGTTTTTATTGGAATGTTTTTAACCATGTATATGTTATTTATGTTGTGCACCGCCCTGATCGTAGGAAGGGCGGTATATAAATAAATTATTATTATTATTATTATTATCATCATCATCATCATCATCATTATTACTGAATATGGAATGGATGGGAACACCAACAGATGGATCCATGATAGTTGGAAAACCATTCTCAAAGAATTGTCATCAGTATCTGCACTTTAAATTGGAAAGAGATCTCAGGTAGGGGGGGCAATAGGGTTCTATCCTAGAACTGATACTTACTGATAGTTTTTAATCAGTGATTTTTAGATGATAGAGTGGAGCAAATCCTTATCCAATTTGTGGAAGATAAACTAGGAGTGATAGCTAATGCAGCAGAAACAACAGAATTCAAAAGGACTTTGATAAATTAGAAAGCTGGACTGAAATTAATAAAATGAAATTCAGCAGAGACAAATGCAAAATTCTACATTTAGGACACAAAAACCAAATGCGCAGGGATAGATGGGGGATACTTGGCTCAGCAGATGTGTGCCTTCAACTTGTTCGCGATTTATGATGACCCTAAGGCAAACCAATCGTTTGGCAAGAATTGTTCAGAGGAGGTTTCCCACTGCCTTCCCCTAAGGCTGAGAGCATGTGACTTCCACAAGGCCAACCAATGGGGTTCATAGCCAAATTGGGACTCGAACCCTGGTCTCCAGAGTCATAGTTCAACAGACAAATCACTATGCCTCACTGACACTCAGTTCAGAAGTACTACTGGGGTTATTGTTGATCATAAATTGAACATGAGCCAGCAGTGTGATGCTGCAACAAAGAAGGTGAATAGTATTTTAGTCTGCATTAATAGAAACATAGGGGCTCAATAGACCTCCCCTAAGGGGCTGCCTGCATCCACCCTTTCAGCACCAAATCAGGACTGTGGCAACTATATGCTGTGGCCCCAATTTGGCATTTCTGTGGTGCAAAAAAGGAGCTGCAAGAAGCGACTCATTTTTGTGCCACGGAAAGGGTGCCTTTGCTGCTGCTGCAGCATCTTCTGGTGCCCTTTTTGGAGCGGTGTCATCTGGATGCAGCACCAAAGGATCATTGTGATGCTGCCCACCATACAGTCAGGCACACGGCGTGATGGTGGCATCAGGTCGTCGTCAAGGTGTGCGTCGTGTGGACCCCAAGCCCCCACTTTTCACCGAGGCTGGCATTTATTGCCAGTCTGTTCAGGCCCATAGTTTCCAAGCTGAACAAAGTGATAGTCCCACTATATTATGTGCTCCTTAGGCATCATCTGGAATACTGTGTTCAAATCTGGGTCCGTCATTTTAAGAAGGATATAGACAAGTTACAGTGAAGAAGGGCAACGAGGATGAAGAGAGGTATGAACAACCAAAGATATGAGGAGAGGTTGAAGTCGTTGTTCAGCCTAGTAGAGAGAAGACTGAGGGGCGACATGCTCACCCTCTTTAAATACCTCAAGGACTGTCATAGAGAAGAGGGATCAGGTTTCTTCTTTGCTGCTCCACAGGGTAGGACCAGGTCTAAGAGTCTGAAGTAACAGGAGGGTAAGTTTCAATTGAACATTGGAAGGGACTTCTTGTACTTTAAGAGCAGTTTGGCAGCAGAACCAATTCCCTGGAGAGGTGTGAAGGTCTCTTTCTCTGGATATCTCCAAAAGGAGTCTGGACGGTTACTGTTTCTGGAAATTCTTCAGCTGGAGATCCTGCACTGATCAGAGAGTTGGACTGGATGGCCCCTGGGGCGCTTTCCAACAATAGGATTCTGTGATTTTATGAATAATAATAATAATAATAATAATAGCAATTCCTTGCAGTTGGATTATCAAACTATAAAACTATTTTCTGTACCAACAATTTCCTGTTTTTAGGGTCACTGGCATCTGCCTACTATGTATAAATTGCGCATGACTGCATGTGTACACATCCCCAATACTTTGAACGTTCCTCCCTATGTGGAGCCTTTCCTTTGTTAACAACAAGAGAAATATTCCTGGAGGGGGAAATGTAGCCTGATAGGACTGGCACCAATTCAGACCCGGGTGAGGTGTGAGGGTGCATGAGGTTCCCTATAGAGCCCTGGCAGCAAGGCATAGAAGGAAACAGCTTGGCATTTACTGCTCTCTGCCCCCACAGAGTTCTAGATGCCAGCAGTCTCCAGAGCCTCCCAAATTTCAGATCTGGTGGCCCTGGGTGTACTTTCAACCAGATAGACTGAACAGTTTGCTGTGCTATGGTTCACAATTCCAAGCATTGTAGAAAATGAGACATTTAGGCTGCATCAATAGAAGTATAGTGTCTAGATCAAGGGAAGTAATAGTGCCACTCTATTCTGCTTTGGTCGGGCCCCACCTGGAATAATGCTGTGTCCAGTTGTGGGCACCACAATTCAAAAAGGATGCAGAGAAAATGGAGTGTGTCCAAAGGAGGGAAACTAAAATGGTGAAGGGTCTGGAAGCCATGCCCTATGAGGAACGACTTAGGGAACTGGGGATGTTTAGCCTGGAGAAGGTTAAGAGGTGATATGATAGCCCTCTATAAGTATTTGAAGGGGTGCCATATAGAGGAGGGAGCGAGCTTGTTTTCTGCTGCTCCAGAGACTGGAATGCAAAGCAATGGATGCAAGCACCAGGAAAAGAGATTCCACCTCAACCTTAGGAGGAACTTCCTGACAGTAAGGGCTGTTTGACAGTGGAACACCTCCCTCGGAGGGTGGTGGAGTCTCCTTCCTTGGAGGTCTTAAAGCAGAGGCTGGATGGCCATCTGTCAGGGATAATAATAATATGTATCGAGGCAGGATTCCAAGAGGTTAAAACATTACAAAACATCATTAAAATGTACTGTACATTTGATTTGATTGGGATTTCCTGCATGGCAGGGGGTTGGACTGGATGGCCCTTGTGGTCTCTTCCAACTGTAGGATTCTAGGATTCTTACCTTGGAGGGCCTGCTGTAGAGAAGGGAGAGCCAATATGGAAGAAGCACATGGCACACAGGCGTATCCCACCCACACCAGCTGCGATCACACAGGACTCCGTTATCTGTTTGGATCTTGCCCGGTTGATATTCTGTGTGTGGGCAGCCGGTTGTCTGAATCATCCATCACAAGTGCAAATTGGAGTTTGGCAACCCCAGAGCTCAGCACACTTCATTTGGTGACAGGAGCCACATGGAAAAGATGGCAAGACTCAGTCAGACAGCACCGGTGTGGTTTGTGTGCGTTTTTGGCCGATGCAGCTGGGCACACACAGATTTTTTTCTCCATGAGCCAAATGCAGCTGGCAACTGACATGTTACTGAGAAACAACATCTTGGTCATTTGTGAACTCTGCTTACTTATTTCCTGCCTTTCTGACCCCAAATGGCCATCCAGGGGGTAATAAAATGAAATGAATACACACACACACAGAGTATATATATATATTTAAAAAATTAAAAATGTGGATCAGGGAAAACAATCAAAGAAACAAAATAGGCATCCAATTAAATAGCCAGTTAAAATCCTGCAGACCAGGAGCGGGCAACTATGGTGGGTCCAAAGGCCAATATTTAGCCCAAAGGCCAGATGGAGCAGAATCCTGTTGGTGACATGGATATATGCAAATGTGGCCAAGAAAATAACCTTTCAAAGTCCTCCAGAAAGAGTTAATTTATCAGCCCATTGTGGTATTTGTTGCTGTAGCTGTCCCATCTTTTCTTTAAAGATCCAAACGTTTCTATTGTCTGGACTATTTCTTGGCCATTCTTAGGACTAAACACTTTATTCCTATCCTTGGGTGGGTTTGTTCTTAATCCTGAGACATATTGGAGCAATATGTTTCTTTCTCCTCCTATTATTTCTAAATTTCTTTTTTAAAGATAACGCTATAGTGCACTGGCAAAAGTGGCACCTTTGCACTATAACTCTTGGTTGTTATGTGTCTTCAAGTCGACTCCAGTTTATGACACCTCTCTCCTAGAATTTTCTTGGCAAGATTTATTATTCAGAGGAGATTTGCCATTCCTTTCCTCTAAGTTTGAGAGAGAGAAAGTGACTTGGTTAATGTCACCCTATGGGTTTACACGGCTGAGCAGGGATTTGAACCCTGGTCTCCCAGAGTCCTAGTCCAACATTCAAAACATTACACCACACTGGAACTGGAACTCTAGGACTCAGAAAAAAATTCAGGAGCAAAAAGTATATCTTTCAAGCCACCTCAGCAAACAGTATAAAAAATATTTGAAAGAATCCTAATGCAGGCCCAAGAAACTGTTGCAAGCAGCCCCCTGAAAGAAAAGAAGGAGCAGATGCAGAGGGGACAATAAGATAGATTCCTATCTCAGAGGTGTGCCACTTTTGCTATTGGGTATTTGAAACTTTTAAGGCAGACAGTTCACTGGGAAGTTATTCAGTCAAAATTACTGAGATACGGTTGCCAGATCAATGGACCTTCTCCTTCAGTCCTCAGGTGGTGAGGAAGCAATCATAGAATCATGGAGTTGGAGGAGATCTCAAGGAGCATCCATTCCAACCCTCTTCTGCTATGCAGGAACTCACAATCAAAGCATCCTCAACAGATGGCCATCCAGCCTCTGTTTAAGGTAAAAGTAAAGGTAGTCCCTAGACATGAATGTCTAGTCATAACTGATTGTAGGGAGTGGTGCTCATCTCCAATACTAAGCCAAGGAGCCAGTGTTGTCCGAAGATGAATCTGGTGGTCATGGGGCCAGCATGACTGCACTGAATGCTGTTACCTTCTCACATAAGTGGTACTTGTTTATCTACTTATATTTGCATGCTTTCACTCAGACTTTGAACTGCCAACCTTCTGATCCTCCAATTGTCGGAATTGGCATCTTAACCACTATGCCACCCCATCCCTTAGTCTCTGCTTAAAGACCTCCAAAGAAGGAAACTCCACCACCACCTTCCAAGGGATTGTCTTCCACTGTCAAACATCTCTTACTCTCAGGAAGTTAATGTTTAGGTGGAATCTCTTTTCTTATATTTCCTCCATTGCTCCAGGACTTATTCTCTGGAGCAGCAGAAAACAAGCTTGCTCCCTCCTCAGTATGACAGCCCTTCAAATATTTAAACAGGGCTATCATATCACCTCTTAACCTTCTCTTCTCCAGGCTAAACATCCCCAGCTCCCAAAGTCAATCCTCATAAGTTGCCCTCCTTTCTCCACATCCTTTTTGAATTGCGATGCCCAGAACTGGACACAGTATTCCAGGTGGGGCCTGACCAAAGCAGAATAGAGTGGCACTATTACATCCCTTGATCTAGACACTACACTTCTATTGATGCAGCCTAAAATTGCATTGGCCTTTTTAGCTGCCGCATCACACTGTTGAGTCATGTTCAACTTGTGGTCTACTTGGACTCCTAGATCCCTTTCACATGTAGTCTGTTAAACCAGGTGTCCCCCATAGTATATCTGTGCATTTCATTTTTCCACCCTAAGTGTAGAACCTTACATTTCCCCCTGTTGAAATTCATTTTGTTAGTTTTGGCCCTCTCAGGGCGAGAGCATTTTGTGTGTCTTTTGATCTTATTTGTTAGACTTGGGGCACAGCTAAACTGCAGATTTAATACAGTTAATGCATTAATGCAGGACAGTTACAGTAATGTCAAACTGCATTAAGCCTGCAGTGTGGCCTTGATGTTTTAAATTTGAGCGGAGTACTCTGTAAATCCATGGTCGATGCTTAATGCATCATGTTTAATGACCTCAGGAGGATCCAGCCCATCCACTCCCTTATGATATCACAAAGGGGATTTCCCAAATCTCAAGTTTCGGCCCTGAAATCCCAGGGCCTGAGATAGTCCTGACCTGCCAACCCTACCCTGAAATAAATAGCAGCCCCGGAAGGCCCCTCTTGTGTACAAAGGAATTTTACAAACTGGATTGTGTCCGGGAGCAACTAGTAGGGATATAAGAAACAGCAACGACCATATTTATCTAAGTTTGGGGATGCCCCAAATTCCTAATATAGAGGGACACTGGAAGTGAGCCCAATGCAAGGAAAAGGTGACAAGGGAAACATAGGGAACATACTGCATTTGTGGGTGATTATTAATCTCCTTTAATCTGCACACAGATTAAAAGCCTCTTGCCATGCGTAGTTTGATCAGCTACCCAGGATCAAACTTCACATTTGTAAATACTTTGCAGACCTCCTGTGTGGTTTTAGCACTTAAAACAAAACACCCCAATATGGACTTTTGCTCACTTCTGTAAATGTTTTGGAATAAATGATACCAGTTTATTTAAGGTGGCATTGGTTGATTTTTTTGAATTATTTGGTGGTCTAATGTTGATAGTGGTGTCATACTTTAAAAAAAAAATCCTGTTTGCTTTTAATAATGTTTTACACTGTTTTAAAATTGTATTGTCACTTGATTGGTTTTTTAAAAATAAATTTATAGTGCATATTTTAGCCAACTTCTATTTTCAGTTTTGTAAGCCGCCTTGGATCCCTCAGGGAGAGAAAGGCCATGTATAAATGGAAGAAATAAATAAAATAAATAATTATTGATAGACTGTGTGCCCCATAGAGGACCCTCAAGAATTAGAAAATGATCCACCGGGCTTGTTGGAGTTGCCTACCCTTGTTTTGTCTGCTGAAAGTCATCAGAATAAATACTCAAATATTTAAATCAGACTTGAAAACCTGCCCAAAGAAATGGAAACCAAACAATTGAATGGGGCTAATCTGTAGTAATGATCTTTGTTCTATGTGAAGTTGAAGACTTTCATGGATGGCATCCATAGTTTTTTGGGGGGTTTTGGGCCATGTGGCCATGTTCTGGAAGAGTTTATTCCTGACGTTTCACCAGTATCTGCAGCTGGCATCTTCATCTTGGACGATGCCAGACACAGATATTGGCAAAATATCAGGAATAAACTCTTTCAGAAAATGGCCACAGAGCCAAACACCCCCCCCCCCAAAAAACCTCGATAGTCTTTGTTGTAATTTGCAAGTTGACTTCAGTTTATGGTGGCTTTCTGAATGACAGAGATTCAAGAGCCCTGTTCATCCCCAGCGCTGCTCAGGTCTTGCAAACGCAAAACATCTGTAGCTTAGCATCACAGCCCTAGCCATAGCACTGGAAGGCTCCTCCACAGGCTATTGCTCATTGGATCTCCAGCTAAAGCACAGAAGGTAGCTTTTTGAATCCATCCAGGAAAGGAGATCCCACAACCTCTCTAAGCAATTGGTTCCATTGCTGAACCACTCTTACTGTCAAGAATTTCCTTCTAACAGTCAATCGAAATCTCCTCATCTGTAACCTGTAACCTGTAACTTTCAAATTATGAAAGCCGCAGTTTAGTCATCTTGGCTTCCATCAAATCATCGTCATCATCATCATCATCAGCAGCAGCAGCAGCATCTGTTATAGGACAAGTACACAACAAATAATAACAGATCACTGCTGCTTATAATTTACATTTCTCAGCTTAAAATTTTCACATCCCATGTCTGACAATTCTTTTATCTACCAGAAATGGCCCCCTTTTTTTTCTTAACAGGCCATCTCTAAATAAAAGAATAAACAGACCCAAATCTCATGTCAGAAATGGCAATGTCCCAAAAGCAAAAGGGTGAACATTTCATAGACTTCCAGGACAGTCTAGTCCTAGCTTCAAGGTGGCCTTTCTGAATATTTTGAAGAGATTCCAGCAGGAAACAGCTGAATTCGCCAAGGGATTCAGTGCTACCTCGTGTGCCCTAAACAGAGGTAAAAACGTTTCTAAAAATCACACATGTGCTCATTTGCTCATTTATGTAAGAAGGCTTGGGTTACCGCTCAGTTAATGTAAAGGGAGCCACCATGATAGAGACCAGGGTTCGACTCCCCATTCAGCCTTGTAAACCCACTGGTGACCCTGGGTAGGTCACACATTCTCAGCCTCAGAGGAAGGCAAGAGCAAACCCCCTTGGAACAAATAGGTTTGCCATAGGGCTGCCAATGAGTCAGAAACGATTTGAAGGTATGCAACACATACATTGTTAACACTCAATTTTGCAAATGTTCACTCATTGTACTTCTTGCATTTTGATTCTTTCTCACTCTACTAATGCCATATACCCCCCAAATGTATAATAATCTGCCAGTTCAGGTAGCACTGTATGCACCTGATGAAGTGGACCATTGCTTATAAAGTTCATAAAATTTGTTAGTCTGTAAGGTGCTGAAGACTGTCATTTTATTTTAGTTGAGATTATGGAAACAGACTAACAGGGATAGTACCATAACCGCTCCTTACCCCATACTAATTACAACATCCTTGGATTATTATTATTATTATTATTATTCGTGTTTGTTTATATAGTGTTGTAAGTTTTCCATGGCGCTTTACACAGTTACCAAGTTATAAATGTTATGATCTTTATTCATACCCCGGCTTTTTCCTCAGGATGGTTTACATTTTAAAACAAATACAATGCAATTAAAACACACGCATAAACAGGAATTAAACTTCTAGCAATCTTAAAATGATCTGAAATGGTGAATTAAAATGATAAAGGAGGTTTACAGAACCCTCTTAAAAGCCCTTCATTTAAAAACTTTCAGTACTCAAAAACCTGTTGGAATTTTTCAAATGTCTTTGTTGGCCAATGGAAGGACCGCAAGGAAGGACCCATTGAGGACCATTGTGGTGGGATGGTTTGGGCATTGGGCTAGGACACTGGGGGACTAGGGTTCGAATCCCATCCCAGCCATGGAAACACACTGGGTGACCTTGGGCAAGTCACACTCTCTCAGTTTCAGAGGATGGCAATGGCAAACCCTTTCTGAAGAAACCTGCCAAGAAAACCCCATGATAGGTTTGCCTTGTTGTTGTGTGCTTTCAAGTCATTTCCAACTTATGGCAACCCTAAGGCAAACCTCTCCTAGGGTTTTCTCGGCAAGATTTGTTCAGAGGAGGTTTGCTATTGTGTCCTCCTGAGGCTGAGAGAGTATGACTTGCCCAAGGTCACCCAGTGGGTTTTCATAGTCAGGGGGGGAATCGAACCCTGGTCTCCAGAGTTGTAGTCCAACACTCAAACCACTATGCAACAATGGCTCCCCCCCCCCCCACATATATCTTTCAAGGGAAAAATTAAAGATAACAATAGTGCCAGGCATTCTGGTTGGGACTTACATCTTTGCAAATGGTTCGATTGCCCACTCAGCTATGGAAACCGACAGGATGACCTTGGGCGAGCCACACACTCTCAGCCCCAGAAAACCCCGTGATAGGTTTTCCTTAGGGTTGCTGTAAGTCAGAAACAACTTGAAGGCACACAACAACAACATGTCTTCACATGTATGCAAAATTGAGTGTTTTTGCAACGTCCATATTCACCTTGGGGCTGCCATGATGTTACAAGGTATGGGCACCTGTTGCACAATGCTGACATGCACTATGGCACGATGTGCACATTGGAGAGCTCCCTGATGCGCATCTGGACACCAGCTAGGAAACGCTGGAGCGCAACAGGAGTACCCGATCCTCATCAGAAGGGCCTGATGCACAAGAGACGTGCCTGATGCGCATTGGGGCACTCTTGCCAGTGCCCAGATGTGCATCTCTGTCATTTACTAACAGGGTCTCATTGCATTTCTGCAACATAGGCTGCATCGGCGCCGCAGAAATTATTCAGTTTGACACCCTTTTAAGTGCCGTGGCTCAATGCTTTGGACATTGTAGTTTGTTGTGGCACCGGAGCAGATTTTTCCATTTGATTTAAGGACCATCATTTTACTCTGTCATTATATTTAATGGGACTTAAGCATCCCTGGATTTTGGTATCTGTGGCGGATCCTGAAACCAAATGCCAGCAGATACCAAGGACCTACTGTCCTAATAATAATAATAATAATAATAATAATAATAATCGGGAGAAGGGCTAGATATTCCTGAGATGAATGCCAGTCAGCCCTTCATATCCATGGATTTTTTTATCCATGGATTCAAACATCTACCGCTTGAAAATATTTAAAAAATATATAATTACATATATACATATACATATATGCATTCCAAAATATAAACCTTGATTTTTCCATTTTATCTCGCCAAAAGAGAACCCAGGCCATACCAAACCCAGATATCACTGGCTGCAAATGATGCGTCCCTCACACTGCTTGAAAGGAAATTCAAAATGGAGACTGGACAGAAGAGGACATTGGAGGACAAACAGGCTGGGCAGCTGTCCGCTGCTTGACCTTTGGCCAGTTGAGACTTGTGCAAACCATTCCAACTGAGGGCTCCTCCAAACAGGACAAATGTACCCGGGTGATTATGGCTATCTCTTACTGTAAGTTCTCCAGGCTTTTGGAGGTATTCCAAACAAAATTTCTGTTTACCTGGGCTATTTTTTAATTGCAATTCCAATAATCAGCTGCAACATTTTATTCCCACCTTTCAATGGGAACATATTTTAATTGCAGAACATATCAGAACGGTGCATTCCTTTGTTTATTTTTTTAAAAAAAGAATAATATTGGTATGAGAGCCAGTGGTTTCAGCGTTGGACGACTCTGGAGATCAGGGTTTGAATTCCCACCTCGGCCATGGAAACCCACTGGGTGACCTTGGGCAAGTCACACTCTCTCAGCCTCAGAGGAAGGCCATGGCAAACCTCTTCTGAACAAATGTTGCCAGGAAAACCCCAGGATAGGTTTGCCTTAAGGTCACTATAACTCAGAAACAACTTGGAAGACACACAACCAGAGCGCACCAGTGCCTTGGCACTTTTGCACCATAATTCCAAAATTTAATTTATAAATAACTTTAGAAAAGGGAAAATCTGCCCTTCAAACCATAGGACCGCCTCTGGAAACTGGAGGGAAATGTCTAATTAACAATTTGTAAGCCACTCAGATAGCCTTTTGGCTGAAGAGAGCATTATAAATAATTACATAAAATTACTACTACTACTACTACTACTACTACTACTAAAAAATCTTTTAAAATCCTATAGAGTTGTAGCATAGACCCCAAAAATCACTATGAAGTTGGTACTGTTTTTAAATTGTATTCTTTTAAATTTGCTGTTCACCTCCTTGAGATCCTATATTGGGAGAAGGGTGGGATATAAGTAAATATATTTGATGATATATGATGATGATGATATTGAGTAATATTGTGATGATGATGTTGAGTAATACTGTTCCCAGTTCTGGGCACCACAATTCAAAAAGGATGTGGAGGAACTGGAGCCATGTGTCCAAAGGAGGGCAACTAAGATGGTGAAGGGCCTGGAAACCATGCCTTATGAGGAGTGACTTAGGGAACTGGGGATGTTCAGCCTGGAGAAGAGAAGGTTAAGAGGAGATATGACCGCCCTGTTTAAATACTTGAAGGGATGTCACATTGAGGAGGGAGCAAGCTTGTTTTCTGCTGCTTCAGAGACTAGAACGCCGAACAATGGATGCAAACTGCAGGAAAAGAGATTCCACCTCAACATTAGGAGGAACTTCCTGACAGTAAGGGCTGTTCGATAGGGGAACACATTCCCTCCGAGGGTGGTGGAGTCTCCATCCTTGGAGGTCTTTAAGCAGAGGCTGGAGGGCCATCTGTCGGGGATGCTTTGACTGGGAGTTCCTGCATGGCAGGGGGTTGGACTGGATGGCCCTTGTGGTCTCTTCCAACTCTAGGATTCTATGATTCCCCCCAAAGAATGGAAGGAGTGGACATCAGGGTGACAATAACCAGCAAAACCCAAGTAGCACATGGCTAGTCCTTTGGGGTGGGGGGGGGGGGAACAGGAGACACCATAATGTCAGCCACTCCATTCTCCCAAAAATGAGAGGGAAAGAGGCAGAAGTCCTCCATTCCAGGTTCACTTGGGACAGCAAAGCACTCTGCACATGCTCAGAGAAAGGATGCTAATGTCCTGATCCACAACGAGATGCTCTGCAAGTTTGCTCTCAAGGAAAACCCACAGATCTTGAAAGATGTTAGTAACCATTAATAGGGTTTTACTACATATAACCAGCTGTGAGGGTCCATGATGCCAGAGCTGGTATTGGAGCAGCACTCTGCACATGCTCTGGGCAGCTCCAGTCCCTCCAAGCTTTGCCCCAGCCTGAGAGTTAAGGGAGAAGGCCTCTGTACATGCTCCAATGCATTGTTATTGACACTTGCCAGGATGGGCCCCTAATCCTTTCGCCTGGACTTTGGAAGCAAGAACAAAGCACTCTGCACATGCTCCAAGGCCTATCTTTATAATCAGTAGGCATCTTCTTGAGCCGAGCTATGCCCACCAACCCCATCCAAGGCAATACTCTGCACATGCTCCAAGTTATTTCTTTTGAGGCATTTTCTTGAGCTGAGCACCTCCTCACGTGTGTGGCCACAGCAGCACTCTGCACATGCTCCAAGTTGTCCCTTTTTAGGCCTCTCCTTGAGCCAAGTTCCCCCAACCCACATGTGCAGCCACTCTGCACATGCTCCAAGAAATTCCTTTCTAATCGCCAGGCCTCTTCTTGAGCTGAGCTACCCAAATCCAACAGCATTCTGCGCATGCTCTGAGTCATTGCTTTTAAATCAATAGGCCTCTTCTTCAGACAGACCACCCAACAGTGTGAGAAGCCAAAGCAGCACTCTGCACATGCTATAAGCCATTGCTTTTTAGGCCTCTTCTTGAGCTGAGCTATCCTGCCCTAGACATGGGGAGCCGTGGCAGTACTTTGCGCATGCTCACTGACAAGGGAACCTTTCCCTGCTATAATTCCTCCTTCCCAGATGCAGCTGAGCTCTTCTCGGACCGAGGGCCATTTCTGAAAACTCAGGCAGGCAGCAGCCAAAGTGTGCACTCTGCACATGCTCCAAGTCACTGCTTTTCAACCACTTGGCAACGCCTTGAGCCCAGCTACCCCCAAAGCCTAGCCCAAAGGGCACTCTGCACATGCTCCAAGACATCCCTCTTTAATCATAGAATCCTAGAGATGGAAGAGACCCCGAGGGCTGTCCAGTCCAACCCCCCTTCTGCCATGCAGGAACTCTCAATCAAAACATCCCCAGTCACTAGGCGTGTTGTTGAGCTGAGCACTCTGCACATGCTTATTGGCCGGATCAAATTTCTCTCCCCTTCCGCTCCAATTCCTCCTTTCCGGAGGCGGTTGGGTTCCTCTTTGACCGGTGGGAGGAAACTGACCACTCGCCCCTGAAATAGTGGGTCTGTGCGGGGGGGGGGGGATAATAATAATAGTAATAAATCTTATTTATATCCTGCCTCTCCAACAGGATCAAGGGGACTTACAACAGTGATAAAATACATACAACAGAAAAGTAAATCCCATTAAAAACCCAGAGAGGCAGCAGCCCTCTGCACATGCTCCAAGTCCTCCCTCTTTAATCCCTAGGCATCCCCTTGGACCGAGCTAGCCCCCAGCCCAGCAGCCCTCTGCCCATGCTCAGGGGCAAGGTCATCTTGATCCCCTCCTCCAGTTCCTTTTCTTGGACTGGGGACCATGTTAGGGTAGGAGGGGGAAAGGGGCCACCCCTCCAGCTCTGCTGGAGGAAGCAGCTGACCCACAGCAGCAGCCCAGGCTTCCTGGCTGGAGGAGGAAGGGGGCCCTGGGAGGCGGCAGCAGCAGCAGCAGCAGCAGCCCTCTGCCCATGCTCAGGGGCTGCCTTCCTCAGTCTACTCTGCCCTGGGCCCTCCTCGGGGACCACCTGGGGCCCTTTTTGGCCAGGAAGACTAGAGGGAGGAGGAGGAAAGTAGTGAGCCCTCCCCCTGGACTCTTCCATCCATATGGTCTTCCCACCCCATCCATGGGGGCAGCCCTCTGCCCATGCTCAGGGGCGGCCTTCCTCTGGCCTCCTCCCTCCTTTGGGGGCTAGTCTGGGCCAAGAGGGGGACACTAACCCCCCCCCGGGTTTAGGGGGTCGGTGGGGGGGGGAGAATGGGAGAAGGCCAGGCTTTATTGGGAGCAGGCGCAAAGGCTCGGCTCCTCTGTGGTCCCTCCAGTCCAGTTAGTCTAGACTGGGACGGTTTTGGCCAAGAGGGAGGGAGGGAGGGCCCTGCTGCTGAGCCCCCCCTCCCGGACTTAGGGGGGGGCAAAGGCCCAGGCAGGCCAAGACTCCCCCCCAATCCTCCCAGGCGGTGCTCTGCACATGCTCAGGGGCTGCTGCTGCCTGGCCCCTCCCTCTCTCCCTCTCTCCCTTCCCTGGGCCCGGTTGGGCAGCAGCCTTGGCCGGGGGGGGGAGGGGAGGGGAGAAAGTGAGGGACCAAAGAAGAGCATCCCCCCCCCAGCAGAGAGAGAGAGAGAGAGAGAGAGAGAGAGGGAGAGAGGCAGCAGCAGCAGAAGCCGAGCCCCCTCCGAGCCCTCCTCCTCCTCCTGGTGGGCCACGTGCGTCTCTCTCTGGAGCAGAGCAGGAGGAGGAGAGGAAGGAGGAGGAGGGCGGACCGCTCCGGGACGCACCTGCCTCTGCCTCTGCTGCCTCTGCTGCCTCTGGAGCGCCTTGTCCTGGTCCTGCCTCCCTTCCCTCCTTCCCTGCGGGGCCTCCTCCTCCTCCTTCTGCTGCTGCTGCCCGCTTTGTGTCAAGGAGGGCGCCTCCTCCTCCTCCTCCTCCTCCTCCTCCATCTCCATCTCCATCTCCTGGGAGCGAAAGGGCAGCCAAGAGGACTCGGGGCGCCGGGCTCCAGCAGCAGCAGCAGCAGCAGCAGCCTCCTCCTTCCTCTTCTTCTTCTTCTTCTTCCCGGGGCTCCGACCAACAGGTGGGACCCAGGAGGAGGAGGAGGAGGCAGGTGCCCGGGCCATGCCCAGCCCGACGCCGGCCCTGCTGCTCCGCCCGGAGGAGGACGAGGAAGGGGACGAGGAGGAGGAGGAGGAGGAGGAGGAGGAGGAGGCCATGCCGGCGTCCGGCAGCCCCAGCCTGGGCTCCAGCAGCTCCAGCTCCAGCAGCAGCAGCCGGCAGTTCCGGGAGTGGTGCCTCCGGACTTACGGCGACTCGGCCAAGACCAAGACGGTCACCCGCAGCAAGTACCAGCGCATCGCCCAAGTCCTCCGCGGAGGAGGAGGGGGAACAGGAGGGTCCTCGGCCCCCGGAGGGGAGAAGGGCAAGTTCCAGTTCTGGGTCCGCTCCAAGGGCTTCCGGCTCGGGAAGGGCGGCCCCGCAGGAGACAGCCCCGGACCCCGAGCAGAAGGAGAAGGAGAAGGAGAAGGAGAAGGAGAAGGCGGCCTCGTCTACGTCCCCGTCAAGACCGGACCCGTAAGAGCCCCAAGCCTTAGCCCTGCCCCAGGCTCAGGGCCCCCAGGGCCTCCCTTGGGGCATCTTTCTCTGCCCCCCATCCATCCATCTAGGGGTCTCAGTCCCTTGGAGCCCCAAGTCACCTCTGGATATAGGGGACCCCAAAGTACAAGCCTTGAGGGATGGGGGCCCAGGCTTAGGGGCCACCAGGGCCTCCCTTGGGGCATCTTTGGGGAACCCCAGTGGCACCCCACAGACTGGGGCCAGAAAGACCTCTCTTGGGACATCTGGGGGGGCGCCCTTTCCACAATTCATTCAGGGATGGGGGACCCCGGATCTTAGTCGATTGGAGATGGGGACCCAAACCCCAAATCATTTCTGGATATAGGGGACCCCAAAATCCAAGTCTGTTAGGGATGGGGGACCAGAACAACCTCCTTTTGGATATCTTTGGGGGACCCCCGGTGGGGGAATTAGGGACCCCCTAATTCCTTCAGGGAGGGGGGACCCAAAGGTCAAGCAGTTTGGGGATGGGGGACCCCCCCCCCAATCTGATCCCTCTGGGGATGGAGGGACCAGAAGCCCCTCTCTTGGGGCAGCCTTGTGGGGGAGCCAGGGACATCCCCTTCCCCGATTCATTTAGGGACCCAAAGTCGTTTAGAGATGGGGGACCCCCAACTGGGGACCAGGAGCAGCTCAATTGGGACGTCATTGTGGGGACCCAGTGACGCCCCCCCCAATTCAGTTAGGGACCCCGTTTGGAAATGGGGGGGGAGAACCTCAAATCCAAGTCAGTTGGGGGTGAGGACCCCAGATCCCACTCTTTGGGTCTTGGGGGGCCTTCCCAGTTCCCCAATTGGGGCCTCCTCACTCCTTCCCCAGTTCATCGCCCCTCTCCCCCTGCCCCCCCCTGCCCTGGGAGGAGGGGGGGTCCATTTTGGGTGGGGGATCTGCCCCATGGATGCCACTGGGGCGCTTCCTCCCCCTCTGGGGTGCCCCCCCCCGCTTCCCCTTCCAAAGGTCCCACTCCTTCTCTGCTCAGCCCCGGATTGTTTGGTGGGGCTTGTTCTGGGGGGGGGGGGGTCCTTCATGGGAGAGGAGGGTAGGGCTGGCAGCTCCTCTTCCTCCTGGACCAGCCAGGCTTCTTCCATGGCACTGGGCAGAGACCCCATTTGGGGGGCATGGGGCTGGGTGGGGGTCTTCCCTCCCCATGGGATGGGGGGGAGGCAGCTGGATCCTTCTCCTGCCCAGGAGGGTGGGCCGGGCTCCCCCTTTCCCCCCTCCTTTCCCTGGGACCCAGAGATGCCAAGGACAGAGCTGTGGGCATGGCAGTGCCAACGCCTCCTTTGCGAAGCGGAAGGTCCCCGGACAGAGCTGGCAGGTGGCAGCAGATGATCCAGAGGAGGCCGGGCAGGGCTGGACGAAGCCAGGGCCCATCTCTGTCCGGCCACCAGCCTGGCCTCCAAGAACTGCCAGGCCCCGGTGGGCACCCACCCAGAGACCGACCGGGCAAGGAAGGGCACCCGCCTCATTGTTCTGGAGATGGTGGAGGTGGCCAAGCCTCTTCATTGCCTCCCTTAAAAGGGGGACCCCCCACCCCCAAACCCCCCATCCCAGGCCTGGAAACTTTCTGCTGGAGCTGGAGAGGGTGCCCAGGGTCGGTTGGCACTGGGCGCATGTGGGTTTTCCTCCATCTCCCTTGGCTGTGCCAGGGTGGGGTTTGGCAGGCTGGGAAAGAGAGGAGGGGGTGTCTCATTCCCTCCTCTCCCCCCCCCCCCGTTCACCCATCTTTTCTCTCCAGCCTGCCAGCTTGCCCACCCAACCTCCCCCCTTGCCTGGCGCGCCTGCCGTCCTTTGCACCATCTGCCCAGGAGATTGGGCGCCCTGGGCAGACAATTGCTCCTAGCAGGAAAGTGCAGTGGGGGTGGAGGGGGGGTGAGAAGAAGAAGGAAAAAGGATGGAGGGTGGGGGAGGCTGCCCTTGTGCCCTCCTTCCCTGGCACACCTTCCTTGCACCACCTTGGGAATATTTAGGATTGACAATGGGCTGCCAAGCAGAGGGAAATGGGCACTCCTCCCCCAGGAACAGGAGGAGCAGGGGCTGCACACTTATTTATGGCATGTACCCCCCCTCCCAAAACATACACCATCTTTCCAGGAATGCCCTCCCTTGCTGCCACCCAGAGAGGGCACAACTAGGGTGGTGTTTTCCCCCCTTTTTCTCCCCCCTGAGCGGAAAGGGGTGTGCGCGCCTGTGTGTCTATGTGTGTGTCTGTGTGTGTTGCAGCCATGATGCTCCTCAGCCGGGCGGCCCATCTGTGGCCAACCAAAGTCATGGCCTCCTCCCATCTGGCTCTCTTTGGGAGGGTGGGGGAGGGCCATCCGTGCCTCTTTTTCTCTGCCCCCCCCCCCACCTTGCCCACTTCCAGGAGGGTCTGTCTCCAAGGGGGCATCCGAGTTGCCTTGTCCCGTCTTTGTTGTGGGTTTGTTTTCCAGGGCAAGAAGGAAAGGGGGGTGCAGCGACACCCCTCTCCAGACACAATAATCTGGAGTCTGCGCTGTCCCGAGTCGACGGGGATAAAATCAAGTCCATCATCTCGGAGCCCACCCATCCTTTCCAAATGGCCAGAGCTGGCCCCTTTCCCAGTGGCCTTCCTCCCCCCCCCCGCAAATTTTTCTAGCAAAGAAAATGTGTATTTTGGAGACTCCCAGGGGGCTCCTTCCCTTGAGCTTGTTGCGGGGTTTGTGTCATGCACAACCTCGTCCGGCCGCCCTCTCACAGCCTGGACACCCAGAAGGGTGTGTTTCCATATATGTGTGTGTCCTGTCCCACCCATCCTTTCCGAATCCTGCAACTGGGCAAAGCTGCCCCTCTCCCCAATGGCTTCCCTCCCCTTCTGCTGCAAATTGGTCTAGCAAAATATATGTCTGTGTGTGTGTGTGTGTGTGTGTGTGTTTGGGGACTCCCAAGGGACTCCCGGTCTCCTTCCCTTGAGCTTGATGTGAGGTTGTGTCATGCACAACCTCATCCTGCCGCCTTGTCACAGCTGGGACACCCAGAAGGGTGTGTTTTTATATATGTGTGTGTTTTCTTTAGGTCTGTTTTGCACAGCGACTGGCAGAAACCAGGGAAACCAGTCCACTGTGCATGTGCGTGTGTTTGTGTGTGTGTGCAGATTTGTGTAGATTGTGCCCCTGGGCTCAATACTGGCTTCTGTTTTCTACCTATCTACCTACACAACTCCAAGCTCCCTAAAAACCAGCCGTGTCTCTGCAAGAGGGTTCAGAGCAATTGCTAGAGAAGGACAGACTCACCCCTGTAATATTCCTGGGATGCTCCCACACTGCAGAAATAATCCGGTTTGACACCAGTTTAACTGCCATGGCCCAGTGCTATGGAATTCTGGGAACTGCAGTTTGTTTGAGCAGATGTTTGAAGTGCAAAGGAGGACAAGGTGCTAAATGGACATGACTAAATAAAAAACTATAAAAACTAAAAAGAGTATAACTTCAACAAACTGCAATTCATGGAATTGAGTAGTGTCAAACCCGATTATTTCTGCAGTGTGGATGCAGCCGCAGAGACCATCGGGCAAGTCCAGGAGGGACAGGACTCCTGGGACACCTTGATATGCTCTTGAACCCACCTGACCAGTTTTTCTGCTGCTTTCGGGGCACCTTCCAAGTATCTCCATCCCAATATTTGTTCTGCTGTTGTTGTTTGCTTTGGGATTAACCTCCAGTGCTAGTGAGAGGGCCATCCAACCCTTCTTTGCAGGCACTGATAGCATAGGTTTGCAAATGGTGGTGGTTGTTGTTGTTGCATGCCTTCAAGTCATTTCCGACCAATGATTCGAACCCTGGTCTCCAGAGTCCAGCACTCAAAGCAATACACCATGCTGGCTCTCTGGCTGCAAATGTAAAGGGAGCCATTTCTCTACCCTTGCCAGGGGCTGTCCCATATGGGGTGAGGACGTCCCATATGGGACCCTTCTCCCCCTCCTTACTAGACCATGGGGCACACCGTTCATAGTGTTCCCCCACACGCGTCGGTGCCTTCAAGACACCTGTCAACTTATGGTGATCCCATTAATTTCCTTGGGTTTTCTTAGGCAAAGAATCCTCAGAGGTGGTTTTGCCAGTTCCTTCCTCTGAAATAGAGCCTACAGCACCCAATATTCATTGGTGGCCACCCATCCAAATATTAACCAAGTACTAACCCTCCTGAGCTTCCAAGATCATATAGGCTCTGGTGCCTTTAGCGCAGTGTGAACAGATATCCTAAGCACAAAGGAGGACGAGGCACCGCAAAAAGTAGGACACTCAAGAAAAATGCAGGAGATGACCAAATAAAAGCTTAAAAAACACTCATAGGAATATAAATGTATGCTTTTTAGACATGCTCAAAATGGAGGTCATTTTCAATCCCTCCTGTAGGGACGGTGGAAATATAGGGCATGTCCTGGAAAGGAGGACAGCTGGTCACTCTGCATTAGCGTATTTAGGCCCTATTGCCTATTTGCCTGTGTTTATGACTTCCAAGTCGCCTGTTGACTTATGGAAACCCCATTAATTTCATAGGGTTTTCTCAGGCAAGGAACACTCAGAGGGGTTTTTGCCATTCCCTTCCTCTGAAATACATCCTACAGCACCTGGTATTAATTGGCGGTCTCCCATCCAAGACCTAACCAGGGCTAACCCTGCTAAGTTTCCAAGATCCAATGGCATCTGGTGCCTTTAGGCAGAGTAATTCAGTCCTGTGTTGCATATTGTATATTATGTGCCTTTAAGTCACTTATGGTGACCCCATTAATTTCATAATTAAAAGTAAGGAATACTCAGAAGTGGTTTTGCTCCTTCCTTCCTTTTCCATCATTGCACTCAATGGGGTAATATAGGAGTGATACTCCTTGATACCCTTGATACCTTTGAGTGGAATGATGATATTTATTTAGTTATTTCATTTATATGCCTCCATTTGTCCAGAGTGGGACCCAAGGCAGCTTGTTGTTGCTGTGTGTCTTTAAGTTGCTTCCAACATTGGTTTTCTTGGCATGGTTTGTTCAAAGGGACTTTGCCATGGCCTGCCTTCCAAGGCTGAGAGAGTGTAACTTGCTCAAGGTCGCCCAGTGGGTTTCCATGTCCAAGTGAGGAATTGAACCCTGGTCTCCAGAGTCATAATCCAACACTCAAACCTCTATGCCACGTTGGCTGTTGCTTATAATCAGCTAAAACAAGAACAATAAAATTTTCAACACAAAATCACATTAAAACTACATTATCTACAGTATGTTGTTGTGTGCCTCCAAGTCTTTTCGACTTATGGCGACCCTAAGGCACACCTATCATGGGATTTTCTTGGCAAGTTCCTTCAGAGGGGGTCCGCCATTGCCTTCCCCTGAGGCTGAGAGAGTGTGACTTGCCCAAGTTGACCCAGTGGGTTTAGTTAGCCAAGCCGGGATCCAAACCTTCCAGAGTCCTAGTCCAGTGCTCAAACCACTACACCATATTGCTCTCCTAAAAAGCATGCAAAAATTAAAAGCAGAAGAGGCTGCATATGCTAATATTTGAGTTATTTCTTTTATTTTATTTCTGTTCTACCTTTCTCCTAGTTTGGGGCCAAGGTTGCTAAAACCATAGTTTAAAACAAAATATGGCTTTGAAAAATGCTGATAACACAGCAACAAAAAATTAAAAGAACAAATACTTTCCTATTGAAAACAGCTCTAATTTAAAATAAGTTTAAATGAATTTCAGGTATAACCTAGAGAAGAAGAGTAGCATACATTCCTCTTCTTAACACTGATAATAAACTTCTGGTGCAACCAGTTAATAGTAAAAATTTGGGAGGTACAGAGACTGTGGGGACGGTTTTGCAGGGCCTGCAAACTGGTCATGTTTGGTTCCTTCTCCAGGTTTTGGTTATATTACAGGGGAAAACTGGAGTCGACATGTGGCACCCCAGTTATGGAAACCCCACTCTTTAAAGGCCCAATTGGCACCGACACTGCTGTTGTTTTAGTTACCCATTTTGGGAATGGTTTTTCCTAAAGATTTTGGGGCCCCAATTGGTTTTGCAAAGAACCCTCCCATGTTGGTTGTTGTTGTGTGCCCTCAAGTTATTTCAGACTTATAGTGACCCTATCATGGGGTTATCTGGGGCTGAGAGGGTGTGACATGCCTAAGGTTACCCAGTGGGTTTCCATGGCTGAATGGGGAATCAAACCCCACTGAAACCCTCCCTTGTACATGTTTTACATAGTTTTAAATAAACCATCAACCAGTGTGGTGTAGCGGTTTGGGAATTGGACTATGAGTCTGGGGACCAGGGTTCGAAACCTGGCTTGGCCATGAAACCCATTGGATGACCTTGGGAGAGTCACACTCTCTCAGCTGCAGAGGATGGCAATGGGAACCCCCACCCTCTGAAGAAACTTGCCAAGAAATCGCCTTAGGGTCACCATAAATCAGGAACGACTTCAAGGCACACAGCAATAACAAGGCAACCCTCTTACAGGAATTTCTGGGGCTGAGAGGATGTGACTCAACCAAGGTCATCCATGCCTAGTGGGGAATCGAACCCTGGTCTCCATAGTCCTAATCCTACACTCAAACCCTCCCATGTGCATGATTTAAAACTTCTCTAAACTCTTAATCGGTATCTTAATCTGTATCTCAATCTGTTGATAGTTTCATATGTATTTTTAACTTTTTAAAAATAATTTCTAATTATGCATGATGTTTAAAATTTGTTAGGTTGGTTTTCTTTCTGTGTCATTTTGAGATCTCTGGACAAAGTATAGGGTTTTGTTTTTATCTTTTAAACATTTTTATGCTTTTCAAATGATTTTATATTGTTTTATATGGTAATTTTAATGGGTTTAGAAATTTTATTATAAAGGTATTGGGTTTTTTAAATGACTTTTTTTGGGGGGGGAAGCTGCTTTAGGTCACACTTGGACAGAAAGGTGGCATGCAAATGAAATAAATAAATATAAATACAGTTGGCCATCCATATCCACAGAATTTTTATCCACTGATTCCAGAGTCCAAAGCTTTAAAATGTTTTAAAAATATATAAATTTAAGAAATTTAAGCCTCTCTTTAAGAAACTCCAAAGCAGGAGACTTCAACACTCTCCAAAGGAACATCTTCCACTGCCAAACATCTTTTGCTTGTCAAGATGTTCATCCTAATCTTGCAGTGGAATCTCTTTTCCTGTAGTTTGCATCGGATCCAATTCTCTGGAGCAACAGAAAAAAAGCTTGCTCCCTCCTCAATATGACATCACTTCAAATACCTAAACGGGGCTATCATATCACCTCTTAACCTTCTCTGCTCCAGGCTAAACATCCCCAGCTCCCTAAGTCTTTCCTCGTTAGGCAGGTTTCCAGGCCCTTCACTATTTTGGTGGCCCTCCTCTGGACATGCTCAAGTTTCTCAACATCCTTTTTGAATTGTGGTGCCCACAACTGGACACAGCATTATTCCAAGTGATGCTTTGTTTTTAGAACTGGGCCAGCCTCCGCCTGAGTTTGGCCAGTTGCCTTCTTCCTAGGGTCCCTCTCTTACTTTCTGACTTTCTCTTTTTGCTTTTCTGCCCTATCCCTCTCCTAAATGGATGTTGCGGTCCAATAGGGTCACTTTGCTGGCTGCTTGTTCTGGGGCAGTGGCATCACTAGTGGGGTGCAGGGGGTGCTGCCTAAGGGGGAAGCAGAAATGGGCCGTGGTGTTCACCTGCATCCCTTTAAGAGGCTGAAGAGGTGGGGTGAGACTCAGGCTGCGTTCACACTAGAGAAATAATCCGGTTTGGCACCGCTTTAACTGTCCTGGCTCAAGGCTATGGAATTCTGGGAGTTGGAGTTTGTTGTGGGCCCAGAGCGGAGCAAAATTAAAATTTATTTTTTATTAAAATATTTTTAATCTAGTTTTTATTTTTTTAAATCTTTAAAAACATCACCTTTTAGCGAATTTTCACTTCAGCCACACGAAAGTATGTACTGTACGTGGATGCACTGAGACTGTGAGTATGATATGGTAATTTAAAGGTATAGTTTTAATTTTACAAGTTGTTTTAAGTCACAAATATTAACATTGCATTCATTGATATGTGGGAATTACAATTTATGGCTCACGTGAGTTCAAAAAAACATGACCAAGGTTTGTTTGTGGCATGGGATGGGAGGAGGTTAATGGGGTAGGGATGACACCATGAGTTAACCCACCTGATGATGGCAGCCCAAGTGATGCCACTGCTCTGGGGTGCCCCATTTCTGAAAACTGTTGGCCAGATCAGTTGGCTTTGGGTTGCCCCACACTTAGGCTTACCATTTCTCCTGGAAAACCAGGAAAATCTCAGATGAAGGGTTTGAAAAATGTCCCTGCCAGTTGGGCCGGTTGAAGGAACAAACCCTGAATCCCAGAATGTAAATTGGTTTGCTATATATAAATAGACAACAACTTAAATACAGTGGGCCATTGGTGTATCCGCTGGGGTTTGGTCCCAGGACCCCTGTGGATACCAAAATCCTTGGATGCTCAAGTCCCATTATATAGACTTGGAGTCCCTTCTATAAAATAGCAAGGTTTGCTTTTTGAAATGTGTATATTTTTGGAATATTTTGAAGCCATGGATGGCTGAATCCATGGATATGGGGAGGAGGGGCATTGTTAAATATCAAAATGTGGTGTGGGGGGTGGCTATCTTTTTTTAGGCGGGGGGGGGTGGATGGGTTGATAAGCCGCCCCAATCCTGTCTTGCATACTTTTGTCCTGGTTTTCTGGAAGATAATGAAATGGCAACCCAACCCAGACTGCAACTTGTAGGCATAGTTCCTTCTTGTCCTTTTTCCTTTTGGCTTGCTGGGAGGGTGGCATGGGGGCAAAACCCAGTGGAGGATGCCTGCCCGCTGCTAAGCGGGACAATTAGCTCTGCCAATTAGCAGCACAAATGGTACCTCGTGTGCAGGAGGTGGTTGCCATGGCACTTCTCCCCGCCAGCCTCTCTTCTCCCTCCTGCCTCCCTGTCCCTCCACCATCCATCCCCGGCTGGCCGGGTTTTGTGGCACGGCTGGGGCAGGGCGGCCCACCAGCGTCCAGCCTCTGCCCAAGAGCCAATGCCCTTGGGTGTTCCCTCTTTCTTTTGCCAGGCAAAATGTGCATATGTGTGTGTCTTTCCTTGTGCAAAGGCAGCCTGTGTGTCTGAGCTGAGGAAGGCAGGGGTGGCTGGGAGCGTCTGCAAGGTGCAGCGAGTGTCTGCAGGTTGTCAAGAGAAAAGATGGAAGTCTGGGTGCGGGGAGAAGAGAGGAATGGAAGAATGTGCCCAGGGAGTGGAGGAGGAGGAGGAGATCTTTGCCTTGCTGGCAAAGGAGGGCAGCCTCTGTGGGGGCGCTTGGGGCACACGCCTCTTGTTCTTGGTCCCAAATGGAGGCTCAGGATATACAGGTCCTGTCTGCTCTGGTCTCACTTCCCCTCCCCTCCTTCCATTGTCCCTTCCTTCCTTCCTTCTTTCTACAGCCCCTTTCTTCCTTCCACTGTCCCTCCCTCCCTCCCTTCCATCCTTCCTTCCCTCCTTCCACTGTACCTTCCTTCCTTCCACTGCCCTTCCATCCATCCTTCCTTCCAGCATCCCTCCCTCCCTTCCATCCTTCGTTTCTTCCACCATCCCTTCTTTCCTTCATTCCTTCTACTGTCTCTTCCTTCCTTCCACTGTCCCATCCATCCTCCCTCCCTCCCTCCCTTCCACTGTTCTTTCCGCCCTCCCATCCTTCATTTCTTCCACCATCTCTTCCTTCCTTCCTTCCTTCCTTCCTTCCTTCCGTCTTTCCTTCCGTCCTTCCGTCCTTCCTTCCTTCCTTCCTTCCACTGTCCCTTGTGTCCTTCCTTCCTTCCTTCCTTCCTTCCACCATCCCTGCCTGCCTGCCTGCCTGCTTAATCGGCTTCAGGTGGATTGGGAGACCTCCTCCCATGGAAGCCAGCAAGCTCTTCCCGTCTCTGGCTGAGCACTGGGGGCAGCAGATGGCTGAGCTTTGGAGAGTGGGCAGGGTGGGATAGACGGGCAGCCTGGGCAATGTCTGGCTTGTAACTCACTGGGTGGCACTTTCCCAGATGGAAAGGCTTTGCAAGAGAGAGAGAGACAAAGGCTTGGTCGTGCCCCCACCCTCTCCCTGCCCCTTTGTGCATGGCATTTGCCACCTACATCTCAAAAAAGACAGCCATGGCAGTGGGCAACCAAAGGTTTCTGGTTCATCACAGCTTCTCTTCTGGCTGTATTTAGATTTTCTTTTGTAATGTCCTCTATTTTCTTGAATGTTCTACATTTTGCAGTGCCTCGTTCTCCTGTGCAGTTAGGACAGCTGGTCACCCTGCCCTAAGGCGAACCAATCATGGGGTTTTTTTTTGGCAAGGTTTGTTCAGAGAAGGTTCACCATGGCCTTCCCCTGAGGCTGAGAGAGTGTGACTTGCTCAAGTTTACCCAGTGGGTTTCATGGCCAAGTGGGGAATTGAACCTTGGTCTCCAGAGTCATAGTCCAGCACTCAAACCACTGATGGCACTCTGTGTAAAACCCCAGACTGGTAGCAACCAGCTGCAATTAAATTAGGCTAGATAGATGCCCTGGACTTGGCATGTCCTCAGAGGTACTCGTCTCCATGTTCCCGCAGCCTGGTTGAAATATAAGGTTGAAATGTAAGGACATGCTCACTTATGCCCAAGAGATGCCCATTCTGCTTTTGTGGATGGCTTGGACAGAATTTGGAATTAAGCACAAGAATGGCACAAGATGAGTACTTTTTGGTGCATACTCAGAGGAACTCTGGTCCTGGGGATTGTTCAGATTCCTAAGTGCATTGAACTCAGATTTTGGCTCAGATTCAGCCCTTTCCTGTCAGTTGATGCAGCTGTCTGTGTGTGAAAAGGGTGGAAAACCTGTGACCCTCCAGATGTTATTGGACTACAACTCCCAGCATCCATGACCATTAGCTGTGTTGGCTAGGGGCTGCATGGAACTGCAGGCCGGCAGTATCTCACCCACAGGATTTGCATCCCTGATGTCGAGCCAGTGTATCTGAAAACCTTGGATCCATTTATTTCTTGGCTAGCAGTTCCATCTTCATAAGCCTTAATGGTGAGGTCTTCAAAATATTTATTGGGGATTTTTTGCAGCGGGGGGAGAAGGTCATTCTAGCAGGATTTGGCCACTTGCCTACTCCTGTCCTTGGTTTTAGTTGCCAGAACGGCTACTGTATAAGGTTTCCAGATGGATGCCACAATTCACCTGGCGAATGTGGTAGTGTCAGTTTGTCATTGTTGTAAAATGCAGACTGGCTGAGGTTTTTGTTTCTGGCATCATGTGATGCGAGCTTGCCCGGTGAGTCAAACTGGACTGCGAGACAAGACGCATCCCTGACCCTGCAGGCGCCAAGAGGGCTCCGGGCCATGCGCTTTGGCCTCCCTGTTCGTTTCTGGCTCTTGTCTTTGCAGCTCCAGAGCAACCCATGGCTGTCAGAGGAACCGAAAGCTGCAAGTGGAGATCATGCCACCCTGCGGATGTCACTGGACTCCAGTTCCCATCTGCTCCCTACAAAGCATATCCAGTGGGAGGAATGCTGGGAGCTGCAGTCTGAGAACATCTTGGAGGGGCCACACAATTTAGGAATAGATGGTGGGACACGTTGCCTTGAAAAGTGGTGGACCATCTTTTTGGAGAATTTAAGAATTCAGCAAAGGTTGAGCGGTCGCCTCTCAGCAGCACTTTATTTATGAATCCCTGCATTACAAGGGGTTGGACTACATGGACCTTTTGGGGGTCCTTTCCAGTTTTTTGATTCCATTAAAACCCCCTTCTGCTGTTGATGCAGGAAATTGACAACTAAAGCATCTCTGACCATCCAGATGTTTTAAAATCTCCTTCTGTTTAAATACTTCCAATGAAGGAGAATCCCACTTGTTTCAAAGGAGTTCATTCCCCTGTCAGACAGCTCTTATTGTAAGGGCTTTCTTGATAAAGTTTAGTTGGGATCTTCTTCCTTGCAGTTTGATCTGTTGGCTCATATCCTATCCTATGGAGTACAAAAACCAGTTTGCTCCATCTTCCATCTTTTCAGGTATTTAAAGATAGCTCTATCATATCACCTCTCAGTCTTGTCTGGCTAAATCTCATTTGCAGAATGACAGAATCTTAAGAGTTGGAAGGGGCTGCAAGGACAATCTACTCCATCCTCTTTCCATGCAGGAATACACAATGAAACCACTCCCAAGTGGTGGCTATCCATCCTCTGTTTAAAGACCTCCAAAGTCCTTTCTGTTGTCGAACAGCTCTTACGGTAAAGAAGTTCCTGCTAATATTTAGGTGGAAACTCTTTTCTTGTAATCTGAATCCCTTGGTAATCATCCTAGTCTCTGGAGTAGCCGAAAACAAACTTGCTCCCTCTTCTACATGACATCCCTTCAGATGTTTAAATATAGTTATCATATCAGCTGTCATTCATCTCTTCTTCAAGCCAAACATACCCAGTTTATAAAGCATGTTTTTCAGATCTTTGATCATTTTAAGTCTCCCTTGTCCCAAATGTTTGCAGCCAGAAGTGTCTGGGATTTTGGATTTTTTAAAAAAAATTTGAAATATTTGCATATACATAATGAGATATTTTTGAGATGGGACTCAACTCTAAACATGAAATTAGTTTATGTTTCATATGCACCTTATACACAGAGCCTGAAGGTAAATTTATGCACAATATTTTAAAATAATTTTGTACATTGTACATTTTGTACAAATAATTGTGTACATTGAACCATCAGAAAAGAAAAGTATAACTAAAGCCACCCATGCAGGCAATTTTGGATTTTGGAGTATTTTGGATTTCTAGATAGGGAATGCTCAACCTATACTTAGGCAAATATTTTTACTATAATTGATTATCCGTTTTATTCTGTATTTTGTGTTTGTGTGTGTCGCTTTTTTTTTTGCATTATAGTTTACTGTTGTATTTTACTATTGCATTTTTAGTATTGTATTTCAGTATTTCATTTTAGCATTTTATATTACTGAAGTAGTTCTAAATGTTTTAATCTGTTCTAAAGCACCATGTACATGGACTGTGGTAAATAAAAAATAAAATAATAATGCAAACTTATTAATAGCTACTCCCTGGTTGTCAACCCGGCATGTCCTGAATTTTGACTATTCCAAGTTGATTTCTGGACACTTTTGCCTTGGGGTTTGTTTTTTGGGCAAGACTTTTGGCAGTCTGCATGGAACCCTGAAGGTCCCAAGGCAGAAAAATTGACTTGTGTGATTTCTGTTCTTTGCTTGGAGAGGCTATATTTCCTCTTCTAAAAAATGAGTAATTTTCAAGGATGTTTGGCAGGGGAGGAGAAGGTGAGGGAATGGCTCTGTCCAGACATTCTTAGAGATCCAGATGCAAAATGTGCATTTTTTTCTGTGTGTGTTCACCTTGTAGAAACTCTTAAGAGTGTTTGCATGAAAGCAAAGGGAAGGCCTTTGAACTCGGCTCTGTGGAATGCATTGAAAACATAGGATATGATGGAAGCTGCATTTTTTTGGTCTGCTGCTCCCTATGTAATGTTCTGGTAAATTAAACAAGCAAGCAGAAACGGCACAGGATAAACAAAACGAGATGAATTTGGAAGCTGCTTCCTTGAAAGCAAAATTGCAGCCAACAGGCTTTGTTAAAAAATTTCCACTGAGATATCATGTAATTTGAAGACACTAGACCTCAAGACAGAGTAGTGAAGGAAGCGTGTTGGTTAGCCATGTTTAAATATTTGCAAGGGTGTCATGTTGAGGATGGAGCAAGCTTGTTTTCTGCTGCTCCGGAGAATAGGACATGGAGCAATGGATGCAAGAGATTCCATCTAGATATTAGGAAGAACTTATTGATGGTAAGAGCTGGTTAATAGTGGAAGACACCATCTTGGAGAGTTGTGTATTCTCCTTCTTTGGGAGTTTTGATGGTCATCTGTTGGGAGTGATTTGGTTGTGTCTTCCTGCGTGGCAGAATGGTGTTGGATTGGATGGCCCCTTGGGGTTTCTTCCATCTCGTGATTCTACGACTCTGTATTTGGAGAGCTCATGCTTCTTTAGGCCAATTTGGAAGAGTGTTCAGATGATCCAAGAGAAACTGACACCAGTGTTGCAAATTGCTTAAAGATGGGGAATGAACACCAGTTCTTCCATGCTTCTGCTGGGTATTCCCCACTCTTAAATATTGACGTTGCCAATGATACCCTGTTTCTCCGAAAATAAGACATCCCCATAAAATAAGACCTAGTAGAGGTTTTGCTGAATTGCTAAATATAAGGCCTCCTCTGAAAGTAATACCTAGCAATGTTTTTGTATATAAATATATATACAGTATATAATAAATGTTCATATTTTTTGTTCAATAATAAATGTGAATTCTACTTCATGAAAACAAATAAGACATCCCCTGGGAGGAAAAAATTATAAGACACTGTCTTATTTTCGGGGAAACACAGTATCGATAACTATACCACCAAGACAGAAAAGGGAGACACGGCAATCTTTCTTCACGTTATTTGTTTCCAAAATCATGATGCCACTTCAGCATTAGGAAGGACTTCATGACAGTAAGAGCTGTCTGATGATGGAAGACTTATTGCCTTCCTGCATGGCAAAGGCGAGTTGGACTAGATGACCCTTGGGGTATCTCTCAACTTTAATCTTGCTCTTGGCTGCCTTCTAATCCTTTCTGACTTAGGACAACCCAATCCCAAGGGTTTCTTGGCTAGGGGGAGGGGGTAATGGGATGGGGTGCCCTTGCCAACCTCTTGAGGCTGAGATATTGTGACTTGTTTAAGGTTACCTCGGAGGTTGGCCTGGCCCAGCAGAGAGGATTCCACATAGCAATGATGGCATGAGGTTGGACTGGGTGGCCCTTGAGGTCTCTTCCAACTTTATGATTTTATGATTCTATAATAGGATTTCCCAATATATTGACTAACCTTTCAATCATGGATTGATGGTGTCTTCCTGTATGGCAAAAGGAGGTTGAACTGGATGACCCTTGAGGTCTCTCCCAACTCTATGGTTCTATAATAGGATTTTCCAATATACAGTATTTATTAAATTTTCATTCATTGGTTGATGGCAAAAGGGGGTTGGTTTGGATGACCCTCGGAGGTCTCTTCCAACTCTCTGATTGTAACACTTTGAACTGGAATTCTAGAACTTGAAACTGTTGCATTTGGATATGGTTTGGAAAACAGAGGCCATTTTCACGCCAAAAAATTGTCCAAAAATCTGCACGGGAAATTATTTTGTAAGGCTCAAGGGTCTTGGGTTTGTGACCCACTTTCCCCATCCCAATTTTAGGTTCCAGGACTGTGTAACTCTATTATTGTCTCACTATTAACTCTTATATGTAATTCTAGCCCATTAGGGATTCTTTGGGATGCTCTTGAGGATTATCCACACTGCAGAATTATATCAGTTTGGCACCACTTTCACTGCCATAAGTCCATTGTACAGAATCCCGCAATTTGTAGTTTGGCGAGGCACCAAAGCTCTCTGACAGACCAGAAGTTTCCAAACTATAAATCCTGTATTCTTAGGATAGAGTCATAGCAGTTAAAGTGGTGTCAAACTGCTTTAATTCTGCAATGTAGATGCACTCCCAGATTCAGATCATCCAGCCTTGAATGTTAAATCTCTCCTAGTTTGGGAAGAGTAAAAACCTGAAAGTAATAGGTAGGAATCGGTGTGTTTGTGTATTACTGCCATAAGTCCATTGTACAGAATCCCGCAATTTGTAGTTTGGCGAGGCACCAAAGCTCTCTGACAGACCAGACGTCTCCAAACTACAAATCTTGTATTCTTAGGATAGAGTCATAGCAGTTAAAGTGGTGTCAAACTGCTTTAATTCTGCAATGTAGATGCACTCCCAGATTCAGGTCATCCAGCCTTGAATGTTAAATCTCTCCTAGTTTGGGAAGAGTAAAAACCTGAAAGTAATAGGTAGGAATCGGTGTGTTTGTGTATGGCGGGGATTTGTGCATCCGGAAATGGGACATAGTGGGTTAGTAGTGGAAGTGAACATAGAGTACTTTGCCTGCATGGCATCCAAGGGTCAGGACTGGGAATGTCCAGGTAAACTGGAATGGAAAAAGGTTGGTTTTATTTATGTAGTTAGTTTGCATCAAACCATTATCCCAAAGCAGCTCACAACAGTTTAAAACAGTTAAACTAAATATTTGTTTTTACTAAAGTTAAAAGGAAACCAATAAACTGACACAAATGTTTAAAGGGAAATGGTTAGATAAGTTTAAATCAGAGTGAGATCCATTGATAATCTATTTGAAAAGGGAATGGGACAACGATTCAGTAATTGGCTTGGATAGAGATATAACAATTAATATATGTAAAAGGTGTTTAAGATGTATAATAAGGAGATATGAAAGAAGAGATAAGAAAACAAGAAGTAAGGAATTTGATAGCTTAGCAGGGGCTGAAAGAGTCTAGAAAGTTTGTTTGCTTGTTTGTTTTTATAGTTATTTATATCCTGCTTTCCCCCAAAAATTTGCACTCAAAGAGGCTGACAGACTAAAAGCACAGTACAATTAAAAACTTACAAAAGTGACAATTAAAATGGAATTAAACTATTACACTATTAAAACAGATGATTTGTTTAAAAATAGAACACAATTTGAAAAGATAAAATCCCAAATCCAAGACACTTCTGATCACAAGCATTTGGGATAAGGGAGACTCAACCTGTAGTTAAAATAACTTAAAGCACATTTTAAAAATGGAATTAAAAAGGTAAAAGACAGAAGGCTGCTGAGTGCATCAAAGGTCTCAGATATTCCAAAGACATCTGAAAATTATTTTTTCCAATGCAGTCATTAGCAAGAAACCCCCCACAAATTCTCATTTTTCAGATGCCAGAAGCAGAAATAACATTGAAAGCATAGAGACAGGAGCCAGTTGGTGTAGTGGTTTGAATGTTGGACTGTGACTCTGGGGACTAGAGTTCGAATCCCCGTTTGGTGAGTGAAACCCACTCTCTCAGCCTCAGAGGAAGGCAATGGCAAACTCATCCTGAGCAAATCATGCCAAGAAACCCCGTGATAGGGTCACCATAAGTTGGAAACAACTCGATTATCACTTAAAGTTGATTACCACTCTTTCCATTTTTCAAGAGAGACTAGTATTTAATTCTTTCCCGTTTTATTTTTACTTCCCAAATCTCACTCAACATTAGTCATATCTGAGTCCCAACAAACCTTGTAAAACTACAAATTATTATTATTGTTATTATTATTAACTTATATTCTGCCTCCCAGGATTCCATAGGATGGCACTTGTATGGCACTTAAAGTGGCACCAAACTACATTATTTCTATAATGCAGATGCACCCATACAAGAGATATTCCTTCACCAACATGGGAAGAATGCCTTTTCTAAAGAACAGCCTAGGCAGCTGCCATATAAAAGGTCAAACTATTCTGAAAGTGTGTCCCAGGGTTATATATTTCCTTTTGGGAACCTCTGGGTTCATATGGACTACACCTCCCATCACTGTAGATTGGGGATTTGAGGATATATAGTCAAACAGATCTGAAAGACCCTGGATTGGGGACGGCAAAGCACTGGTGGATTTCATTCTTCAGCAGAGAATGATATTCCCTAATCATTTATCATCTTCGTCCATCCAAAGAGAAGAAGCTAAGTATTGAACCCTGGACGCATTTGCGGGGGGGGGGGGAGGGGGTGGGTTTCCAGAAAAGGCAGAATTGCTTCTTTTTCACTTTTAAGAACTCTTCTTTTAATGGCTATGCATATTATGGAGTTTAATCTATTAAAAGGCAAAGGCTTTTTTGTTTAGACAGACTTTTGGTTATTAACGGGTTGCTGCAGAAGAGGTTTTTAATGAGAAAATGCTGTACTTTTTCTTCATTGTTGTATTTTTTAAGTTCTTCTAAATGGTTTTAAATTAGTGCTGTTTTCAGTGGGGTATTTTATTTAATTGTTATAAACCTTTGGTTATAATCAGAAGTAAGCTATATTTTGTTTTAATCTGCTTGGGGAGAAAGGTGGGATTTCAATTAAATAAAGTTTAAAAACCTCAGATTTACAAGTGCATCTACACTGTAAAAATAATGCAGTTTGATACTACTTTAAGTGCTGTAGCTCCATCCTAAGGAATCCTGGGATTTGTAATTTGAATCCCAGTAATATGTAATTTGAATCCTAGTTGTTTGTAGCGTGAGGAGTGGTGTGTAGTTTGAATCCTAGTAAGGTGTGGTGTTATGCATTAATTGTGCGATGCACCTCTTGAATACCAGCACTGGACAGCTACAACAAGACAGATCATGTGCAAGTTTTGTAAATTTGTTTTCTAGTTTGCTTAGATGATTTTAAAGACCCATTGCACCAATGGGAACTTGGTAAAGTTAATACTGGTGTAGGTTTGGTTGATTCTGTGGCTGAGATCCAACATCATAATTTTATAACTTAAAACTCTGCATGTGGAACTATGCAAGAGTTGTGCGATGCAACTCATGTGCTGAGTGCCAGCATCTTTCAGTTAGTCTCAAAGGTGCTACAAGATCTCTCTACATACAACAAGACATGTCAGGTGCAAGTATTTGAAGGGGTGTCACATTGAGGAGGGAGCAAGCTTGTTTTCTGCTGTTCCAGAGACTAGAACATGGAACAAAGAACAGTAGATGCAAGCTACAGGAAAACAGATTCCACCTCAACATTAGGAGAAACTAATTGGCAGTAAGAGCTATTTGACAGTGGAACACAGTCCCTCGGAGATTTTAGTGTAGTCTCCTGCCTTGGAGGTCTTTAAGCAGAGGCTGGATGGCCATCTGTCATGGGGCACTTTGACCGTGAGTTCCTGCATGGCAGGGGGTTGGAATGGATGGCCCTTGGATAGTTTGGGGATTCTGCTAGTCTACCGACCACCACGTTATCTAGCAGTCTCCCTGACCGGGCTGACACAGCTGGTCTCGTGAGTTGCTGTTGGAGTCCCCCAGACTATTAGTTTTGGGAGACTTCAACATTCCACTCGAGAGTAGCTTAACAGGTGTGGATCGGGAGTTCATGGCATCCATACCGAACATGGGCCTATCCCAACTGGTCGTTGGGCCCACACACTGTTCTGGTCATACACTCGATGCGGTCTTCTGTACAGAACAGGAACATCCATAGGCGGAAGTCATTGGTACCTCCACTCTGTCATGGATGGATCACTTCCTGGTCAAGACGAATCTGAGAGCCTGTATCCACCCCACTGGGGGTAGTGGACCCGTAAGAATGGTCCGTCCTCGGAGGTTAATGGAGCCAACAGGATTCCAGAAAGCCTTAGAGGGTTTAATGGTTGGAAATGTCGGTGACCCTGTTGAAGCCTTGGTTAACACATGGAACACCGATCTTTCCAAGGCTATCAACACGATCGCTCCCGAGCATCCTTGCCATTCCGCTTCAAACCGTAAGCATTGGTACACACCAGAACTTAGGAAAATGAAGCGGATTGGGCAATGACTAGAGCGCAAATGGCAAAAGACTCGACTTTTATCTGACAGAACTCGCCATAGGAACTTCCTTTGGTTCTATCGGGAGGCAATACATGTAGTGAAGAGATCTTTCTCCTCTGTACGCATTGCGTCTGCAGAGTCCCGCCCAGCAGAACTGTTTAAGGTGGTAGGGGAACTGACACAGGTATCCCCTGCGCCAAATCCTTTACTCAACCCGATGCGATGTGTTTAACAACTTCTTTGCAGACAAAATCTCTCAGATAAAAGCTGACTTAGATGCCAGGATTTCAACAGAGGCCATTGTTGAGGTGTCCAGCAGCTCCGTTGATGACGTTATCCTGGATCAGCTCCAATCTGTGAGTACTGATGACATGGACAAGCTCCTTGGTAAGATGAGGAAAATGACCTGCCTCCTTGACCCTTGCCCATCGTGGCTGGCCGTCCTGGGGGGAGGGATGCACAGATATCATCAATGCATCCTTCAGGGAAGGTTATGTTCCATCATGTTTGAAGGAAGCGGCTGTCAGGCCACTTCTGAAGAAACCTTCCCTGGACCCCCTGGATATGAACAAGTACAGGCCAGTCTCATTACTACCATTCTTGAGCAAGGTGATCGAGAGGGCGGTTGCTCTTCAATTCCAAGCTGTCTTGGATGAAACCGATTATCTAGACCCATTTCAAACTGGCTTTAGGACAGGCTTTGGGGTTGAGACCGCCATGGCTGCCTTGACCGACGATCTGTGTCTGAGCATTGACAGGGGTAGTGTGACCCTGTTGGTGCTCTTAGACCTCTCAGCGGCTTTTGATACAATAGATCACAGCATCCTCTTGGATCGCCTGAAGGGGTTGGGAATTGGAGGCACTGCCCTTCAGTGGCTCCGTTCCTTCCTCTCGGGCAGGTCCCAGAGGCTGCTGATCGGGGACAGCTGCTCCAGTAAAAGGGAGCTTACTTGTGGAGTGCCTCAAGGGGCCATTCTGTCCCCGATGTTGTTTAACATCTATATGAAGCTGCTGATATGCTGATGACACCCAAATCTATTTCTCTATATCTCGTTCTTCGGCCTTGAATTCTGATGGTGTCTCCTCTCTCAATGAATGTCTTCAGGCAGAAATGGGCTGGATGAGGAAAAACAAATTGAAGGTGAACCCAGACAAAACGGAGGTGCTCACGGTAGCGGCTCCGAAAACAAGAATTGGGCTGCAACCTCCAGTCCTAGATGGGGTCACATTCCCCTCCAGTGACTGTGTTCGCAGCTTGGGGGTGCTTCTTGACTCGTTGCTCTTGATGATGAATCAGGTAAATGCGACAGTCAAGAGCACCTGTTATCAGCTTCAGCTGATAGGACAGCTGCGCCGCTTTTCTGGAAGTAAGCAATCTCGTAAACCGTTGTACACACGTTGGTAACCCCATGCTTAGACTTCTGTAATGCGCTGTACATGGGGCTACCCTCATACTTGGTCCAGAAACTGCAACTGGTACAGAATATGGCCACCAGAATAGTATCAGGAACATCCAGGAGGCATCCTATTACCCAGGTATTGAGATCCCTCCACTGGCTGCCTATTAGTTTCTGGGCCCAGTGCAAGGTGTTGGTTATCACCTTTAAAGCCCTAATTGGCTTGGGTCCAAGGTATCTCTGGGACCACATTCTCCCATATAATCCTCCCCGCGTACTCCGGTCCTCCAGGAGGAATCTGCTACAGTCACAAAAGTTTAGACTTTCTGCCACCTCCCAGAGGACCTTTTCTGTTGTCACCCCCAGACTATGGAACGATCTACAGGACAAGATCTGTCAATTGACATCTTTAGACAGCTTTTAAAAAGCTGTCAAGACGGATCTCTTCCGGCAGGCCTTTCCTGAGTAGACCGTCCCAGCCTCAGAAACTATTTTCCTTGAGAGGCTTTAGAGTTTCCTTCAGCCAAGACCCTATGATGCTGCATTCCCCCCCCCCCCCCCGAATAATCGGGGCGGCTAACAACATTAAAATACAGTACCCCCCACCCTTAAAAAAATATTAAATCAAGTACAATTAAAACAAACAATTTTTAAAAAATACTAAAATCCTATTCAATTAAAAATGCGGCTCCTGCGCCAAAAAACAATGCGTCTGTTGGCGCAGGAGCCGCATTTTTAATTGAATAGGATTTTAGTATTTTTTAAAAATTGTTTGTTTTAATTGTACTTGATTTAATATTTTTTTAAGGGTGGGGGGTACTGTATTTTAATGTTGTTAGCCGCCCCGATTATTCTCAGAGGGCCGGGATACAAATAATTTAAAAAAATTATTATTTATTTGGGGTCTCTTCCAACTCTATGAGTCTATGATTCAATTGAATGTGCAACCAAATGTCCATGCACATGCACACTCAGTGTGAATCTCTGCCCATTGCTTCCCCTATGCTTTATTACTACTGTAGGGAACTTATGCAGGTGTAAGGTACCAACAAGTTTCTGGCTACTGTGTCCACCCTGGTTGGAACTAACACTGGGATTTTGGCCATGGGCCACAACAGCTGGAGTCACCCTGGATCAGCTTCTCTAAGCTCTGCAAAAGACAGTTGCCAAGGGTGGGCTGAGCACCCTTTGGGTTCAGCCGGCCAACAAATTACTCATCCACCTAACAGTTGCATTGTCTTGCCCACCTTTCCAGCTTTTTTGCAAGAATATCATGGGGCACCTTGTTGAAAGCCTTGTTTTCCGCAATCTTAAACGGACACTTGAATTATGACACCCCATGGGCTCTCTTTTTAATGAAAGAGTCAGGATGTCGGAGCCCACTAGATGTTGTTGAACTGTACATCCTAGCAATCCCCTAACCAGCATAGTGAGTGGTGAGGGGTGATGGAGGTTGCAGTCCAGCAATACCTGGACGGATACAGCATCCCCACCTTTGCATTTGATGTGGGATGGTCTCCTGATAGAAATAAAGTCCCTCCAAATTCTGTGATTTTTGCACATTAGAAATGCACTGGCATTAAATTAATGGGGAGCAAAATCAGTCGGGGAGAAGACTGTGCCGCCTGTCCCCTGCAACCCAACCAGTCTCCCTGTCGGTTCCTTTCTTTGTCTAGCTTTCTGTGGCTGCCCTCCTCCTCCGTCTCCCTCTCTTTGGTGCTGCTGCAGGCATCCCTGCTTTTGTTGCTCAGATGCCAAGGATGGGCAGCGGTGCCATTCTGCATCCCCACCCACCCAGAGGCTCTGCAGCATGGCGGCCTCTGCCCACATCTCCCTCCACCTTCCCTTTGTGCCAAAATGGTTTGAAGGTGCCTTTCCAATCCTTTCCTCCTGGATTCCCAGGGGGGCATCTCCCCAAAAGGGAGGCTTGCAGGGGCAGGAGGATCTATGCTTGCATCTCTTCCCTTTACTGGCACACAGGCACCACACACCCACAAACACACACACGAGCCACTGCTGTTTGCTTCAGCAGAAGCCCTGGAGCCGGTGGCAGTGACAAAGGTCAGTGTGGGCTGGGAAGCCCAAGCACGTCTCTTAGCAACCAGATCCGGCCGCCGAGCCTTGTGTGCGGGACACACGGGCCAGGAGCAGCATCCGTCACAGGCTGCTACCATGCCAGGGAAAAATACTGATGGCTGGGACAAGGGAGTGGATTAGAGATCGGGCCAGCTCTTCTCTCTCCTCCTCCTCTCTCTCTTCAGGCCCTTAAGGAAGCTCAGGCCTGTTTCAAATCCAAGCCGGGGTGTCTGTCTGAGGGGGTTATTCGCCATGCAGAGTCTTATCCCAGTTTATCCTGGGTCTATTTGGACACACACAACTGGCAATGCAAATCTTTTTAGGAAAACTCGGGGGGGCACTAAGATCGATTATCCTGGGTGAAGTGAAGTTTTGGGCAGTCCCCCCCCCCCAAACCTTAATTGGATTCAAAATGCATGTGAACAACAAAAATTCAACCCAGATTCTACCTGGATTATTGTCACCATCTGAATAACTCCTCAAGTTCTAATCAAAGCTCCTGTTTAATTGCTCCTCTCCTCCAGGTAAACAGATAGTCAGTTGGCTGGCAGTGGGAGGCCTGATGCCAGCTACCAGGAGGGGAACAGTTTTGCATTATTGATGCTTCTGGTCCTACTGAGCTAAGGAGGTCACTGTCTCTACCTTCCCAGAAAACTCTAGCCTAGCTCATAGGTTTGTTGTTAACCGCCTTCGGATTGATCATGACTTAAGGGCGATTTTATGGGTGAGACATCTCCAAGCCCCCCTCTCCTCCACTGCTCTGCTCAGGTCCCACAAAGTCATCCCAATGACCTCCTTAATGGAGTCCATCCATCTAGCATGTAGCCTTTCAACATTTAATAGATAGAAATTTCATAGATGGAAATATCTTCACTACTCTGCTCAGGTCAAGCAAATTGATACCTGTGACCTCCTTCATAGAGTCCATTCATCTAGCATGTGGTCTTCTCCTACTCTTTCCCTCCACTTTTCCTAGAATTATTGTTTTTTCCATTGAGTCGTGCCTTC
Organism: Urosaurus nigricauda; assembly: GCA_034509955.1. NCBI lineage: Eukaryota > Metazoa > Chordata > Lepidosauria > Squamata > Phrynosomatidae > Urosaurus > Urosaurus nigricauda. The sequence continues at coordinate 2,743,930 of JAOEGL010000004.1, forward strand.
TCATTATGTGACCAAAGTATGACATTCTCAGTTTTGTCATCTTGGCTTCCAGGGAGATTTCTGGCTTAATCTATTCTAGGACCCATTTGTTTGTCTTTTCGGCTGTCCGTGGGATTCTCGGCAGTCTTCTCCAGCGCCACATCTCAAATGAATGGATTCTCTTCTTGTCCGTTTTTTTCAATGTCCAGCTCTCACTTCCATACATGGTGATGTGAAATGCACTGACTTGTATCTTTTCTAGTTCCTTCATTGCTGTCATTCTTCTTCTGACCTCTTGACTGTAGTTCCCATTCTGATCAATGGTTGATCCAAGGCATGGGAACTCTGACTATTTCGATTTCCTCATTGTCTAGCTTGCATTTGTGTAGATCCTCCGTGGTCATTATTTTTATTTTCTTTTTGTTCAACAGTAAGCCTTCCTTTGAACATTCATTCTTGATCTTCCTTAGAAGTTGTTCCAAGTCTGTAATGTTTTCTGCTAGTATTATGGTGTCATCTGCATATCTTAGATTATCAATATTCCTTCCTCCTATCTTCACTTTTCCTTCTTCTGAGTCCAGGCTGGCTTTTCTTATGATATATTCTGCATGCAAGAGAGGGTGAAAGGATGCAGCCTTGTATGACTCCTTTGCCAGTTGGGAAACATTTGGTTTTTCCATATTCTCTTCTGACAGTACCTTCTTGTCTTAAGTACAGTTTTCTCATCAGGACTATGAGATGTGGTGGAACTCAGTAAAATTTCTGGAAATTTTGAAGCCATTGTGTGAAAGCAGGTTTCTTTTCTTTTTTAAGGGTGAAAAATGGGGGGAGAAATTGGAAAATTTGAGGGGAAATGGTATATTAGAACCCAGCATAACATAGTTATTTGTGTGTTGGAGTTCTGACTTTGGAGACCAGAGTTTGATTATGAAACCTGTTTGATGACCTTTGGCAAGTCACACACTCTCAGCCTCAGGGGAAGGCAATGGCAATCCTCTTCTGAATAAAGCTTGCCAAGAAAACCCCATTATAGGTTTGCTTGAGGGTCGGCATAAGTCAGAAACGATTTGAAGGCATACAACAACAACAGTGGTATCAGAACCGCAGAACTATAGAGTTAGAAAGAATCTGCTCCAGCACCTTACAGACTGATAGTGATTTTATAAGAACATAAAATACATTATGTCTAATTTGGTTTTGCATAAAATTAATAGTGTGACATTAAGAGTACAGTTTATTTGGCCAATAATTACAAATGGAATGTATATTTTAATGCCATTTTTGCAAGAAATTGAGTTTATAAGGTCCTGAACAGCAATGAACACTTGAACTTTTGGTTTTGCCAGTTCATGACAAAAAGAGAAGAAACCATCAGAATTAGCAACACAAAGGAAACTATTTTGTCTCCTCTAGTCCTCTATAACAGACAAAAGCCACTCATTTCCATAAAAGAACTGAGAAAAGAAAACCAGCAAACCAGGATTGCAGTGATGCAATACAGAGTCTTACAAAAATGTCTTCCTAATATATGGCTTTTAGAAATAATTTGTGGAGGAGTAAGAGAACTAGTGTGTTGTACAGGTGTAGAGATCCCACAGGCTTTATATCTCTGGGGTCATTCTGACATCTTTTTTTTTTTTTTTTTTTAGCGGAACAGTGCAAATTATCTCACATATTCCAAGTTTATTATTCACACTATGCAACCGCACTGATGCGCATCTCTGCAAGGTTGATTGTTCACATGTACAAGCATTTGAATAATGATGGAGTTGAAGATCCCAGGTCTATTCAGGTCTGTTCTCATCAGTTGTTCACAATACCGACAGTGTGGATTTTTTCTGAAAAATTTGGGGGAAAACCCAATATAGATTATATTGAATTAAGTGTGGTTTTTGGCAGCCTCCCCTTCCAACCTAGTTGGGTGCATTCGGGATGTGGGTGAACAACTGAGATTTAACCCAGATTCATCCTGGATTATTTTCACAGTGTGAATAACTCCTCGATTTACAGTGTCGTTCCTCTACCCAGTATGTGTGTGCGTGTGAATGTGTATGTGAGCATAGATGGGGTGTGTGGGTCGGGATTTCCCATTTGGCTTCTCTCTGCCCTTTCCAAAGGTCTAGGTGAGAGGTTGGGGTGGTCCCCACACAAGCAACCAGCCCCTCCATTTTAGAACCACAACACTTTAACACTTTTCTTTGCTTTATCCTTATTAATTAGGTCCCACTGGAGTCTCCTAGCTTCTGTATGAAGAAAAGTACATTTCTTCTTGGAAGGGACTGGGAGGGCTGGTGGCTGGGATGCTGCCTTGTTTTTTCGGATGCACTTTTTTTTGAAGTTGCCTCCTTTCTTCTTATTCACACTGTGAAAATAATCCAGGATCAATCTGGGTTAAAACTCCATTGTTCACACGGATCCTGAATGCATGTGATTATGTTTTTTTGGAAGGGAGCTGCCAAAAACAAAAAACCCACCACTTAATCCAGGATAATCGATAACGGGTTTTTCCTCAAGTTTTTTTAAAAAAAGATCTGCATCATCAGTAGTGTGAATAACCGATGCGAATAGACCCAAATAGACCGGGGATAGAATGCCACATACCCAAAAAGGGGTTCTGAATGCATTCACATTGTTGACTCCATCTTTATTTGAATGCTTGCACATGTGAGCAACCAACTTAACTTGTGGAGATATGCACAAACTTGGAATTCATTATTATTATTATTATTATTATTATCCTTTATTTATATAGCGCTGTAAATTTACACAGTGCTGTACATACAATCTTAAATTAGACGGATCCCTGCCCTCAGGCTTACAGTCTAAAAGAGACAACACAAAAGGAAGAGGGGAAGGTGATGGGAAAGGGGGTGAGGTCCAGTGGTTCTTCTCTCCCTCTGGGGCCAGGACCAAGGCAGATGGACAGGAGGGAGGGCATGGCTTCTTAATACAAAGTTAAAAGGAGGCATCCTGGGGCGGATGGCACAGTCCTGGGAAAGCTTCCCTAAATAATATAGCCTTTAACTCAGTTTTGAACCTGGTTAGGGAAGTGATGAGGCGTGCATGTGGGGGAAGAAGGTTCCAGGAGTGAGGGGCAGCAAGTGAGAAGGGACGGATCCGGGATGGGGCAGTGGAAATCCTCGGCTGGGACAGGAGACCTAGACTACCAGAACGGAGGGTACGAGAAGGAGTGTGAGGAGAAAGAAGTTCAGACAAGTAAGGAGGGGCCAGTCCGTGGAGGGCTTTGAAAGTCAGCAACAAAAGCTTGTACTGGATGCGGAAGGGGAAGGGGAGCCAATGGAGGGAGGAGAAAAGAGGAGAAACATGGTCAAAGCGGCGAGCAGATGTGATAATATGTGCAGCTGAGTTCTGGACAGAGATTAAAGGATGGAGATGAGAGAGAGGAAGCCCTGTCAGAAGGAGGTTACAATAATCTAGTCGTGATACCACCAGGGCATGGACCAGAGTCTTGGCGGTGGAGGCCGAGAGGAAAGGACGGATTTTAGCAATGTTGTAAAGAAAGAATCTACAGGTCTTGGCGGTGGCCTGAATCTGGGGAGTAAATGACAGCGAGGAATCAAAAATGAAGCCAAGACTGGGGGCTTGCTGAACCGGCTGAATAGAAATGCCGTCAACAGAAACAGAAAAGGAGTATTGAAGGGTGGGCTTAGGTGGGAAGATGAGAAGCTCTGTCTTAGACATGTTGAGCTTCAAGCGCCGATGCCGCATCCACTGAGAGATGGCAGCCAGACAAGAGGAGACTTGCTGTTCGAGCCCCGGCGAAAGGTCAGGGGTTGAAAGATACAGCTGAGTGTCATCGGCATACAGATGATAGGAGAAGCCAAAAGAACTGATGAGTTTACCAAGGGACAGTGTGTAAAGAGAGAACAGAAGGGGACCTAAGACAGAGCCCTGGGGAACTCCAACAGATAAGGGGACAGAGGAGGAAGTCTGACCACCTGGGACCACGGCAAAGGATCGGTCTGACAAGTAAGATTTGAACCAGTTGAGAACAGAGTCGGAGAACCCGAGGTCAGAAAGTAAGTCAAGCAAGAGACAGTGGTCCACGGTGTCAAAAGCCGCAGACAGATCTAGAAGAATGAGAATAGAGTAGAGGCCATTTGCCTTGGCCTGCAAGAGATCAGTTGAGATTTTGGTGAGGGCTGTTTCTGTTCATGCGTGAGATGATCGGCATCATCGCACTAAAAAAACCCAATGTCTGAAAGTTTAATGTTACTTTGCTTGAGCACCATCTGTCTAGAGAGGTGCATGCCAAAATTTCCTGAAGTCTCAGGGCAGGTGATTTTAAAATCCAGACCCTGCATGTACCTCTACATTCACTGGGTTTAAAGGTGGATGAACATTGAAAAGACGCAAATAAAAAACCACTATTAATTTTACCTAAGAGAACACCTCTTTAGGAATCTCCCAGTTCTCCAGTGCAACTTTGTAGTCAACATCTGCCAGAAGTTGATCATAGAGACATGCTGGAGGACCTACAAATGCCTAGAGAAAGGAATCCCTAAGTTCTCCAGCACAACCCTATGGTCAACTTCTGGCAGCATTGCACTGGAGGACTTAGAGATTCCTAGTGAGAACATATTAATCAAAACTGCAAATAATCAAATCTGCCATAGTCAAAGCTGAAGATGTGGAGGGCCAGCTATAGATGTAAACAACAGGAGAACCTTCACCAAAGCCAGAGTTTTAAATGTAGGGAGAAATGTAGGGTAATGCATTTGGGTGGGTAAAAAAACCTGAAATGCACAGGTATAGGATGGGGAACACCTGGTTTAACAACAGTACAAGTAAAAGGGATCTAGGAGTCTTAGTGGCCTACAAGTTGAACATGACAATCAACAGTGTGATGCAGCAGCTAAAAAGGCCACTGTGAGTCTAGGCTGCATCAATGGAAGCATAGTGTCTAGATCAAGGGAAATAATTGCATGGCAGGGGGTTGGACTGGATGGCCCTTGTGGTCTCTTCCAACTCTATGATTCTATGATTCTTAATTGTCCAGCTATATTCTTCCTTGGTCATGCCTCACCTCGACTGCTGTGTCCAGTTCTAGGCTCCACAATTCAAAAAGGATGTGGACAAAAAAAATGTAGACAAAAAAAGGATGTGGACAAGTGTGTCCAGGGGACAGTGACCAAAATGGTGAAGGGTCTGAAAACCACCAGCTGTCACTGTGCAAGACCTCTACTTACTTTGTGAAAGGGATCTAGAAGCCTTAGTAGACTACAAACTGAACATGAGCCAAGAGTGTGATGCAACAGCTTAAAAAGCCAATGCAATTCTAGGCTGCAGCAATAGGATATAGTGTCTAGATCAAAGGAAGTAATAGTCTGGCTCTATTCTGCTTTGGTCAGGCCTCATCTGGAATACTGTGTCAGGTGCACAGTTTAATAGTTCCTTAAGATCCATGCCATCCATTTCTTTACTACTTGCAGGGCTCAGCAAAGATTCAGAGTCTCCATGTGTAGCACCACCCTCTGCTGCTGCTGAATCTTGCAAGAAATTCCAGACCTGAGCCCGCTTTTCTGTTTTTAATAAATCATACTTACGGCATCCTGGCTTGTGTTTAAATGCATATTCAGAATCCCCTGGGGTAGGAAATGGAGTTGCCAGCTGACCTGTATTTCTCCAGACTGTGCTATTATTAAAGGCACCGGAGCAGTTGGCATCCCTTTTCAGTGCCCAAAGCAGAGACATTTTGGAGGAATGGAGACACAGCTGGCCTATTTATTTCCTTTCGAATCTCTCGAACTCTCTTTTGTGGATGCACAGTGTCACCTAAATTCTGGCAGAAAATTCTGTCCCATTTCAAAATGATATTCTCCTTTGTGTTGGTGGTATATGGTTGCCACCTTACGGCCAGGCTTCATGGCATCTTTAGAGTTTAAAATAGGGAAAGTCTGTGTCAGAATAAGCTGTGATGGATCCAGAGTGACCAGACATCCTCCTTTTCCAAGACGTGTCCTACATTTCAACCTTCTGGCCGTTCCAAACGGCCCTCTATTTTGAACAGGACTAAGATGCATAAATTTATATTTCTATGAGTGCCTTTTGGTTTTAGTTTGTAATATCCTAGATTTTATTTCTTGAACGTCCAACATTTTGCTGGATCAGAGCAATGCCGTGTTTGAGACAACTTCTTTTCTTGTGTAACAATGGGCCAAATGTATTTTTAACAGCCGTTATCATCTCCTGGTGATGGCTTCATGGCTAGTGATGTGATGAATCCGCTTTGAGTTTTAGTCTGAAGGAGAACGTCTTGTATCTCATGATGACCAGCCAGGTGCATTTCTAACAGCATCCTCTCCCATTTGGCGGTGGCTGGCTTTGGTATGAGTGGTTATAGAATCATAGAGTTGGAAGAGTCCCCAAGGGCCATCCAGCCCAGCCCCATTCTGCCATGCAGGAACTCTCAATCAAAGCATCCTGACAGATGGCCATCCAGCCTCTCTTTAAAGACCTCCAAAGGAGACTGCATCACTCTCTGAGGGAGTGTCATCCATTGTCGAACAGCTCTTACTGCCAGAAAGTAAGTAGACAAACTTGCTCCATCTTCAGTGTGACACTTAAAAGGGCTATCATATCATCTCTTAACCTTCTCTTCTCTAGGCTAAACATCCCCAGCTTCCTGAGTCTTTCCTCATAAGGCATGGTTTCCAGACCCTTCACCATCTTAGTTGCCCTCCTTTGGACATGTTCCACTTTCTGCACATCCTTTTTGAATTGTGGGGCCCAGAACTGGACACAGTATTCCAGGTGGGGCCTGACCAAAGCAGAATAGAGCGGCACTATTACTTCCCTTGATCTAGACACTATACTTCTATTGATGCAGCCTAAAATCACATTGGCCTTTTTAACTGCCACATCACACTGTTGACTCATGTTCAACTTGGATTCCTAGATCCCTTTCACAAATATAAGTTTTGTTCAGCCAGGTGCCCCCCATCCTATATCTGTGCATTTCATTTTTCTGCTCTAAGTGCAGTACCTTACATTTCTCTGCATTGAATTTCATTTTGTTAGCTTTGGCCCAGCTTTCTAGTCTATTCAGGTCATTTTGGATTTTGATCCTGTCCTCTGGGGTATTAGCTGCTCCTCCTAATTTGGTGTCATCTGCAAATTTGGTAACCATGTCCCCAAGTCATCCCAGACATTGATAAAGATGTTGAATAGCACTGGGCCCAGGACAGAATTCTGTGGCACCCCACTTGTCACTTCTCTCCAGGATGATAAGGATCCATATGCTTAGCAATGTTGAATCCAATGTGGATTTTTGTAAAGGAACTGCTGTATTCAGAGTGCCGCATTCTACTCTTGCCCAAGTAGGTTCAGCATTTGGTCCGTTTCAGTTCTGAAGTGGAGCAGATTGCTCAACATCATAGGATTACATAGAACATCACAGAATCTTAGGCTGCATCCACACTGAAGAAATAATCCAGTTTGACACAGCTTTAACTGCCCTGTCTCAATGCGATGACATTCTTAATGCAATGGCTTTCTCTCCAGAGCAGAGCAGAGCCACTATAAACTTCAGTTCCCAGAATGCCATTGCATTGAGACAGGCCAGTTAAAGCAATGTCAAACTACATTATTTCTCCAGTGTGGATGCACTCCTGAAAGATGCCCATCTGGTCTCAGTTTAAAGGCCTCCGAAAAATGGAGAGCCCACACTCTTGGAAGACACAGGGCTGAAGGAGATGGGCAGGAAAAAAATGGCTCGATCCTGTGTTTTCTGAAAGTGGGTCAAATCCTTACTGTCTGCACGGTGCAGCATCAATCTGCACTGCAAGGTTATTTATTTATTTTTAATAGGAATTTTTTATTGAATAAAAAAGAACAAAAACAAACCGCACATACAAACGTCGGCATGTACAACACAATATAAAACAACACAACCCTCTACAACACAACCCAGTACAACATGCAAGCTAATACATCCAAGTACCAACAACCCAATACATCTGAGTTCATCCATGGATGTGGAGGGCTGACTGTAAAAATTTCCTAGCAGTTGTTAACATTCATTTATGTATGCATTACTTTATGTATTTACACCAGTGTGGTATAGTGGTTTGAGCATAGGACTAGGACACTGGGAGACTAGAGTTCGAATTCCAGCTCAGCCATGTAAACTCACTGGGTAACCTTGGACAACTCACATAGTCTCAGTCTCTGCAGATAGCAATGGCAAACCACCTCTAAACAACTCTTGCAAGAAAACCGCATGAAAGGTTTGTCTTAGGATTTGAAGGCACATAACAACAACAATGTATAGTATTTATCTATTTGATTTATACCCCATTGTTCTCCCAGTATAGGATCCAAAGGATCCATGTGTGATTAAACTGTCTGCAGAACCAAATCATTTAAAACAAATCCATGACCAAAAATAAAATAAAAGAGGAAGGAGAAAAATCTGTAAAATGACACACCTATTGAAAGCCCTGCAGATCAAGACAACCGATGGCTTTTGGGGGTTTGCTGTAAGCAGGTTTTAAGCGTTTAGAAACGCAGAACTCAGCATGTGCCTCCTAACACCAAGGACAGGGAAGGAGAAGACCCAGATGTGCCTTTTATGCACAAATTGGGACTTTCTTTGCTACATGGGCTGCTTAACTCTCCTCCCTGGAGCATCGCACACCTGAGCCTCTCTGCTTTCTGCTGCCATCACCGTATAACCCAAATGAACCCAGGGGGACAGTGATCTCCTAAGACTCCTTTGAGTAAGAATGATGCTATCTAGGGCAGCATTTTTATTTATCATTCCTGGCAGAGTTACTGTGGAGGGGAGCAGAGAGAAGGCTGGACTGCTAAACCAAACTGAAAACTGGTTTGCCTTTTTAATATAGATGTCGCCGAGATATGTGCCTTTTGCTTTTCTCTTATCGGAGACGTACCAGCTCTGCCCTCATAGATTTGAACACTGCTATTGGCATATGTTTATTGGCCAGAGTTGGCCCTCCATATCCACTGGTGCAACCATCCACGGCTTGAAAATATTTGGTGACAACAAAAATATGATTCCAAAAGGCAAACCTTGATTTTTGCCATTTTATATAGGGGACGCTAGTTTTCTACTCCATTGTACAGTATATACAGTTGGCTCTCCATATCCACACATGCAACCATACACGGCTTGAAAATGTTGAGTGACAACAAAAAGAAGATTCCAAAAAGCAAACCTTGATTTTTGACATTTGATATTAAGGACACCAATTTTCTATGCTATTGTACAGTATATACAGTCAACCCTCTATATCCACCGATTCCTTATCGAGGGATCCCACTATTCATGGCTTGAAAATGCTTTTATATATAGTCATGTGCCTTCGAGTGATTTTTCACTTATGACAACCCTAAGGTAGACCTATCAACAGGGTTTTCTTGGAAAGATTTGTTCAGAGGGGAATTTGCCTTTGTCTTCCTTGGAGGATGAGTCATTTCATGATACGGTTAGCATTGCCTTCTTTTTATTTTTGGAGAGGGAGGCTAGGAGGCACCATCCTTTCCGCAGATGCTTAGCAAGCAGAAATACAGGTACAACTTCTCCTTCCTGGGGAGAAGAAGCACCTGTTGACTTTCTGCCTGTCAAGCCACTTTTAGAAAGGCACAGAGCTGTTGTCACAAGAAAAGGCAAGGAGCCTATGAGAGTCTCATTTATCTCCACGGGACTAATCAAGGGTAAGTACTTTTGGGATGGCAGGTCTCCCGTATCCCTGGGGTTTAATAATAGCTGCCTGCCTCCTGGTGGGTCCGGCGTTGATTAATCAGTTAATTCCTTGAGCTCAATCCTGCTCTCTCAGGTCAGATTTTAGCAGAGGCGTCTTTTCCTGCAGAACCTTGGAAAGGTTTGCATGGCATAGGCTTTAATGGCAGAGGAAATTAAGGTATGGAGGGATGCTAAACTCTCTGGGCTCTTTGGGGTTTAAAGGAGCCTGACTTATTATCACAGGTTGTTCCTGGAAGAGTCATAGAATCACTGACTGTTGTTGCTGTGTGCTTTCACAACATGGAGATGCCACCATGGGGTTTTCTTGGCAAGATTTGTTCAGATGGGGTTTGCTGTTGCCTTCCTCTGAGGCTAAGATAAGTGTGGCTTGCCCGAGGTAATCCAATGGGTTTCCCTGGCTGAGCCAAGTTTCGAACCATGGTCTCTTGGGTTCAATACTTTCATTCTCAACCTGTCCGATCCTATCAATGGTGACCCCCACGACTTTTTCTTAAGAGATTGCTTGGAAGAAAGAAGAGGTTGGTGCTGCTTGATTTAACCTGTGACCTGTTAGGAGACCATCCTATTACTACTACAACTACTACTATTATTACATTTATTTGTACAGCGCCATAGGTTTTACATAGCGCTTTATAAAGGAGAGAAAACAACAATCCACAATAGAAACAAAATCCTGCCTACGGATTAATTGTTGTCGAGTTGCTTATAACTTATGACCCTATGAATGAGAGACCTCCAAGGCACCCAATTCTCAACAACCCTGCAAATTAGTCTTGCAAATTTAAGGCAGCTATAGCTTCCTTGACTGAGTCCAGAGGATGGCCACAGCAACCCCCCTCTGAACAAATCTTGCGAAGAAAACCCCATGATAGATTTGCCTTAGGGTCTCCATAAACTGGAAATGACTTGGAGGCACACGATGACAACAAATAACCTAGCAGAATTTTACTTTTAGCTATTTAGCATGAGAAACAATCTCTGTATTCCCAAGGAAATGTTACTTTAGATGGGTAGAATGATAATATTGCTTTTTAATAACTGGAGACAGTTTTGTTCATGCACTCTAAGCGTTGACCTTTCCTGAGATTGTCACCTGGCTTCTGGTTGCAAGTGGTAGTGACTCTGGACATTTTGTGGTTGCAAATGAGAGTGTCATTTCAGGCTGTGGTACATTAGAAAGAAGAATGTGGGTGAGGTTTAAACAGTAAGTGCAGCTGTGCTTTTATCTGGCACCTAAAAACTAGGAGGAAGAAAATACCTAAGCCATCAGGGAAGTAGTCTCAATAGATAGAGCACTCAGGGACTGACATCCCAAGGGACACAGAAGAAAATTGAGATCTGTTTCTCGCTCAAAACATCCAGGTGTTTCCTAACAAAATTGTTTCCTTTTCTCTGTGACGTTGGATGATGCCACTCTTTTAGGAGGATGCTCTAGATAAAAGGACTGGTGGGAGGTAAAAAAAGGGGGGGATACTTTACTGGCATTTTAAGAAACTATGAAAACCATCCTTCCAAAGATTGCATGCATATTAACTGCCCTTGAGTTGATCATGACCCATGGAGACCTTGCGGATGAGGCATCTCCAAGACCCTCTGTCTTCCACTGCTCTGTCCAGCTCCTACAAACTCATACTCAAAGTGCTCTCTTTAATGGAATCCATCCATCTTGCATGTGGCCTTCCTTTCTTTCTGCTTTCCTCTACCGTTCCTAGCATTACTGTTTTTTCCAATGATTTATGCCTTCTCGTGATGTATCCAAAGTACAACAACCTGAGTTTTGTCATCTTGGCTTCTAGGGAGATTTCTGGTTTGATCTGCTCCAGGACTCATTTGTTGGTCTTTTGGCTGTCCATGGGATCCTCAGCACTCTTCTCCAGCACCACATTTCAAATGAGTTTATTTCCTCCTATCCTCCTTCCTAACTTTCCAGCTCTCACATCGATTCATGGCAACAGGGAATACAATGGCTTGTACAATTCTATCTTTTGTCCTGAGTTGTATATCTTTGCATTTTGAAATCTTTTCTAGTTCTTTCATAGCCAACTTCCCCATTCTTAATTTTCTTCTGATTTCCTGGCTGCAGTCTCCATTTCTATCCATGTTTGATCCCAAGTATGGGAATTCTTTTACCATTTCTAATTCTTCGTTGTTGAATCCGAATTTGTGTAGGCTCTTATTTTGTAGGTCATTATTTTTGTTTTCTTTATGTTCAACAGTAAGCCTGCCTTTGCACTTTCTTCCTTGATCTTTCTTGGTAGTTGTTTCAGGTCTTTGAGGTTTTCTGCTAGTATGGTGTTACCTGCGTATCTCAGATTATTGATATTCCTTCCTGCTATATTCATTCCTCCGTCTTCTGTGACCAAGTCTGCTTTTCTTACTACTACTACTACTACTAATAATAATAATAATAATAATAATATATTCTGCATATAGGTTGAACAGGTAGGGTGATAAGATGCAGCCTTGTCTGATCCCTTTGCCAGTTGGGAATCATTCGGGTTCTCCATGTTCAGTTCTGATAGTAGCGTCTTGTCCTGAGTAAAAAATCCTCATTAGAAGAGAAGTGACCAGTGGGTGACCAGTGGGATTCTGTCCTGGGCTCAATGCTATTCAACATCTTTATCAATGACTCGGATGAACTGGGAGCATACTTATCAAATCTGCAGATGACACTAAACTAGGAGGAGTAGCCAATACCCCAGAGGACAGGATCAAAATTCAATATGACCTGAATAGACTAGAAAGCTGGGCCAACGCTAACAAAATGAAATTCAACACAGAGAAATGTAACACACTGCACTTAGGTAGAAAAACTGAAATGCACAGATATAGGGTGGGGGAGACCTGGTTTAAGGAGACTTCTATGTGTGAAAGGGATCTAGGAGTCCAAGTAGACCATAAGCTGAACATGAGTCAACAGTGCGATGCGGCAGCTAAAAAGGCCAATGCAATTTTAGGCTGCATCAATAGAAGTATAGTGTCTAGATCAAGGGAAGTAATAGTGCCGCTCTATTCTGCTTTGGTCAGGCTTCACCTGGAATACTGTGTCCAGTTCTGGGCACCACAATTCAAAAAGGATGGGGAGAAACTGGAGCCATGTGTCCAAAGGAGGGCAACTAAGATGGTGAAGGGTCTGGAAACCATACTTTAAGAGGAACGACTTAGGGAACTGGGGATGTTTAGCCTGGAGAAGAGATGGTTAAGAGGTGATATGAGAGCCCTGTTCAAATATTTGAAGGGATGTCATATTGAGGAGGGAGCAAGCTTGTTTTCTGCTGCTCCAGAGACTAGAACGCGGAACAGTGGATGCAAACTGCAGGAAAAGAGATTCCACCTCGACATTAGGAGGAACTCCCTGACAGTAAGGGCTGTTTGACAGTGGAACACACTCTTTCCTCGGACTTTGGTGGAGTCTCCTTCCTTGGAGGTCTTTAAGCAGAGGCTGGATGGCCATCTATCGGGGTTGCTTTGATGGAGAGTTCCTGCATGGCAGAATGGGGCTGGACTGGATGGCCCTTGGGGTCTCTTTCAACTCTATGATTCTATGGGGCTTTCTAGATTGGCAAAAAGAAGTGTGTTCATGGCTGCATGAAAGTCTAGCCTTTAGATGAGAAAAAGGGAAAGTGTGCCATGAAAACGCTGTTTTTGCATTTTAGGGGAGAAGAAGCGCCTTTAAAAAGGTGCTGGTTTTCCCAGCTTCTTTTTTAAAAACTGCAGAACAGCGCAGCTCCATCTAAAGGCTGTGGTGCAGCTGCTAAGCATTAAGGAAAAGGCAACTTCATGTCACACTTTCCTGCCAATCTAGAAAGCCCCTATTATTCTATGATTATCAGATGTAGTGGCACTCCCATGTCTTTTAGGGCATTTCACAGCCTTTCATGATCTATGCAGTAAAAGGCTTTTCTATACTCTATAAAGCACATGCTGATTTTCTTTTGGAACTCCCTGGTGCGCTCCATTATCCATTGCATGTTTGCAATGTGGACCCGTGTGTGTGTGTATTCATTAATTCATCCCTTCGTCAATTTCCAGCAGATATTGATCACACACATGCTCTGGAGGACCTAGAGATTCCTAGAGAGGTGTTCTTTCAGGTTAATACGTGTGTGTGTGTGTGTGTATGTGTGTGTGTATGTATGTGTGTATATGTCTATAATTGTGAGCAAGCATGTTGTATTGGTTTGAATGTTGGACTGTGACTCTGGAGATTATCACACAAGGGACGTCCCATCCCTGTCTTGTCACTGTCCTGTCCTTCCTGCACGATTGCGGGAAGGACTTTCATATCACATTCACACTTATCCCATCCAGGAAACATGAATGACTGCGATGGCACTAAAGGCTTTCTGATTAATTCGCACCGATCCCATCATTAACCTGGCATAATACAGTGCCGCTTTAAGTTTTTTTATTGTTTAAAAAAATAAAGTTTACAACATTATAAGCAACTTTGTCTTTACAAAATGCCAAAATACACAGAAAGAGTATGCAGCAAATGTACAGCAGAAAATAGCAAGTTATACAAGACTAAAGAAAAACCCAAACTTAAATATCATCTTACATGACTTTTATCTTCTCATATTTTTCCCACTTACCCCATTTTTAATGAAATCTTAAGTTCTGTCTTCCTGTTTATTCTCATAGTGAGTTTATCCATATTTATAATGTCACACATTTTCAATATCCAATCCTCTAACATCTGATCATTTACTACTTCCAATTTGTAGCAAAAATTAAACGAGCTGCCGTTATCATATGTAAGATAACCCCAATTTCTTCTTTATTCAATCTCCCTTCCAAATCTTCTGTTATGTTTAGCAGATATAATTTGGGATTTCTTTTAAATTTAATCTGACATACTGTTTGGATGATATGTAAACTTTTCCAAAAATCAACAGCAACCTTACAATCCCACCACATGTGATAGAAAGCAGCATTCCTTTGACCACATTTCCAACAACGATCGTCCTGCGAATTGTTATTACCTTTGTTCATTTTTGCCAAGTTGGCTGGGGATAGGTGCCACCTAGAAAACATTTTATAATAATTTTCAATTAATTGTGCACTTTTGGTAAACTTTAAGTTCTTTTTCCAAGTCTTTTCCCATGTATCTAACGCGATCTGTTCCCCAATATCTCTCATCCACTTAACCATACAGTCTTTCACCGATTCTTCAATTAATTCGATATCTAACAGCATCTTATACAATTTTGATATCATATGCTTCTCACCTGTGTTTGGGATGTTAAGTCTTTTCTGCATCTTTCTTTAAGTTGATAATAGGTTAACCAATGTACATTAAAATCTTCCTTAAGTAATTTCTGTAATGGTTTCATCTCTTCTCCTTTTTCAGTGTTAAACAATAGATTCTTATAGCTGATCCATTCTCCTTTATACAGATTTTCTAATACAGTGCCGCTTTAATGATGGGTTAATAGAGGTTAATGACGGGATCAACGCAACAATTTGAAAGCCTTTCCTGCCATTGGGGTTAAGGATGGGATAAAGATGGGGAGCAGTCCCATCCTAATCCCATTCCTGTGTGATAACCTCCTCAGGAGTCCTGGGTTCAAATCCCCACTCAGCCATGTAAACTCACTGGGTGACCTTGGGGAAGTTAGACTCTTTCAGGTTCAGAGGATGGCCCTAATGAAGCAACTTGCCAAGAAAACCCTGCAATAGGTTTGCCTTCGGGTTGCCATACATTGGAAACAACTTGAAAGCACACAACCGCCTACCCACCATATTTAAATTAACAATTTCAGAGTTCTGCTGAAGTTTTACTGGTTCCTAAATAAATCATGGAGTAGATTTATCTCAAGCAGTAAGTACAAGAAGGGCTTGAAAGCATCCAAAGATATTTCATTGTTGATTTTTTTCCTTAAATTATTTTCCACTGGCCAGTGGCTAAAACAATAAAATTAAACTGAACAGAAGTCCCATGTGGGTCTGTGGCCAAAGCTGGCCTCAGGCAATGCTGCTGACTGACTCTGCAGCCCAAGTAAATCCCGGCTTTGGAGAGGTTTCTAACGGCTTGTTAAATAGATGGCATAGCAACGTTATAGCCTAAATTGATTCCAGTGGGACACAGAAGCTTTAACATTTTGCTTTTCCCACCAGCCCCTTGTGTCTTTCCCATTCTAGTTTCCCATACAGCTTTGGTTAAGGTCCTTTTGTGTCTGAAACCAATCGCTGAACATTGATAGAAGAAGGTAAAAATGAAAAATTACTGCAGTGAGCCCTCCACATTTGCTGCGGTTAGGGGCACAGGACTCCTGTGAAAGTGGAAAAAAAAACCAAACCCACAAATAAAACATACTATTTTTTTAACCTGAAAAAACACTTCTCTAGGAATCTCTGGGTCCTCCAGCGCATGCCTGTAATCAATATCTGCTGGATGTTGACCATAGAATTGAGCTGGAGGACCTAGAAATGCACAGAGAAGTGTTCTCTCCAGGAATTTCTTGATCCTCCAGTTTGACTTCTCATGGGTGTTGACCACATGGATGTTGACACTGGAGAATTGAGAGATTCCCAGAAAGAACATATTAATCAAATCCAGGAATAATCATCAAGTCCATAAAAATCAAAGCTATAAATACATATACATTGCCGGGTCAATGTATCTGCCATGGTGGAGTAGAGTAGATCTTGGATCCAACCCTGGATCCTTTTAATTTAGTAAAGTATCTTGTTTGCTTAGGGACTGTGAGAGTTAGTGTACATAGTGTCTATTAAATTAATGGTTTCTTTTGTCTTTCAGGTGTTTCGAATGTCAGTTCCCAGAAGCCCTAGCCAGTTTGGCCAGTGGTCAAGCATTTTGGGAACTGCAGTCCAAAACACATGGAGGATTAAAGAGAACCCCAGGGGTCTCACTAGGAGGGTGCGGGGGATGTTGGCTGCACCAAGTGGCACCCTAAAAGGGGTGACACCACTGCTCCCTAAACACCTACTTTTAGGAAGAAATGGGTCGTGGTGTTCACCTGCATCCCTTTAAAAGGCTGAAGTGATGGGGTGATTGGGATGAAGCTCAGTGGGAAGAGCAAGGAGGTAGTTCTTTTAAAAATTAATTTTTAATTTCAAATAAATATTGTTTTAAAATTTTATTTAAAAACATCACATCTTACCAAATTTTCACTTTAACCAGATGAAACTACAGTGTTCTTGTGCCATATGCGGGTGCACCATACGTGGCTTTTAGCTTACGCTGAAGCTGCACTGTAATAAAATAAAAAAGAATAAAAATAATTATTTTCAATGGGGCTCGAGCATACTTTTTTTCCCCTTAGGTGGGTGTGTTCAGAACAGATTCCCCACATAAGGGAGTGCATATGGTATTGTAATTTAAAGGTATCATTTTAATGTTGCTAGTTATTTATGTCACAACTCTTCCCATTACATTCAGTCATATATGGGAATTACGATTTATGAGTAAAAATAGTACAAAAAAAAATTCTAAGGATTCTTTATGGTATGGTATGAGAGAAGGTCAATGGAGGTGTGTGACACCATGAGTTACCACACCAGGTGATGCCAACCTTAGTGGAAACTTTTAGGAAAACTCCTGAACACTCA
The DNA here is from genome assembly GCA_034509955.1 of Urosaurus nigricauda. Classification (NCBI taxonomy): domain Eukaryota; kingdom Metazoa; phylum Chordata; class Lepidosauria; order Squamata; family Phrynosomatidae; genus Urosaurus; species Urosaurus nigricauda. The sequence continues at coordinate 2,761,232 of JAOEGL010000004.1, forward strand.
CCCTTCTGGATTCTTTATCAATGGATTCAACTATCTAAGGTTTGAATATATGTACACACACACACATATATACATACAGTGGGCCCTTGGTCCCTGCTGGGGTTTGGTTCCAGGACCCTCCGTGGATACCAAAATCTGTGGATGCTTAAGCCCCATTAAATACAGTGGCATAGTAAAATGACATCCTTTATATAAAATAGCAAAATCAAGATTTGCTTGTTGGAATTCAGATATTTTAAAATATTTTCAAGTTGTGGATGGTTGAATCCGTGGATACAGAGGGCCAACTGTCTATAAATTCCAACAAGCAAACCTTGATCTTGCCATTTTATAAAAGAGACACAGTTTTAGTATGCAATTATATTTAATGGGACTTCAGCATCCACAGATTTTGGTATGCACAGAGGGGCCTGGAACCAAATCCCAGTTAATACCAAGGGACTACTGTACTGGAATCTACTACTGTCTACAAGCTTGTGGATGGAGTTTAAGAAAACTATAGGTTGTTGAGTTAGGGCTTCTTTTCTGATTTTGGTCAGCAGGGCTTATCTTCTCAATATTTCATGCTTCTAGCGTTAAACTGCCTCCTCTTTACCTTAGAACAAGGGGGAAGGTTGTGTTTCTCCAGATGACATTGAATTGCAGCTTCCAGAATCCTTTACCACTGGCTGTTCTGGATGGGGCTGATGGGAGTTGCAGTCTAAACAACATCTGAAAGGGCTGCAGTTTGTCCATTTCACACATTAAACAGGCATCAAATTAACAGGTGTGTGATATCCTGCCTTTAAAACAAAAAGAGCTAGCATTTGGTTGGTGGCTTTCCAGTCTTCCAGGAAGGAGCATGTGTTTAATAATGATAAGTTATTTGTTGTTGTTGATGTTGTTATGATGTTTATTTATATCCCACCTTTCGCCCAGTATAGGGACTCAAGGTGGCTTACAAATCTGAAACAGTCCAAGTTAAAAGATCAACAATTTCACATTAGATGCTCTGCTGTAAAGGGCCTCCTAGGATAATAATGTAAGGATCTTAAAAGAACTGGATACTGGGATTTGGATAACGATTTGGATGACAGAATTGGGGGCACACTTATCAAATTTGCAGATGACACTAAACTGGGAGGAGTAGCTAATACCCCAGAGGACAGGATCAAAATTCAAAATGACCTGAATAGACTAGAAAGCTGGGCCAGTGCTAACAAAATGAAATTCAATGCGGAGAAATGTAAGGTTCTGCACTTAGGGCGGAAAAATGAAATGCACAGATATAGGATGGGGGACACCTGGCTGAATGAAACTACGTGTGAAAGAGATCTAGGAGTCCAAGTAGACCATAAGCTGAACATGAGTCAACAGTGTGATGCGGCAGCTAAAAAAGCCAATGCAATTTTAGGCTGCATCAATAGAAGTATAGTTTCTAGATCAAGGGAAGTTATAGTGCCACTCTATTCTGCTTTGGTCAGGCCCCACCTGGAATACTGTGTCCAGTTCTGGGCACCACAATTCAAAAAAGATGTGGAGAAACTGGAGCATGTCCAAAGGAGGGCAACTAAGATGGTGAAGGGTCTGGAAACCTTGCCCTATGAGGAACGCCTTAGGGAGCTGGGGATGTTTAGCCTGGAGAAGAGAAGGTTAAGAGGTGATATGATAGCCCTGTTTAAATACTTGAAGGGATGTCATATTGAGGAGGGAGCAAGCTTGTTTTCTGCTGCTGCAGAGACTAGAACGCGGAACAATGGATGCAAGCTGCAGGAAAAGAGATTCCACCTCAACATTAGGAGGAACTTCCTGACAGTAAGGGCTGTTCGACAGTGGAACACACTCCCTCGGAGTGTGGTGGAGTCTCCTTCCTTAGAGGTCTTTAAGCAGAGGCTGGATGGCCATCTGTCAGGGATGCTTTGACTTGGAGTTCCTGCATGGCAGGGGGTTGGACTAGATGGCCCTTGTGGTCTCTTCCAACTCTATGATTCTATGATTCTATGATTCTATGATTTGCCACTTCTAGGCCCAAAGATCTAGCTTCTTTTCATCACAGACAAATGTTTGACACAGGCCTTCCCAGCTGGATCCACACTGCAGAAATAATCCAGTTTGACACTGCTCTACCTGCCATGGCTCAGTGCTATTGAATTCTAGAAACTGTCATTTCTTGTGGCCCCAAAAGCTCTCTGACAGAGGAGGTTAAATGTCTCACCAAACTATTGTTCCTAGAATTCATGGCATTGAGCCATGACAGTTACATTGGTGTCAAATTGGATAATTTCTGCAGTGTGGATGCAGCTCCTGTGTAGCAATACTATCTTGAAAATAGCATGTGCTGTAAGATCAGGGGTGGCTTCCATGTTAGTGGGGAAGTGAATCTAGTTTTAAGCCATCTGTCGGGGATGCTTTGATTGGAAGTTCCTGCATGGCAGGGGGTTGGACTGGATGGCCCTTTTTGGGGTCTCTTCCAACTCTTATGATTCTATGATTCTATGGACTGGGAATGAGCTGTCCAAGGTGCTGAGCAGTATCTTGAAATTAAGTTCAAAACCTTGGATGAGTCCATTAAAGTTCAGACTGTAGCCCAGCTTAGATGTACTGCTCCACTGAAATGGAAAGCACCAGCTGTGCAAGACCTCTGCTTACTTACTCCTTGGAAGGGATGTCGGAGCCTTAGTAGACTACAAGCTGAACATGGGAAGTAATAGGGCCACTCAAGGGAAGTAATAGTTCCACTCTACTCTACTTTGGTCAGGCCCCACCTGGAATACTGTGTCCAGTTCTGGAAACCACAATTCAAAAAGGATGTGGAGAAGCTGGAGCGTGTCCAGAGAAGAGCCACCAGAATGGTGAAGGGTCTGGAAACCATGCCTTATGAGAAAAGATTTAGGGAGCTGGGTCTATTTAGCGTTGAAAAGAGACGGTTAAGGGTTGATATGATAGCCCTGTTTAAATATTTGAAGGGGTGTCATATTGAGGATGGAGGAAGCTTGTTTTCTGCTGCTCCAGAGAACAGGACTCCAAACAATGGATGCAAGCTCTAGGAAAAGAGATTCCACCTCAACATTAGGAGGAACTTCCTGACAGTAAGAGCTGTTTGATGGTGGAAGACACTCCCTTGGAGACTGGTAGAATCTCCTTTGGAGGTCTTTAAAGAGAGGATGGATGGCCATCTGTCACAGGGAAGGCTTTGATTGTGAGTTCCTGCATGGCAGAAGGGGGTTGGACTGGATGGCCCTTGTGGTCTCTTCCAGCTCTAAGATTCTATGATTCTGTGAGCCAAGAGTGAACATTCAGGGGTAACTGTGTTGGCCATTTAACAAATGGAAACAAAAATTGGACAGTGATACCTTTATTGGCCAACTGAAATGCACATTGTACTTGCTGCAAGCTTTTGAAGGTCCATAGGCTTCTTCTTCAGGCAAGATGTTACAAACCAAACAGGAGGGGAAAAAACAATTGGAAGATATTAGATGCCTGCATGTTGTTTCAATCCTTAGTAAAGATGCTATACTGGGGAGGATATATTTTGCCAGCAGGCTCATCCACCTCCTGGCTATGCGGCAATAGGGAGATTTTCAAGGTCCAGGAAATTTAAAGTCAATTTGCATCTCAAGAGGGACCCTCTTTTGCAATCCAATATGCCTCCATTCCATTGAGGCCACAGGCCTCTTTGTAGGCAGAGAACAATGGATTCCTCAAGAAGTCTCTATGTTTTTGCATCAGGAACATTTTGGTGGTGTAGAGGTAAAACATGTGAATTCAGTCCAAATGTAAGAAGAAAAAAATTGTTTAACCTTGGTTGGAGGTCCCAGTCCACTCTTCATTGTTCCTCTGGTGCAGCTACAATGCGGTATCTCACAATACAGAAAACATTCAGGGGTAGCTGTGTTGGCCATTTAACAAATGCAAACAAAAATCCATCAGTGATACCTTTATTGGCCACCCAAAATGCACAATATATACTTGGTGCAAGTTTTTGAAGCTCAATAGGTTTCTTCATCAGGCAAGATGAGCCAAGAGTGTGATGCAACAGGTTAAAAAGCCAATGTGGTTCTTAGCTGCTTCAATAGGAGTATAGTGCCTAGTTCTAGAGAAGTAACAGTATCACTCTATACTGCTTTGGTCAGGCTCCACCTGGAATACTGTGTCCAGTTCTGGGCACCACAATTCAAAAAGGATGAGAAGAAACTGGAGCATGTCCAAAGAAGAGCAACTAAGATGGTGAAGGGTCTGGAAGCCATGCCTTATGAGGAATGCCTTAGGGAGCTGGGGATGTTTAGCCTGGAGAAGAGAAGGTGGTGATATGATAGCCCTGTTTAAACATTTGAAGGGATGTCATATTGAGGAGGGAGCAAGCTTGTTTTCTGCTGCTCCAGAGAACAGGACGCAGAGCAATGGATGCAAGCTACAGGAAAAGTGATTCCACCTAAACATTAGGAAGAATTTCCTAACAGTAAGAGCTGGTTGACAGTAGACGATGCTTCCATGGAGAGTGGTGGAGTATCCTTCTTAGGAAGTTTTTAAACAGAGGCTGGATGGTCATCTGTCGGGAATGCTTTGATTGTGTATTCCTGCATGGCAGAATGGGATTGGATTAGATGGCCTTGGGGTCTCTTCCAACTCCATGATTCAATGATCCTGTGGTTCTACTCTCTACTCTGGTTCTACTCTGAGATATGACCCATCTGCTTACAGTGGGTCTTAGTTCCAAGAAAGCATGGCCAGTAAAACCTTGTTTCATTGATCTCTTCAAGCCAGTGTCTCACAAGTGATTTTTGCAGGCTGCGGATTCTCTTCTGGGGGCTAGTTTGGCTTCATGGTAGAGGATGGTAAAGGCACACAGGTTGATCTTTTAAGTCTTTTAAGGTTTGTCCAGACGTGATTCTCTGCCATTTGATGGAGCCATCTGTTCCTGTGGCCTCAAAGCTGGGCTTATGAATGTTGCTTTGTTACCTTTGTCCATTCCAGTTACTGAAGGGAAGGAACTAGCTGCCAGCTTAAAATACTATAGAGGGAAATTCAGATTTATGTGAGCTGGGAAGCAATTGAGGAGTGGACTTTGAGGATGTGCAAACAGACTACTACTACTACTTCTAATAATAAGTAATACTACTTATTATTATTATTATTATTATTATTATTATTATGTTTATTTATATCCCACCTTCCTCCCAGTACAGGGACTCAAGACACCTTACATAGCTAAAATAGTCCAAGTGAAAACACTATAAAACATTCAAAATACAAGTTTTAAAAAAATTAAACAATTCCAACAATTAAAAACATGACATTATTAAAAGTTAAAGTTTAAAACTCTTTAAAACAAAAACAAAACAGTGTCTCTGACATGTGAAATATTACAGTTTTCCACATTGCAGAACTGTTCACACAACTGGATTTTGGGGATGGAGGTGTTACATTTCTATTATTTGAATTATTCATATAGAACTACCTTACAAAAGTCTCCTCTGCATTACACAATTAATAGCAGTCTGGTATCACTTTTAACTGCAGTGGCTCCATTCTGTAGTATCCTGGGATGTGTAGTTTTGTGAAATATTTAGCTTTCTTTGGCAAAGAGCTCTGTTGTTGTCGTTGTCTGCGTCCAAGTCATTTTCAACTTATGGCGACCCCAAGGTGACCTTACCGTACGGTTTTCTTGGCAGATTTCTTCAGGGGGAGTTTGCCATTGCCATCCTCTGAGGTTGAGAGAGTGTGACTTGCCGAAGGTGTGACATAGCTGAGTGGGGTTTCAAACCCTCGTCTTCAGAGTCTTAGTCCAATACTCAAACCTTACACCATACTGGCTCTCTAGTGCCTCCCAAATTACAAATCCCTGTGCTATCAAAGGGATATTAAGCAAAACCTATTAGACACTGGACTGATTCAAAGGATATCAAGTCAGTCTAGTGTCTAATAAGTTCCATTCAATATCTGTTTGATAGCACAGGGGTTTGTAGTTTGGAAGGCACTAGAGAACCAACGTGATGTAGTCATTTGAGCATTGGACTAGGATCTGCAGATCAGGGTTTGAATCCTGGCTCAACTATGGAAATCCACTGTGTAACCTTGGGCAAGTCACACTCTCTCAGCCTCAGGGGAAGGCGATGGCAAACCTCCTCTGAAGAAATTTGCCAAGAAATCCTCATGATCGGTCACGATAAATCGGGTCACCGTAAGTTGGAAACGATTTGAAAGCACACAACAAGAGATCACCCAAAGGCTTTATCCAGAGGGATGACATTTTGCACATATACAAAAAATGAAAGACAAGAAGAAGCACTCTGTAGATCTGGGGAGGGCAGCTGTGTTCCTTCCAGATGTATTTTGAGCTGCATTCCCCATAATTTGTCTCCCTTGGCAATGCTAGCTAGTGCAACTGGAAGCTGTAGGTCAGAGTTGCTCACCCCTGTTGTAGATGCTGCAAACATAGAAGCCTACAAATCCCTGGCTGATGGCTGGAAACCAGAAAGTGTCTCTCATCAGCTCGGTTGTCCGAGGGCAAATGGCCAGAAGGTGGGGGGAGCTGAGAGAGGAGTGGGAGCCATTTTCTACAGTTTCATCTCCTCTTCCTGCTGCTGGAATAACTGTTAATGGAATCAGGGCTGGCAAAGTATGAGCTCAGCGCGTTTGCAAGAAGAAATTTTGCAAGTGTAGTCGGTGTGCTTCAGTTCTGGGCACAGAAAGTGATGTATATACAATCGGCCTTCCGTATCCGTGGATTGTTTTTCCATACATTCAACCAACCATGGCTTGGAAATATTCAGAAATAATACACATTCCAAAAGTGAACCTTGTTTTTGCCTTATGGGACACCATTTTACCATACAATTGTATTTAATGGAACTTGAGCATCCATGGATGACTAAACTGAGGCTGTCATATTTGAATATATCATGAGGAGATAGGACTTCTTACAGAAGACAGGAATGTTTCCAAAAGCAAACCTGGTTTTGCTATTTTATATTAAAAGGGACACCATTTCACCATGCTGTTGTATTTAATGGGACTTGAGCATCCATGGATTTTGGTGTCCATAATGACTATCATGAGAAGATAGTACTTCTTATAGAAGACAATTTTATTTTGAAAGCAAACCTTCTTTTTGCCATTTTGTATGTAAGGGACAACATTTCTCCATGCTATTATATTTAATGGGACTTAAGCATTCACGGATTTTGGTGTCCAAGATGACTAAGCTGAAGCAGTCATACTTTGAATATACCATGAGAATCATAGAATCACAGAGTTGGAAGAGACCACAAGGGCCATCCAGTCCAACCCCCTGCCATGCAGGAACTCCCAGTCAAAGCATCCCCGACAGATGGATGAGAAGATAAGACTTCTTATAGAAGACAATCATGTTTCCAAAAGTGAACCTTGTTTTTGTCATTTTATATATAAGGGACACCGTTTCACCATGCCATTGTATTTAATGGGACTTGAGCATCCACGGATTTTGGTATCCATGGGGACTCTTGGAACCAAATCTCAGCGGATAGCAAGGACCCACTGTATTCTGTTTAAAAAGATACATATTTTTGCTCTTAGCTTAACTAGCAACTTGAATCAGAACCCTGGCTATTCAGAGATGAGCCTTTATTGTGGGATGAGCATTCACAGCTCATAGTTTGGGGGTGACTGGGCTATGCCTTCATATTAGCTTTGTCTGCTTTTATCTGCTGTGGACCCCATCCTAAGGAATCCTGGAATTTATAGTTTTTCTGAGGAACTTGGGTTTTTCTGTTGCTGTAGAGACCTTAGTTGATGTGTTCCTTTAAGTCGTTTGCAATGTATGGCAACCCTATCATAGGGTTTTCTTGGCAAGATTAGTTCAGGAGTGGTTTGCCTTTGCTTTCTTCTGAGGCTGAGAGAGTGTGACTTGCCCAGGGTCATCCAGTGGGTTTCCATGGTCTTGTGGGGAATCAAAGCCTAGTCTCCAGAGTTGCAGTGCAGTGCTCAGACTACTACACCACACTGGCTTTTGCCTAGTTGTTGGTGCTATAGATGTTTGTGCATCTTTCTTATCCTTGTTGGTACCGTATCATTGTCGTTCTTGTTGTTTCCAACTTATGGCAACCCTATCACGGGATTTTCCTGGCAATTTTTTTCAGAGGAGGGTTGCCATTGCCATCCTCTGAGGCTGAAAGAACATGAGTTTCCCAGAGTCACCCAGTGGGTTTTCTCTAATCCCATTGGAGGCTGGATTTGAACCCTGGACTCCATAGTCCTATGCTCAAACCACTATAGTACACTATGCTGGTTCTTGTTGGTACTACGGACGTTTATGTATCTCAGTTCATGATTCAAAGCAGTGTTTTCTGGGGCTGAGAGTGTTCCTTGCCCAAGGTCTCCCCATGAGTTTCATTGGGCAAGCTGGGAAGTGAACCCTGGTCTCCAGAGTTGTAGTCCAATGCTCAAACCAGTACGCCACACTGAATCCCTGTAGCCAGCCCCAATTAACAATATTTTGAATTTCAACCCTTAGCATCCCTGAGCATTGGCCAACCTGGCTCATTGTTCTGGGTGTTGATGTGCAAAACACCTGTAGGACCAGTGTTCAAGAACTGCCCATGGAGTGCATTCCCCCTGAACACAGCACTAGAGCTCTCTGGCAAAGGTGCGCCAAACTATAAATCCCAGGATTTTGTAGGCTGGAGCCATGGCAGTTCAAAGTGGAATTAGAAGTACTATAGCTTTATAATACGTATAGACATGTCATTAATGGGAGGTCCTCTTGGTATAGTCATCTTATTTGTACAGTCAGTTCTTCTTATGCAAGGATTTTTTTAATCAGAAAAAGCATAAAGTAGCAAGCCTTCAGTTTCCATTTTATATAAGAGAGACCTAATGAATTTTTGTATATGTTGCCTTTGGTCTGTAGACTGTAATAAAAGCTTTACTGTAAGAGACACCATTCTTTTCTGCCGTTGGATTGAACGGGACTTTGGCATCCATGGATTTTGTTTTCCGCAGTGGGTCCTGGAACCAAACCCCAGTGGATAACAAGGACCCACTGTAATTGCCCCATCTTTCCCAGTGCTGCTTCCACCACCATAGAAGTCTCAATGTTTTTGAGAACTGCAGAAGAAGAGTAATGAGGTCTGAGCAGGTGTAGTTGCCCCCAAGCCCTCCTTTTCTGTCTTTTTAAAGATCTGCCGTGTTGACACGGCCAGTGAACCTGCCAAAGCTCAGCACACATGCAGCATAACCTTTATAAGCAGTGACATTTTTATCACTCTTTAAAAAATCGATCTTTCAAGCACAGCTAAAATTATTTCCAGCTTACATTAAAAACAAAATTGAGAGAGACTGGGATGAGGGTGGAGGAGATAAGCTCCCCTTTTGAGTCCGGACTCACTCAGAAGTTGGAGAGGTTATTGGTTTTGGACTACAGTACCCCAGATAATGAACCAAGTCAGTTCAGGTTCTGCTTTTAGCTTTCCCTAAAATGATTTATTAGTGCTAGGAGCTGTCTATCTGAAAGCATCCCATTTAGGAAGAGGTGGAGAAGGAAGGAGATAAGATAGACAATACGGTGGTTGCAAACAGGATCTGTACCTCTGTTTCTTGTTTTTAAAATATTGTACTCCTCCATGCTAAGCATTTGTGTACATTAAACCATCGGAAACCAAAAATGTCACTGTCCCAGTCACCCATGAAAAAATATTATACATTATATTTTAAATAATTTTATGCATGAAACAAAGTTTGTGTATACTGAGCCATCGGAAAGCAAAGGTGTCACTGTCCTAACCACGCATGGAAAAAGTTTTGGTTTTCTGGAATATTTCAGAATTCTGGATAAGGGAGACTCAGTTTTAGAATTTGATCATGCTGTCCTCCCTGCTTGTTTATTTCTCCTTGTGAAATGTTGGAAGAGGGTGCATCTGTGCAAAGTGCTTTCTCCTTTTCCCCAGTAACCTTGGAAGCAGGGATTAGGGGCAAGGATCTTTTGATTCGGAGTCTGCATCCTGCAGCTGATTGGCTTGAGCCCCTGTGCCTTTTGGAGAGGAGGAAATGGTGCATTTTTCTAGCCCCTGTTTGGAATATGAACCCGCTTGGCCCCTTATAAGGGGGAGAGTTTGCGGAAAAGCCAGCCAAGCCATGCCCAGATGTGTGGGTCCCCTCTCTCTTTCCCCGGCACAGTGTTTAAAAATGTGGTTAGAAGACAAGAGGGCCTGTTTACTGCCAGGAAGCGATTTCTGCATGTGTGCATATCTGCAGGAAGTGGGATCCAGCTGGTATCAGCCTCTCTCGCCTGAGGGCCAGAAAGACCTGTTATATCTGGGGTTTTGCAGAGCAGAGGCCACGGCTGGGAGAGCTCAAGACCCCCTTCCCCCCCATCCGCCGTGTCTTAACCCATGCCCTGGCCCGACTAAGCCTCTTACAGACCTAGCCTCCCAGCCCTCCAAGTTGGCTTCTTTTGTGTGCCTGTGTCTGTAAGAGGGAGAGCTTCATGGTCTCTAGGGAGCGTGGCCATCTGTGCCCCTAGGAAGCTGGCTGTGAGTGGCCGCCTGCCCTGGGCATCAGGCCAGGACAGCATCTTCCCTTGGAGGGCATTCTTGGAGCTCTGATTCATTGTGGTTCTTGGGGGGGGGGACGGTTTTAAAAGCTGCTGAAAAGCAAAACACTCCAGCTACTAAAGGTGCTATGTGTGTGCAAGGGATTGTGTGTGAGTCTTAGCTTGCAGAGCCAGTGGCATGACTCTCTTCCATGCCAGCATTCTCTGAAGATACCAGCCACAGATGCAGGTGAAACGTCAGGAAAAAACTCTTTTAGAACATGGTCACATAGCTCGAAAAACCCACACACAAAAAAAACAACAACAGTGGCATCACATTGGAAAGTGGGCTTTGTGGTCGGGGTAACTCACTGCCACAACGGCTGGTGGGGCTCACAACACTAGAGTGAGCCCTTGGTATTCACCAAATATCAAAATCCATGGATGCTCAAGTCCCATTAAATACAATGACATAGTATTGTTGGCCATTAGGATCTATCTGCTGGGGTTTGGTTCCAGCCCCCTTCCCCCAGACACCAAAATCTGTGGATCGATCTTCAAGTCCCATTAAATTCAGTTGTAGAGTAAAGGTCTCCCTTATGTAAAATGGCAAAATCCAGGTTTGTTATTTGAAATGTATACTTTAAAAAAAGACACTTTTAAACCGTGGATGCTGGAATCGGTAGATAAAGAATTAGTGGATATGGAGGCCCAGCTATAAAATGGTGTCCCCTATATGAATGGTAAAATCAAGCTTTGTTTTTTGGAATTTATATATATATTAAAAACATCATCAAGCTGTGGATGCTGGAATTGGTGGATTAAAAAAACCATGGATACAGAGGACTGACTGTATGTGAAATGCAATGAGATCTGTTTTTCTGAGCCTCTTCTTTCTAGGTTGTTGTTGATTCTTCTTCTCTTCTCTTCTCTTCCAAGACAGAGATAAACGGGAAAAGATGGAGATATCTGTGTACTCAAGAAGACTTGCAAGAATAGGGTCTTGGTAATGCACAAAAAAATAGGAGTTGCTGTGTACTTTTAATACGAATTCCTCTGTCAGGGTGGACTCAGAGCTGTTTCTTTCTTTTCTGCCCAGAATCACCGCTCCATTAGTGAAGTAGGGGAAAAGTTATGAATGGGATGTGAGGCATCCTCAGTTGGGAGCATCTCTTGGCCAGTTTGAATGAAAAGAGTGAGAGTTGCACACACAGCCCATGCTCATATCAATGAGTGTATAGCATTGGGGTTCTCAGGGGAAAGTCCATAAAATAGGTATTTCCACTCCAGTCTCTTTTTAACCAACTCTCATTTCTGCACAATGGTAGTGATTAAAAGACCCTTAAGGAAAAGGTTAACAAATCCTACACTTTTCAAGATACATGGAAAGCAGATTGATGATTTGGGTTCACATTGGAGATAGTGCTCCAAATTCTGAATAAGAGCAAAGAATATTCTTAAGGTTACTACAGTGGCGTCTTGGTATCTCTTATGGTTTGGTTCCAGGACCCTCCATGGATACCAAAATGCTCAAGTCCCATTATATACAGTGGTCCCTCCACATTCACTGGGGTTAGGGATGAAGGACGCCCTCCCCCCCATGAATGTGGAAAAACTACAAATAATAAAGCACCAGCTGTGCAAGACCTCTGCTTACTTACTCCTTGGAAGGGATGCTGGAGTCTTAGTAGACTACAAGCTGAACATGGGAAGTAATAGTGCCGCTCTATTCTGCTTTGGTCAGGCCCCACCTGGAATACTGTGTCCAGTTCTGGGCACCACAATTCAAAAAGGATGTGGAGAAACTGGAGCGGGTCCAAAGGAGAGCAACTAAAATGGTGAAGGGTCTGGAAACCATGCCCTGTGAGAAACGACTTATGGAGCTGGAGATGTTTAGCCTGGAGAAGAGAAGGTTAAGAGGTGATACAATAGCCCTGTTCAAATATTTGAAGGGATATCATATTGAGGAGGGAGCAAGCTTGTTTTCTGCTGCTGCAGAGACTAGAACGCAGAACAATGGATGGAAGCTGCAGGAAAAGAGATTCCACCTCAACATTAGGAGGAATGTCCTGACAGTAAGGGCTGTTCGACGGTGGAACACACTCCCTCAGAGATTGTGGTGGAGTCTCTTTCCTTGGAGGTTTTTAAGCAGAGGCTGGATGGCCATCTGTCAGGGAGGCTTTGATTGGGAGTTCCTGCATGGCAGAATGGGGTTGGACTGGATGGCCCTTGTGGTCTCTTCCAACTCAAAGATTCTATGATTCTATTATTCTAATACAAAATAACTACTATTCTTTTTATCTGTCAGAACACCTCTCCAGGTCTTCCAGTGCAATTCTATGGTCAACATCTGCCAAAAGCCGGAATCATTCTGGAAGATCTACAAATGCCTAGAGAAGTGTTTTCTCTAGGAACTTCTACGTTTTCTTACTCAATTCTGAGAACAACTTCAGGCAGAGTTGAGCTGGAGGACCTTGAGATTCCTAGAGAAGACATAGTAATCAAACCCCCAAATAATCTGTAAAAGTCAATGCCGTGAATGTAGGGGGACAACTGTATTTGCATATACATGAGATATCTTGGAGATGGGAACCACGTCTAAACATGAAATTCATTTGTATTTCATTTTACAGTGGGCCCTTGGCAGAATTGCACTGGAGGACATAGGGATTCCTAGAGAGAACATATTAACTCAAAACTGCAGATAATCAAATCTGCAAAAGTCAAAGCCACAAATGGGGAGGGCCAACTGAATATTGGCAGAGCAAAATGGTTCCCGTTATATAAAATGTCAAAATAATGGCTTGCTTTTGGGAATTTTTTGAAAAAGACATTTTCAAGCCATGGAAAGTTGAATCTGTGGATACAGAGGGCCAGCTCTGTTGGCATTGTTGTTATGTTGTTAATTGCTGTCAGGTCAGCTTCAGTCTGCAGTGATCTTATGAATGGGAGACTTCCAAGAGTCCTGGTCACCAACAGCCCTGCTCAGGTCTTGCAAACTCAAGGCAGCCGTGGCTTCTTTGAGTGAGACTTATCCACCTGTAATGTGGTCTCTCTCTTTTCTACTGCCTTCATTTTAGCAAGAAGCCTTGTTTGTTCCAGTGAGTCACATCATCTCATGATATATTCAGTTTCAGCTTGGGCTGCATCCACACTGGAGAAATAATCTGGCTTGGCACCACTTTAACTGCTCTGGCTCAAGGCTATGGAATTCTGGGAGTTGGAGTTTGTTGTGGGCCCAGAGTGCAGCTCCTCTGGGCCCACAACAAACTCCAACTCCCAGAATTCCATAGCCTTGAGCCAGGGCAGTTAAAGTGGAGCCAAACCAGGTATTTCTCCAGTGTGGATGCAGCCAAAGTCATCTTGGCTAAGTGAGAGTTCATTCTTGATTTGCTCTGAAACCCATTTATGTGTCTTCGTGGCCAGTCCACATTTCAAATGAGTTAATTCTCTTCCTATCAACCTCTTTCCCTGCCCAGTTTTCAAAATCATTCATAGAAATCTGAAATACTGTGGCATGGACAATCCTAATTTGGTATTCAGTGATATTCAGATACCTCCATAGAAACAGATATAGCTGCCCTTCTGTATCCACGCACTTTTTATCCACAGATCCAAGCACCCATGGCTTGAAAATATTCAAAACAATATAAATTCCCAAAAGCAAAACCTTGATTTTGCCATTTGATATAAGGGACACGATTTTACTACAGCAGTGTATATAACGGGAGTTGAGCATCCCAGGATTTTGGTGTCCATAGGGGGGTTATGGAACCAAACTCCAGCAGGATCCACTGAAGAAACATAAGTCTTCTTGCCATCATACCATCTTCACCTACTTTTATTGTAAACAAGTCTGATGATTTAAAGTCCTCTTATCCACAACCAATCCATAGTGAAGGGACCCAGTGGATGGGCCTAAAATGTGGAATGCTACCATCCACTCATTAATCCTTGTAAGAATAGATTGAAATAGTTGCTCCAGACTGGAGTTACCAAAAAAGTATAGTGTGTGTGTGTTCAAGTCACTTGTTGAGTTACTGCTACCTTATGAATTTCATAGGGTTTTCTTGCAAGGAATACTCAGAGGTGGTTTTGCCAGTTCCTTCGTCTGAAATATAGCCTATAGCACCTGGCATTCATTGACAGTCTCCTATCCAAGTACTAAGCAGAGTTGGATCAGACAGGATCTGGTGCCTTTAGGATATTTAGTGTACGTGTAGATTATTTTGTTTGTTGTGTATGTTCAGGTCATTTCCATTTTAAGATAAGAGATTTTCTTGATAAAATTTGTTCAGAGGGTGTTTGCCAAAGTATAGGTTTCCCGTATGAAATTATTTGGACTACAGTATTGTGAAGGATTTGGAGAAAAAGGAAAGGCCCCAACACATTTGTGTTCTTTAAGATGTGAGCTGGAAGCCTCTCTGAAGGGAATTTTTAAAAACTTATGTGGGAATATACTTCTCCTGTGACAGTTGCAAGGATATTGCTGTCCCAGAGGATGGTGTAGACCGGCCGTGGAGAGAAGAATTGTGATGAAGAGTCTAGATGAAAGATCTTATCTTTAAAGTCTGCATGAACTGGATATATTTAGCTAAGATAAAAGATGGTGAAAGGGAGATAAAACTGTCAGTTTTGAAAGGTACACATGCATGCCAGGGGAACACAATCCCTGGAAAATAGGACAGGCAGCTGTGGGTTTCACTAAATAAAAGCCAACAAGAAATTCCCTGGAGTTTGCCTTCCAACAATATAGTGCATTGATTTCAGGAAGCTGTTTTAAAGGAACGTATGTATAATCGATAATACAGTATAACCAATTTTTTTTTACTATATTTGTATGAGTTTTGCAAGGTGAGTGTTGCCATTTGGCTTCAATACATTTCAAGGAATCCTAGGTTCGTGGTGGCTTTTATTGTAGTTCCTGAATGATGCTAGTAAAGGATCTACAATAAGGAGGTCTCACCACTTTGCTGGGCAATAATTTTACAAAATTTGCAGAGATCTATGTTAAAATGGGGTAAGAGGGGAAGGAGAATAACATGACCCGTAAACTGATACATATACAAGGGAGTATCCAAAAGTTTTAATGTTCACCTTTTTAAAACATTGACCAAAAGTTTGTTTTGATTTGTAGTTAATTTCTCTATGTAGTCACTATCTAGATTTACACCTTTTTCCCAGTGTATCTTGACCCTCCAAATACCTGATATTGTAGAAGTCTGCAGACTGCACCTTACGAGGGGGTATTGTAAAGTAATCATTATCACCCGGAAGTTATTATGGCATATTGATGAAATTTTGTCAGTGTCATCCTTGTTCCCTAAGCGCACGTTGCTGAGAAAATCAGCTCATTGCATACTTTATTTTTGTGACTGGCTCTGCCAGAAGTGACTAAAATATAAAATCCTCATCAGGCACAGTCTGCAGGCTTCTACAATATCAGGTATTTGGAGGATCAAGATACACTGGGAAAAATGTATAAATCTAGATAGTGACTACATAGAGATAAGTTAACAACTACAAATCAAAACAAACGTGCTGTCAATTTTTTAAAAAGGTGATCATTAAAACTTTTGGATACCCCGTCGTGTGTGTGTGTGTGTGTGTGTGAGTGTGTGCGTGCACGCACGTCTGTATGGCCTAAAATAACCCAAGAGGGGATCGAAATGTGATGTGCTTGCTCTTATGGGGTGTTTGGGTACAAAAATTGGGAGTGGCTGGAAAGGCACAAAAGTAACCACTAGGCAACATGTAGTCCCTGGTCCCACACTTTGTCCATTATGGCAACCTTATGAAATAGGTGCTCAAAAGCACTCTTTATAGTAAATATTTTGCACATTCTTTGCCTGCCAGCTGAAGGACTGTAAGGAAAGGAATTTTAGAGCCTGGGGCAACCATCGAGAAGGCTGTGTCTCATTTCTCTACTATTTGGGCCTGTGAAGGCAGTGAAACTGAGTGAAGGGCTTCTCCTGAGTAAGTTAGAGACTGGGCAGAATCATAAAATCATAGAGTTGGAAGAGATCACGAGGGCCACCCAGTCCACCTCCTTTCTGCCATGCAGGAACTCACAATCAAAGCGTCCCCAAAGGATGGCCATCAGGCCCCAGTTTGAAAACCGCCACAAAAGGAGTGGGTTCCACTGCCGAATAGCTCTTACTCTCAGGAAGCTCCTCCTAATGTTGAGGCGGAATCTCTTTTCCTCTAGTTTGCACCCATTGCTCCGTATCCTATTCCCTGGAGCAGCAGAAAACAAGCTTTTGGGAGCCATTCCACTTGCCACATTGCACACCCTTCTTTTCACCATCCACAGGCTTCATCTGTATCACACCAAACCTAAATTAGCTTTCACCGTATTTCACAACTATAGTATTCTTCTGGGAGTGCTGGAATTCTGAAATGTGTTAGGTAGCGTTGCAATTTGCTCCTAAGCATGTTTGCATAGAAGGTAATCCAAATAGGTTTAATGAAACTTGCTCCCTAGGAAATGTGTTTAGGACTGTTATAGGGTTAAAGTCTAGCCATACATCTATGTGTGTGTGGCTGTTGTGTGTATGCTCCTTAATAATAATAATAAATCTTTATTTCTAGCCCGCTCCTCTGTAGAGCACAATCTGTTGACTTACGGTAACCCCATGAATTTTGTGGGATTTCCTTAACCAAGGAGGTGGTTTTGCCAGACAACACCTGGTGTTCAATCTCCCATCCAAGCACTAACCTGGGAGTAAAATTCTCTAATAATAATAATATAATAATATTTATTTCTAGCCCGCCCCTCTGAGCAAGCAATCTAGACACAATGGAACTTACTTCTGAGTTTACCTGCACAGGACTGCATAGATAATTTCTACCATATAGTTACAATTTCCTAGGCTTCCTGACTCAGCTGTCAAGTGAACCAGATTCAGTTTATTGAGTCTATACACAGAATCATAGCATCCTAGAGTTGGAAGAGACCCCGAGGGGCATCCAGTCCAACCCTATTCTGCTGTGCAGGAACTCCAAATCAAAGCATCCCCGACAGATGGCCATCCAGCCTCTGTTTAAAGACCTCCAAAGAAGGAGACTCCATCACTCTCCGGGGAAGAGTCTTCCACTATTGAACAGTTCTTCCTAATGTTTAGGTGGAGTTTCTTTCCCTGCAGCTTACATCCATTGTTCCGTGTCCCATTCTCTGGATCAGCAGAAAACAAGCTTCCTCCATCCTTAATATGACACTACTTCCAATACTCAAAGAGGGCTATCATATCACCTCTTAACCTTCTCTTCTCCAGGCTGAACATACCCAGCTCCCGAAGTTTCTCCTCATGGGGCTTGGTGGTTTCCAGACCTTCCACCATTTTGGTTGCTCTCATCTGGACACGCTCCACCTTCTCAACATACTTTTTGGATTGCGGTGCCCAGAACAGGACCTGACCAAAACAGAATAGAGTGGTCCTAGGACTTCCCTTGATCTAGATATGGCTTGTTAGTGGACCTGAGATACAAAGGGCTTTATAGGTCATAACCAGTACTCCTCTGTGCACAAACATGGGCTTTGTGAACATCCCTTCACATGGGTATGTTGGCTTCCTTCTGCGTACTGCAGGTGTGAAGTGACAAAAACTAGGCCCAGAGGTGCCAACACTCAGCACTGTCTGAGGTGCTTGACCTCAACAGTAGTTCACACACAGCAAAGTGCAGAAGCACAACCCATTATACAGTATTGCAGAATTTGGCAACAAGGCACTGGCCAACCTGAAATGAATAGACACAGTTGACATCTTCCAAAGTCTTTGGATATTTTTATCTTCCTCTTGCAATATATACAATATATAGAACAAATGCTCTGACTTCTGTCAACACACACTTTTCTGATATGTTTACAATCCTCTCTCTCTAAACTTTCCAAACTAACACACCAACTCTCCTCCCTCCAATCCACTAACCTCAACCCACACCTGCTCTGGGTTTCAGATTCCTTATATACATTACTAACAACTAAGGATTGACACCTGGCGTTCCTTACCATTTACAGCCATATAATTATTTTATAACATCTTAAAGGGACATTTTACCAATCAATCCCCTCCAAAATAATTTATGGCAAACTTATTCATAAACATAACATACACAGTACAATAGGTAGACACAATATACAATATACAACTCGACATCACTTGGATTATCTCCTCTTTGGCAGACCTGGGTTTGTCCATTCCTGGGTGATGGGCGAACATGCCCATCCTAGTTTCTCAGCACAACACCCTGTCTAAAATTTTGAAGGGATGCCATATTGAGGATGGAGCAAGCTTGTTTTCTGCTGCTCCAGAGGATAGGACAATGGAGCAATGGACGCAAGCTCCAGGAAAAGAGATTCCACCTAGACATTAGGAGGAACTTCCTGACAGTAAGGACAGTTTGACAGTGGAAAACACTGCCTTGAAGAGCGGTGGAGTCTCCCTCTTTGGAGGTCTTTAAACAGAGGCTGGATGGCCATCTGATTTGATTGGGAGTTCCTACATGGCAGAATGGAGTTGGACTGGATGAGCCTTGTGGTCTCTTTCAACTCTTGTGATTCTATGGAGATTATCTCATGGGGGTGGGATCTGTGCAAATGAAACTGGTGTGAAAGGCTTTCACATTGCAATAGCAAGTGCATTTCTACAGCACTTATCAGTGCACTTAAGCACTCCCCAAGCAGTTTACAATGTGTAAAGTAATTGCCCCCAACAAGCTGGGGACTTATTTTAGCAACCACAGAATAATGCAAGTCTGAGTCTACTTGATCCCTTGGCTGGTATTGAATTTACAACCTTGCATTTTGTGAGCGAGTGCCTGCAGTACAGGCATTTAACCAATGCGCCAACAGGGCACCATTGCAGCACCGATCCTGTCATTAAAGCGGCATTGCAATAACAGGAAATTCCATTAATATAAAATACAGTACTGGCCAATGTTGTGTTAATGACAGATTAATGATGGGTTACTGACAGGATCATGTGAAAGCCTTTGGCTGTTGTTCATGCTTCCTGGATGGGATAGGCGCGAATGACATGTGAAAGTCCTTTCTGCAATTGAGCGACATGGCCATAACGAGAAATTCCATTAATACAAAATGCTGGCCAGTGTCGCTTCAATGACAGGTTAATGACCGCTTATTGACAGAATCGGTGTGACTTCATGTAAAAGCCTTTGGCGCCATTGCTGTTGTTTGCACTTCCTGGATGGGATAGGCGCGAATGACATGTGAAAGTCCTTCCTGCCATTGAGAGGGAGGATGGGACAATGACGAGAGAGGGACGGGACATCCCTCTTGTGATAATCTCCTATGATTCTATGAAATACTGTATATACTTGACTATAAGTTGACCTCATGTATAAGTGGAGGGAAGGTTTGGGGGCCAAAATTATGGATTTGGGTATGACCCATGGATAATTTGAGAGTAAAACTTAGCAGCATGTAACAAAGGATGTAAAGGCTGAAGTAAAGTAAAACAGTGCTAAAGATCTTTAGAGGTTTTGACAGGCATAACTGTTTTTGCTCACCCTAAAGGCTGGATGCATGAGATAGTAGAGGGGTTGATGCTTCTTTTAGGTGCTCCAAGAAGAGATTAAACTCTTGCCATTCACCAGGGCATGGTTCTTTTTTTTTTAATTGATAAGAGTTAAAGTACAGTTCTTTGACCTGTAAATAAGTCGACCCAGGTTTTTGGGGTCAAGTTTTTTTAACTAAAATTTTTAGATTTATACGTGAGTATGCAATCCCCATTTGGGATCCCTTTGAGAAGAACTGTAAGTGAGGGATGATGTTTAAGAAAGGAAAGGGGTGGTGTAGGGAGCCCTTGTGGTCTCCATGCAAGGAGGGGAGCCCCACTGGAGGGCATGTGCATCTGGTGCAAGGGTTGGAGGGGAAAGATAACAGAGGGCAGGTGGCGGGCGGGAAGGGCAGGTGCGCCAGGGCAGGTGGGTGCGTAATTGGAGCCGGAGAGAGGGGGAAAGGGTGCCCTCCCCAGCTCTCTCTCTCTTTGCCCAGGCTAGGTCTGGAGGCTGAGCCTCCGTCCCATCAAAAAAGAAAGGCCTCTTCTTGCAGCTGCCTCCCATCTCTTCCCCTCCCTGGGCCCTGGCCTGCTTGGCCTTGCCTTGGCGCTGCCAGCTGGCGTGTGTCTCCTTCCTCCTCCTTTCCTTGGGGGAGGGAAGAAGAGGACCCAGCCTGGGACAGAGGAGGAGGAGAAGGACCGCTGCCAGGCAGGGAGGGCCTCTGTTCCCTCTTTTCCTCCTCCTGCAGTTCCCATGGTTACTCTCATTACCTGGTGCTTAGCAAAGGTGGTTGTGTGTCTGTGTGTGTGGCACTGCGGCACCCCTTTGGGCTGCTCTGTGTGTGGGTGAGGGCTTGGCGGATGGCATTTTGCATGGCATTTTGCCCGGGCAGTAGCTGCAATTGAGGTGCCTTTATTTTTCCTATCACACACACGAGTATACATGTGTCTTGTGTTCCTCCTCCAGACCTTGCTGCTTTCTCCTCAGAGCTATGGCTCTCAGGCCTCAGCCCCCCCTTTGGCGTGCCCAGTGTGCAGCCCGTCTGCCCTTGGGCATGCCAAACGGAGGCTGGGGCAAGCTTGTTTTCATCCAGAGATTAGAACATGGAACAATGGATGGAAGCTGCAGGAAAAGACATTCCACCTCAACTTTAGGAAGAACCTCCGGACAGCAAGAGCTGATCAACATGCTGGAGCACACTCCCAAGGGCCATCCAGTCCAACCCCCTTCTGCCATGCAGGAACGCACAATCAAAGCACCCCCAACAGATGGCCATCCTGCCTCTGCTTAAAAACCTCCAAAGAAGGAGACTCCACCACTCTCCGGGGGAGTGTGTTCCAGCATGTTGATCAGCTCTTGCCGTCCGGAGGTTCTTCCTAAAGTTGAGATGGAATGTCTTTTCCTGCAGCTTGCATCCATTGTTCTGCATTCTAATCTCTGGAGCAGCAGAAAACAAGCTTGCTCCATCCTCAATGTGACATCCCTTCAAATACTTAAAACAGGGCTATCATATCACCTCTTAACCATCTCTGCCAAACTCCACCCCATTTATTTGGAAGGGGGCTACCCGGGACTCTTCCACATTCAGGATGACCAAATGTCATCATAGCTGCAAAGGAGGACAAGGTACCCCAAAGTGTAGGATATACTTAAGAAAAGTATTGTTGTTTGTTGTTGTTATCTACCCTCAGTTGATCTCGACTCATGTCAACTCTGTAGGTGAGACATCTCCAAGATTCCCTATCCTTCACTACTCTCTTCAGGTCCTGCAAATTCTTACCCACGATCTCTTTTATAAAGTCCATTATCTAACATGCAGCCATTCTCTCTTTTTGCCTCCCTACATCTTTCCCTTACATTATTGTTTTTTCCAATGAGTCATGCCTTCTCGTGATGCGTCCAAAGTACAACAGCCTCAGTTTTGTCATCTTGGCTTCCAATGAGATTTCTGGTTTGATTGTTCTAGGAGCCTCTTGTATGACTTCATAGCCACAGTTTCTTTATCCACAGATTCAAGCATCTGCAGCTTAAAAATATTTTTAAAATACATAAATTCCAAAAAGCAAACTTTTTTTTGTGGCCATTTTATATAAGGGACACCATTTTTCTATGCAATTGTATTTAATGGGGCTTGAATACCCATGGATTTTGGTATCCACGGAGGGTCCTGGAACCAAACCTCAGTGGATACCAAGGGCCCACCGTATTATTATTATTATTATGTTGTTGTTGTTGTTGTTTGCCTTCAAGTCATTTCCGATTTGTGGCGACTCTAAGATAAAGCTGTCATGGGGTTTTCTTGGCAAATTTTTTCAGAAGGATTTGCCATTGCCATCCTCTGAGGCTGAGAGAGTGTGACTTGCTCATGGTCACCCAGTGGGTTTCATAGGTGAGTGGGGATTTGAACCCTGGTTTCCAGTGTCACAGTCCAACACTCAGACTACTATGACATGTTCCAAAAAATATAAATCCCAAAAAGCAAACCTTGATTTTGCCATCTTATATGAGGGACACCATTTTATTATTCCATTGTATTTAATGGGACTTGAGCATCCACGGATCATGGCGTCCATGGGGGTCCTGGAATCACACCCCAGAGGATACCAAGGGCCCACTGTGTGTGTATATATATATATAATATATATATATATATTAGTTGGCAGATGGGTAAAGAGAAAGTTGTCAAAACACAAATGCTCAAAGGTCATAAATTACAAGGCTTTGCTTATGCAGAGCACAGCCCAAATGTACAGGAGGTAAGAAGAGAAGACCCATTCACAACAGCAGCAATTGGTGATAATGCTTTCTTTTTCTTGCTGAGCTATAGTAACTTAGCATCAAGTGAAAGAGACTAAGCTTTTTGTGTTGCAAGGGATGCCAACAATGGAGGGCACTGTTATCATGGTATAGCTGAAAGTGCATACAGCTTGCGCATGGAGGACTGGTCTTTTCTTAGGGAGGTCAATGTGTGTGTGGTTTTGGGTGTGCAACAGGAGAAGGAAATGGATGGCTGCACCAGGGAAGAGCCAAACTCCTGTGAGGTTGCCAAATAGCTCTCTGATCCTTGTCTGAGTGCTTTTGAATATGTGCAGAAATGTGCCCCTAGAAATAATGGTTTAAATATACTGTAAGAGCAAAGAGACACATTGATGTGTTAGGAAGTTTCTCGTGACTTTGCACCAGTGACTGTCTCTCAACTTAAATGATCTCATTAAGTCATTATGAGGTTTTAAAAAGGGGGTAATCTTAAGGAAAAAGAATGTGTGAATTACTTAAATAGCACTAAACATGAGCAGAGTGCCTCCTCTATGTTTGTTAGGGACAACCCCTGCACAGTACTACCAACAATTGGGTACATTTGCTAATTATATTGCAAAATACGACCTTCTCTGTAGTCATTTTTTGAAGAGGAACTTCATGTTTCGCTACAGTGGACACCTATTTGTAACCCCAGAGGTAATCTTTACGAAGCATGACCGTGCTGTGTATGAGAAATTCCCAAATGACCTGGCTTGATGTGACACTTTGGTGTGTTCTTATGTACCCACTGGGAATTACCTCTTTAACAGAAAATTGGGCCCAGAGGCAGAAATAACATGGAAAGGATAGGGGTAGGTTTTTACTCCACAAAAAAGAGAGCAGTTCAACCTGTTTCAGAAAACTTTTTATCCAAAAACTTAACAATGCAGATGCAAAATGCAAAACGATGCACATGCAAAATGAAACAGCCAGGCAAAGTGAGTCTCGCATACATAAGTAGATAAAACCCAATTGAAACTTCTAGAGACCATTTGAAGGTTTCTTCCAAAATGTCTCCTGGGCTGCTTCCACCCCTCCCACCCTTTACCAGCCTCCACCTTTCTTACAATTTTAATTTTGGTGCCAAACTTGTATTGATGCTTTTTAAACATGCTGTTTTGAGGTTCTGTATTCAGAGACAGTATGCCGTATGCCATTGAATGCCAGCTGCTTCATAACTTGCTTGTACAGGTTGATCCTCCCTTATCTGGAATTCTGAAATGTTCTGAAAACCCATAAAATTTTTCATGTGTGTCTGAGATAGTGATACCTTTGCTTTCTGATGATTCAGTGTTCACAAGTTTTGCTTCAGGCACAAAATTGTTAAGAATGTTATGTATAAAATTACCTTCAGGGTATGGGTATAAGGAGCATATGAAACATAAATGAATTTCATGTTTAGTCTTGGGTCCTATTTCCAAGATACTGCATTGTGTGTGTGCAAATATTCCTAGATCCCAAGCACTTCTGGTTCCAAGCATTTCAGATAAGGGAGGCTCAACCTGTAGGCTTTCCAGAGTCAGTTGTGGAAAACAGTGGTCTGATCCTGCAAAGCCATGTTTAGGTTCTTGATGGAGGAAGGAAGAAAAGGAAAATGACTTTATGGGAAGAGATTATTGGATTTGAGGGGTGAGTGCTATATATGCTGCTGCCAGAGCAAGGAGGAAGGTCTTTGGATCAGGAAAGGGATTGTCACTATTGCAGCACAAAAAAGAAAGATTTGGGGACAGGAGAGGCAAAGCACTTAATAATAATAATTATTATTATTATTATTATTATTATTATTAATTTATATACCACCTTTCCAAAGGATCAAAGTGGTTTACAAAAATGCTTAAACAATTACATATACAATTAAAACATACATACATGACTAAAAAGTTCATCCCTTTACCTTAACTAAAATACCAACATCAAAATACAGTTAAATTAATTACATAAAAATATATTAAACTATATACAAACCAAATGGACTGGCCCTTGCCCTTGCCCTTGCCCTTGCTCCCTCCCCCCCAAAGCAGCTCACTGGTGGTGGGCCTGCCACAGCAGCAGGCACCCAGCCTTTATCCCCTTCCCAAGGGGCGCAGGTGTTTCTGGCTGGGTACCTGGGGCCTGGTCCTGGCAGGAAGCAGTCTGGGGCCAGCAGTCCACCAGGTGAGATGGAGCATGCAGGGAGCAAGCAGCAAGTCCACACAGCAGCAGCAGGTACTACCCTTCTCTTTCCTGGGTTGGTGGGGTGGCCTGGTGTTCTCTCCCCCCACTTTGAAGAAAGGAAATGGAGGGGAGAAGAAAAGGCCCTTGGAGAAATGTGAAATGACATGAAAGGAAATAAGGAGAGAAAGAGTATATGTGTCATGTGGGTGACACATGAAGATACTATATAGGAGAAATATGCTGGGAGGATAGGCTATTTGTAAAGGCAAAGAGGTTGTGGGGCCCTCATAGAGTTGGAAGAGACCCCAAGGGCCATCCAGTCCAACCCCCTGTCATGCAGGAACTCACAATCAAAGCCCTCCTGACATGTGGGCATCCAGCCTCAGTTTAAAAACCTCCAAAGAAGGAGACTTTTCCACACACGGAGGGAGCGTCTTTCACTATTGAACAACTCTTACTGTCAGGATGTTCCTCCTAATGTTGAGTCTGAATCTCTTCTTCTATAGTTTGCATCCAGAGCCCTGGTGGCTCAGTGGCTAAATGCCTGTCCTGCAGCCACTCGCTCAAAACCATAAGGTGGTGAGTTCAAGACCAGCAAAAGAGCTCAAGCTTGACTCAGGCTTGCATCCTTTTGAGGTCGCTAAAATGAGTACCCAGATTGTTGGGGGCAAGTAGCTTACAGTTGTAAACCGCTTAGACACTCCTTAAGGGTATGAAGCGGTATATAAATGAAGCTGTTTGCTTGGATGCTGTAATCCGCTTTGATTCCCCACCAGAAAAGGCAGAATAGAAATAAATAATAATATAAATGTTTCATATCCTATTTTCTGGAGTAGCAGAAAACAAGCTTGCTCCATCTTCCGTGTGACACCCCTTCAAATACTTAGCACCTCTTTGCCATCTCTTCTCCAGGCTAAACATACCCAACTGGATGGCCCTTGGGGTCTCTTCCAACTCTTATGATTTTATGATTCTGTGATTCTGTACGTGTACAGGTTTTTTGGGTCATTTTTTAACCTAAATTTCTAGACTTATACACAAGTATATACAGTACTAACCTTGATGACTACACACTCTGAACAGGTGACCACACACTCAGAAAGGAGAGATATACCGGTAGTAGTGATGGGTGAGTTCAACTATCTGGATATTTGCTGGAAGTCAAACTCAGCCAAATCCTCAAGGTCTAGCAAATTCCTCACTTGCCTTGAAGACAGTTTTGTTGGCCAAAAGAGGCAAGAAGGGGATCAACTATTTTAGATCTGATCCTAACCAACAGGGATGACCTGGTCAATGGGGTGCAAGTGTTGGGAGTCATCATGTTCTCCTGGAGTTTGTTATACAGAGGAAAGGAGAAGCCAAATCTTTTACATTTGTGTCTGAAAGTTTGTAAGCTCTTATTCTTGCAGAGGGAAGCTTATATTATGTTATATCTGTCAAACATTTGGGCACTGGTGAGAAAGGAAGACATAGAAGCGGAGCTGCATGCAATAAGGGCTGCCTAGGTGTGATGATGGAATGTGCAGAAATCTTGGGCACAAGGAAAGTTTCGTTTTGGGTTGCATTAAGAAAGCATTTGCGCCGGAGCAGTTGGCGGTTGGCATATTGTAAATCTCAGTAGAAATATTGCCTAGGTGTGTTTGGAGGTAAAGGCAATAAACTGGAGAGCATTATCAGATGTGATTGTGGATTTTTATAATATGAAAGGCTGCCATGAAGAAGAGGGAGTACAGCTGTTTGCAAGGGTTAGTTGAAGGAAGATTAATGGTTGCAAATTCTAGCAAGGAGGAGGTACCTTTTTTTTTAAATGGCCTGTACTTTAGCAGAATTTTAACAGGTGAAATTCCCACCACCAGGAAGAGTTCTGCTTGTTAAATTTATAGATGTGACACTCTGTAAAAGGCAGGGAAGCTGGGCAAGTAAACCATTGGTAGACTTAACTGTACCAAAGGAGATTAGGTTGGACATGGAGAAGCACAGCTGGGCTGGCATGGTACAGGTCGCCTAATAGGTCCCTTGCCTGAGTTTCTAAGAAAGAAAGAAAAGCAATTATAGTCAATGGGCACAAATAGAGTACAGGTTGAGTTTCTCTTATCCACAATGCTTGGGAGCAGAATGGTTTTGGATTTTGGAGTTTTTCAGATTTTGGAATATTTGCATATACTGTACATGATGAGATATCTTGGTGATGGGACCCATGTCTAAACATGAAATGTATTTATGTTTCGTTTTACAGTGGCCCTTAATATACGCTAGAGTTTGGTTCCAGGAACCACAGTGGATACCAACTAGGGCTGCGTCTGCACTGCTGAAATAATGCAGTGTGAAGTTGAAGGCTTTCACCACCGGCATCCATAGTTTTTCAGGTGACATAGCCCGAAAAAAACCACAAAAACTATATAAATAATGCAGTTTGACACTGTATTAACTGCTGTGGCTCAGTGCTATGGAAACCTGGGACTTGTAGTTTGTGGTGGCACCAGAACTCTCCGACAGAGAAAGCTAAATATCCCA
Organism: Urosaurus nigricauda; assembly: GCA_034509955.1. NCBI lineage: Eukaryota > Metazoa > Chordata > Lepidosauria > Squamata > Phrynosomatidae > Urosaurus > Urosaurus nigricauda. Next base: position 2,788,707 of record JAOEGL010000004.1, read on the forward strand.
CAAAACTACAAATTCCAGAATTCCATAGCATTTAGCTATGGCTAAAGCAGTGTCAAACTGCATTATTTCTGCAGTGCAGATGTGTCCTAAAGCTACATCTGCACAACAGAAATAATCCAGGTTCACCCCACTTTTAATTGCCATGGTTCAGTGCTATGGAATTCAGTGAACTAGTTTGTTGAGGCACTAAGCTCTCTGATGGAGAAGACTAAATGTCTTGCAAAGCTACGTTTCCCAGAATTCCATGGCAATGAGCCATGACAGTTAAAGTGGTGCCAAACTAGATTATTTCTGCAGTGTGGATGAAATGACTGAAAGTGGGCAGAATGCAAACTTGACAACAAAGAGGCAGACCATGAAAGAGAGAAAGAGAAGGAAAGACAGAGGATAGACAGAATATATGGTTCCAGAAGTTTAATGCTACTGTGATGGCGCGAGAACAGCCAAGAAAGCTTATATATTTTTTCAGTGGCCTAGAAACCTGTCAAAATACTCATCATTTCCTCCTTTCCCCTCTTCAGTCTGAGTGATAATATAGTGTCCAATAAACTGAGCAGAAACACAGGAGGTTCCTGGTTCAAATCTCTTCCCTGCTGTGAAAGGTTCAGTTGGTGAACCTTCAAGAAAGCCCACATTTGCACGAAGGGAATAGTAATTATAGCTGACCATATAGAGTTCTTGCAAGCTTTACTGAAATAATGCATGTGAAGTGCTTTGAACACTCAGAAACACTGTGTTTAAATGGTACGTTTTAAAAAGAAAATCTTTAAGTTGCTATATCATGCACTTGTCACTGTAGGAGTTTGTCCACCTTAAGAACAGAAGATCAAAAACAAGATGGTTTTCCAAAACCAAACATGACATTATACTGCATTACTGGAAAGCACAGGCAAATTAGGGAACTGTAGACTTCAACTTCTCTGTTTATAATAAAATAATTAAAGATCTTAGTTAGAATAATACAAATAAATATTTTATTTTTGTACATATTTAGAAGTAGGAGGATTTAGGTTGCACAGAATTTCCCATAATGAAAAGATAGCAAAGGGGGCAGTTTTGTGCATAATTAGGTGTTCATTGAAATCAGTGTACTTCCTTGTGGTCTGAAAATTTTTGTTGGATAGAGCATCTAAATACTGTATACCTTTGTCAGGAAAGAATATACTGTAATAAGGACATGCTGAAGCCATTCAGAGCATCCTTCTGCCACTTCTCAGAGATGGCTTCAATGTGCCAATATATTCATTCTTCTCAAGAATAACTTTACAAGCTCTGCCCCAGAGTTCATAGAGAGTTAATAATGTCTGGAGACATTATTAACTTTAAGACACGGAGTAGGATTAGATGACCTTTAGATCTTGCCCTTATCTATAGCGAAATTGCTATATGTGGTATAAAATGAAAGACATCTTGAATTAAATCCCTGATTTTTTAAGAACACAAATCTCTCAAGGGGCTGCTTGAGACAGGTGTTTGTTAAGTACATAAATTATGGATGTACAGAGGCTTGTTAAATCAACAATTAAATATGTGCTTGTGTACACAGTTTGCATGTGTCTGTAAGAAGAGCTGTCCTGGATCAGGTGAAAGGCCTGCCTAAGCCAGTACCCAGTATCTCAGTGCCTTTGGAAATTGCAAAAACGTGGTAGAAATTCAGCTGCCCGTCTTCACCTTTGCTTCTAGCATCTTCAGAAGTGTACAGATGGTGAACAAGGAGGTTCCATTTGCCTATCTTGCCTTTGAATCAAGGATGAACATCCCCCCATATTTTGTCCAGACGCTTTGCCATCTGAGCAAATGGTCATCATCACATCCCGGCAGTCAATGCGTGTGTTATTTGTGTGAGTGAGTAGTTTGTGCAAATGCAAACTCTGAGTCAGGCATGAGCGACAGGAGGCAATTACACCTTAATTGTGCTTTTAACTGGAGCGCTGTTAACAGCCTTGTTTGGCTAGAGGAAAAATCAGTCCCACAGTGGTGAGATTTCCATTCATTTCCCGTTTTCCATCAGCTTCCCTCTGCAACCATGTAGTTGGGTTGGCTGGGGACCAAGCAAGGGATGCCTCTTCTTTCTTGGCATGGCTTGCCAGGAATACTTGGACTTGCACACTCTGAGCTTAGCAGCAGTGCTGCTGCTTGACCGTTGTGTCTTAGGGAACTTGGGGAGGGAGGGAGAAAATAAGCGTGAAACCTGGGAAAAGGTCAGCGCCTGGGAGGAGGGAGGCTTGGTGCTGATCCAGGCCTCAAGGTGAAAATCTGCCCTCTTGATGGGTCTATATCTAGATGGTACATTCGTGTATTTTGACGGCTTCACCCCTCGAACATGCCCCCATCTTGCTGCTGGCTTGCAAGTCGAAATATTCTTCTAGACAGGTTCAGTGTATCAGGCATGCTCTCTCAGTGCATCGGAACAAACCTTTGTAAGCCTGGTCTACGTTATCTGGGGGGCCTTTATCCTGTACGAACATACTCCAGTTTTGAGATCTTCTAGGTTGGCCCTTCTCTCTGTCCAAACAACTTTACAGATACATCTGGAAAGGACCGTCTCAGCGGCTGCCCCCAGACTATAATCTCCCTCCCTAAAGACGTTAAGACGGATGCTCTCCTTCCTCTCCTTCCCAGGTCAAGTGAAGACTTCTTCCCAGGTCAAGTGAAGAATTGGGGGCATACTTATCAAATTTGCAGATGACACTAAACTGGGAGGAGTAGCTAATACCCCAGAGGACAGGATCAAAATTCAAAATGACCTGAATAGACTAGAAAGCTGGGCCAGTACTAACAAAATGAAATTCAATGCGGAGAAATGTAAGGTTCTGCACTTAGGGCGGAAAAATGAAATGCACAGATATAGGATGGGGGACACCTGGCTGAATGAGAGCACATGTGAAAGGGATCTAGGAGTCCAAGTAGACCATAAGCTGAACATGAGTCAACAGTGTGATGCGGCAGCTAAAAAAGCCAATGCAATTTTAGGCTGCATCAATAGAAGTATAGTTTCTAGATCAAGGGAAGTTATAGTGCCACTCTATTCTGCTTTGGTCAGGCCCCACCTGGAATACTGTGTCCAGTTCTGGGCACCACATTTCAAAAAAGATGTGGAGAAACTGGAGCATGTCCAAAGGAGGGCAACTAAGATGGTGAAGGGTCTGGAAACCTTGCCCTATGAAGAACGCCTTAGGGAGCTGGGGATGTTTAGCCTGGAGAAGAGAAGGTTAAGAGGTGATATGATAGCCCTGTTTAAATATTTGAAGGGATGTCATATTGAGGAGGGAGCAAGCTTGTTTTCTGCTGCTGCAGAGACTAGAACGCGGAACAATGGATGCAAGCTGCAGGAAAAGAGATTCCACCTCAACATTAGGAGGAACTTCCTGACAGTAAGGGCTGTTCGACAGTGGAACACACTCCCTCGGAGTGTAGTGGAGTCTCCTTCCTTAGGGGTCTTTAAGCAGAGGCTGGATGGCCATCTGTCAGGGATGCTGTGACTTGGAGTTCCTGCATGGCAGGGGGTTGGACTGGATGGCCCTTGTGGTCTCTTCCAACTCTATGATTCTATGATTCTATGATTCTTAGCTGGTTTCAATTTAATTTGTCTTTAATTACACCATTAGTGACTTTTTAGCTGTATTTGTGTTAAAGTTTGCCTGTATTTCTTTTATAAGCTGCCTGGATTTCTGAACTGGGGAAAGGATCTGGGGGAAGAGGAGATGCAGCCTGCACTGCATGGGAATGTGGAGTCCTAGCTGACCCAAACAGCAGGCAGGCCATGAGGGGAGTCATAGTAGAGACAGTATGGACACTTTTCTGGAATCATCAGCTTCCTCCCTTTCATAGTAAAGTAAAAGTAAGTTTGTTGTTTTTCTTAATTGCCCTCGAGTCGCCTTTGACACATGGCGATCCTGTGAATGAGACATCTCCAAGTCCCCCTGTCCGCCAATACTCTGCTCATATTCTGAAGGCTCAGGGCTGTGTCCTCCCTAAGAGATTCCATCCATCTGGTGTGCAGTCTTCCTCTCTTTCTGCTTCCCTCCACATTTCCCAGCGTTGTCTTTTCCAGCGAGTCCTGCCTGCTCATGATGTGGCCAAAACACGACAGCTCAATTTAATTATCTTGGCCTCTAGGGGTAATTCAGGCTTGACCTGTTCTAGGACCCATTTGTTTGTCTTTTTGGCTGTCCATCCTATCCTCAGCACTCTTTTCCAGCACCATATCTCAAATGAACTGTTCTTCTTCTCATCTGCTTTTTTCACTGTCCAGCTCTCAAATCCATACATGATGATTAGGAATACCATGGCTTGGACTACTCTAACTTTAGTGCTCAGTTGTACATCTTTACTCTTTAGGATCTTCTCTAGCTCTTTCATAGCTGCCCTTCCCATGCCTTGTCTTCTTCTTCTTCTAAAAAGTAAATTACTAGCCATTATCTTTGTAGAGACACAAGGAAACTCAGCTTTTAGCATTCTGTCCAAGGAGTGCAAAGGTTTTAGAAGAAAGTTGTGGGCAGTTGGTATTCATGTGTACCATAACTTACATGCACTTACATTTCTTACATGCACACCCCACACGCATAGACTGGCCCTTGGTATCAGTTGGGGTTTGGTTCTAGGGCCCACAGTGATACCAAAATCCATAACTGCTGAAGACCTATTATATACAGTGGGGTAGTTAAAATTGTGTCCCTTCGATAAAATTTCAAACTCAGTTTGCTTTTGGGATTTAAAAAAAAAAAAAACATTTTCAAGCTGTGGATGGTTGAATCCATGGATGCAAAATCTATGGATATAGACTGTACCTAGTCTTTTGGATTTACCTTCCACCCCACTTTGGGCTCAGTATACAGTTGGTACCATCTAGACTAGAGCCAGTTGGTCCTCTGTATCCACAGATTGCTTATCCACAGATTCAACTATCCATGTCTTTAAAATATTTTAAAATATATATAAATTCCAAAAAGTAAACCTTGATTTTTCTATTTTATATAAAGGACACCACTTTTCTGTACCACTGTATTAATGTGAATTGAGCATCCATGAATTTTGGCATCCATGGAGGGTCTTGGAACTAAATCCCAGCAGATACCAAGAACCCACTGTAACATGTTACAGCATAACAATACAGTGAAGCACCTATGATCTAGGGCAGAATGGTTGTATTTACTACATTTTAGTTGGGAGATTAATCAAGCTTTAGGTTATTAGTCAGTGGACATGAATGTGAATGTGTAAGGTCAGACCTTTGATCAGCGTGGTTTTGAAAGAAGGGCACCCATTCATTTCTGCCTTGTATGTGTCACCTCATGAAGATGTCATTTATCTTCTAACAAGAAGTGGTAGGCTTTTGCATAATTTTTTAAAATACCTCCTTTGGTATTTGAGTAAGGCTCTTGTTAATATCACAGGTGTGGAAAAGAAAAGAAAAAATTAAAATTAGGAGTGCAGAATCTTCTAGCAGGGTGGTTCTGAGAGTTGTGTAGTGCAAAAAATGTAATTCCTCCCCAGCTCTGGATATGATATGTAACCTCACTGAAATTAGTTAATTAAATGGCCAAGGGTATAGCAGATGAAAAACATAGTAGTGTGCAATTACAAAGGGCTGCTCTGTGTGTGTGTGTGTGATGTGGATCTCCAGTCTGCTGATAAGGTTTCTGTAAAAGAGGTTTTTCTTGGTTCTGTAATACCACCCTCCTTTCCCTGACAGGAGCATTGCCTCCCCTTCTTCCTCTATGCTGACTCTCTGGCATCATGTCAAGAGTGGGTTATGTGTTTTCCTCCCTTTCCTTTCTTCCCGACTGCCCCCTCCACTTATATTATCCTGCAGCCCTTCCCGTCACCCCTGTCACCCATCCCTGAGACTAACTTGACTTGCTTCTGCGGTTGTAGGGGGCAGATGGTCTGTCGGAGCCCGAGGGCATCGCTCTCAAGCGCGTCGCTGTGGTGGAAGATTTCTTTGACATCATCTACTCGATGCATGTGGAGAACTCAGCTGAGCCGGGCAAAGCGCCCAAGCACGCCGGGCAGAAGAAGACCTACCGGGCGGTGAGACTCTTTCCTTGTATTCCCCAAATTCCGCCTGCGGCCAACTCCTTGTATACCTGAGCCTCCCTTCCTGGAAGCCCAGAGTGTAAGGAGGTGGGCATGGGAGGGATGGCTAGGACGGAGCAAAGGGGGGCACAAGTGAAAGGGGAAGAGTAGGGGGCTCTGGCAGTTGTGCTCAGAGAAAGGGGGATGAGCATGAGTTGCAAGGCATGTGGGGGGCAGGGGCCAGCCACACAGAAGCAAAAAGAAATGCTTCCTGCCATCAACAAAGCAAAGACTCTTTCACACAACACATGCTTAGCCTATAGGACAGGGAGAGAGTGGTCTGCAGGCCACATGCAGTCATTTTGTGCCCACCCAGGCCTCCGCTAAAGAAAACACGGGGGGGGGGGGGAGGGAAGAGTCAAAAAATGCACACACAACAAGCCCACAAAAACACAGTAAATTGGTTCCTTTTGTCCCATGCTGTTTTGCCATAACAATAACCATTGGCCAGGTTTTTAAAAACTAATTCCTGTAACTAGATGTAATGTGGTATCACTTCTGGTGACGTGGAGGCTAAAAAGGTCAATGTGATTCTAGGCTGTGTCAGTAGAAGTAGAGTGTTTAAATCAAGGGAAGTAATAGTGCTACTCTATTCTGCTTTGGTCGGGCCTCACCTGGAATACTGTGTCCAGTTCTGGGCCCCACAGTTCAAAAAGGATGTGGAGAAACTGGAGCATCTCCAGAGGAAGGCCATCCAAATTGGTGAAGGGTCTGGAAACTATGCCTTATGAGGAAAGACTTGGGGAGCTGTGGATGATTAGCCTGGAAAAGAGACAGTTAAGAGGTGATATACTAGCCCTGTTTAAGTATTTGAAGGGATGTCATATTGAGGAGGGAGCAAGCTTGTTTTCTGCTGCTCCAGAGAACAGGATCTGGAACAATGGATGTGAGCTCCAGGAAAAGAGATTCCACCTCAACATTAGGAGGAACTTCCTGACAGTAAGGGCTGTTCAACAGTGGAACACACTCCCTCGGAGTGTAGTGGTGTCTCCTTCCTTAGAGGTCTTTAAGCAGAGGATGGATGGCCATCTGTCGGGGATGCTTTGATGGAGAGTTCCTGCATGGTAGAATGGGTTTGGACTGGATGACCCTTGGAGTTTCTTCCAACTCTATGATTCTATGTTCATGCTTTGCGTGGGCATGTGACCCATGGAGGACAAGGAGTGGCTTTAGTCCCTCTCCACAGTTGCCAGCCCTTGGCAGAATGGATTGGACTGGATGGCCCTTGTGGTCTCTTCCAACTCTATGATTCTATGATTCTATATGGAACACACAACCCTTAACAACAGTTATGGAGCTCTTTCCTGAAAAGCACTTGCCAGGGATTCAGACACCATACTAAATCAGGTATGGGTAGGAGTGGACAGCTTGAGAGCCTCAGTAGCAATGTGGGCAACAGATAGAGAGGGGTGGAAAGAACCTGCTATAGATTGGCCTGCTTCAAATACCTATTTATTTTTATTTACAGGTTGAGTCTCTCTTCTCCAGAATTCCAAAATCTGAAATATTCCAAAATGCAAACTTTTCCACGTTAGTGACTGAGATAGTGACACCTTTACTTTCTGGTGGTTCAGTGTACACAAACTTGGTTTCATTCACAGAATTGTTAAAAATATCGTATATAATATTACCTTCAGGCTCTTTGTATAAGGTGTATATAAAACTTAGATGAATTTCATGTTTAGATTTGGGTCCCATCTCCAAGACATTTCATTATGTATAGGCAAATATTCCAAAATCTGAAAGAAAAAAATTCCAAAATCCAAAGCAGTCCTTTTCCCATGCATTTTGGATAAGGGAGACTCAACCCGTATTTTCTTAAAATGTTTGTATTCCATCCTTTACCTTATGCAATAAAAATATTTCCCATTTGGAACAGTGGGAAATAATTTAAACACCCTAAAACCATAGTAAACCATTCAAAAAAGTTAAAACCATGACCTTGTATGAATTTGGATGAATTCAGTTAACTCCAAAGACTCTAAGAAAAAGCTATGTTTTGGTTCAGCTGTCTTTTAAAATCTGAAGGGATATAGAAGATGAAGCAAACAATTTTTCTGCAGCTCCAGAAATGGAATGGGAACCAAGATAGATGCCACCTTTGGAAGAACTTCTTTACTGTAAGAGCTGTCTGAGAGTGCAATAGACTGTCTTGGGCAGGGTGAACTTTGCAGGGCTAGGTGTGGGTTCCTGGCTATACTTCCCACTATACTTACCCACGGTATTAAGTCATAGCTTGGCATTATAAAAACCAGCCTAGCCTTCCCGCAGGCTCATGTGCTGTGCTTCGTTCATCTTGTGAAGATGAGAGGTAGAATAGTCAGGTTCCACTTCTGTTTGAACATTTGTGGCTTTCCTCAGTAACTGAACACAGACAAGCTGTGGTTAATCTTATGCAGATCTGAAAATTGTGAGATTTCCAGAGGTTGGAAATCCAGAGGTTGCTGGACTGCAACTCCTATTGTTCCTTACCATTGTTCGCACTGGTTAGGGGTTACTGGGAGTTGTTGTTCAACAACATCTGGAGGGTGACATGATTCCCACTGCTGAAGTTTATGTATATAGTTAGTGGAAACAAATCTATTCAGGGGTTTCTTGGCAAGCTTTGTTCCAAGGAGGTTTATCATTGCCTTCCCCTGAGGCTGAGAGGATGTGACTTACCCAAGGTCACCCAGTGGGTTTCCATGGCCGAGCTGGGAATCAAACCAGAGTCCTGGTCCAAAACTCAAATGACTAAGCACATGGGCTCTCTTGTTTCTACTAGCCATAATTAATATTAACTGTAATTTATAATTGGGAAGAGAAAGGATAGTTAGCGTAAAATGGAGCCAGACGCTTTTGATCTTCTCCCTGTAGCTGTGCCACTTACCACAGAAGTAATATAGCCAACAAGAACAACAGTGTTTATTTGTGATGCCCTTTCCACCAGAGGGTGGAACATCAAATATATATAATCAAAAACAGACGATAAAACACAAAATATAAAATGCTAAAATACTAAGTCACTAAAATAATATATTAATATACTAAAACAGTCTCCTTAACATTTCAGATCCTTACAGCAATCCTATAATGGAGATCCATATTATTATTACCTTTATGTTGCAGAGGAAGAAGGGTAGTGGACTGAGCCTGAATAGGCTGCAGCCTCCCACGAAATTTACAGCGCTCTATAAATAAAGCTTAACAACAACAACAACAACAACAACATTGTTCATAGTGAGTTCAGGGTTCACACACATGTGTGTTTATAAGTGGTTTGACTCAGAAGACAGTTTCTTAATCCTTTCCATATATTAGCAGGCTGGAACTTTATTATGCCAAGAGTTTAGAATAGGTACAATTATCTGTGTTTTTGTGTGAGTCCAAATTGTTTCCAACTTATGATGACCCTATTGTGTGGGATTTTCTTGGCAAGATTTGTTCAGAGGAGGTTTGCTATTGCTTTCCCCTGAGGCTGAGAGAGTGTGGCTTGCCAAAAGTCACCCAGTGGGTTTCATGACTGAGGTGGGAATCAAACCATGGTCTCCTGAGTTGTGGTCCAGCACTCAAACCACTGCACCATGCTGGCACTCACATACTGGCTGGGATTTTCCGAGAACCGTAGTCCAAATAAGTAGCCTTCCAAACTCTATTTCCAGCCCATCTCTTTAACATGTAGGAGCTGATGACATCCAATACATGGACTTAATTGATATTTTTTGTACTGGCTGCAGAATTTGGCTTAAATCCAGTTTGGCTTAAATCAGTCCCAGCTAGAGTTGACTGAATCAGTGGGTACTTAGTAACTCAGCATATGCAAATTCTATGTGTCTCCTCTAGTAGGGGCTAAAAATAAGATTTTTCTTCCCATTTACTCTGAAAAGCTGCTACTGGATTCCTTTGTGTCTTTTATGCTAACACAGACTAACATGGCTATCTCTTTGAACATTAGGAGGCAGAGCATTTTTGTTGCTATTTTTCTCTGATAGTATAACCTCCCCAAAGCATTTCGTTCCCATAGATAACTGGTCTAGAATCAAGGGCAGCTGGGTGGCATGCATTAAAATTTTGCTTCCATTCTTCCATTCCTGCCAGAGGCACATTATGCTATCCAAGAGGCCTTTAGTATATATATAACATGACTTTTATTGTACAGAGTTCTAAGCCCTAGAAAAGGAAAAGTAGCTTGGTGTCTTTGGTTTGCACATGGAGGATCCCGAGATTGATCTCTGACATTGCTAGTTAAAAGGATCAGGCAGCAGGTGATTGGCCAGAGTATTAGGCTGGATGGACCATTGGTCAAAGGCCACTTGGTGCCTTATTTGGTGAGTTTGAAGGCTCACCAAAGGAATTAGTGAATACAACAAATTTGGACGGCAGAATGAGGAATTCTGCATTTGTTGTGTTTACATTTTTAAATCAGAATATTTTCCACTTGAATTTTGATGGGAAATGTAGTGCAGTGAGCCCTTGGTATCTGCCATGGTTTGGTTCCAGGACCCACCCTGTATATCAAAATCCATGGATGTGCAATTCCCATTAAATACAGTGGCATGGTAAAATAGTTTCCCTGATATAAAATGGCAAAATCAAGGTTTACTTTTTGAAATGTATATATTTTAAGAAATTTTTTTTAAGCTATAGATGCTTGAATCTGAGGATAAAAAAATCCGTGGACAAGGAGAGTTTTAAAATTTTCATAGCTGGAGCTTCGAAAACTTGCAGCAGGCATATTGTGCATTTCAGTTGGCCAATAAAAGTATCACTGATTATTTTTGTTTGTGTTTTTTAAATGGCCAACACAGCTACCCCTGCATGTTTTTCCCCAGTATGGTGAGCTACATAGAGTGGGTCCTTGATGTCCGCTGTGGTTTGGTTCCAGGGCCCACCATGGATAACAAAATCAGTGGATGCGTAAATCCCATTATATACACTGACACAGTAAAATGGTGCCCCTTACATGAAATAGCAAAACCAAGGTTTGCTTTTTGGAATTCATTCATTTTTGGACTATTTCAAAGCCTTGGATAGTTGATTCCAAGGATAAAGAATCTATGGATATGGAGGGATGACTGCATTTTGAAATGAATGATCTTAATTAAATCTTCCTTAATGCCAACAGCAACTCCTTCCCATCCAGTATCCCCCATCTCTTCCTCATCCATCCTTATTTCAGCCACATTATACCGACCGGAGCCCTCTCAAGGGCATGCTAGCAGCTAAGAGGAGACTAGAGGGGCTTCTGCCTCTCTGTCCTCTTTTGACACATTTTTCACTTGCGGCCATGAGTCTCCAGCCCTAGTCCTGCTTTGTGTTGATTCCTGGAGCGCTGAGGAGTTTGCTGTGACTAGAGAGGCATTCCTTGGCCCAGACAGCTTGCGGCATTTGTGCTGTAGCTTCCTATAACATTTGGGTTTCCACTTGGAAAAACAGCAAGGCTAACAAGTGTCTGCCAGTGTCCAAGTGGCTGCTAGAAATCAGTTGGGGGCTTTATGTACAGCTGGAGACTTTGCCTTATGGTAGTGGCACTGTATAGGGGGATGGAGGTAGCATTGCTGCGCCAGAGCGCATCCTCCACAGGGAACATGGCTGCCTGGCTTCCTGTCATTCCCATTCCCAGCTGGCCTCTGCTTGCCCCTGGCATCCTTCCCAGGGAGCCTGCGCATGCTGCCTTTTCTCCCCCTGTCCCAGAGAGCGGCTGTGGGACGGACAGCCGGAAGGCTGCCCCTGTCATTGCCTTAGCTGGGGGCTGGCGGAGCAATTGTGTGCTCCGATTCTCCCTGCCTATTGGCAGGTGACCTCTCCATAATGGAGGAGGGCAAGGCCACCAGCAGAACTACCATTCAGAGAACTTTCTGCTTGTTTCCAGGGCAGACAGCCTCCTCCTCTTGTCGTCCCCCCTCTTCCCAGTTCGGCTCCCAGGAGTGCTAATCTATGCCTCGCACGCCCTCAAGGGAACAGCCCGGATCTGTCTGCCTTTCCCAGGCCTGCCGGTCCTTGCAACAAGGCTGCTGCTTCTCCTCTGCCCTCCGCCCGGCTGCTTGAGCTGATCTCATCACATTAGCCGGCCAGTATCCCCTCCTGACCTGGCTGGACTCTTCAACATCTACCCTCCCCAGTGCCCTCATTGTGGCTAGTGGCCGACCTGAATTAATCTGAGACGTCAGGTTCAGGAGGCAAAATTCCATGTGTTACATTATGGCCTGGAGTGAAGCCTGTGATACACCAAGGGAAATTCTGTTTTAGGAGGAGAGTCATAGGTGTCACCTTTTTGGTGCTTGGCCACCTCACAGGGTGACCAATCCCCCTCCCCCTTTCCAGGACATACAGTATTGTACATTTCAACCTTCTGTCTAGGAGGAATTTTGAAATGTCCTCCATTTTGGGCATGACTTGTTGTTAGCTCCCCTTGAGTCAGTTCCGACTCATGGTGATCCTGTGGATAAGACATCTCCAAGAATCCCTGTCCTCCACTGCAGTCTTGCCCAGATCCTGCAAGCCCTTGCCAATAACCTCACTGATAGCCTTTTCCATCTGGTTTGTGGTCTTCCTCTCTTTCTTCTACCCTCCAGCTTTCCTTGCATTATTGTTTTTTCTAGTGATCTTCTCATGATGTGGCCAAAGTACAATAGTCTCCACTTGATCATCTTAGCTTCCAAGGAGAGCCCTGGTCTGATCTGTTCAAGAACTCATTTGTTTGTTTTCTTGGCTGTCCAAGGGATCATCCTAAGTCCTCTTCTCCAGCCTCACATTTCAAAGGAGTTGGTTTTCTTTCTGTCTGCTTCCTTCACTGTTCAACATGGTAATTGGGAATACAGTGGCCTGTACAATTCTGACTTTAGTGCTCAGTTTGCTCTTCAGTATCTTTTCCAGTTCTTTCATAGCTGCCCTTCCCATTCCTAGTCGTCGTCTTCTTTCTTGACTGCAGTCTCCATTCTGGTCAAGGTTTGATCCTAGAGATGGGAATTCTTTAATTATTTCAATTTCCTCATTGTCTAGATTGAATTTGTGTATTTCTTCTGTGGTTATTATTTTTGTTTTCTTTATGTTCAGCATCAGACCTGCCCTTGCACTTTTATCTTTGACCTTCCTTATTAACTGTTCCAATTCCTGAGCATGACTAAGAAGCATGAATTTACATCTATAGTAGTGTTTTTAGCTTTTATTTTGTTACGCTGCACAGTTGGCTGTAATGGCCTACATCTTAATTGAATCTCCTACATTTTGCACTGCTTCTTTGCAGTTAGGACATCTGGTCACCTTGCCACCTCATTCCTCATCAGAAAGGTCTAATGCTCACTGAAATGGTCAACTTGTGTCTGGGCTGAACCACTTTAGTGGTTTCACATAATGAAATAATCCTCTGGGGAGTGGGGTGGTGGTGGTAGGATAAATTAAAATGCCCCTGCAAATAGATACCTTGAAGTCATGGAGAAGTTTTGTAGCATAGCTTTCTCCCTGATATGCTGCTTTTCTGAATTGCAGTGTTTTTTCTTGCAGACCACAAATCTGAAATGGTACAGTGAAGTCCCTAAAAATTTTGCCTTTGTCTCTTGCCTCCTGTGAGCAGTCAATCTGGTTAAAAATTTGGAAAGGAAGCTAATTCACTGCTTGCTTGGTAGAACATCTGACATAAATTAGCTGACTGTTTTCTAGCTGCTATCACATTGCAGAAATAAAGCAGTCTGACACTATTTTAACTTTCACCGCTCAGTGTTATGGCATTCTGGGCTTTGCAGTTTGGTGAGGTGCCAGAGCTCTCTGATAGGGAGGGCTAAATATGTCACAGGACTACAAGTCCCAGAATTCCACAGCAGTGAGCCACGGTAGTTAAAATGGTGTCAAGCTGCATTGTTTCTGTAGTGTGGCAGCAGCCTAAGAGAGGGTTTGCCAAAGAGAAAAGGTGGGATGTTAATTGCTTTTCATTCTGGTTCCCCTAAAATGGGGAAGTGCAACAAAGGAGCGTCTTTGAATTAAGTCACAATTTCCCCCCCATAATTCCAACTTCTCCTGCGGTAAGCATCGTAACTGTCTTGACTCAAGAAGAGACATAACTCCTACACAAGCAGTTTGGTTATCAGCTAGATGGTTTTTGCATCCACTTAGTGCTTATTTTCTTTAAATGGTATGTAGTCCTTTCTTTGTGGTGAAAATGGAAGGCTGCTTGAAGTTATGCTCTCCACTGGGAGCCCTTCTCCCCAATTCAGGCTTTATGGAGAGTAGCATTTATTCACTGTGGTGTAGCAATTTGACTTTCATAGAATCATAAGAGTTGGAAGAGACCCCAAGGGCCATCCAGTCCAACCCCCTGCCCTGCAGGAACTCCCAATCAAAGCATCCCCGACAGATGGCCATCCAGCCTCTGCTTAAAGACCCCCAAGGACGGAGACTACACTACACTCCGAGGGAGAGTGTTCCACTGTCGAACAGCCCTTACTGTCAGGAAGTTCTTCCTAATGTTGAGGTGGAATCTTTTCCTGGAGCTTGCTTCCATTGTTCCGAGTCCTGTTCTCTGGAGCAGCAGAAAACAAACTTTCTCCTTGCTCAATATGACATCACTTCAAATATTTAAGCAGGGCTATCATATCACCTCTTAATCTTCTCTTCTCCAGGCTAAACATCCCCAGCTCCCTAAGGCGTTCTTCATAGGGCATGGTTTCCAGACCCTTCACCATCTTAGTTGCCCTCCTTTGGACATGCTCCAGTTTCTCCACATCCTTTTTGAACTGTGGTGCCCAGAACTGGACACAGTATTCCAGGTGGGGCCTGACCAAAGCAGAATAGAGTGGCACTATTACTTCCCTTGATCTAGACGCTATACTTCTATTGATGCAACCTAAAATTGCATTGGCCTTTTTAGCTGCTGCATTGCACTGTTGACTCATGTTCAACTTATGGTCTACTTAGACTCCTAGATCCCTTTCACACGTAGTTTCATTCAGCCAGGTGTCCCCCATCCTATATCTATGCATTTCATTTTTCCTCCCTAAGTGCAGTACCTTACATTTCTCTGTGTTGACTTTCATTTTGTTAGCTTTGGCCCAGCTTTCTAGTCTATTCAGGTCATTTTGAATTTTGATCCTGTCCTCTGGAGAATTAGCTACTCCTCCTAATTTGGTGTCATCTGCAAATTTGATAAGTATGCCCCCAATTCTGTCATCCAAATCATTAATAAAGATGTTGAATAGCGCTGGGCCCAGGACAGAGCACTGTGGGACCCCACCGGTCACTTCTTTCCAGGTTGAAAAGGAGCCATTGTTGAGCATCCTTTGAGTTCGGCCAGTCAACCAGTTACAAATCCATACAACAGTTAACTTGTCTAGGGATCAGTACTCTGGAAGACCAGGGTTTGAATCCCTGCTCAGCCATGGAAACCTGCTGAATCACCTTGGGCAAGTCACACACTCTCAGTTTCAGAGAAAGGCTATGGAAAACCCTTTGAACAAATTTTGCCAAGAAAACCTGGGGCAGGTTCACTTTAGGGGCACAATCCTTTCAACTTGTATGCAGAACATATTATAAGAAAAGCAAGCTTGGACACAGAAGAAGGAAGAGTGAAAATAGCAGGAAGGAATATTGATAATCTAAGATATACAGACAACACTATACTACTAGCAGAAAACATCGCAGACCTGGAACAATTACTAAGGAAGATCAAGGAAGAAAGTGCAAAGGCAGGCTTACTGATGAACATAAAGAAAACAAAAATAATGACCACAGAGGATCTTCACAAGTTCAGCCTAGACAATGAAAACATAGAAATAATAAAAGAGTTCCTATACCTTGGACCAAATCAGAACGGGAACTGCAGTCAAGAAAGCAGATAAAGTCAAAGAATGGGAAGGGCAGCTATAAAAGAACTAGATAAGATCCTGAAGAGCAGATATATGTCTAAGCACAAAAGTTAGAAACATACAAGCAATTGTATTTCCCATTACCATGTATGGATACAAGAGCTGGGCAGTGAAGAAAGCACATAAAAAGAACAGCAGAGTCATTAAGTTGGAAGAGACCCCAAGGGCCATCCAGTCCAACCCTATTCTGCCATGCGGGAACTCTCCATCAAAGCATCCCTAAAGACAGATGCCCATCCAGCCTCCAAGGAAGGAGACTCCATCAAAAAGAAAACTCATTTGAGATGTGGTGCTGGAGAAGAAGAAAATCAGTTCACCTGAGATGTGGTGCTGGAGAAGAGTGCTGAAGATACTGTGGACAGCAAAAAGAACAAATAAATGGGTCCTTGAACAGATCAAGCCTGAAATCTCCCTGGAAGCTAGGATGACAAAACTGAAGCTGTCTACTTTGTCCACATCATGAGAAGGCAGCCAGGACTCACTGGAAAAGACAATACTGCTGGGGAAGTTGGAAGGAAGTAAAAAGAGAGGAAGACCATATGCTAGATGGATGGACTTTATTAAGGAAGTCAAGGATATGAATCTGTAAGAACTTAGAATAGTGAGGTGTAGGGAGTCTTAGATGTCTCACCCATGGGATTGCCATGAGCTGAGATCGACTCAAGGGTGCTTAACAACAACAACAATTGGAAATAACTGGAAAGGAATATAGCAAAATGCTTATTGTGGAGTCGAAGGCTTTCATGGCTGTTTTTGTGGAGCTTTTGGGCTTCTCTGAAGATGTCAACCACAGATGCTGGTGAAACGTCAGAAAGGAACTCTTCTAGAACATGGCCACATAGCCCGAAAGCCCCACAAAAAACTATAAAAATGCTTATTCATTGTTAAGGGCAAGGGACTCTGCACATGTTCAAGCGTACTGTAGCTGCATCTGTTCTAGGATTCTGCCTTAGGACTGACAAATTCTGAGCCTTAAACCAGTATGAGCTCTGACCAGAATTAAGCCTTACCACCTGCCTGCCTCTTTCTTTACCAATGTTTTAGGGAAATAGTATTGTGAGCACAAAAGGCCTTCCAGTCTGTGGAGTAAAACCACTTCTTCATTTTATCTTCCGAGTTCAAAACATGAAAGTTCTGCTGGTGTAGGCAGCACTGAGTACAGCAGCCATGAGGGAAGTCAGGCAAAGCCATTCCTTGCATCACCAGGAGAAGGTGGCCGCTGGCTTTTGTGCAGTCTGCTTTTCCAAAGCCTGGCCTCTGATAAAGCAAGGCTGCTTGTGAAGGGTGTTTTCAACAGTCCTCTCTCTTGTGGCAACTGGAGAATTTATTCATTTATTTATATCATATATATGAACATCTCAGGGCAGCTTACAATAAAATCAACAGAGAGCCAGTGTGATGTAGTGGTTTGAGTGTTGGACTGTGATTCTGGAGACCAGGTTTGAATCCCAGCTCGGTCATGGAAACCCACCGGGTGACTTTGGGCAAGTCACATTCTCTCAACCTCAAAAGATGCCAATGGCAGACCCCCTCTGAATAAATCTTGCCAAGAAAACCCTATCCTATGTTGGTCTTAGGGTCACCCTAATTTGGAAATGACCTGAAGTCACACAACAACAGCAACAAAATAATAAATAATAACAATATATTCCAAAGGTTCAAAATATGTTGAATATTGTTTATCAGTTAAAACCAGATGATTTAAAATAGGCTGCTTGGAACCCACAGGTTTCTCCTGGTGGCAACGACAGCTTTGTTACTACTGCACAATGAAGGTAAAAGCGCACTAACCAGGATTTCGGGCCAAAGTGCTGCTACTCTCAAGATGTTTTGACTGAGCTGGGCCATGTCAGTGTAGACAGGAAGGAAGAGCTGTCATTTCTATGGCCATTCAGAGAAACTAAAGGGTAAATCCCTTAACAGTCTCACTCTGCCAGTTGGAAGTCATAGACAAAGGAACTGCCCTATGTTAGAATATGGCTCTGCCTTTCCTCATCCTTTCTATTTTGACTGATAGTGGTTCTTCAAGAACTCTGGCAGCCGCTGCTCCTACTCCTCTCTGGTTACCATTTCTGTTCCTAGAGGTCCTTTTCGGTGGAAATGCCTGGGAGTGACCCACAGACCTTCTGCATTCAGTGCATATGCTTCCTCTGCCACTGGTGCATCAAACTCTGATGTATCTTTCCATTGAAAAATGTTAGCATAGATAGAGTATAAATCTTCAAATAACTGGAATAACATAAAACAAAATAAAAAATAATTACTGTGGGGACAAGTACCTGCCAGGTTCAAGAGCAAGTTGGTCGCATTCAGGGGTAACTTTACAGACCCACTGTTACAGGGACAGCAAATCCAAATTGGATAGTTTTTTTTGGGGGGGGGGGAGGGTTCAGGCTATATGGCTATGTTCTGGAAGAGATTGTTTCTGACGTTTCGCCAGCATCTGTGGGTGGCATCTTCAGAGAATGCTGGCATGGAAATGAGTGTACACACACAAACATACACATACATACATACATACATAAACACATACTGTGTGACCCTGGGTTGGAAGGAGTGATCCAGGGTCAGGGGTTTTCACAGCAAACAATAGATCTCTAATTATACAGACACAAATCCTCTTTGCATATCCTCCCACCCCAAGGCATTGCCATTCAACAACAGGACAATACACAGATTAACATGAAAATCACTTCTCCCAGTGCAGGGTCACACAGTATATATATACCCCACTCTCTTACATGCCAGCATTTTCTGAAGATACCAGCCACAAATGCTCGTGAAATGTCAAGAATAAACTCTTCTAGAACAGAGCCACATAGCCCGAAAAACACACAAAAAAACTATGGACGCTGGCCATGAAAGCCTTTGAGTTCACATTAAATTGGATACTATCTCCTTTTTTTTTTACCGTACTGATGGTAGCTTGTTTAACTTAAGCCGTCTGAAGGCTCACACAAAGACTCTAAACTATCTAGTCTGTGAGCTGCTTTTCGCTGACGATGCTGCCCTTCCTGCCCATACAGAAGCAGCTCTGCAGCGCCTAACATCCTGCTTTGCAACAGCTGCAGAGCTGTT
Source organism: Urosaurus nigricauda (assembly GCA_034509955.1). Taxonomy (NCBI): domain Eukaryota; kingdom Metazoa; phylum Chordata; class Lepidosauria; order Squamata; family Phrynosomatidae; genus Urosaurus; species Urosaurus nigricauda. Next base: position 2,807,699 of record JAOEGL010000004.1, read on the forward strand.
TGGGCTGGAAGTCAGCCTGAAGAAAACGGAAGTCCTCTACCAGCCTGCACCACAGGAAGAGCACTATCACCCCCATGTCACCATTGGCAAATCTGTACTTAAGTCCGTACAGGAGTTCACCTACCTGGGAAGTATCATCTCCTCAGATGCCAAGATTGACAAAGAGATCGATCACAGATTAGCAAAGGCATATAGTGCATTCGGAAGGCTTCACAAAAGAGTCTGGAGTAACAAACACCTGAGGCGAAGCACCAAAATCAGTGTGTACAGAGCCATTGTACTGTCCATTCTCCTCTATGGGTCTGAATCATGGGTCACCTATTGCCAACATCTACAACTCCTTGAACGCTTTCATCAGTGCTATCTACGCACAATCCTAAACATACACTGGACTGACTATGTGACGAATGTTGCTGTCCTGGAGCAAGCAGAGATCACCACCATTGAGGCCATGCTACTCAAAACGCAGCTGTGCTGGGCAGGGCATGTTTCCAGGATGGAGGACCACTGCCTCCCCAAAATAGTACTCTACGGTGAACTCGCCACAGGTCAGCGAAAGAGGGACGCCCCAAAGAAGAGATACAAGGACTCCCTGAAACAACATCTCAAGCTCGGCCAAATTGATCACCTACAATGGTCTGCCCTGGCCTCACATCGGGAGGCATGGAGACGCACTATCCCCAATGCTGTAGCCTCGTTCGAGAACTCACGCCGGAGTCTCAAAGAGAAGAGACAACACAGAAAGAACCACAACTTGGAAACATCACCCAAGGAGACTTTCTGCTGTGCTTTCTGTAACCAGACTTGCTTATCTCGGATAGGCCTTTTTAGTCATCAACCCGCTTGTAGTAAGCGTGGCATAAGTCCTTCCTGAATCTTTGTTAGTGCAGAAAAGCCAGAGAGAGAGAGAGATCTCCTTTTTTGTTGATCTGATCGAGCCACCAAGCAAAGTTTAGATTCCACTGTGAGGTCCTGGTCTTGCATCACCTCATGCAGGTCTGTGAGTGACCTTTTGGGACAGTCATCCTCTCTCAACCTAGCCAAGGGAGGGTTGTGGGGCAAAAAGAAGGGTAGACTCTCATAGCTGTGGTGCCAGAACTCTTTTGAGGAATAAAGGATGTCATATTGAGGAGGGACCAAGCTTGTTTTCTGCTGCTCCAGAGAACAGGACGCAGAGCAATGCATGCAAACTCCAGGAAAAGAGATGCCACCTCAGCATTAGGAGGAACAGTAAGGGCTGTTGGAGAGTGGAACACACGCCTTCCTTGGAAAGTGGTGGAGTCTCCTTCCTTGGAGGTCTTTAAACAGAGGCTGGATGGCCATCTGCAGGGATTCTTTGATTGAGAGTTCCTGCATGGCAGAAGAGGGTTGGACTGGATGGCCCTTGGGGTCTCTTCCAACTCTATGATTCTCTGTTAAGTAAATAGCAGGGGAGTAAGATGGATTTTCAGACCATTCAGCATCTCCCTTGAGGGAACTTCAGTAGGTTGATCTTTATACTTTGGAACTAAGGTCCAATTCATGCACTGATACGGCTTGTTCTCTTTCCTTATCATGTGAGGGTTATTCTGTTCACAGCAGGAACTCAGTATTAATGATCTGGGAACCAGAGGATTTCAGCCACAGCAACTTTTGTGGTCAGTTAAGTGCATTTTTAAAAAAGTTTTCCCTGGTGATGGAGGTTGCTATAGATAGGCTGTAGCCTGAATAAGTCAAATTTTGGGCCATGCCACACTGCTCTCAAGAACAGATAGCTCACATGAGGAGAAAGAAAGAGGAGATAAGTGGCTGAGAGAGCATGTGAATTTGCTGTGACTGATCGCCACACTCGGGATCACAAGGACGGCATCAGTGGGTCAGAGGGGCCTCTCCGTCGGTTCGTAAAACACTGCTGCTTTTGTGGTGCTTTGAACTAAATGACTGGAAAGAAGCAAGAGCTGGGATGCGGTTCTCGGCTCATTTTCCGATGAGCCAAGCAGCCTCTTCGCCTTCTCTGAATTGCATCCTTTCCTTGGGCTGCGCCTGAAAGGGAATTGCTGACACATGGACTCTTTGAGAGGAGGAAGGTTAGGCAAGCTGATCACTCAGGCAAAAGGTGTGAGGAGCTGCAAAAGAGGCCTTGGAGAGAAATGGCCAGGGCCCAGGCAACCATCTTGGCATCCTCTAGCAGCGTGGGACCAGGTCCTCGCTCTCTGCTTTCTGCCCTGCTGCACTTAGCGTGCCAGGAAAAACTGGCGCTTTGCTGCCACTTAGTGGAGGTACATCTCTCTCTTTCTCTCATTTTAAATTCAGGATGATTTTTCCCTTTCTTTGCAGAACCTCTCTTTTTAAAACCAGTGTCTTCTGTACACGTTGATTTCTTAGGGACCCAGGTTCCTCCTTTATAGCAACCCCACAGCAAAAGAAAGCCCTGCTTTATTTTGGATTTTTAAGAGCAGTTCCATCAGGATGTTTTGGATATTTTTGGTTTTTAAGAAATTTGTGTGTTGCTTTTTCTTTTGTCTGTTGTGGCTGCTTTGCTTCTTGAAAAGATAAATAAATTGTTATTTTCCTTAGCATGCAAACCGAAAAGGGCTAACAGAAGCAGAAACTAGAGCATGTGTTTCTCTAGTATTTCTGAGAATGTTATTTGGTCTTTGATGTGATTCTCACTGTTCCCTCTGTTTAGATCTGATCTTAACCAACAGGGATGACTTAGTTAATGGGGTGCATGTGGTGGGATCCTTAGGTGGAAGTGACCATATTATCCTGGAGTTTGTTATACAGCGGAAAGGGGAAGCCGGGCATAGTCAGACACGCACTCTAGACTTTAGGAGAGCTGATTTCAATAAACTTAGAGAAATACTGGGGGTGATCCCATGGTCAGGAAAACTAAAAGAGAAGGGAGTTCAAGACAGATGGGAGTTTCTCAAAAGGGAGATATTGAAGGCACAATTTCAATCAGTTCCATTGAGGAAGAAAAATGGAAGATGTCTCAAGAAATCGGTATGGATGACTAAGGAACTTTCAACTGAGCTAAGTTTTAAACAGAACATGTATAACAAATGGAAAAATGGGGAAATCACCAATGAGGAATTCAGACAAATAGCCCACACTTGTAGGGGTAAAGTCAGAAAAGCTAAAGCGCAGAATGAACTCGTGCTTGCTAGAGAGGTTAAGAACAATAAAAAGGTCTTTTTGGGGTATGTCCGAAGCAAAAGGAAGAGGAAGGAAACGGTAGGGCCACTGCGTGCAGAAGATGGCAAAATGCTCACAGGGGACAGAGAAAAGGCAGATCCCAACAATTATTGTCCAGTTAGTCTGACATCAATTCCAGGAAAGGTTCTAGAGCAGATCATTAAGCAGAGAGTCTGTAAACATTTAGAAGCCAATTCCATAATCACAAAAAGCCAACATGGGTTTCAGAGAAACAAGTCTTGCCAGACAAATCTGATCTCTTTTTTTGATAAAATTACCAGCTTGGTAGATGAAGGGAATGCTGTGGATATAGTATACCTCGATTTCAGTAAGGCCTTTGACAAGGTTCCCCATGACATTCTTGCAAACAAGCTTGTAAAATGTGGGATAGACAAGTTAACTGTTACATGGATTTGTAATTGGTTGACTGGCCGAACTCAAAGGGTGCTCAACAATGGCTCCTTTTCAACCTGGAGAGAAGTGACAAGTGGGGTCCCACAGGGTTCTGTCCTGGGGCCAGTACTATTCAATATCTTTATTAATGACTTGGATAACAGTATTGAGAGCCTAGTTATCAAATTTGCAGATGACACCAAATTAGGAGGAGTAGCTAATACCCCAGAGGACAGGATCAAAATTCAATATGGACCTGAATAGACTAGAAAGCTGGGCCAAAGCTAACAAAATGAAAGTCAACACAGAGAAATGTAAGGTACTGCACTTAGGGAGGAAAAATGAAATGCACAGATATAGGATGGGGGACACCTGGCTGAATGAAACTATGTGTGAAAGGGATCTAGGAGTCCAAGTAGGCCACAAGTTGAACATCAGTCAACAGTGCGATGCTGCAGCTAAAAAGGCCAATGCAATTTTAGGCTGCATCAATAGATGTATTGTGTCTAGATCCAGGGAAGTAATAGTGCCACTCTATTCTGCTTTGGTCAGGCCCCACCTGGAATACTGTGTCCAATTCTGGGTACCACAGTTCAAAAAGGATGTGGAGAAACTGGAGCGGGTCCAAAGGAGAGTAACTAAGATGGTGAAAAGTCTGGAAGCCATGCCTTATGAGGAGTGACTTATGGAGCTGGGGATGTTTAGCCTGGAGAAGAGAAAGATGAGATGTGTCATTTCATCCATCGATGGCTTTAAAAAAGCCTTAAAGACGCATCTCTTCCAGCAGGCCTTCCTAGACAGTGTTTAACATCTCCTGGCTCCAAATGTAAGATTTAAAATCCTTCCAGCTTGTTTCCTCCATGGTTTCAGCCCACCCATATAGCTCAAGAATTTTTAGATGTTGATGTTGATAGTTGATATTGTTTTGTATTCTGTATTACGTTTTAACTCATTGCTGATTTAATTTTATTTTAAGGGGTGGGAGGTGGGGGTGGGATTGTTCTATTTTAACTTTTTGTTTTAATCTTGTTGTACCCTGCCCTGATTGCCTGTTCAAAGGGGCAGGCTATAAATAATAATAATAATAATTATTATTATTATTATTATTATTATCAATCATCATCATCATCATTAGTTAAGAGGTGATATGATAGCCCTGTTTAAATACCTGAAGGGATTTCACATTGAGGAGGGAGCAAGCTTGTGTTCTGCTGCTCCAGAGACTAGAACGCGGAACAATGGATGCAAACTGCAGGAAAAGAGATTCTACCTCAACATTAGGAGAAACTTCCTAACGGTAAGGGCTGTTCGACAATGGAGTGTAGTGGAGTCTCCTTCCTTAGAGGCTGGATGGCCATCTGTCAGGGATGCTTTGATTGGGAGTTCTTGCATGGCAGGGAGGTTGGACTGGATGGCCCTTGTGGTCTCTTCCAGCTCTGTGATTCTATGATTCTAGTAGTATGGTTAATGCTGCATGTCACATGAGAAACTGTGATTCTCATATCAAAGAAAGTGTAGAAACAGAAAGAGAATCTTCCTCTCAGACCCCAAGAGAACTGACTTTTGGTAAGCAGAATTATTTATTTCACACTTCAATACTAACACTGTCTGCAACCGTAAAGAAAGAGAAACCTTAATGGTTTGCAAATAAAACTCTTCAAGTAGTTAAGGACAGATGAGGAGCAAAAGTAAACGGTGACAGAAATCAGATCAGAACCCTGAACGCAGCTGTTCACTGACTTCTGTGCAGGGACAAAGCAAACTACTGATACTATAATAATCATTGCAGAGAAACAGAAGATGACAGCAAAAAGAGAAGAACAAGAGACCTCTTCCATAAGACCTGAAAAATCAAAGGGGAATTGAAACCAAGAGTGGGAATGCTCTATGACCAACAGGAAATGTATTACATGAGGAACTAGGTGGTATTTATTGCAGCATGCAAAGGCCACTTTGATAGGGAAGAGGGAAAGAGTGAGCCTGTTGAGGGCTACACAGCTCGGTGTTTCAGAGGGCATGGTTTACATGCCCAGAGTCCTTAGGTCAGTATTCATTTCCAGTGGAGATAAGGTAGCCCAGGGCCAAAGCCCCAGCAAGCTGCAGTCAGTCAGAGAAAACTATATTGGGCTGCATCGTGGCCAAATACAGTATGAATTGTAGAACTGGAAGTACCCAGTAGTCATCTAGTCAATGTCCCACCAGTGCAGGAATCTGCCATTAAAGTGCCCTGAAAGCAGGCATCCAACATGAGAACTTTCAATGAAAAAGAGTCCATCAGCTTCCAGGTTAGTCCATCCCACTGGCGATCAGCTCTTAACTATCAGGATGTTTTTCTTAATGTTTTGCTCCATATAAGGCAGCTTTTCTATAGGGTCTTAGTTCAATCCTAATGGCCTTTGCAGCAAACCCTCATCTCTTTGACTCATAATTCTACCTCTAAAGTTGGGGAGAAATAAGCACCCGCTGCTTTGCACTGATGGTGTCAGAATGGAAAGGGAGAAAATCCATTTGTAATGGAAAATATTGTGATCTAATGGAGTAAGCAAAGACATGGTTGTCTGGATGGTATGGGATCGTAACTCTGTTTAACTCTGTCTCTCCCCATTTACCAGTTAGCCGGAGCTGATGAGATTTCTACTCTCCAAACCATGGAGGCTCACAATCTGTTCATCTTGTTATACTATACTGTACTGTACTGTACTATACTATACTATATAAAGTTACATAGTGGTTTGAGTGTTGGGCTATGACTCTGGAAACCAGGGTTCAGTTCCCCACTCGGCCATGAATCCCACGGAGTGACCTTGGGCGAATCACATGCTCTCAGCCTCAGAGGAAGGCAATGGCAAACCTCCTCTGACCAAACCTTGCCAAGAAAACTTCATGACAGGTTCACCTTAGGGTTGTCATAAGTCGGAAAGAACTTGAAGGCACACAGCAATAAACCGTGACTATAACAACAACAATAATAGGCCATCTCCATGGCTATTTGTATATAATTGGTACTGAAGGCTTGACCGGAATCACTTTGGCACTTTAGTAAGTCAGTCGATCATTATTGGAAATCTTAGAAGGGGATAAGCACAAGGAAGAAAAATTCCTGGAATATCCAGAAGAAAACTTCAGAGCATAGCTGTGGTCCTGTGGCTTTTGCCTCCCATCCAGTGAGGACTCACCTACCACTGGCATCATATGTGTTTCTTACACATTTATTTATTTATTCATAGGCCAGCATCTGTACTGGGTTGTGCATAATTAAATGGGTAAGAAACAAGTATGGACCAAGTGGCAAGTGAACCATTGAACCTTAGCTTTCAGTACCTGAAATAATGAAAGCCAGATATCCCTTTATTTCAAGAACAGGTGAGAGTGTACGTTGGCAGAGGGGCAGGGAATGGATGTGATAGTTTCTCCATGGGACCACACTGAGTTGGAGTGTAGAATTTGAAAGACGCTTTGCACAAAACTAGTATTTTTGGCTTGGGCCCATCTTATCTCAGGGACTGCCTCTCCCCGTACGATCCTCCCCGCACACTTCGATCCTCTGGGAGGAACTTACTACAGCCTATCAAGACCAGGCTGGCACAGACCTCCCAGAGGACCTTTTCTGCGACCGCTCCCAAGCTCTGGAATGGTCTGCCGGATGAGATGCGTCTCATGACATCTCTAGATTGCTTCAAAAAAGCCCTAAAGACGCATCTCTTCCGGCAGGCCTTCCCCTGAAATTCCTTATCCCCGGCTTCGGTTCCAGACTTTGATTCCTGCCTACTCCCATGTTCTGATCCCCACTTATGACGTGGCCACATAAGGAAGGGTTAGGATGTAGCTATATGTTTTTAAATAACTGTTTTAATCATTGCTGTTTAATCTATTTTTAAGGGGTGGGAGGTTTGGAAACGGGTCATGGGATTGTTTTAATCTATGTTTTTTTTACTTGTACCCCGCTCCGAGTGTATATACAGAGGAGCGGGCTATAAATAAACTATTATTATTATTATTATTATTATTATTATATTTCCTTAGTGAGGGTGTGTGTGTGTGTGTGTGTGTGTATGTGGTTTATGAAACACATTGGCTCTTATTATCTTAAATGCATTTGCAATTCTCTGAAGAAACCACGTTGTCATTATTACCCTGTTTCCCCGAAAATAAGACATCCCTGGAAAATAAGACCTAGTAGAAGTTTTACTGAATTGCTAAATATAAGGCCTCCCCCGAAATTAAGACCTAGCAAAGTTTTTGTATATAAATATATATACAGAATATAACAAATGTTCAATTTTTTTTGTTCAACAATAAATGTGAATATTCTTCTTCATGGAAAAGTAAGACATCCTCTGAAAATAAGACCTAGTGCATCTTTGAGAGCACAAATTAATATAAGACACTGTCTTATTTTCAGGGAAAAATGGTAGTTGTAACCTTGGTAGGGGAAATGAGAATAATCACACGTTATTCAGCTCTTTCAGAGAAGGCGTAAGGTAAGTATGAGATACACTGGTGTAATTAAGATGAACTACATGATGTAATTAAGATTTGCAACTGGTCAGGTATTTCCCACACAGATACTTGAATTAGCAAGTGTTAGTTAAAATAAGATAATCCACACTGATATAAATGTCCTGTATGTATATCTTGAAAGGTTTTTTTTTAATGACCCCCACCCCACTCCCTGAGGAATGTATACTAGAAAAACCATGGCAAGTCTAATTTAATGGTTCTTCATGTGGCACTGACCCCTTTATCCAAGGCACACACACAGGAGTCTTCTTGTTCTCCCTCCAGATTGCTGAAACCTATGCTTTCCTACCAAGAGAAGCCGTGACCAGGTTCCTGATGAGCTGCACCGAGTGCCAGAAGAGGATGCATTTTAACTCCAATGGCGTGGAGCCCAAAGGTAAAGGCCTGGAAAGCAGTTGAGCAGTTGGCTGCAAGTACCATACAATAGATATTGCTTTCATTTAGCACAGAGAGGTTATATCTCTTAAGGCCTTCACTTCATGCTTCACTACTTGTGATCACCTGGAGCAGGGATGAGGAAAGTAGACTTTCTGCCTGGATTTGACCAACCAAATGTCTTCCTTCAGCCTGCAGGCATCACTACAAGGTCCTGTTGCCCCTTTTCTGAAGCACCGATATATTGTGAGAAGGGAGAGGAGATAGAAGAGTCAACTGAAGGACAGGATCAAGAAGTATTGGCTTGGTGGCTCAGTCTGCATCATTCTGCCCATAGCTTTCCTGCTCAGGAAACTGTCTTTATGTGAAGTTGAAGGCTTTCACAGCCAGCATCTGTAGTTTTTTGTGGGTTTTTCGGGCTATGTGGCCATGTTCTAGAAGAGTTTATTCCTGACATTTCACCAGCATCTGTGGCTGGCATCTTCAGAGAATGCTGGTATGGAAAAGAATGGGATATATATACTGTTGGTTGAGAGGAATCATATATACTGCACTCTCTTCCATGCCAGCATTCTCTGAAGATGCCAGCCACAGATGCTGGTGAAACATCAAGAATAAACTCTTCTAGAACATGGCCACATAGCCCAAAAAACCCACAAAAAATGAGCTGTCTTTGCCTCACTTTCCTGACAAGGAAGATATGGATGGAGAAAAATCACCATCCCATTTTGAGATGTTGGCTGGAGGACTCTCCAGCCAGTGTTTCACAAATGGAGGCTAGATGACACTTTGGAGCAGAGCAGGGTTTTTGAGATGGGACTCTACTCCTTCAACACTTGACATTATCCAGCCACCGGTAGGTATTGGGAGGGGGGCACTAGATCTTCCCAGCCTATGCAACAATCCCCTCCTTCATCTCTCATCCAGAGGTGGACATTTGGCAGAGGTTAGAGCATCTTGACCATCTTTGCTGGGTAACTTGGGTATATTTAACAATCTCTGGCAAGTTGCTACTTCTCAACTTCATTTTCTTTTTGCTGGAAATCAGGAATGACACACATCACAGGGGTGACGTGGGGAGACAGCAAATAGAACTTGGAAATACTTTTAAAAGGAGTGTATAAATGATGCATGGAACTACTCATTTTGGAAGCTTCCTTTTTCCTGAAGAGCTACTGTGAGAAGAGTCTGAGAGGATGGTGAGCCTATGCTCCAGCTTCCATCTCTAAAAATAGCCAGCCTGCCTGCCATAAAGTTCTCTTTTCTCCATTCTCTTTTTTTGGCTTTCCCTGGCTGGGACACCATTTGGCATTTTCAAAGTAAAAAAGTAAAATAAAAATGGGGTTGGTCACACATCGGGGCACTTGCTGAAACCAGCTGATGCCTGCCAAGTAAACTTGGCCAGTTACATAGATTGGAAAATAAGCAGGGACCAAGAAATACAGTGTCATAGATGAAAGGAAATGTCAGGCTGTGTGGTCTACATAGTTTTAAACCAAAGCCGTATCCTAGAACAGAGTTTTTGGGGGAGAATGAGGGGTATTATGTAGGTTCAGGGGGCAATTTCACCTTCTAGGCCCCCCCCCCCCCACTTTCAAACAGTGCTGCCAAATATCTCTGTCTTTATCGGAGTCCTTCCCAAAACGACAGTGGAAAGTGCCATTGTGTCACTTCATTCTGATGACAGCACAAGGTATTGGAGCTTGCAGGGACAGATAAAAATCACTGATTTTTAATTGGAGGGTTGGCAGGGAGGCTTCAGGGGCTGCAAAACTGGGGTCTGGGGGCTGCATATGGCCTGCAGCCTTCACTTTGCCCCCTGAGTGTGTTCTCAAACCAAGGGGGTAATTGGTGCAGTTTGTACAGCAGGAGTGGGCAAGTGTTGGGGCTTAAAGAGCTGCATTTTTAAAGGAAAAGTTATCATTCCCGTGAGCCTTTTTCGCCTTCTGTGTGTCATTTTAAGCTCAAGGTCAATTTGATGGTCACATCCGGTTGGAAACTAGCCTCTCCCAAACCTAAAATAGCCCAGGGGGTGTGATAATGCCCCTCATGGCTTAATTTCCAGCCATAAGTATTTCAGATTTCTATGTATGTTTGCAAAAGCTGGACAATGAAGAAAGTTGGCAGGAGGTGCTGGAGGAGAGTCCTCAGGATATCAGGGGCTGCCAATAAGGGCAATAAATTAGTCCTAGAAAAGATCAAGTCTAAACTCTTGTTGGAAGCCAAAAAGACTAAACTGGAGGCTATCATATTTTGGACATGTTATGAGATGACGTGACTCATTTGGAAAGATGATGATGCTTGACAAAAGGGAAGGTAGCAGGAAAGGCAGAAGACCGCATGAGAGGTGGATAGACGCAACTGAGGAAGCCACAGTTGCCCCTAGCTTGCAAAATCTCAGTTTAAAAGTCATAATAACCTTACAGTAGTACATACTATCTTTTGAAAAAATAATATTTTGAAAAGGACAGAAGTAAGCAGAAATACTTTTAACATGTAGGGTTCCACCCTGTAAAGTAGCGTCTAAAGGATTTAAAATAATATAATAAAAACCAGTCAGCTGGGGGGGAAATCAACTGCATATCACATAAAAGCACATTATTTGAAACCTAGTTGAAACAAAGGGATTGTGCACATCGATGGGAAAGGCATGATGTATGACACATATGAATCATATGATGCATACCCCAGCTCCGCTCCCAGGTCGACGTGATGCTGTGCACTTCATCACATGGCTTGTGGCATCACGGCGCTCCTCTGGTATGACGTAACGCCAAAAGAGGGCCGTAAAGTCACGGCTCCATGGCTATCGTGCCCTTTGCAGGGTGCAAAAAGGAACCACTTTTTGCAGCTCCTTTTTGTACCCTGCAGAGGCCAGATCGGTGCTGCGGCATGCAGTTCCTATGGCCCTGATCTGCCCATAAAAGGGGTGGTCTGCATAGCCCATCGGAGTCTTTTAAAAAAGTTTTTTTTTTAATGTCAAGATCTTCCCTATCAAAGGGAGTTTGACAGAATAGGAGTCATTACCAAAAAGGCCTGTCACTAGTACCTGCTGGGTTAACGGGTTTCAAAAGTTGGCTGAAGAGATGGGTCTCTGAGGTTACTCTCAATGCACAGTCAGGTTCCTACAGGTACAGGCAGTCTCTCAGAGAAGCTGGACCTAAACTATTTAGGGCTTTACCTTAAATGTTGTTGTTGTTGTTGTTGTTGTTATGCTTTATTTATATAGCGCTGTAGATTTACACAAATGTTAATTCCTTTTGTACCTTGATTCTGCAAATGGAAGCTAAACCCATTATTAAATCTATCCTAAACAGAAGGCAGGTCTTAAACCCTCCCACACTTTGTTTTGATAAATCTTTGGACATTATTTTTGATAATAAATACTTTTGATTATACAAGAGATACTATTTTCAAATCAAACAGGTAGCAATGGGCAGCCCAGCACTGACCATTTATTTATGGCAGATTTAGAGGGAAAGATCATTTTGAATCCCAATAACAACCAGATTTTCTCCTGGCTGACATCCTATACTAGATATGGAGAGAATGTTCTTAGTTTCTCTTCTTTTAAAAAAATTGTATTAACACCTTTAAAGATCAAGTTGACAGTTTGAAATGGGCTGAGAAGCATGCTGGTGAGTAGTGCATGTGGCAAAGCGCTGGTATCTATTGTTCCGACTGCCTAGACACAGAGCATCTCAGCAGCTGCCTTTGAAATTTCTGGGTCATCCCTGTATAGCGCCAACCACAATTTTAAGTGCTCTGTACATAATAATACCACGAGGTGAGTTTGCTTGAGAGAGGGTGAGGCACCCAGTGAGTTTTGTGGCTGGGTTTGGTGCCTATTAAAACCCTCGAGGAGTGACCATAGTTGAGTGGTAGAACACATGATTGCATGCAAGAGGATCTTGGCTTCACTCCAGGGCATCTCCATTTAAAACGAAAGGATCAAGTAGCCGTTGATGGGAAAGAGCTCATCCCTGCCAGGCAAAGCAGACACTCCTGAGCTGGACGGACAAGTAGTTTAACCTGGTATAGTGCATTCTACTATGTCCTGTTTGCTACACATTGTGCTAGCCTTCATTATTGCATTTGCAGGCTAACTAGGTGCAAGAGATACAGCCCTTTTCATTGTTCATGAGATCCCTGCCATTTCTCTGTTGTACTCACAGCATCTTTCTCTCAGCCCAGAAGTGCAGCAGTTTAGGAGAGGGTTCCAGGTCTCATGGTGTAGTCCTTTTTGTCAGGCTAAGAACACTACCTTGGAAATATATTTACATATATTTGTCTTAGATGTAGTCTGAATCCCATTGTGGGAGAAAGGCGGGATATAGCTGGGCCAAAACTAACAAAATGAACTTCAACAGGGAGAAATGTAAGGTGGTGGTGGTGATATTTATTTGTATCCTGCCTATCCCTTTGGAGGATCGAGGTGGGTAAGATACTGCACTTAGTTAGAAAAAATGAAATGCATAGATATAGGATGGGAGACACCTGCCTTAAGAAGACTTATATGTGAGTCCAAGTAGACCACAAGTTGAACATGAGGCAACAATGTGATGTGGCAGCTAAAAAACCCAATGCAATTTTAGGCTGCATCAACAGAAGTATAGCGTTTAGATCAAAGGAAGTGATAGTGCCACTCTATTCTGCTTTGGTCAGGCCTCACCTGGAATATTTTGTCCAGTTCTGGGCCCCACAATTCAAAAAGGATGTTGAGAAACGAGCGTGTCCAAAGGAGGGTGACTAAAATGGTGAAGAGTCTGGAATCCAGGCCTTATGAGGAAAAACGTAGGGAGCTGGGTATGTTTAGCCTGGAAAAGAGACAGTTAAGAGGTGATATGATAGCCCTGTTTACGTATTTGAAGGGGTGTCTCCTTCAGGAGGGAGCAAGCTTGTTTTCTGCTGCTCCAGAGAATAGTTCCCAGAGCAATGGAGGTAAGCAATGGCAGGGGATTGGACTGGATGGCCCTTGTGGTCTCTTCCAACTCTATGATTCTATGAAAATAAATAAATAGTAGTGTTTTTTTTTAATCTGAAAGGTGTACTCTGTGAAACTGAGGTTGATGCTTAAGGGCCTTATCGCATTGCCCCCAGGGACATGATGGGGGAGTGATGAAAGGGAGCAAGATGAGAACCGGATGGGGCAAAGGACACAGTTTACTGCACAGCAGAACACACTTTTGAACAGTTTCTGAAAATTGCCCCCTCTGGAGCAGATCAGGAATGCAATGGGAACGTCTGGTGGCGTCAGCAGCATTCTGCTGTGCGGTAAACTGCGTCTGTTGCCCCATCCTGCTCCCTTTCATCACACCCCATCATGTCCCTGGGGGCAATGCGATAAGGTCCCCCGGTATTGCGCTTAATGACATCTTCTGGTGCTGTCTCCTGTGACATCGTGTGAGGTTATAGTCAAATCTGAGTTTCTGGCCTTGAAATCTCAGAGTAGCTGGGATCTGGAGACCTCAGGAAGGATGTAGCTCAAGTGCTGGACCCTGAGCAGGCTAAGAGCCAAGGGGTTTAGTCCCTCTTGTGCACCTTTTAATAGAAAAATTAGGCCTCATCCCCTCCTGCGAAGAGATAAGAATAAAGATATATGGCTCCTCTAATTGGGACTCCCACAATTGGGACAAAGGTGGCAATAAAAATCTTCTTTAGTACTTCTAGTTCACAAAGAGTTTTTTTTCCACCTTTTCCTCTCGTTTACTTACAGAAAACGAACCTCCTTCCTCTCTGGTCTCTGGCATCATTGACTACAACATGCCCCTCACCTCCACCTACTTGAAACAGATGAAGCTGCGAGTTATGAATTCCCAGGAGCAGGTAAGCTTTCTTTTCCCTTTATTTATCAGATCGGTCTTACTGCATTCCAGCAAGTATGCACAAAGCACAGAGCCTGGGAAACATTTGGATACTAAAAGTCCCAGAATCTTGCTGCAAGAATAGCCATTGGAGGACTCTGAGAGTTGTAGCCCAAAAAGTACCTTCCCCAAGCTCTGGCAAAATAAACAGTTAAATAATTTGAGCAGCAAACCTTGTGTTTCTAAAAGAGTGGGCTATCCCTTGAATCATACAGATGTAGTTAATGGGTGGAGCTGTGGGTGGAGTATTAAATCTTACGTCTTACGATGGTAATGGAAGAAACCCTTGGAAGTTAATTGGTTTATAATTGTACTTTGTGCAAAAGATAAGAAGGTCCACCAAGAAGAGAAACAGTGGAATTCTTTCTTTTGGAAGCAGGAAAGCAAACAGTAGTCAATTAAGTGAAACTCACACTCTCTTGTATTTACATCTCTGGACAAAGGAATGGAAATGTGTGCTCGGCCTGATATTAACAAAGGTGGAAAACAGTTTTAGAAGATTTACAAGGTAATGAATTTGTTGGTCATTGGAGGTCTCTTTTGGACGGAGTTCCATCTCTATGTGTGGTAGAAAATCTGGATACAGTAGTTTATACTTATTACAGGTTGAGTCTCCCTTGTTTGAAATGCTTGGGATCAGAAATATTTTGGATTTTTTCCTGATTTTGGAACTCTTCTATTTGCACATATATATACACATGATGAGATACCTTGGAGGGGGGACCCACGTCTAAACACAAAATTAATGTATGTTTCATACACACCTTGTGCACATAGCTTGAAGGTAGTTTTATACAAAGTATTTTAAATAATTTTGTGCATGAAACAAAGTTTGTGTATGGTACATCGAACTACCAGAAAGCAAAGGTGTCACTTTATCAGCCACCCATGAAAAAGGGTTTGGTTTTCTGAATATTTTGGATTTCAGAATTTCAGATAAGGGAGGCTCAACCTGTACTTAACATCTTATTAGCTCTTCTGTAGCAGTTCAGCCCTGTAGTTAGGTTAAAACTAAATATGAAAGGATTGAAGTTAGTATACATTCTTTAAAGTAGTTGTTGATGGGAAAGATCTCACCATTGCCAGGCAAAACAGGCACTTCTGGGCTGGATGGACAAGTAGTTTGACCTGGTATAGTGGACTGTACTTTTTTACCATTTGCTGAAATGGAGAGAATAGAGAATAGCTGTATTTCTGACTTGCAGGAAAAATGAGAGAGAGTATGGTAGCTCCCTAAAAGACAAATACGATTATGAGCGCATGGTGTATGAACAGGGGAGAGGTAACTGTAATTTGTTGTATCTGAAATTGAACAGGTCCTAGTTGTTGTTTTAAATGCATTTTGCCACAGTGGTTGAAAGGAAACAACAAATTGGGTGAAGATTCCCCCCTCCCAGATTGACATAAGATACATAATGCATATTATTATTATTATTATTATTATTATTATTATTTATATAGTGCTGTAAGTTTATACAGTGCTGTACATACAATCTTATAGTTAGACGGATCCCTGCCCTCAGGCTTACAGTCTAAAACATGCATATGTTTTGAAATAATTTTTCACTGCATCTGCACTGCAGAAATAATGCAGTTTGACACTGCCTTAATTGCTATGGCACAATGCTGTGGAATCCTGGGATTTGTAGTTTAGTGAGATATTTAACCTTCCCTGTCAGACAGCTCTGGTGCTACAACAAATGACAAAACCCATCACATTGAGCCATAGCAGTTAAAACCTGCATTATTTCTGCAGTGCAGATGCAGCCTTCAAGGTTTTTGTGAGGCTTCATATTTGTAGGAAGAACTTTCACCTCATTTGAAGCCCAGAATAAGCCAAGCCAGGCTTAAAGAGGATCATTTTGTTTAGGATGAAGAGAGCAGAAAGTGTCGGAGGGGTAATCTGTTAAAATGGACTAATCCTTTCCAATCTCTTTGGCCTGAGATCCCACCAAATGTTTGTTGTGTTGTTGCTGGTAATCATTGGTTGCTAACCTGTCCCCAAGGGTCTCTGCATTTGAGGCTCTGAAACTAGTCCTTCTCAAGGGGCTGCTGTTTCTAAGACCTTTGGAAGCATCCTCCTCTTTCAGGGTCGTGTCCTGATGACAAATATTTTGCTCCCACAAGACACAATAATGGCCATTGGCTGAGGTTTCTGCCGGATGGGGAGATGTTTCAGGAAGACACTGTGCCTAAATTTTGTCATTGTGTGCCTTCAAGTTGTTTCTGACTTGTGCAGCTCTAAGGCGATCCTATCATGGGGTTTTCTTGGCAAAATTTGTTCCCCTAAGGCTGAGAGCATGTGACTTGCCCAAGGTCATGGCTTTCAGGGTCTAGCTGGGAATCGAAGCCTGGTCTCCAGAGTTGTAGTCCCACACTCAAACCTTTTTGCCATGCTGATTCCCGTGTCTAAATTAACTGGGCGTTTTGTTGGAGAGTACTGGAGACTTGGTTAGACTGTGCTAGATCTCATTTGCTTACCTGTTCTATTCTTACGCAGCCATATTTCAGTTAACAAGGCAGATAGGGTCCTGTACCAGATACAGAAATAGCATGAACAGAATAGGGATGGGTTCCTCCACAACAAAACAAAACAAAACGACAGTTCAACATAATTTTAAAAATAGATTTTTGTGGGTTTTTTGGGCTATGTGGCCATGTTCCTGACTTTTTGCCAGCAGCTGTGACTGGCACCTTCAGAGAATGATGGCATGAAAGAGAGTGGGGTGTGACCCTGGGTTGGGAGGAATGATTTCTATGTTAATCTGTGTATTGTTCTGTTGTTGAATGGCAAGGCCCCAGGGTTGGAGGATATCCAAAGCGGATTAGTGTCAACTTCAACTAAGAAAACTTCAACAGGAAAGAAGAAACCCTTAAAGTTAGCAAAGTTTGGCTCCAAGTCCTGAAAAACACCAAAATCAAGACCCAGCAAATGCAAATGAAAACCACCCAGGGTCAGGGTTTTCCCAGCAAACAATGAATCTCTAATTAAACAGACAGAAATCCTCTTTGCATATCCTGACACCTTGCCATTCAACAACAGAACAATACTCAGATTAACATGGAAATCACTCCTCCCAACCCAGGGTCGCACAGTATGTATATATCCCACTCTCTTCCATGCCAGTATTTTCTGAAGATGCCAGCCTCAGGTGCTGGCAAAATGTCAATAATAAACTGTCGAACAGCCCTTACTGTCGAACACACTCCCTCGGAGTGTAGTGGAGTCTCCTTCCTTAGGGGTCTTTAAGCAGAGGCTGGATGGCCATCTGTCAGGGATGCTTTGACTTGGAGTTCCTGCATGGCAGGGGGTTGGACTGGATGGCCCTTGTGGTCTCTTCCAACTCTATGATTCTATGATTCTATGATTCTATGAACTCTTCTAGAACATGGCCACATAGCCCGAAAAACCTACAAAAGACTATGGATGCCAGCCATAAAAGCCTTTGACTTCATAATTTTAAGAACTTTTTAATTCAAAACTAACCATGTGCCCATGTGAAGTAAAGCAATCAGATTAGGCAAGCCTTGCATAACCAAACAAAAACAATTTGGATTTTCTAGCCAACATGATGTAGTTGTTTCGGCATTGTACTATGACTCTGGAGACCTGGGTTTGAATCGCTGCTTAGCCACAGAAACGGATTGGGTGACCTTAGGGAAGCCACACACTCGGCCTCAGAGGAAGAAAAAGACAAATCCTCTCTGAATGTATCTTGCCTCTCTCTGAAGCTGAGAGAGTATGACTTGCTCAAGGTCATCCACTGGGTTCCTGTGGCTTAGCGGGGATTTGAACCCTGGTTTCCAGAGTCATAGTTTAGTGCTGAAACTGCTACACCACACTGGCTCCTGTTTAAAAGGGTAGCAAATAATAAAACATGGGGAGTTCTGCCTGCACCGCCCCACAATCTTTTACTAGGAACAGGACAAAAATGAGGAAATGAATTAAGGTTTTCTGTTCTGATGTTTGAATTGCAGCCCCACAGTTTGAGAGATATCATGTACTTTGGGGGCTTCCTCTCACGTCCATTACTTAATTCCCAATTCCATAAATTAATTATGTGCAACAAATAATGAACTTACGGAATTGAGTTCTATAAGATGCGGCGATGCATACTGGCTTAGATGGCTTTAAAAGTGGATTAAACAGATTTGTGTGTGGCGCTCATAGGAGGTGGAATCCCAGAAGCCTAGAGTTGGAGGGGTCATTGGAGGCCATTAGTCCAACTGGCTACTCTTCCCATTAAGTTTGCTCTGATGTTCAACCCTAACGACGCAATAGACCTCCATCTTCAGAGGTGAGTGGGACAGACAGTAGGGCTGTTGCCAGAACACCTTTATTTGGGGCTTCCCTGTTATATCTGACTGATCTGGTTGAAAACATAACTTGGAAAAAAAATCAACTTTTCTGAAATATGTCTCCCCGAATTTCCCATGCTGGCTGGGAGTTTCTGGGATTTGTAGTCCAACCCATCAACATTTTCCAGATTCTGGTTGAAAAGAGAATACTGGAGTAGAGGGGTCTTCAGCGTGATTCTGTTTAGCTCTCAAAGACTTGGGTGACATGATCATAACAAAAGGATACCTTTTTCACAGGAAAGCTTTTACTCCTGCCCAAAGTCCTGCCTGAAAAGCGTAAGAAGACTTAATTGATTCCTCTTGTGGTATGTGGCTTGGCTTGTTTGCCTGAGACTTCGGGAAATGTGTATTGTATTAGGCGCCTGCTCTTTGATGGGTTATGAAGCGCTCTTAGTTGGATGGCCCTATCTCACTGTGTGAAAATGAAATCAATACCTGTCTTATCCCTCCAGCTCTGTGTTTCCATGTGAATTGGGATAGAGATCTTGTTCATTCCTTTCTCTGAGGCTTGTTTAGGATTAAGCCCCTTGTTGCTCTTGTGGTGCATTAACTGCAGTCTGGTCTTCAGCTTGGAAATCAACGTTAAAGTGAACGTCGAAACCTTTTTCGAAACCTTTTTAGGTGGCAGCCAAGGTTAAGTCATTATGGCTGAGATCCTATGTGGAAGAAATGAAATGTAATTTTACATGCATGGGTAGGCTGGCCATATTTCCTTGAGACGAAAATGGGACATTGAGTTGGCAAAAACGAGATGGAGTTATGTAATATTCTGTATTTATGAAAATGTAAGACAGTAACAAAAGTTTTATTACATAAACATATTGAGCTAACAATTATTCTTCAGTGACTGAACTCACACAAAAAATTAGGTAGATATAGAAAGGGATTGCACCACAATTGTGCCATGAATATTTCTTGGATGAAGTAATCTTACGCAGTAAATTTCGGTCTTTCAACACCTTATCATAAAACTTGTCACACTTCATGACACAGTTGTTGTTTTTTTGACAGCCACAATTTCAAACAGGGATTTTCAAACCATTTTTGCAACATAACAGGGCATTTTTCTGGAAAATGGGACAAAATTGACATTTATATTAAAACAATGGGATGTTCTGGAAATGTGGGGAAACAATGATACTGTCCCATTTAAAACAGTATGTATGGTCAGCCTATTCATGGAGTTACGCAGCAGTTGCGTGATGTTCCTTGGTAGTGAATGGTGATGCTGAACAACCAAGTGTGCACCTGCGCATGCAATGTGCCACGCACATCTGCATGCACAGCACACAATACATGCACAGATCCAACTCCACAACCTTGAACTGATGCAAACGCTCTTCATCCAACAAATATGTCCAACTCCTTCCCTTAAGACGCCACCAGGATTGCAGCCCATCTCTGTGCGCCAGTAGCTACTGTGGGAACTCACATGCCTCATGTGTCCCTGGTAGGCTTCCTGCTGGTTGCTATGGATTTGCAAGACCCATCTGTGCTATTTTAAGAGGCAGAGTTGCCACAGCAGCGCCAGCCGATCCCTCCTCCTTTTGCATACCTTCAAACTCTTTGGATCGTCTCTGTAGAAATTTGGAGCATGTGTGTACCTGGAATGGAAGTGTGTGACACCTGCTGCAGGTGCCACATTTGGAGAGTGTCTTCAGGAAGCATTTTTCTTGGACCCAGAGGCATGAGGGTGGAGCAGGTGGCGCGAGAAGGCTGGATGCGGTAGAAGGTTACGGAAGTGAATCGGAGCTGAAGGTTGCCTTGTTCTGGTGAGGATTAATGCCTTGTGCTACCCCCCTCCCCTTGCTCCAAGGCTAAAGGTGATTGTGGAGAGAGTCAGTGTGCAAATTTTGTATTTCCTGAAAAACATGTAGCGCGTCAAAGTGCGTGCTGGGACGCCCTCCCCTTGGCGCCCTGGTTGGCATGATGTTGGCTTAATTTGCCATGAAACTAAAACTTGGCTTTTTGTAAGAGCTTTGGGGACCTAATGGTTTCATCCTAATTCTTATATTTCATCTTAATTCCTATATTAGTTTAGTGTGTGTATGCGCTGGGGGTGAGTGGGTTCTACACCAGTATAACTTTTTAAATTACTTCACTTTTAAATTATTCTGTGTAGTATGTTTTTAGATGGTTTGTGCTTGTTTTTTAAATTGCTTAAACGGACTTTTTACTTTTTCTAAGCAACCCAGAGATCTGATGATATTGCACAGGATATACATAGCTAAATGAATACATAAGCAATCCTTCTTTGAAGATGTTTAAGCAGAGGCTGGATGGCCATCTGTTGCATGGAGTGCTTTGACTGTGTCTTCCTGCATGGCAGAAGGGGGTTGGATTGGATGGCTTTTGGGGGTCTCTTTCAGCTCTGTGGTTCTATGGTTCGATCGCTTGACTTTGCTGGGACCGGGAACAGAAGGTGGGCAAACTGCAGGCTACACACAGTAACCATTTTAGTATCTCAACCCAATGCATCCCTGAAGTACTAGAGAAAATGAATGTTGGTAGAAAATTGTATTTTGAGGTTTGGGGCTTGCTCAAGTCAGTGCCCCTCAGGCTAGAAAAGTTCTATTTTAAAGCAGTTTGTTGTGGTAATTCTTTATGTAGCTTGTGGGCTCTTGTGCACACATGCATATGCAGTTTGCTTCATTTTCCATTTTTCAAAGGGAGCCTTCTTGTCTTTTATAATTGCTCTGGTATAAAAGCACATTGGAGACTGTTTGTAGCTTCTCTCATATGTGTTACAGCTGTTATCCAGGTCTGTATCATTGTAAGTTTATGTAACTATCAACCATCCTGGAGGGATGTGATCCTTCTGACTTTTCTTTTCATCTTAACGGTTAGCCCTCCATATCCACAGATCCATGGATTCAACCATCCACAGTTGGAAAATATTCCAGAATGATTTAAATTAAAAAAAAAAAACAGCTCTTGATTTTGCTATTTTATATAAGGGACACCATTTCACTATGCCATTGTATTGAATGGGACTTGAGCACCCATGGATTTTGCTGTCCAGGAGGGGTCCTGGAACCAACCCCCATTGGATATCAAGGGCTATTGTACTTCTAACTAAAACCCTCTGTTTTGAGAAATTTCATTTTTTAAATATCAGTTTAAATTGATGTCTAGTAACTATGGATTTGAAATTTTAGCCCGGAGGATGACAGGAGGTGCCTTGTACCTGTATATTGGCTTCTGATCAATGGGTATTTGGGCTGAAGAATTTAGGATGCTTTCCCAACTCGCTTTAAGGAATTGTTTGAATTTAAAATCCTTTGTTTTAGGGACTCTTGTTCCAATAAAAATGACTATTTTTTATATGACATGTTTCTATCCTATTTACAGTTGCACTAAAGAGAGGAAAAAATATTTCTAGTGTCAATTGTGAAAGCAATCGTCAAGCTTGAAGCTGCAAGGTTGAAACATGTCTAAGGGAAGAGTGTCTTTCTTCCTCCATAAACACATAGCCCAATCTTGGGTCGCCATGTTGAAAAGTGTGGTTCAAAGAGAAGCCATATCATATACTTCATATATATATTGATCTTTTGCTCAAAAACCTGACTTCCGCATAAAAATGCGTACTAAAATTCTTAGTACAGATATACCTTAGTTAATGAAGTAGATGTATTCCTGCACTTTACTTCTTTAACAGAAATTTTGTTACCAGAGGTAGAAATAACATAGAAAGAGGGATAAGTTTCTATATCACCAAAAAGAAGAGCAGTTCAATGTGTTTCAACCAAATCCACAGCAATGGATTTAAGTGATGGCAGGGGATTGGATTGGATGGCCCTTGTGGTCTCTTCCAGCTCTATGATTCTATGAAACTTTTTATTCAAAACTAGCATTACGTGCATGTAAAATGAAACAACCAGGTCAGGTAAGGCCTGTATAAGAGAATAAAAACATTTTGAATCTTCTAGAGACCACCTGAAATGCATCCCCAGGTGGGCTTTTTCTTTCAACAGCCTCCACTTTTCTTATAATTTCCATTTTGGTGGCAAAACTTTAAAGCTGTATGCTTTTTCAACAGGAGGGGGCAATTGATGAGACAGGCTCATCTGCTTTCCCCTTTGCTCTTCACACATGCTTAGTAAGTGATTCTGGAGGTAGTTGCTATTTGCCTTGCCCTGTTGTATGCAAGCACACACAGCTGCAATAGGATCACCAGGAGCGGGATCCCATTCTTTCCCAAGTCAAGCTTTGTTGTACTGTTTACTGCATACACACTGAAAGTCTTTCTCTAGCCCTCCTTCACCATCCTCCCAGTGCCAATGCTGAAAAGAAAAAGAAAGGAAGGAAGAGAAAAGTTAAGATAGAAGACTAAAAAAGGTGAGGGGAGACTGGGCTGTTTTTGTTGTTAACTGCCTGTGAGTCCATCCTGACTCATAGTGACCCTGTGGATGAGACATCTCCAAAATCCCCTATCCCTCACTGCTCTGCTTAGGTCTTGTACTCCTATAAAAAGTTAGGGTGTGTGTGTGGGTTTTGGGAGCTTTGTAAAAAGACTTTGTAAAAAGGAGCTGCATTGTCAGAGGCTTTGTCAACTGAGGAATGCCTGTACTATATTCTAATACAGTTGGCCCTCCGTTTTTGCAAGGGATCCATTCCAGACCCCCCCCCCATGAAAATGGAGTCTCGCTGATATTCAATCCCATAGGCTTGAATGGGGCATGTGCCTGCGAGTATACCCCATTGACAATAATAGAGGTCGCCCCCTCCATAAATATCTAAGACTGCGGACCTCAAGTCCGCGAGAACGGAGGAGTGACTGTACTTCCTTTTAACCAGTTTTGCTCATAATTTAAAACCACATGCCCTGCCATTGTTTCCATCCTTCCAAAACACCATTCTGTATACCCTCCTGACTCACTCATCCCTATGATAACGTGTTTCCTCCTTGGTCCCTAAATTTTTCTTTCTGCTGATGTGAAAAATTGTGCTTCCTTGGTACCTATGTCTGCCACAGTGAGAGACTTGCAAAAGTCCTTACCTTCTCTTCAGTGACTGGTGTGTTGGGGGATCCTGAGCTTTGTCCCTTTGCAATCTTGTCGGTCCTGATGCATGCAAGGTCCTTTCTGTCTTCCTCTTGTCCATCCACCCAGACATCCCATGCTTCCTGTTTCCAAGGAGCGTGAATTTCATGTTTGAGTCTGCAGAAATCAACAAGAGGAAACTGCAAAGCCACACCTTCTGTGCATAGCAGTGTTCAGAGAGAGGGCAGCAGCGGTGCACCCACTTTGCGTATCGAAAGGAAGGCTGGAATATTCCTGCTTCCTCATTTCATCTTCATTCTGAAAGCCTCCTGATGAGGTCGATTGGAGAAAGATTCTGAACACAGCAAGGAAAGTACGGTAACTCTTCATACGGAATACAGCACGAGGCTCCTTTTCCTAGATAGCTTAATTAGGCAAATTAGCCAGGAACCGTGAAATGGGAGTCTGACCTCAGATGCTAAAAGGGAGATATAGGGCAGGATAGCCTTACGCACAGACGGTCTCTAAACCGAGTGACCAAAAAGACAAATGAGGAAAGTCTCATACTTGTGAATACTTATTTAACATTAATGCAAAAACTGATTAAATTAATAAATTATATGTGTTTACTGCAATAATTCAATTTAAGCATCCAATGAAATAATAAAGCTATATAGACCACATAAAAATGATCATACAACAAAAATATTGGAAAGAAACCAAAATGTAAGGTGTACCATCATCTCTAATAAAACTAGGGTTTTTTTTTTATCTAGATAGCTTAATTAGGCAAATTAGTCATGATAGTGAAATAGAGTCTGACGTCAGATGCTACCTTTTGGCTTCAAGACTTTCCTGTATGTTTTCAGAGGCAAATAACTCGACATTGGGCTCCTGTAGTTTGGTCTAAAGAAGTATGAGTTCTTGTGATATGGTTCCTTGGATTTTGCAAGTGGTTGTCATTTCTGTGCCCGCATATTCCATACTTTTGAGGCTGTTTGTAGTAATTTCTTATATCTGCTCTAGAACTCTTTGGAATATTTTTTAAACGTTTGCTGACAAAGTTGTATGGATTGAATGGCAATTTAAAAACAAATTCTGACAGTGCTATAATGCAGAAGTGCCATTTCAGTGATGTTCTGATGCACAATAAATCAAATATATTTTTAAAAAAAGATAGAAGAGAAGGAGATGCACTATAAATCAAAGAATTTAAAAAAAAACATGATAGAAGGCGTAGAGAAAGAGACTTTTTTGTTGTTGTTCTGACGTGTCTCGAAATTGAGAAGAAACCCACACTTGAGGGTGGGAATAAAAATGTTGCAGCCCTTTCTTGGTGCCCAGGATTGCCAGTAAATAGTCCAGAATAACAGAAGCATCATTTGGGTATTTAAAACATCCAGAGAGCTACAGCAATAAATATCACAACCTTCGGCTCATGGTGACCTGCTGAATAAGAGATCTTCATGAATCCTGGTTACCAGCTGACTTGCTCTGGTCTTGTAAACTCAGGCTTCGTTTATGAATTAATCCACCTGTAATGGGATTGTCCTCTTTTCCTGCTGCTTTCCATTTCACTGAGCGTTGTCACCTTTTCCAGTGAGGCGTGCCACCTCATGATCCATCCAACGTATCTTAGACTTTTTGTCACAATCTGACAATTTACCTCTTACATTTTGACTTTTCTGCAGTTCCCACGTTGAGCAACTCTTGAAAAAAATATGACCTCAAGTAGAGGAGAGAAGTTTGTTTCCCTTCCCCTTCCTTAGCTAAACACTAAAACCAGTGGGGTGGCTGCTGCCGCCAGTTAGAACCAGGAAGCAACTGATGACAGTAAATGGAAAGGCAGCCAGTACATCCAGTTCAGAGCTGTTGCTGGTGGCAGTCAGCCAAAGGGAAAGGCTTTGCACAAGGAAGATCCCAGTTTCACTCCTGGGTTTCTTCCATTCGAGAAGACCCTGGTTTGGTGGGTCCTTGGAGAGAGACTGCTGCCATTTGAGAGAACGGAGACAGATGAGAGGGCACTGACAGTGGCAGAATTAATGCATCTTAACACCGCTTTCACAGTCAGGGCTCCAACCTATGTAATCCTGGGATTTGCAGTTTGTTGTGGTAGCAGAGCACTCTGACAAAGAAGGCAACTGTATATACTCATGTATAAGTCTAGAAATTTTAATCAAAAAAGTGACCCCAGACACCTAGGTCAATTTATCCACAGGTCAATGTAAATACTTTAATTCTTATAATAAAGGGAACCATCCCTTGGTGAAAGGCAAGAGTGCGATCCGTCATGGAAGCACTGACATCCCGCTACTCTCTCTTCCATCCAGCTCTTAGTGTGAACCAAAACAGTTATGTCTGCCAGAATTTTGTAGGTTCTTTAGCATTATTTTCCTTTACTTCATCCTTTTCATCCTTCCTTATATGCCCCTGAGTTTTACCCTTGACTTATCCATGAGTCATACCAAAATCCATAATTTTGCCCCCAAAATCTGCCCTCAACTTATACATGAGGTTGACTTATAGTCGAGTATATACAGTAAATATCTCACAAAACTACAGATCTCAGAATTCCATATCACTGAGCCATGGCAATTTAAAAAAAACTGCATTAATTCTGCAATGTAGATGTTAGCCAGTGTTGAAGAATGGGAGCAAGACGGTTGTGCAAACCCTGTACTGAGATTTATCAGGGGGTGACACCTTCCTCAGCAAGTCGAGGGACAGACTAGACCTCCCCAGCTTTTCTTCCATTTCACTTCTGTGCACCTGTTCATAGGTCTCCTCGTTTAAGCTTATATCTTATCATCAAGTCTCCTTGGCCTCCTCCTTTGGTTTCAGTGACTTCTGTTGCTCTTGGGTCATTTCGGGAAACAAATGTCTCCCAACTGTAAGTCCCCATGGAGAGCACAGCATCTGATTGATCTTCCCTTTCAGTTAGCAAGCAGCCAGCTTCATGGAAGAAGGGTCTTTCCCATCACCCCTTTCCAGAAGGAAGTCTTGGCCCCAGGCAGATTCTTAAAAACATGGCTTCTCCCGTTTTTTGTTTGTTGTTACTCGACATCAACTTTGATGGTGCTATGAATGAGAGACCACCTTGCGCTCTGGTCATCAGCCGCCTTGCTCAGTTCTTGCAAACTTAAAGAATCTGTGACTTCCCTGATTGAATCCATCCAAGTACAGTGAAGTCTCCACCCCAGGAAAAAGACAAGGTATAAATCCAATAAATTTAAAGAACAATGGATTATTCTGAACAAGATTATACATGGTCTGGTACTTTTCCAAAAAGGAAAAAAGAACATACCAGGTGGTTCTCTTTCTCCAGTCAAGAACTGGGGGACCACTTTGTGCACCTTCAAGTAATATGTTGTGCGCCTTCAAGTCATTTCTTATCCCAAGTCATGGGGTTTTTGGGGGCAAGATTTGTTCAGAAGGAGGTTTGCCTTCGCTTCCCTTTGAGGCTGAGAGAGAGTGACTTGCCCAAGGTCATCCAGTGGGTTTCCATGGCATAAAAGGGATTCAGACTCTGGAAATCTGAGTCTTAGTCCAATATTCAAACCACTACATCGTTCTGGCTCAATAGAATCACCATCGGCAGTGAATATGAATGTCTAGCCTTACGTTGGCATCCCTGGCCAGCGGCTGCTATCTCTTAGGGACCTTTTCCAAGGCCTGCTGTTGTTGTTATTTGCTGTGAACCCAGCTTCAAATTATGGTGAGCCCATGAACGATGGACCCTGGTCATCCCTGCCCTGCTTAGCCATGGTTTTCATGATTGAATCAATCCAACTCTCATGTGGTCTTCTTCTTTTCTTATTGTCACCCACTTTTCCAAGCACCATTGTGTTTTCCAATGAACCCCGCTTTCCCATGGCATGTCCAAGGCACGATTGCCTCAGTTTAGTCATTTTGGCTTCTAGTGAGAATATAAATGGGAGATGCTGGAAACCTGGGACTTTCTGCGTGGTGACCTTGTTGCTTTTATTCCCCCTTTTCTCTGATTGATTCCCTTCACACCATCTCTGTACTAACAAGTCAATGACCAGATTCAGTGTTTTGTTAGAATGCTAGCGCAACATGATTTTCTCCTTTGCACCTTCCTTGTGTAACCCTCTGAACTATCCAAACCTGATCCAGAGTGTTTCTGAGACCTCTGTAGCAGTTTTGAGGATATATGCAGGACTGAGAGTTCCTGCATGGAAGGGGGTTGGACTAGATGGCCCTTGTAGTCTCTTCCAACTCTATGATTCTATGAGTTTTGTGGATAGGTTTAAACAACAGATCCTGTTTTATCTTGGAAGCTAAGCAGGGCCAACCTTGCTTGGATGGGAGGCCACCAATGAATCCCAGGTGATATAGGCTGTTTTAGAGGAAGGAACTGGAAAAACACCTCCGAGAAGATCCTATGAAATTCATAGGGTCGTCATAAATTGACAGGTGACTTGAAAGCACATGCCTTGGATCCTGGCCAATATTTGCAGAAAGTGCAGACTTGTTTCCACGTTACTTCATTCAGTTCTTAGCTGGCTTTGTAAGATCAGTCGAGTTTTGATGTAAGTAGGCTGAGGGTGGGCTAGTGAGATCCATCTTGGCTAGTGGTTTGAGTTTTGGACTATGACTCTGAAGACCAGGGTTCGATTCCCCGCTTGGCCATGAAAGCCCACTGAGTGATGAAGAGGCTTGAATTTTGGATCTCCACTTCATTCCCATGGTCTTAAAGCGTTCTTGTCATACTGTTCTTTCTTCCTCCCACTTGAAACACGTGCTGCCCTTAGTTAGCTCTTAAGACATTTGTCCCTAGATATTCCAAACCTCAATCCCCTGCACTTGGGTAGTTATTTTAAACATTAATTAATGGTGAAAAATTAATAATAATTAGAAAGCGGATATAGGATAAAAATATATAGGAGCAATATAAATATATAGGATATACACACTCATATAGGATAAATGAATCTTTATCTGGATACCTCCCCAAGCATAAAAGTAACTTATTTTTTTACTTCCCTTTATATCGTGCCCTTCTTTATGTTTTTTTTTTCCAGACCCAAGCCGGGTCTCAATCACATAGCATCAGGATGAAATCACATTGATAAAGACAGCAAAATAGTAAAAGAAAAACCAACTTTGTGCCACTTTCTTGTCCCAAAATGCATACATTTGGAGGTGCTATGAGGACTCCCTGCCCTTCTGTTGTCCATCTGGGAGAGAGACCATTCATTGCCCTTCGGTTTTCCTTCGGTAGATGTTTGTTCTTGCCTCCAGAAGCAAGAGTTGGGATGGGACAAGGAGAAATAATTTCCAATTTGGGATCTGCTATATATATATATATATAGTATAAATATTTTAGATATATTTAAAAATCTGCAATCTGTTAGCTAATTTGCTGTTGAAGAGAGCAGACAGCTTTCCCAACTGTATTCTATTTGTGGGAGACATACGGACTGTAGCGATCACAAGGGACCAGATTTGGGGAAGTCTTAGCAATATGGCAAAACTGGGGATGGTGTCTTTTGCTTAACTTTAAATTTTTTTAAAAAATAATTAATTACACAAGACTCAGCTTCAGAGTGCCATGGAAGTCTCTGGGTTAGAACATATTATTATTATTATTATTATTATACTATTATTAATTATTTCTTACCCGCCTGTCCCTGTGGTGGGAGACAATAGCAATTAATAGACAAATGACAACTAAATATACATCCTACTCAATTGTTAAACTGAGTGGTTTAACAATTATAAAAACCTGTAAAGGGGGAACCTGGTTTTGGTAAAGTGGTGCTGCAATATCTTCCTGAGATAAATGGCTTATTATTTGAGTTTTTTAGTATATGAAAGTGTTTTGTTTTCTTCTTCCACCCTTTGGTGAAAAGGGTGCTATAAATAAACATCCTTGTCGTCGTCCTTGTTGTTATTGTTGTTAATTTGCTGTAAGTGATAAAACTCAGAGACCTAGCCGTGTTTGTCTGGAAGATCAGTGTGCAAAGGGATATCTTCTTGTGGCACCTTTGAGCCTCACTGGAGGAAAGAAGTTGGCAGCAGGGGCTTTCCTAGAATTGAACCTACTTCCTCAGATGCATAGAGTGGATGGTCCAGGGACAGGTGTGTATAAGGAAGTTGTGTGTAAGAATGTCGACTGAAATAAGAAGAGAAGTAATAGTGCCGCTCTATTCTGCTTTGGTCAGGCCCCATCTGGAATACTGTGTCCATTTCTGGGCACCACAATTCAAAAAAGATGTTGAGAAACTGGAGTGTGTCCAAAGGAGGGCAACTAAGATGGTGAAGGGTCTGGAAACCATAAAGCCCTATGAGGAAAGACTTAGGGAGCTGGGGATGTTTAGTGTTGAGAAGAGAAGGTTAAGAGGTGATATGATAGCCCTGTATAAATACTTGAAGGGATGTCATATTGAGGAGGGAGCAAGCTTGTTTTCTGCTGCTCCAGAGAAGAGGACCAGGAACAATGGATGCAAACAGCAGGAAAAGAGATTCCACCTCAACATTAGGAGGAACTTCCTGACATTGAGAGCTGTTGGAGAGTGGAAGATGCTGCCTTGAAAGATAGTCTAGTCTCGGTCCTTGGGGGTTTCTAAGCAGAGGCTGGGTGGCCCATATCTGTCAATGGGGATGCTTTGAGTGGGAGAAGGGGGTTGGACTGGGTGGCCCTTTTTTGGGGGGGGGGTCTCTTCCAGCTGTAGGATGTTGTGAGTTTCTTTCTCAGCCTTGTGGGTCTGGAGGTGAGGCAGCGAGTTCATTCCTAAGGAGGGCCCAGTCCCGGTGGGTCCGTCCTCAGCCCCCGAAGCCAAGGGCAGAAAGGGAGCCCCTGCTCCTCCTGGGACCCATCCTCCGGTCGGCTGTCCCTGGAGAAGGGGGCCCCAGCCATGGGGGGGGGTGTGCCCCTGGGGTTTCCTCCTTCTCTGGAGGTCTCCGGGCAGAGTCCGGAGGGCCACCTGTCCCAGGGATGGAGGGAGGGAGGGAGGGAGGGAGGGAGGGAGGGATGGGGAGCCGCTGGAGGGCGGCAGGAGGGGAGGGTCCTTTGGGCCTCTTCCAACTCCGGGGCCCCATCAGCCCAGGATCCCGGGGAAGCACCGAGTGGAAGGTCTGCCCCGGAGTCCGGCTCCCGGTCCAGGCAGCCCTGTCTGCTCCTCCGCCCTCGGCCCTTGCCTGGCCTTCCTCCTTCTCTTTCCTCTTGGTTTCCTCCTCCTCCTCCTCCTCCTTTCCCTCTTCTTCTTCCTCATCGTCCTCTTCCTTCCTCCCCTTTCTTCTTTCTTCTCCTCCTCCTCTTGTCTTTCCTCCTCTTTTCCCCCTCTCCCTCCCTCCCTCCCTCCCTCCCTCCCTCCTTCCTCTTCTGCACTCCTTCCTCCTCCTCCTCTTTCTCCTCTTTCCCTTCTTTCCTCCTCTTCTCCTTCTTCCTCTTTTCCTCCCTCTCCCTCCCTCCCTCCCTCCCTCCCTCTCTCTTTCTCCGCCTCAGCCTCAGCCCCGGGGCCGGCCCTCTGCCTCCTCCTCCTCCTCTCCTCCCTCTCTCTCTCTCTCTCTCTCTCTCTCTCTCTCTCCGGGGAGCAGGATCTGCTGCCGGGGGCCGCCCGGTGCCTGTCTGCCTTCCTGGCCGGCTGTCATCGTCGCCTCCGGGGGGCTCCGGGGCAGGTAGGGCGGCCCAGAGGGGCTTTGGTCCGCTCGACCCCGAAGGAAGAGGAGGAGGAGGAAGAAAGAAAGAAGTGGAAAGAAAGAAAGAAAGAAAGAAAGAAAGAGAGAGAGAAGGGGAAAGGAGGAGAGATACAGGGAAAGAAAGAAAGAGAAAGGGAAAGGGAAAGGGGAGGGAGAGGAGGAAAAAGGAAGGAAGGAGGAAGAGGCAGAAGGGCTTTGGGGCCCCCCTCTCTCTTTCTTTGGGGGGGGCTGCCTGCGTTTGGCCTCGGGATCCAGGGGGGGGGTGTCCAACGGCAGCAGCAGAAGGAAGGAGGCCGCTGACAGCAGCAGAAGCAGCACCAGGCCCGGCCCTCCTCCGCCTCCTCCTCCTCTTCCGAGGCTGCTGCTGCTGCTGCTGCTGCTGCTTCTTCTTCGGGGGATGCTGCTGCTCCTCTGACTCCGGCTGAAGAGGAGGAGGAAGTTGGGGGGGGGCTTTTGTGTGCCCTCCGACCCCCCCCCCCCCATTTGGCAGGTGGGGAGGAAGGGGAGGGGAGGGAGAGGACTCCTTTGGATGCTCTTTAAAAAACTCCCCCTCTCTCCTGACCCCCCCAAAAGACCCCCCCTCCTGAGGCCCCCCCCCCCCAGGGAAAGGAAGGGGGAGGGGAGGAGGAGGAGGGCCTCCTTCCTTCCTTCCTTCCTTCTTTCCTTCCTTCTTTCCTTCCCTGGAAGAAGAGCACAAAAGCCCAGGAAGGAGAAGGAGAAGGAAGTGGGGAGGGGGAGGGCAGGGGAACTCACACCCCCCCCTCCCTCCCATCCCTCTGGGTTCCTAGACCTTTCCTTCAGCATCCCTCCTTCCTTCCTTCCCTCCCTCCCTTCTTCCATTCTTCCCTACTTCCATCTCTCCCCATTCCCTTCTCCTTCCTTCCTTCCTTCCTTCCTTCCTTCCCCCTGGAGTCCCCCCCCTCCTCCTCCTGCCCAGCCTTGGTCCCCCCCCTTCCTAATCCTGGGTGCAAAGAGAGGAACCATCCTCCTCCTCCTCCTCCTCTCCTTCTACCTGGAGAATAGTGTCTGTAAATGTCTCTGGAGGGGAGTCTTCTCCTCCTCCTTCTTTTTCTCCTTCTTCCCTTTTGGGTGTTGGGGGGGGGTGAGGTTTGGGAAGACAGGGCTGGAAATAGCTCTCTCTCTCTCACACACAAAGCTGGCCTTTGTGGGTCAATCCCTGCTTCAGGCAGATGCTGCTGCTGCAACCTCCAGGCCCAGCTCCTTCCTTCTTGCAAAGCCCTTTGGCCAAAGGGAGCCTGAGCTGCTGCTGCTGCTGGGAGGAGGAGGAGGAGGAGGAGGAAGAGAAAGAGAGGGATGCAGAAGGAGAAGAAAGAAAAAGAAGAAGGAGGAGGAGGAGGGAAAACACAGAGAGAGAAAGAGAGAAAGAAAGAAAGGGGGGTGTGTGTCTGTGTGGCATCTCTGGTCTTGGGTAGAGCAAGTTCAGCAGACGAGGGCTGCGTCCACACTGGAGAAATAAAGCGGTTTAAGTGCCGTGGCTCAATGCTGTGAAATTCTGGGAATTGTAGTTTGTTGTGGGGCCTTCCTTCCTTAAGCTCCGCTCCGCTCTGGACCCCACAACAAACTACAATTCCCAGAATTTCACAGCATTGAGCCATGGCACTTAAACCGCTTTATTTCTCCAGTGTGGACGCAGCCAAGGAAGCCTCTGAGTCTCAGGAGGGTGGCTTGTCTTGGTAGACTGTATGTTACTATACATTTGCGTGATGAGCATCAAAACACTGGGACTTTTCATCCTCACCCGTCTCTCTCTATTACCTGCCAAGCTCAGCGCAGTTTGTTGGTTGTTTATGCACCTGCAAGCCAAATCTAACTTAGGACAACTCAGTCGTAGGGTATTCTTGCCAAGATTTATTAACATTTATCATGGTTGCCTTTGCCTTCTTCCAAGGCTGGGAGAGTGCGACTTGTGCGGGTTTCCTTGGTCAAGCAAGAATTCGAACCTTGGTCTCACCACGTCCTGAGTCTGACACTGAATTCGCTACACCGTTTTGGCTCTTTGTGCATTTCAGTCTCCCTTTTTATCCTGTGTGTAGGCACTGTAAAAATGTACAACGTTGAAGGCTGCAATCCTGAGTGTAAGTCCAGTTTGGATTCAGAGGGATTTATTCGTGTGTAGACGTTGCATTGTCTTTGGTTACTAGCCATATTGTTCATTCTAGAGTTGCCCATTTGACGTTGCAGGACGTGGGGCAGCAAAGTATATGGATTCTTGTTGTTCACTGTCACAACAGTCCTTCGAGGTGGGCATTTGCTGTTCCTGTTTTCCCGGTGGACAGTAGAAAGGGTGGGATTGTGACTTGCCCAAGGCCCAATTGGGTTGTGAATGGCAGAGGGCAGGACTTGAACCCAGATGGATCCTGGCCCTAAATGGATTGTGTGGCTCTTTGGTGTATATGGTCAGCCCTCCACATTTGTGGCTTTGACTTTTGCAGATTGACTTATTCACAGATTTGAGTAATATATTCTGTGTATGAATCTCTAGATCCTGCAGCGCAACATCCACTGGAAGTTGACCACAGAGTTGTAGTGGAAGCCCTAGAGATTCCTAGAGAAAAAATTTTCTCTAGGTCTTTGTAGGTCCTCCAACACGATTCTGTGGTCAACATCCGGTGGATGTTGACTGCAGAATTGCCCTAGAGATTCCTTGATATGTGTTATTTCAGGTTTTTAAAAAAGCTTGATTTTTTGTGCTTTTCCCACCTTCGCAGGTGTCCTGAGCCCCTAACCCAATGTGGAATGGCCCAGATATTACAGGTTGAGTCTCCCTTATCCCAGAATCTAAAATATTCCAAAAATGTCCACGTGGGTGGCTGAGATAGTAACACCATTGCTTTCTGATGGTTCAGTGTATACAAACTTTGTTTCGTGTTACAAAACCTATTACCAATAATGCACATAAAATTTTGTCTTCCATTGCAACTCTACGGTCAACTTCCAGCAGAGTTGTGCAGGAGAACCTAGAGATTTGTAGAGGGAACATATTACTTCAGGCTATGTGCATAAGACATGCACGAAACATAATTAATTTCTTGTTTAGAGTTGGGTCCCCTCTCCAAGATACCTCCTTATGTATGTGCAGATATTCCAAAGTCAGGAACTCTGAAATCCCAAACACTTCTGGTCCCAAGCATTTTGGATAAGGGAGACTCAGCCTGAACATAGTCCTAGCTCCCAAATTACCAAGTTTGGACAGGAGAACACATCGAGAAGCTGTCTTGTATATTTTCCTTCCCCCTGAGCTGCTTTGGGGTACATGATATGATTATTTTGTTTCACATATATTAAATTTCAGGCATCTAAGGTGCTTTGGAGCTAGCATTTGGTTGCCTCGGTTAAGTGTCAAATATGCGGTGTGGGCATAAAGCTTTATAGCTCTGGCCTTATTTTGCTTGATGGTTTTTCAGGCTGGTTTTTAAAATTTTTACTCTCTCCCGAGCTTGTGGGGTGTGGAGGGGTTAGCAATCTAAATAAATGAA
Organism: Urosaurus nigricauda; assembly: GCA_034509955.1. Taxonomy (NCBI): domain Eukaryota; kingdom Metazoa; phylum Chordata; class Lepidosauria; order Squamata; family Phrynosomatidae; genus Urosaurus; species Urosaurus nigricauda. The sequence goes on from JAOEGL010000004.1 coordinate 2,842,532, forward strand.
TCCATCTTCCTTGGCTTTAATGGACTTTGGAACAGGCTGCCAGTTTTCTCCCTCCGAAGGTGGAGCAAGCTGGCTCACCTGAAGAGCGTTTCAGAAGCTAACCTGAAAGCAGTTTTCAGTTGCTTGGCACAATCCTGCCTTTTCCCTCCCGCAGCGTCCTTTCTAAAGGAGCCTGGAGGCAGAAATTTGGAAACCTTTTCCTATAAAGCTTGCTCCGTTTTTTTGTGTAGGGGAGCAACATACAGAATACACTCCCGTGTTTAAATACCTGTCTCTTTTCGATCCTGAAAATGGAGGGTGACAGACAATCTAATAGGTGTCAAGGATATTTTACGAGAAGCCTACATATTTAAATTTCACCCTCTTCCTATGTATAAGCTTTCAGGTTTCTCAATCATGAGCGTGTTTATATGGAGATAGGAACCCAAGCCTAAGGGCGCATCTACACTATAGAAATATTATAGTCTGACACTAAGTGCTGTAATTCCATCCGCCTTGAGTCCATATATTGGGAGAAAGGTGGGATATAATAACAACAACAACAACAATAATCCTATGGAATCCTCCAGTTTGTAGTTTTGCAAAGTCTTTGGCCTTCTCTGCCAAAGAGTGCTGGTACTTCACCAAACTATAAATTCCAGGATTCTGTAGGATGGAGCCATGGCAGTTAAAGTGGTGTCAAACTGCATTATTTCTACAGTGTTTGTTATTATGTGCCTTCAAGTTGTTTCCAATTTAATGGTGACCCTATCTTGGCAAGTTTCTTCAGCGGGGGTTTGCCATTGCCATCCTCTTAAGACTGAGATTTGTCCAAGGTCACCCAGTGGGTCTCATGGCTGAGCCGGGATTCGAACCCTGATCTCCTGAGTCATAGTCCAAGGTTCAAACCACTTTGCCACACTGGCATAGATGCCCCCTAAGTTATATATACTTACCTGGGAGTAAGACACACTGAATGTAATGACATATGTCTGAGTAAGAATATGCACTTTTGCATTGTAAAAGTGTTTTTTACAATAAGTTGAGTTGCCCAGAATGGATATTTTGAGCAAAACTTTTCAGCAACAAAGTAGCTTGGTCAAATAATGTCCTTACTTTTAAGTAATTAATCAATAAGCTGATTACGACAACGACAGATGACCAAATGCATCTCAGGAAGTAGACTTACTAGGAAAGCACATGCTGCCAACTTCTTTCTTTCCGTTAGTCTCAAAGGTGTGCTGCAAGATCCCTCTACATACCGATTACGCCAGTTAACATCCCTTCAGCGCAGGTGGTGTTTTTGAGCACGTTATTTATCGAAAGCAATTTTTTAAAATGGCAAACAGAAGGCCTATCATGCATTGTTTTAAAGAAATCCTTCCAAGCATGCTTTGCAGCCCAGAGGTTTCTGCAAACCTCTCCCAACCCCCCAAGAAGGCTATCAGGGCTGAACATATTCTTTCAGGGCTGACAGCTCTGATTAAAATACATCTGCAGCTAATGTATTGTAATTGATTAATCAAGTAATGCTTCCAGCTCCATTTCTTATATTTTAATGTCTTCGCTGGTACACTGTTCCTGAGCAGCTTCTCTCCAGTTACACCCAAGAGGGGTACGGTTTCATGCGGTGGATAATGATGAGAGTAAAGGCTTGCTGTGAAGCGCAGGGCACATTAGCCAACCTGTCAGAAGGGGTTTCGCTGCAAGTGATTTGTGTGGTATGAAAGTAGGTAACCGCTTTTGTCCCTTTGTGTGGTCCTGGGGTCCAGCCACCAGGTTTCTTCAGGGATAATGCTTGGAAATCCAGGTGGAATACTGGTTGGTATGATACCCTCCGGCACCTGGAATGAGAAGTGTGTCCCTTTAAATATATATATTAAATATATTTCTGGGGGCTTGAAGTAGATATGTCCAGTGATGTAAAATTTCAGGATATTATAAAACCATGGTGGGGGAACACAATTTTTTCCCCCATGGGGATAAATCCAGATATATATTTTTTTAATTTGTAGACATGCCATAGTAGCACCATTTACAGGTTGAACGTTATTTTGTTCCATATGATTTGTTATGTATAATTTGGTCTGGCATAAAATTCGCACGTTTGGTTTATCCAAAATATAGAGAAGGCAGAAAATAATTACAAATTGTATTTGTCTTGAAAGATTTCATCTCACACACACCCCTTTACAAATGGAGATAGAAGGTCACCCTGAGGCCCAGTTTTGGTGAAAGGACCGTGGGATATTATTATTATTATTATTATTATTATTATTGAGGAGGAGGAGGAGGAGGAGTTCAAGTGTTCAAGTAACACCTGAACTGTAAAGAGCCTCTTTGTTTTTATGAGAATTTATGAGTTTATTAAGCAAAGGTGGAGAGAACCCACCCAGGAAAAGAAAAGAAAAATCACCCTTATCAAAACAACAAACATTATTTTATATCTTCCAGTCTTCTATAGCAGCAAGCAGACATAAAGCATCCATTTCAGTAAAACAAATTGAGAAAAGGAAACAAGGACCAGGAATTAGAATGATCTGATAAGGGACCTCAGTGCTTTTTGGACTATCTAATATGAGGGACGGATATGTTTTTCCCCTTTAACATGCCAGGGACCAATACCATATTTATGTCCAGTGGCTACATCTCTTTATTTCTTTTCTGGAAGTGCATTGTGGACTGGCAGGGAGTGGGTCAGAGATCAGCACTGGTCTGCAGACCATCACTTGGAGTAGCACCGTTGCACATGATCTTGTATAAAAGTCTACCCGCTACAGAATTTTTAGAAATACTGCAGGAGAGGGACTCAGATATAAGAACTCCCAGCCTCCATCCCATGTAATTTACCATTATATAATGAGTGTGTTTTATTTACTAAAAAATAGTAGTTACCTTGCCTTTTTATTCATAATTACCTAATATAAGAGTTAAGAGACAGGGCAGTTCTACCAGTCTGAGGCCACTTTGCCATGGTTCCATTCTATGGAATCTTGGGATTTATAGTTTGGTAAGGAACTTAATCCCCCCCACCCCCGTACTAGATATCTCTATCAGAGTCTCCAAAGAACAATGGTAGCGCTCTTTTAGCAAAGAATTTGAAGTTCCTTCCTAATATGAAACCCCCAGAATTCAGCTGGATACAGCAATGCCCATTAAAGTATGCTCACATTTTTATAATTTCTTACTGTTATTCCATGTGTCAAAGACACAGCCTCTTTATTTGTGTTAGAGAAACTGAGTCCAGTCCGGGATGATGCCAGTGAGGAGCTGTGGGGACTAACCAGATTAAGGCGCTGGATCCCGCATCCAGATCCAGTGGCAAAGTCTGCAAGGAATCACAGTGGAGGCTCACTGCAATTTCCAGGCTTCCCTCTTCGGTCTAGGGGCTGATACCAGCTGTTCGTCCCTGAAAGGAAAAGTCTGGCAGTCAGGAAAGGTCCAATTGTAGGCCAATACCAAGCAGCCAGAGTCAGGGTCAAGGTCAGGAGGTGGAAGAATGGGAATCTTTCCCATTGGGGATGATCTAGGTTCATTTTGTGCAGCTGCGTCCGACTCATCACTGGCTAGGGATCTAGTGTTGAAGGGAAAAGATGTATCATTGCTCATTTCGCTCAATCGCTTCCTGAATCTTCTGCTTTCATCAACATGGTGCGGTGCATGGGGTCGGGCTGTTTGTCTCACTAAAGTTGCAGGACCAAAAACAAAGAAAGATTTTTGTTTTGTTGCCTGTTGTTCCCTTTAGTTCCCGTGCCACCATCCTTTGAATGCTTTATGCATGTGTGCAGGGGTCCAGGACCTCAGCTGCTTTAATTCTGCATTGTCCCTCATATTGTCTCTGGGACGAAAGCTGTGGTTGTTTGGAATGGTGACATGTAAGATGGTTTGGGAAGGCAGGTCTGGCCTCCATGTCTTGTTTGGCCTGGAGCCTTTCCATTCCCACACTCATGCAGACCGATTGTCATATTTGATGGACATTTTCCTTACAGTAAATATACAGTAGTTAAATTTTACAGGGTGGAGAGGAAGTGGCAGACACTCAGGCATACTGTAAATAAAGAGCACTATATGTATTGTGCCGCAAAGGGGTTCATATTTAGGAATGATAGCCATCCTTTGGGATTACCATTCTTCACCAGCATCTATTATGCCAAATGTGGAAGATTGAGGAGAGGTATTCACAAGCATCACCTTGTGGCTATCATCTGTGTCAAACAAGTGATTTAAACATCCCACAAACTTATTAAGTTTGGTTTTACAAGTTGAGTATCCCTTATGCAGAATTCCAAACTCAGAAATACTCCAGAATCCAAAATTGTCTACATGAGTGGCTGAGATAGTGATACCTTTGCTTACTCATGGTTCAGTGTACACAAATTCTTCCATGCACAAAATTATTTAAAACATTCTAATTACCTTCAGACTATGTCTATAAGGTGTCTATGAAACTTACATGATCTTCATGTTTAGACTTGGGTCCTATCTCCAAGATATCTCATGTATAGGCAGATAACACCAAATCCAAAATGCTTCTGGTCCCAAGCATTTCGAACAAGGGAGAGTCAACCTGTATTTCATTTCCTTAGTGTGCCAAAGCCCCTGATTAAAGGAGCGCTTTAGATCGTCGTCCAAATATTTCTTAATTTTTTTTTAAAATTGGAGAACCATCATTGCTGATATAGCCCAGTCCAACTTGACTAGTGCTGACCCATATAGTTGGAGAGTACCAGTGGAAAAGACTGCATATTGGGCATAAACCCCCTTGTGATGTGATCTACCTATACTCCTCCTATCTCCTTAACCTGCAAGAGTCTGTTATGTTAATGGCAACACAGGTAATAGGTATGTGCCTTTAAAAGAAGCTGAGCATCAGAAAGGTCTGGCAGGGTGGAATGTGGTTTGGTGGGGAAAAGAGATGGATGGGCTGTTGGCAACTTTGGAATTGTACAGAAGCTGGTCCCGGAGAAGCTAACGCTGGCTGTAAAATAACCAGGTTATTGATAGCCTTCATTTCTTCTGTGTACCAGGCAGGGTTACACCAGGACCTCTCCGGTCTGGCATTGGTGGCAAATTTGTGTTGATGGTGGTATCGGGGAGCTCTGTATTTCAGAGAAAGAAAAAGAAGTGGTTTGAAGAAAGGGCTAAAGAAGTCAGAAGCATGATGCAGGATTTTTGGAGGTATTTGAGGTGGAGTCTGTGATTTTAAAAAATATCTGTTGTAGTTCCAGTAGTCCCTATAGTAAAAAAAAAAACAAAAAAAAAAACAACCAATACATAAATACAATTGGTCCCTCCATATTTGCAGCTTTGACTTTTGTGGATTTGATTACAGTATTCGTGAATTTGATTAATATGTTCTCTCTAGGAATCTTTAGGTCCTCCAGCGTGACTCTCTTCTCAGCTTCTGCCAAAAGTCACGGTGGAGGACCTAGAGATTCCTAGAAAGAACACTTTTCTAGGCATTTGTATGTCCTCCAGTACATTTTCATGGTCAACTTCTGGCAGATCTTGACTGTAGAATTGCCCTGGAGGACCTACCGGTAGAGAGATTTTTGTTTGGATATGTGTGTGTGTGTGTGTGTATAGTGATTTTTCCACTTTCACGGTTGTCCTGTGCCCCTAACCCCAGAGAATGTGGTGGGTCCACTGTAAATAGCATTTACTGTATATACTCATGTATAAGTCTAGAAATTTAGGCCAATGAATTGACCCCAAAAGCCTGAGTCGACGTATCTAAAGGTCAATTTAAGTATTGTATCTTAACTCTTATTTAAAAGTAGGAACCATCCTCTGCTTCTTTATACAAGAGTACATGTAATCTGTCCTGAAAGGACCAACCTGCTCTACTCTCTCATTCATCCAGCCTTAAGAGTGAGCACAAAGGGTTATGTCTGCTGGAATTTTTAAAGTTTTTGACATTATTTTGATTTGATTCATCCTTTAGCTCCTTTGTTACATGCCCTTAAGTTTTACCCTTGACTTATCCCTGTCTCATTTCCAAACCCATAATTTTGGCCCCAAAACTTCCCCTCGATTTATACATGAGGTTGACTTATAGCCGAGTATGTACAGTAAGTCACACGCACCCCTTTTTCTTTTTCTTTTTCCTGGAAAACCTAACACATGTTTTACACAGCTCTCCCATGACGAGAAGGGAGTGCCTTTGAAAGGCAGCCCTCCCTCCGCCATGACAGGTGCCGTTTTCTGCCTCCAGGTGGGACAAGATGGGGCTGCCGCCAGAGCAGGTGCAAGGTGCGCGCATGTGTGTGTCGTTCGCGCGTACGCTTGCACAAGCAGAGCCAAGTGTGTCCCATTCCTTGGGTGTTGCCTTGTGAGCATAGGTAGCTCTTTCTGAAAAAGGAGCTGAGTAAATATCTTGTCCCCCGGATCTTTCAGTCCCTTGAATGGTAGCGGTGGAAGTTTCCCCTGCAGGGCGAGTGCGGATCTGTCCTGCTGCCGGCTGGAAGGAAAGAGGAGGGTGGAGGAAGGTTAGACTAGGAGAAAGAGAGAGAGATTGCGCTGCCTGATTAGGGCAGCTGCTGTCGCTTTCATCTGTGTCATCCCCGGCATGAAGAGGAGGAGGAGGAGGAGGAGGAGGAGGAGGAGGAGGAGGAGGAGGAGGCCCAGCCGTAATGGATTTGTGCTCTATTTTCTAATGAAAGTTTCATTTGTACTTTGTTTACAGGAAAGAAGAAATTAGCCGAGAGAAATCTCCTGAGGTCTGGAGGGTCAGGGGGGAGGAAAGGAAAAGGCCTGCCTGGCTCTCAAGCTGAAAGGAAGCAGGGAAGGGGGGCAGGTTGGACCCGGCAGCCCATGGCTTTGTAGCTGGGGCTCGCCAGACAGGATGAGCTGATGCACGTGATGGAAGAAGCCCTCCTTCCCTGGCCTCCTTCTCTTGTCAAAACCACATGCGGCGGCTCTGCCTGCTGTGGCCCTTTGATGGCAATGGTGAAGCACTCCGGCACAGCCGTTGGCAAAGAGGCTGAGTCTGGCTGGCCTTGGGGTGGTGTCCAAAACGTGGGACCTCTTGGATCATTGTATGGTTTTAGGACTCACCATAAGAAATAAGAATCCAATTGAATACCATTGGCCTGTTGGTGTTGTTGTTGTGTGCATTTCTGACTTAACACAATCCTAAGGTGTGTTTCCAACTTACGGCACCCCTAAGGTGGGTTTCCGACTTATGGCCAACCTAAGGCGAACCTATCATGGGGTTTTCCTGGCAGGGTTTGTCCACAGCAGCTTTGCCATTGCCTTCTCCTGAGTCTGAGAGCATGTAATTGCCCAAGGTCACCCAGTGGGTTTCATGGCCAAGCTGGGAATTGAACCCTGGTCTCCAGAGTTCAATGCTCCTAATAAACCTTTTCTTTTCTTTTCTTTTCTTTTCTTTTGTTTTCAGGCTGGAGAGTGGGGACAAGTGAGTGACAGGAATGTTATAGGGGTGGAATATTTGAAATTGATCCCCAAACCCAGCTGCCAGGTTCTTGATCTCTGTGTGTTTGGTATATGTCAACCCCTTTCAGATATTAAAATATCACCTGCATTGTGGGTTGGTGAAAAAGAGGTCGTTCCCTTTTCTGCTGAGGATAAGGGAGGGAGCAAAGGGTTGTTTTTTTCAACCCAGTTGAGAACAGCTCCAGACAACCAGGAAGCAACCCCCTTTGTTTGCATGGAGAAGGCAGGTGGCTTTGTATTTCTTCCAAGCAGCTCACAAATGTCCCACACAAGCGTGTTTGGGCAAATAGTTAGCAAATACAAATACAAACGGGCAGGCTTTGCAGGCTGCCTTTTTGAAAAATGAAAAAAGGGGTCCTGAATTCTAGCGAAATGTTAGGAAGCACCTCTTGACTGCTGGAATGTGTCGCCAAGAGAGACTGTCATATCAAGGGGACCTTTGTCCTGCATCTTCCAAGGAGGGGGCAATAAGAGGTATTTTTCTGAGAATCCATGGGGGTGTTCCTTCAAAGCCTGCAATGTTCTTTGCTTTTATGTGTTTTATATAATATATATGTATATTATGTGAAAGGGATCTAGGAGTGCAAGTAGACAACAAGGTGAACATGAGCCAACAGCTAAAAAAGCCAGTGGGGATTATAGGCTGCATCAATAGAAGTATAGTGTCTAGATCAAGGGACATAAATACCACTCTATTCTGCTTTGGTCAGGCCTCGCCAATTGTGGCCAATTCTGGGTACCACAATTCAAAAAGGATGTTGAGAAGCTGGAGCGTGTCCAGAGGCGGGCCACCAACATGGTGAAGGGTCTGGAAATCATACGCTATGAGGAATGCTTTAGGGAGCTGGGTATGTTTAACCTGGAGAAGAGATGGTTAAAAGGTGATATGATAGCCCTGTTTAAATACTTGAAGGGATGTCATATTGAGGCTTGAGGAAGCTTGTTTTCTGCTTCTCCAGAGAATAGGACATGGAGCAATGGATTCAAACTACAGGAAAAGAGTTTCCATCTCAGTGTTAGGAAGAACTATTTGATGATCACATCTATTTGACAGTGGGATGTGTTGCTTCCTTGGAGAGTGGTGGATTCTCCTCCTTTGGAGGTTTTTAAGCAGAGGCTGGATGGCCATCTCTCTCATGGAGTGCTTTGATTGTGACTTCCTGCATGGCAGAAGGGGGTTGGACTGGATGGCCCTTGAAGTCTCTTCCAACTCTATGATTCTGTTTTCTTCTGCCTGTAGAAAAAGTGGTATGTGTTTCTGGCTGTAAGCAAGATAAAGCTGTGCTCCTCCACATCTGGGTCAGGGATTTGAAGGGCCACCGATAGACACAAAGGGTGCACTTCCAGCGTTGGTTGTCTACATGCATGAACCCTTTTTTGTGTCTTAGTATGTATCTCCTAATTTATTCTACACTAAGTTGAAATTGCAAAACCCACACAAGCCATTTTATGTGAATGGTGGGAGCAGAATGATAAACTGGGGGGCTGGGGAGTGAGGGAGAAGAGTCCTGCAGTGCTCTTCCTCTTGCGCTTCCGCTTTAGCTCTCGGAGGCAGGAGGAGTGTGGGAAGTTGCCGACCAGTTCTCCTATCGCAAACATTGCTTGGAGGTGGGCCTTGTCAGCTGCAACCTCTGAACGGCCAGAGTGCCAGTGGCACAAAGGAGGCACAGCTAGGCTGGCACAGAAAGGTGGGCTTCCCAGCAGACCTTCTCTTGGCAGAGGCTCTTGGTGAGACTGTTGGCAAAGGGGGAGCTTGGCTGGCAGTGACAGGCAGCTCGCAGAAACAACAAAGAAGCTCACAGAGAGAGGGGGACGGGTTGGGTCGCTGGTTTCTGAGCTCATTCTTGGGCAGCATTTTCTGGGAGCTTTAAATGCCTTTCTTTGCCGCTTGAGTTGGCTGTCAGTGGTTTGGTGAAAGCAAAATAATGGTCCGGTTTAGCCAGGGGTCCATGCATTTTAGCAGGCATTGAATGCCTCTTGTATTCTTTCGGGTTTTACCTGCTTCATGTTCTTCAATTGGAGCAAACTAATTAATTGGATGAATGCGTAAACATGACAGTGTGTTGCCCATTCAGAAATGTTGAGTCAGAAAATAGGGTATATGAAGCCTTGTGTCCAGGGAAAGATGCAGTATTGGAGTGTTTCTTGTTTTTGTTTTTGTTTACAAAGAAGGAGAGCCAGCGTGGTGTAATGGTTTGAGTGTTGGACTCTAGAGATCAGGGTTCAAGTCAAAGCAATGCAAACCCATTGCGTAACTTTGGTTGAGTCACACACTCCCAGCTCTGTAAAAACCTGTGATCGGTTCACTTTCGGGTCCCCGTAATTCAGAAATGACTTGAAAGCACACAACAAAAACATCAACAAAGTAAGGGCAGGAACTCTTGATCACAAATTATGGATATTGAAAAGTTTTTCTCCTTGCCTCCTAAATGTTGGAACCCAAGGAAACTGACTCATGGGAGAGTCGAGTCCAAAAGACATATGGGGCAGGCACGCTCCAGCTGAATTTTGCTACCAACCTAAGTGGTTTTAATAAGGATTACACCTGTTTGTGAAGGGTGAGGCTGTCGGTGCTGACAGATCATGAGGACTAAATGGACCTCCTCCCTCTGGAACATCAGTTGCAGGCCAGCAACTTCACGAAAGGCCTTTTGCCCTTATGGCCTGCTGTGGGATTCTTGGGGGCATCTGGCTGTCGCTGTGGGAACCAGGATGCTGGCTTGGCACGGCCTTTGCGATTATGTTTTTAGAAGGCAAAAGCCCCTTGCTCTCTTCCCCAGTGACTGGCATTCCAAGGTGTGCTGCCTCTGAGCATTGAAGTAGTGTGTAGCTGTCATGGGTATTAGTCCTTGGCAGCCTAATCCTCCCTGAACTTGTCTGATCCCTCTTTAAAGCCTTTTGTGGGATGCTCCAGCTACCCAGGTGTCAGTGCTCACCCTCTGAGGTGAGTTGATAATACCTGTTCGGTAGGTGCATCAATATGGCTGAAGACCATTTTAGCCAGAGAATGGAGTTGGGGAATGCAGAAAAAAGCCAAGTGAACCCAAGAACAAATTTGATAAAAATCATCCAGCTATCTGGACAGGCGATTGTGGATAAGTTTTGGTTGTTCCTTTTCTTACAGTGAGGAGGGCAAGAGCAGTTTGCCTTAAATTTGATGGCTGTGGGCATTGAAGTCTTTTCTGCCTTTTGGTGCCCCTATGGCATTGGGTTTTCTTAGCAAGATTTTTCCAGAAGGGCACTGCCTTAGAGTGTGTGACTTGCACAAGTGGGTTTCCATGGCTGAGGAGGCATTTGAACCCTGGTCTCCAGAGCCATAGTCTGCTGCTCAAACCACAATAGGAACTACAGTATTTAGGCCAGATGTTAGGAAGTGACCTTGGGAATCACCTTTAAGGTCAGGTTAGACAAGGACTAGTTGTGTTAAGTTTGCATCCCTGGGATGAAGCATTGTTTCTCTGATTTCTTTAGGAGCCAGGTTGGTCAGAGTACAAAGTACATAGCTTTGCAGATTGTGTAGGCCTCTGGGAGGAATTTTCTGGTCCCCATGGATAAAGTTCAGCAGTAGTTGTAGCAATTGTTTCACCCACAGAATTTGAATATGTCTTTGCATCAGAGTCTAGAATTTTGGGACCTGTTCAGACTCAGCCTTATCTGGAGAATACATGAATTTCTGTAGCCTGTCTGGATCCTGGGGTCCTCACCCTACATAACTTGACCTCACGGTAGTCTAACAGGTAGCAAGCAGGCTAATGAGGAGTGAACAAACTATCTTTGTGGTGGGTCTGTGACCACCTAGGGTTGTCTCTAATGAATCCACCTTTCCTTCTTTGATGGGACTTTCTGATGTTGTGGAGATTGAAGGTGGTCCATTGAGAAGTCTCTTTCAGACTTTTATCTTCAGGTGCATTTCAGAGGAAGGCATTGGCAAACCACCTCCAAGCATTCCTTGCCTAAGAAAACCCTATGAAATTCATGGGGTTAGCCTAAGTCTACAGGCAACTTGAAGACACATACACACACATGATACTGTACTGGGAGAAAAAAAGGCTACAGAATAAACATAGAAATAAGTAAATAAATCAAAGAATTATAGAGTTGGATCACCACAGGTTAGGCAACTGGATTGAAAGAATGTATACTGCCTTATACATACCTCATGGAATCATAATTACAGCTTGGGTCTCCATTATCCAAAATGCTTAGGACTGGAAGTGTTTTGGATTTCGGAATATTTGAGCTATCTTGGAGATGGGACCCAAGTCTGAACAAGAAATTCATGTATGTTTTGAAGGTAATTTTATATGCAATATTTTTACTAATTTTGTATTTATGTACACTGAACTATCTGAAAGCAAATATGTGACAATCTCAGCTACCCATGTGGACTATTTTGGGTTTTGGAGTATTTTGGATTTTGGAATTCCAGACAAGGGAGTCTCAACCGGTATTGCCTTCTTCTAAGGGCTAGAATTCTAAATATAGAAATGATCCTAGATTTTATATTAGCCACAAACTCACTAAGTAGCCTGAAACAACTGCTCTGAGAGTTGTAACTGACTACTTCAGAGTTTCTCTAAGAAAGGAAGCAAGGCGGTGTGTGTGAAGTGCTTTGAAAAAATGAAAGTGCTGTAGAAAGGCTGAGTGCTGTTCAGGTATTGGGATGGCGAAGTGAAGCATTAATGCTTCGTTGCTGGTCGACTGCGGGCAGTTGGCAACGCCTGCACAGAAATTCTCGTGGCAGGAGCTGCTGGTTGGCTCCTTCTGTTTTCTCTGCCAGGAAGACCAGTATGGCTGGCACTGGGCCGGAGGCAACCTTGAGATGCATTGCCTCTGGCTCAGCTTCCAATGCTTGCACAGCAACACAACACAGCCTGTGTGTTGGAAAAAACATTGTGCTGAACAATGGGGAAATGGAGAAGTGAAACCATGCCCAATGAGGAACGACTTAGGGAGCTGGGAATGTTTAGCCTGGAGAAGAGAAGATTTAGAGGTGATATGATAGCCCTGTTTAAATATTTGAAGGGATGTCACATTGAGGAGGGAGCAAGCTTGTTTTCTGCTGCTCCAGAGACCTGGACCCAGAACAATGGATGCAAGCTCCAGGAAAAGAGATTCCACCTCAACATTAGGAGGAACCTCCTGACAGTAAGGGCTGTTCGACAGTGGAACACACTCCCTTGGAGTGTAGTGGAGTCTCCTTCCTTAAAGGTCTTTAAGCAGAGGCTGGATGACCATCTGTCAGGGATGCTTTGATTGGGAGTTCCTGCATGGCAGGGGGTTGGACAGGATGGCCCTTGTGGTCTCTTCTAACTCTATGATTCTATGATTCTATGATTTTGGAAGCATGGCATGGGTATGGTGATGGGGGCTGAAGGCTCTCTCCCCGCAGCCCTTCTTCGAAAGTCACATTTCTGCCACTTTTTCATTTTTTCTTGGTTGGAGTTTGTCACCTTGTTGGTTTAATACCGGTAGGAGAAGGACAGCAGGAGGGAGGTGGCTGGGGTGAAAGGATAGCAGCAACCCTAAATAGGTGGAATGGAAATTTGGCCCCCTTCTTCTGCTGCAGCAGCATTTCTTGTAGCTCCATCTCTGACTTTATAGGAATTCGGTAAGTTTCTGGATTCTAAAAATATGACCCTGTTACCATCTAGTCGGGTTTGGTCTCACTTTTTTGACTACAGAAATGACATGTCCCAAGGGAGCCTAGATGCCGTGGTGAGACAAATCAATTAAATGGTCATACTGGATCACAGGTATGAATCTGCAGGACCTAAGCAGAGCAGTGTCAGGTAGGAAGTCTTGGAGGTGTCTCATCCACAGTTTCGTCATGAGTCGGGATTGACTCAAAGGCAGTTAACAACAACAACAACAACAACAAAGTTTCTTGTTGGTTTTTCGGGCTATGTGACCATATTCTAGAAGAGTTTATTCCTGACATTTCGCCAGCATCTGTGGCTGGTATTTCTCTGAAGATGCCAGCCACAGATGCTGGAGAAATGTCAAGAACAAACTCTTCCATAACTCAGCCACATAGCCCAAAAAATCGACAAAAACTAGTGATGCTGGCCGTGAAAGCCTTTGACTTCACAACAAGAACAACAGAGGTTCTGTCCTTGAGAGAGGTTGGCAAAATCAGTGGCAAACTGAGGGCTAGTGTCACCTGGTGCTGGGGGCGGGCAGACCGCCTTGGCCCCCAGAAGACTGTTTGGGCTCTGGCATGCCTGCAACTATGCCAGAGAACAAACACAAGGTAGTGACCACTACTCCAACAGCCACCGCCACTGGAGGGGGCAGTGCCAGTCCCCCGGAGGTCCGTTTGGGCTTTGGCGTGGCTGCAGCCATGCCAAAGCCCACATGGAAGGGACTGCCGTGGCTGTTGGCCGAGCGAGAAAGGGATGTGGTGCCTTTCCTCACTTGCCTGGCAGCCATGCCGGGTGTAGCATTCTGTTGTTTGATGCTCCCTCTAGAGTGTCACCTGGCACAGTCAAGACCCACTGTGCCCCCTTATTGATGCCACTGGGCAAAATGTGCCAGCCTGCTACTTGTGGGCATAGGGAATGGACTACTCCCTCTTCCTTCCACTTAGATTAGTGCAGTGGGCCATTAGTGTCCTCTCAGGTTTGGTTCCAGGACCTCTTGTCTCCACCCCCCACCCCCATCAGTATATAAATCCAAGGATGCTTAAGTCCCATAATATACAATGATGTAGTAAAAAAGTGGCTGTCAAGGTTTGACATTGATTTATTGGGAATATTTTTAAGCAATGGACAGTTGAATTGGTGGATGCAGAATCTGTGGGTACGGAGGGTCAACTGGAAAGGCTGTTGGTGCTGCCCGGAAGTTCTGGACTAGAATCCTGTGGGGCAGTTACAAATGGGCAGCCGTTATGCATTCGTAACGGCTGTGGCTTCACAGCCCCTGGCTTAGGGGCTATGTAGTAACTGCGAAAGTCCCCCAAACCCTACTTAACACGAGAGATCACCAACACAGGGGAGATTTGCGACAGGAGTCCTTTTTCTGCTAGTGTGTAGGGTGGGAACATCAGAAAGCCACTTTTTGATCAAAAGGAGAACAGGCCCCTGTCGATTCCAACAGCTGCTTACTGGTAAGTGGGGCTTGGGAAGGAGTCTGGCCAAAATCACCTATGTAGCACCGTAGTTACAATGCCATATAGTACATAATAGTCATAAAGGATTCTGCTGCTTTATTCTGGATTTCTGTTGCTTTTTCAGCATGAGTAAATCCTCTGCTATACTTCCAACTGTTTGCACGCACAGTGCGAGTCCTCATGAGGAGGGTCATTATTTATAGTGGATATTCCAGGTGAATTTTTATTTTATTTATTATTATTTTATTTTCATATTTGCATCAACAAATGTAAGAGAGCCAGACTGTTCTTTTAATATTGTAATATTTAATATTGTGAGCCGCTCTGGGTCCCAGTTCTGGGGAAAGAGCTGGATGCAAATAAATAGAATAAATAATAATGATAATAATAATTAGACTAGGATGCTGAAGAATAGAGTCCCAATGCTGCCTGGCCATGGATACCCAGTGGGCAACCTTGGGCAAGCGCACTCCCTCCTTTGAGGGCAAGTAAAACAAAGGCAAACCACCTTTGAACAAATCTTGCCAAGAGAACTCCATGATAGGGTTGCCACAGGTCGGAAACAACTTGAAGGCACACAACGGTAACCTAGAGATGTGGATTCCCGCAGCCAGTGTAAACTTGTGTATATTGGTCATATTTGTATCCCCCTCCCACCATTTGTCTAATTGAAATTGTGGCTAATTGAAATAGTTTTTAAAATTCTTGGTGAGGAGCAAGGAGTCAGTGGGATGTAGACCCTCCTTCTTTGTGCACCAAAAATCTTGTATAGGACCCCCATTCTGGTCTTTTGGGAAAGGTATCTTTTGAAGTGCAACTTCCAAAATCCCCGGGCCACCATGCTGGGGGAGTCTGGGCATTGTATTCCAAAAAGTCACTTTTCCTACCTTTGCTAGAAACACTTCAGACATAACCTTCACAGCTGTAGAAGCCAGAAATGTGCTTTTAAGAAAAATAAGATGAAGCAAAAATTCTTAAGAAACTGGAAAATTATGATGCCAATGCTAGTTATGGGCTTCTTTCTGTATTCTTAGGAATTCTTTGTAATTGTTTTAACCACTTTCAAACTGGCATATGATAACTCTTGCACGTTTTGATACGCTTTTAGCTTTAAAAAAAGATTTTTATTGTTTCAAATGTCTTTACTGTTCAGACTGATGCTGTTGTATGCCGCCACGAGATCCTTGGCTATAGGGCGGGATATAAATATAAATAAGAGTCAGTGTGGCATAGTGGTTTGAGTGTTGGACTACGGCTCTGGGAGACCAGGGTTCAAATCCCAGCTCGGCCATGTAAGCCCACTGGGTGACCTTTGGCAAGTCACACTCTCTCAGCCTCAGAGGAAGGTAATGGCAAACCCCCCTCTGAAGAAACTTACCAAGAAAACCCCATGACAGGTTTGCCTTAGGGTCACCATAAGTTGGAAATGACTTAAAGTACACAACAACAATAACATAAGTATTGTAATGAATAACTCAACCTTTATTCCACTTTTCCCAGGCAGTGAATTTGAGGGCTGAGAGACTTCTCCTTGCCTATGGATGTCTCCTCTTTGCAAGCTCTTGCCCCCATCTTTTGTGGTTTGCTAGCTGTAGAAGCCCTTACTTTGCAACTTTTGAGTCTGGAGGATCTCCTCCCTGTCTCTGGTGTCCTGCATCCCACATTTTCGTAAGCCAGGCGATCTTCTTGAAGCTATGCAGAAGTCATAAATTTCAGGAAACTCCTTGCAAGGCGCATTTCGGTGTGCTTTTGGCCTGCATTGGGAGGGAAGCAGGATGAAGCCGGCCCTTCCTGCCCTGTGTGAGCAGATAGCTTTGCAACCAGGAGGAACGGAAGAGGAAGAGCCAGGGCTTGGGCCTGATTTGAAGATGTTTGTCTTGAATTGGGGAGAGAAAAATATATGGGATAGGGGTGGGATTAGGGTAGCTTTCCAAGGCAGAGGTTCCTGTTTCAGGAAGAGAAGCGTAAGCAGACTATCATTGTTTGTGGCTTGTTTCAGGATGGGACGCTGGACATGAAGGACTTGTCTGGAAGGGAGTGGGAAATGAGAAACTGGCCTGTGGTGTGTTTTTCTGTTTTAGAACGTCATTCTCCTCACCCCAAAGCAGTAGGCCAGAAGGTGCAGAAGGGGCCAACTCAAATGTTTGGGTTGGGTGGGGTGTGGGTGGGGGAGACTTGAACCCATTCCGCCTCTTCTGCTCGGAATGGTTGATGAACAAGGCAGAGTATGTTGCAGGTTTGTGAAGCCATGAGCAGGGAGAAAATAACCTGCCCTCCAAAAGGCAGCTTTTTCATTTGTTTATTTCACTACTGGAATAGATCTAGGTAGCAGCTGGAAAGCAGGTGAAAAGAACTATTTATTTAGCTAATACATAGAAGACTTAATGACTGGGCTCATGAGAAGAGGGATCAGTTTTCTGAGGTTGGTGCCTTCCATTTTTTAAAAACCAGCCAGCCTGGTGTAGTGGTTTGAGTGTTGAACTACAACTCTGGAGACCAGGGTTCGATTCTCACTCAACCATGAAACCCACTGTGGGACTTTGGGCAAGTCATGTGCTCTCAGCCTCAAGGGAAGGCAATGGAAAACCTTCTCTGAACAAATCTTGCCAAGAAAATGGGGTTGACATAAGCTGGAAAATGAAGTTGGCATAAGTTGGAAGTGACTTGAAAAATGTTTGTTTTGTTAGTGGAGGAATCAGACTTTCTTCATTGTTGTTTGTTCTTGTGTGCCTTCAAGACAACTCTGACTTAAGGTGACCCTATTCTAGGGGCTTCTTGGCTAGGTTTATTCAGAGGAGACTAGTCTTCCTCTGAGGACTAATCTGAACTGTAGAAATAATGCAGCATGAGCAAATGTTATGGAATCCTGGGTTTTGTAGTCTGTGGCACCAGAGCTCTCTGACAAGAAAGGCTTAAATATCTTACAAAACCACGCATTCCAGGATCCTGTAGCATTGAGCCATGGTAGTTAAAGCTGTGTAAAATGAAGCCTTATGAGGAAAGAGTTAGGGAGCTGGGTGCGTTTAGCCTGAAGAAGAGATGGTTAAGGGATGATATGATAGTCTTCTTTAAGTATTTTAAGGGGTGTCACATTGAGGATGGAGCAAGCTTGTTTTATGCTGCTCCAGAGACTACAACACAGAACAATGGATGCAAGCTCTAGGAAAAGAGATTCTAGCCCAACATTAGGAGGAAATTTCTGACAGTAAGAGCTGTTTGATAGTGGGACACACTCCTTTGGAGGGTGGTTGGGTCTCCTTCCTTGGCGGTCTTTAAGCAGAGGCTGGATGGCCATCTGTTGGGGATTCTTTGATTGTGAGTTCCTGCATGACAGAAGAGGGTTGGACTGGATGGCCCTTGGGGTCTCTCTGAACTCTATGCTTCTATGGAACTGCCTTATTTCTGCAGTGCAGACTAGACCTTAAACTGAGCGGGACTCGCCCAAGGTCACCAAGTATGTTTCTCTGGCTCAACAGGAATTGAACTCTGATCTCCTGGGTCCTAACCCAACTCTCAAACCACTACACCATCTTATGTGCCATTGTTAAGTGCCTTCCAGTTAATTCCAACTTATGGAGACCCTATCCTAAAAAATTTTTGGCAAGATATATTCAGAACAGGTTTATTATCATTGTCTTCCTCCAACGCTGAAAGCGGGTAACTTACCTTGGCTCACTCACTGGGCTTCTGTGGTCAAATGAGGGATTTGAACCCTGGTCTTCTAGAGTACTGGTCCAACACTCAGTCCACTACACCGTACTGGCCCAAAGATAAAGGGCTTCCTTGGGAAGATTTATTCACAGGTGGTTTGCCATTGCCTTCCTGTAAGTCCAACACTCTGACCACTATACCCGAAAACCAGCCTTTTCCACATTCTGGGAAAAGCAGAGGACCACATTCCATATGGGTCAGCTCAAGAAAACCACAGCCGCCCTCAGTTTGCAAGACCTGAGCAGGGCTGTGGATGTCTGGGCTCTTGGTGGTCTCTCAGTCAGAGGGTCACCATAATCAAAGCTAACAAAGGTTGGATGACGGTCTTTCAAGAGTGCTTTAGTTGTGTATTCTGTATAATGAGGGGTTGGACTAGGTGGCCCTTGCAGTCCCTTTCAGATCAGTCTTTCTATGATTCTGTGACTCGATGATAGATAAGACACTGGGGGTACCACAAGCTTTTAGAACAGGATAGATTCATAAATGCAGATTTATTGTTGTCTGGTAGTCCTGAAGGTGAAAAGATTGTACACCTCTGATTGCCTAGGTCTGAGATATAGCTTGCAACCCAGACAGCTTACAACCTTTGATGGTCCGGAGTGTGTGTGTGTGTTTTGAGGTGCCTTTTGTAAGATTGCTCCAAATCCAAGATGAGACCCAGCAAAGCAGAAACCTCTCTGCCCAGTGGCTGTAGCCCATCATTAGGGATATGGTCTGTCTGCCTCTCATTTCAGGAGGTGAAAAAAGGGAGACAGAGAGCCCATTAAACCAAATGCTTTGCAACGGGGGCTTGCATGGCGTCCTGCTCCGCCAGCCCTTGCCGCAGGGGCCTTGGAGGGAGGGGTCCCCCCTGCTTTTCCATTCATCCGGCCTCTCTCACAACTGCCTTTATGGCGATGCTGATGATTTTGAAATCTCGTGGCTGACCTTTCCAGCTCTGGAAGCCATCCAAGGCCTGTGTCTTAAAGCACAGTGAAGGTTAGGAGGGAGGGAAGGAGGCAGGGAAGGAGGGAGGGTGCACATGAGAATGTCCTCTTGAGCCACAGGAGTGGGAGACAGGAATGCGATCAATGCCATAGGAAGTGCTGCGGAGATGCCGAGCCAGGCTCTTGGTGACCTTTGAGAGGGTGTGTTTCTTCCCTTTCCAAGAAACCAGGATCCTCGGACGAAAAAATTGTGGAGCTGAGAAAGCAGCAGGAGCACCTGCGAGCTAGGCTGCATCCACACTGCAGAAATAATCCAGTTCAACACCACCTTAACGGCTATGGCTCAATGCCATGGAATTTGGGGGGTTGCGGTTTTGTGAGACATTTAGGCTTCTCTGTCAGAGAGCTCTGGTGCCATGACAAACTACAAATCCCAGAATTCCATGGCAGTGAGCCACGACACTTGAAGTGGTGCCAACCTGGATTATTTCTGCAGTGTGGATGCAGGCCAAGTTACCTGTCAATAGTGGTGAAAGGGAAAAACATTTTTTTACTCAAACACTCATGCTGCACAAGCCCATATGAGAAAGCTGATTGTGTGAAAGAGTACAGCTTTTGCTCATTTCAGGAGAGGATCCCCGTGGGGTTGGCACCATAACAATTCATCTGTCTTTTCATCTATGTTCTGGAAATCTCAAGTTGTTCTCCTTCTGCTTCTCACAAGGCCTGCAAGTTTCAGAAAACTTTTTAATAGCGGACTTTTAAACTTTTTAACAGGCCAACTTTATCTTGTGATCTCTCTTCTTCCTTGGACTGCTATCTGGGGCTTGGCAACATGAGAATAGGTGGTTTCATCTTGAGAATGGAAACCTGGCTTTGAAGGATCAAACCAAAGTGCCCTCTGCTCCAAGAAACCTCATCCCAATAGTGGAGGGTCTTGGTGCATGTCTGAGTTTAAGGTGGCTAAGGGTTTGGGGATTTTTTTGGTCATGGTCATTTGGGTTTGCAGGAACACCAAAGCATAAATGACAGGCGTCCTTGGAAATACGCAGGCAAGTCTTTGGGACCAGCATCCCAACCTCACAACAGTCATAGTGCTTATAGTAAGCAATTCCCCATGTAAAAAGGGGCCCGCTCTTCACCTTCAGACCATAATGGCCAAATGGGTGATGGTGGTTGCAACACCAGGTCTTCTCCAACACCAGCATCTAACACCTTAAGATTTACTGGGGAGGCAAACTTCTGGTGGAAAAGATCACTTGTTAGACAGCCAAGGTCCTGGAATACTTTGAAGTTAGGCTAATATTTCTGGCAGCAGAAGCTTTCCTGGACTAGTCTCCACTTGGCTGGATGCTTGAAAAGGGCAAATGATCTCAAGAGACCCCAGCTGAATTTCCTCTCCGTTTGCCATTGACTTGCACTCAGTTCCCTGAGGCAAGTCACTCTCTCTCCAGCCCTTTCCTCTCTCATAATACCAGGGCAGTAATACTAGCCTCTTTTAACCAGGTTGTTGTAAGATTATTGCGATAATATATGTGGAAGTGCTTAGAGCCGTTGGAAACAGCAGTAAATATGAGTATTACTATCAGTGAAAATAATTGGTTGAATCAGATTTTAATGGCATTTTAATGAGGTCATTTTACACGCATTTTCTGATTTTACCGTAGCCGCTTTTCTTCCAAGGTTCCCTGTTTATGTCAGACCTGTGTTGGGATGCCAGGGCCATCTTCAAGGCTTATGGTTAGACCAGGTGTGTGTGTGTGTGTGTGTGTGTGCTGTGTTTTGGTACGAAAGGTATTACTTGCTGTGACTCTGTGCTGCTTATCTCTTTGAGTGCTCAGCCGTTCCCTGCCTGCATACAGAGTCTTAACATGTTGGGCAGAAATGGCAAAGATCATCTCTCCTTTTCTGGAACTGTCTCTTGCCATTCTCATTGCCGAGACTTTGGCCTGTCTGCTTTTTTAGGCTCGGAAGAGTCTTCCTTCCATATCTGCCCCACAGACCTAATTCTCTAGGGCGAGTTTAGTGGGGGTCGCATTCCTCTACCCAATTCCATACCTCACAAGATTTTTCTCCTTGAGAGCACTGATATGTGCCCATTTGTTTCTCTAGTGAGCAAAAATTGTGCCAAACAATTGGGAAAAAAGGTCTCTATATTTGGCCTTCATGCCAGAGACAGGAATGTAATTGCAACAAAAGCCACTGAAATGCACTCCTTGAAGTGGGGGAATTCAACTTGGGACATGTTGGTGAGGATCTTGACTCCCCTTCTCCTCCTCCTCCCCCCCCCCCATTAAAATATGGCAAGGTACTGTTGCCGATTCTTTAAGTGCACCTTTCCATACCGGCTGAAGGGGATTATGAGTGTTGTAGTCAGATGCATCTCAAGGAAACAAGGTCAGGGAAGTTTCTTGTGGGTTCTCTGTGCTATGTGGCCATGTTGTAGAAGGGCTTATTCCTGATGTTTTGCCAGCATCTGTGGCTGGCATCTTTCTCTGAAGATGCCAGCCACAAGTGCTGGCAAAATGTCAGGAATAAACACTTCTAGAACACAGCCACATAGCCTGAAAAACCCATAAGAGACTATGGATGTGGGCCATGAAAGCCTTTAATTTCACAAGGTCAAGGAAGGTTGGACAAGAGCCTGCATTCACACCTGAACTCAGAAAAGTTCCTTTTTGGGATCTTCAGTGTGAGATATCGCCCAGATATGGCTACTGGTCACGTTGGCTGGGAATTCTTGCACCTGTATTCTGGAAAGAGGAACAGCTCCAAGCTCTGGTTGGGACATGGGGAGATCCTGGGGTCAAATTCTTTCTTGGCTGACTGGGAAGCACCCTGGTGTCCTTGCGGAGGTCACACTTCCTTAACCTGCCTCCCGTGAGGGTAAATAAGATAAGAGGACTTAGACTTGAGTCCTGTCTACGCAAAGTGGGGGTGGTGGCTAAAGGCTAAGGAGACTCTGAAGAGGTTGTCAGGGTCCAGATTCTCCACTGGGCTCTGTCCATAGCAGCTTGCATTTTCTTGCAAGCCTTAACATTGTCTCTGCTACCTGCCTCCAGGGACTAAGGTTAGCCGGATCTGTTGAAACAGGGCAGTGTGTACCAGAACCAATGGCGTGGCCTATGCACCACACCAGGCTGGTGTGGGTGGCATTCTGCCACAAAGAAGGAGAAGGGGAGGGAGAGTGAATATTAGACAGGGCCAAAGCCATCTGTCCCTGGAAGCTGGCCTTGGTTAATTGTCCTTAATGATGGTCTGTGCCATTCCTCATCTTCACGACTCCAAACAGGAAGCCCCAGCAGGAAATAATGCGCTTCCTTGGGAAAGCCTGGATTCAAGATTTGGGGGAGAGGAGGGGTGGGCTAGGGCTGGTGGAGGGGAGAGGCCTCCTCACCCCCCCCCCACTCCCTCCCTTTCCTGCATCCTTTTAACCCTTCTCTGCCTGCTTCTAGGATGAGACATCGGTGAGCAGCGAGGATTTTGATATGAGCGACTCCACATGGATGTCAGCTGACCAGCATCTGAACTCCAGTTTGAGCCCAAGCCAGGAGGAAGGCATGCGGAGTCCACAGAACATCCACAGCCAGGAAGACGGTGAGTGCCCTTTGCGGGGACCCTTCTTTGGGGTCGGGTAGGGAAGGCCACCTTCACCCTTTTGATCAGGTCCCCCCTCCCGAGGCAGAATTCGTGCGACGTTGGGCACTGGGAGAGAGCTCAGATCCTCCCAGACCTTGGGTAACAAATATAGCAGGCCCTTTGCTTCTGCGGCATTGACTTTTGCGGGTTTGATTGTTCACGGATTTTATTAATATCTTATTTCTAAGAATCTCGAGGTCCTTCAGCCCTACTCTGCCAGAGGTTGACCATAAAGTCATGCTGGAGGACCTCGAGATTCCTAGAGAAAACACTTCTCTAGGCATTTGTAGGTTCTCCAGTGCAATCCTATGGTCAACTTCTCCGATCTCTCTCTTTTTTATTTCAAAGATTCATTCATTTGCTATATTTACAGTCTTGTCAATTTTCAGTCCTCATACTTTCTAATACATAATCTTTCCTAACTCGTCTCTTCTTTCCTTTATGGATTTCTTTCTGTTTCTTCTTGTATATACAATGTTTTCTAGTAGAGTTTTCTTCTTTTCTCTTTTCTTCTCTCTTCCTCCTCTTCATTATCTCCTTACACCCATCTTCCTTTGTTTAATCACTCTTTTTAAAAATTTATTTTTATGTTTATAAAACTTACATTGAAAAAAATATTTGCAGAAATGTAAATGATTTTAGTTCAAAGAATAATACTAACATAAAATATTGACATGCTATATCATCAAATTACATATGTATGAAATTTAAACCTCCCATAGTTTCTCATTAGATGGAAATGATAAAAATTTGATATGGTCAATTTCTGCCAGATGTTGACCATAGAGTTGCGCTAGAAGGCCTAGAGATTCCTAGAGAGGTGTTGTCTCAGGTTTTAAAAAAAGCTGATTTTTATTTGTGATTTTTCACTTTCACGGGGGTTGTGTGCCCTGACCCAGCTAATGCAGAGGGCCCACTGTACAAATTCTGCATCTCTGACACGGCAAGTCCTCTTTGATCGTGAGCTGGTTGTGACTAACTCTCAGCGGGTAATGAGCCCCATCCTTGCAGTGTCATCATTTTTTGACTCCATCTCTGGTGGCAATTGAGTCACTCTTATTCTCCAACATTTATTTGCATTTATTTATGCGGAGAGGTGAATGGTAGCTTTTAAGTGCACTGAGAGATCCAGGTAGCCCAGACATAGCTGAACTTGACATCTTCAATTTGATCCGTCAAAAATTTAAGATTGTACGTACAGCACTGTGTAAATTTACAGCGCTATATAAATAAAGGATGATAATAGTAGTAGTAGTAGTAGTTGAAGGCTTTCGTGTCTGGCATCCATAGTTTTTTGTGGGTTTTTCGGGCTACATGGCCATGTTCTTGAAGAGTTTATTCCTGACATTTCACCAACATCTGTGGCTGGCATCTTCAGAGAAATCTTCTCTGAGGATGCCAGCCACAGATGCAGGCGAAATGTCAGGAATAAACTCTTCTAGAACATGGCCACATAGCCCGAAAAACCCACAAAAAACTATAGACAATCTTCAACCAGCAAGAAGGGGGTGCATTTCTAAAGTTCATCCCCCCCTGCAGAAAACTAGCAAATGAAGACAGAAGCTCCATGCAGCCTGCTTCCTGATAAGCTTTCTTTCTACTTGCAGAGGTTTTTTTTTTTTTAAAGTACATTTGTCAGAACGTTCAAAGTATGATTTCTTCCACTTTTGCAGCCTGAGGTGGTACAGTCTATATCACCAACACAACTACTTCTTCATCCTTCTGCTTGCATAGCTAAGCTCATTGTGTAAGCTGGTGTGTCTGCATGTGTGTGAAGATTTGGCTTTGAGATATGGTTAATCTAGCCCTAGGACCTGTATGAAATTTGGACTGGTGTGTGGTGTGTGTTCGTGCAAATAAGTCTATGTATGGTCATTTCTGAAATGGCAAAACTGAAAATTGCCTAAAAGGAGGCCGTGTGAATTTTACATAGCTTTTCTTTGCCTTGGGCAGAGTACGGCTACTGACCTGTCTGTTCATGGAATGTTTTAGGAAACAAGTTTATTTCCATCCACTTCCCACTCTGCCACTCCAGTTGGATGGCTTCATGCTACCCAGGCATATGTTTTCTTACCATCAGGTCATGCCATCCTTCCCAGAAACTCTGGCTGTTTGTGAGCAGGTTAAATTGCTACCTTCTCAGATTAAGGCACCTTGGTGGGAGAAATGTCTCCTTCTCCCCTGCAGGCTTTGGAAAGCTGCTGTCAAACTGCCTCGGCAGGAACAGGCCAGGTGGGCCAACAGCCTGATTTGGACTGCTTTCAAATGAGGCTTTTATTTGTAGAGTTCATGGCATTTGTATAGAATCTTAGAGTTGTTGTTTTGTTTTATTTCCCTTTCCCCCTTTTCTCAAGGCAGCTAACAACAAATTCAAAACTGGAAAATTTAAAAAACCATACAAAAGCATTAAAAATATAAAGTTTAAAAACAATTTAACAATTTTAAAAGTTTTTTAAAAATTACACACTAGAAATATTAAAATGTATTAAAAACTTTACATAAACATTTTTGGAAGGGACTCCAGTCCTAAAGGTACAGCCCGCCTTGCAGGAATACACAACTGAAGCATTGCTGAAATATAGCACCCACTCTATTTAAACACCTTCCAAGTCATTTATCTGGACTCTGTGGTGTCCCTCTGATGCTATGTGGTGGCATCATCACAACTTTTTATGGTCATCCCAAGACTTTCCACCTCTTTTTTTGAGGTGATATGGGGAATATAGCAAGATTTGGATGAGGGTTGCAACTTAGAAGGGAAGGTCTTCCCTTGGGCTGTTTTCTTCCTGCTAATTCTCTTTCCTTCCCCCATTCCCAAAGTATCGCTTGGCTGCAGTGGCATTGGAAGAGAGGGGTCAGAACTGAGAAATCCCCTTCACCCCAAGATGTACCCCCGCAACACCTTTTGGGGGTGGTGACAAAGTAGAATCAAAAACATGCACTTGGGATAGACATTCATGCAGCACACATAACCTCTAAGTCAGGAGTCCTTCACCTTGTTTGGGTCATGGATCTTTTTGGGAATTCCCTGAAAAATGTACTTTGACACAATTTTCAAAGGAAAGAAAAGGAAACAAAAGGGTGGGGAACTCTTTGCGCTTGTGTGCCTGATTCACCAACCCCCCTGAATCCCATCCATGGACCCCCTCAGTCCAGTTTGAGGCTGAAAAGAACGAGAGGACAAGAGGGATGGAACAGCAGTGGCTCCGTGTCCCCCTTAAACCTCATTATTCTCCATGAGCTGCTACAACATGGGTTGTCTTTCTGCTTGTTTTGTGCTTGAGGTTTAATGTGTGTGTATGCACCTTCAAGTCACCTGTCGACTTATAGTGACCTTATGAATTTCGTGGGGTTTTCTTAGGCAAGAAATTCTTAGAGGTGGTGTGACCAGTTCCTTCCTCTGAAAGATATAGACTGTAGCACTTGGTATTTGTTGATGGTCTCCAGTCCAAGTACTGACCAGGGCTGACCCGGTTCAGCAGACAAAATGAGACGGGATCTGGTGCCTTTAGGGTATTTAGGCTGTTTGGGGTTAGGCAAAATTCCAAATGTCTGGATGAGCTGATGGGCTGGTATTCAGGATCGAATTAAAGATCCAGTAGGATGCTAGCTACATTGGATCAGTTTTGGAATTTCACATACCTGAAAGTGGTTGCTGTTTTTCTGTGTACAGATTGGAATTTTTCTGCCAGTGAAGACTTTTTCCCAGTAAATGATGAATTAATAAGAAAGGACATCAACAACTTGAGACTCACACTGTTGTAGCTTTAAAAAAAGCAAACTATGCTGGGTCGGTCAGGAAGGTGGGGTGTGAGAGAGAAAGAACCTAGCATCATCTTTAAGACTAATTTGTTACTGAATAAGCTGAAATCCACAAAAGCTCATGCTGAAATAAATCATCTCCTTCAAGGTACTACTGGATTCCTTCATTCCCTCCCTTTCCCCTGCATTTCCTTTTTAATCTTGAGACATTTACAGGCCATATGCTCCAAAAGTGTGCATAAATAATGTTTCTTTTTGTTGTCATGTATGCTAAGAAATTAGTCTTTAAGGCTCCTGCTCCCCAGAGATATTGTCCAGCTGCTCAGCTGAGAGCAAAACATCTGGAAGCCTCCATGGCATGGCTTGTCCCTCCCACCCTGAGCTTTGTATAGACACAGGTGGAAGTCAGGAGAAGACATGGGGGCTTCACCTGTCCTTGCAACATCCCATCTGTCTTGGCCGCTGTCAGGGGCAAAGGTGGCTTGTGAGATGACTTGTGTCAAGACATTCCTCTAAGTGAGCAGATCTTGGAAGTGATCTGACTCCTAAAAGGATGGGGAAATGAACTCAGCCTTGCAGGACTCTGCCTTGCAGGTCAAAGACAAGGAGCTGCGTGGGATGCATAGGAGGCCATTGGGCTGGGAGAGGCAGGTGCTGGGTTAACTCTGCAAAACTTGTTAGCTTAGGAGAGTCAATAAGGGGGTGGAAGTCGAGTTTGGGTCAAAGTTCATCTCCATGGCATTTGGGCAGAGCTGGTGGATTGACTCTTGTTCTGGTTTCCTGGAGTGCCTGAATCCTTCATTGTCCCCCAGAGGCCTCTGCACCGAAGCAGCTGGAGGAGCCAGGGAGGAAATACTTGCTCCCACCGCAGAGCACCCAGAGGCTGGCTGGTGCTGCTCCCAGACAGGGAGGAGAGGCGAGGAGGGTGTGCGCACCAACAACAAAACCCCACACCTCCCTCTGTGGAAAGCAAGAAAGGCTCATTGTCTTCCGAGCCCCACTGCCCAGCCAAGAGGAGGGGAGAGGGCCTCCTTAGTTGTCTCAGCCTACTAGGACTCTTTGCAAAATTGGGGCCCAAAAGGCTTCTCCACCTTGGAGAACTTCCCAAGCAGAATTTGTTTTTCTTTTGTCATCCAGGGACCAGCTCTTACTTGGTGACTGATAGATTGCATGGATGAATAATATAAGGAGCTGGGAACAGTCATAGAATCATAGTGTTGGAAGAGACTCCAAGGGCCATCCAATCCAACTGCCTTCTGCCATGCAGGAACTCTCCATCAAAGCATCCCCAACAGATGGCCATCCGGCCTCTGTTTAAAGACCTCCAAGGAGGGAGACTCCACCACGCTCTGAGGGTATGTGTACCATTGTCAAATAGCCCTTGCTGTCAGGAAGTTCCTCCTAATGTTGAGCTGGAATCTCTTTTCCTGTAGAGCTGTTTGACAGTGGAACACACTCCCTTGGAGTGCTTTGAGTGTGTCTTTCTGCATGGCACAAGGGGATTAGCTTAGATGGCCCTTGGGGTCTCTTCCAACTCTCAGATCCTATGATTGTAAAAATCTTACTCATGGAGTTGTGAGTGCAACCTAATAAATTCTGTCAACTACTAGATGCTTGCGAATCTTTCAAAAGTTAGTGAAGTACTTTAGAAATTAAAAGTTCTTTTGGATTTTATTGGTAATTCTGTGTTTGGTTGTAGATTGCAATGCAAGCTGGTTTAAGGGCTAGTAAGTAGGACTTGAATCTTACAATAAACCAATACAAGTGCCTAAGAACAGTACAGTGAAGTAATCACAGGAGAACAGCCTTCTCTGAACAGCATCTGCAGGGGAGCTATTCTGGGGCTGGTGGAGATGCCTGGAAGAATGCTTTGCTGTTCTTGATGCTGTGGGGTACTACCAGGGGCCGCTCTCTCCCACTCTCTTTCCCAGGGACACTGTGGCAATTGTCGTGGGAGAGAAAAGGGGCTACTCAAAGACATTTTGCCTCCCCAGGATGCCTGCATTAACTTTGTTGGAGAGTTTGTGCCCTCACCATCTGCTGAGATGTTGCAGGCCCTGTGGTGCAGTCCCTGGGTATCATGTTGCAGTTAAACTGGCCCTGGGCCAAGGGAAAGATGCCTCTCTGTAGCATCTTAGAAGGCTAGTATGAATTAAGCATCTTCAAAGACTAGTGTGAACCTTGAATAATGCTGTGAGCCTAGAGGAGAGGCCAGGGCTGGCTGGCCTGGAGCTTACCCTATGCAAGGAGTCATTTAATAACAGCACTGGTGACTACAGACAGAGCCTTTTCAAGGCAAGATATATCTTATCAAGTGATGTACAGTATGTGTACTGTAAGTCCAAGTGGGACTGCAGGTGCTCCTACTTACCAGAAGGAAGGAGAAACAGGGAGACCTTGAAGACTGAATGCTCTGAGCTCCTGAAGGAAGAAAAAAGCAGGTGCACTCTCATTTCTCTGTGCCTGGCTGAGCTGAGACCAGCTGCTTCTCATGGTTTGAATTGCCTCTTCATTCCCTTCTCTTCCCCTCCAGTGAGTTACAGCAGCAGGACCCCATCCAGGGCTTGATAGATGCCAGGCAGTGGGAGGACACAGAACTGGGCATGCAGCTATGCTCACATGTGGCATCTCAGCCTTAAGACAGGACACAGAATTGGGCATGCAGTTATGCTCACATGTGGCATCTCATCCTTAAGACGGGACACAGAACTGGGCATGCAGCTATGCTCACATGTGGAATCTGAGCCTTAAGACAAGACACAGAACTGGACATGTAGCTATGCTCACATGTGGCATCTCAGCCTTAAGACACAGAACTGGGCATATAGCTATGTTCACATGTGGCATCTCATCCTTAAGACAGAACACAGAACTGGACATGCAGCTATGCTCACATGTGGCATCTGAGCCTTAAGACAAGACAGGAGAAGCCAAGAGAGGAGAACAGTGCACTAGTCAAGACATGAGGGTGCCAGATGTTTAACCAGAGAACTTGCTAGAGGAGACAGGAAGGCAGGACCATTATTTTGCCTTGCCTTGTGTCACAGGAAGACAATGTGTGTTGGGGAATGGGCTGGAAATAAATATATCCCCTAAGCAGCCCAGTGCCTCAACAAATGAAGATGCAAGTGTGGGATCGCCAGCTGCTGGGATTCATCTTCATGAAACCCAGACCAGGGTCCTGCTGTAGTTATGGTGTGTCTTTCCTCAGTGAGCCGGACTGATCTGTCTTTTTCCATCCAGAGGAAAAGGCCTGTCTAGTCTTCTCCAAGGGCAGCATGGAGAGGATTGAAAGCCTCTCCCACCACTTCCTGCTCTCTTAAAGAGAACTTGCAGTTCCTCTTTTGCTAACAAAGGTCTCTCAGCTTCTCATTTAATCCTTTTCTCTGGACTGCATTGGGAAAGTTATTCTTTGTACATTACAGGAAGTACTCTGATTATTCTGGCTCCCAGTGTCCAGATTATGGGATCCAGAAGAACTCAAGTTCTGCCTTAAGCATAAATAATATAAAACAAGCACATTTGCTTTGAGAGCCTGCTGACCAAGGGGAGGGAAATAAATTGCACAGGGGATTATGAATTTTTGGCACCGTTGAGGATGAGAAAGGGTGGTCAAGGGCACTGAACTGAGTTGGTGTGATTTCCTTTAGTTTAAAATACTAACAGCTTTCCAGCCTAAGCTTAGAGCAAGATGCTGTATAGAACATAGAACACTCCCCCAAAGGGGTGTGTGTGTGTGTGTTGTTACTGGTTTTGTGTGGGGATGTTGCATACGTTAGGGCAGGAGGCTGTTCTCAGTTACTAAAATGGGAGGTCTTTCATGCCTGCTTTTACTCACAGATCATTGAAGATTATTGCATGAAGGAGGCAAGCATCCTCCTCCCATGATTAAATTGCCATTAAATCCTGTTAATAACACAGTTGGAGGGGGGGGGAAGATTATCACACACCCGCACACTTCTCCTGTTCTTGTTCTGTTTGTAAAGAGTAATGGAGGCATCATTTGGTATTAACGGGAGTAACACACACACACATATAATATGTTATTTTAAAAAATACAATTAAACATTCTAGAGAATTAAAAGCCCACTATGTTCAATTCCTGAAAGTTTATCAGAACAGAAACGTTTTCACTGGCTGACCCAGAAGGACAGCAAGGAGAGAGCCAGTCTAGCCTCCCTAAGAAGGGAGTTCCAGTCAAGTGCTTGGGAGCAGCTGCTGAGAAGGCCCTGCTCCTCATGTTCTTTCCAAATGTACATAGGAAGGCCATGCCACTGAGAGACGGGCCTCTTCTGAAGAAAAGAGAGCCCCAGCAGGCTCCTGTAGGAAGAAAGTACAGCAGTGGGCCCTTGGTGTCTGCTGTGGTTTGGTTCAGGGACTCCCCAGGGATACCAGAAACCGTGGATGCCTGAGTCTCGTTAAATACAATGACGTAGTGAAATGGCATATAAAATAGCAAAATCAAGGTTTGGGTTGTTTGTGTTTTTTTGTTTTTGTTTTTTTGGAATTTATGTATTTTTCTAATATTTTTAAGCCACAGATGCTTGAATCCATGGATACAGAGGGCCGATTGTAATGAGAGGGGGGCAGATCCCTGCCATGACGAAGTGCCACTAGTTCTCCCAGAGATCAGGGAGAAGGAAATATCATAGAAAGAGATATAGCTTTCCAGCTAGGTTGAGTTTCTGTCCCTCTTAGTTTTAGAAGCATAAGTGATGATTCCCCAGGATGGTATATATGTTGGCATGCACATGCATCTGCATGCCCGTAGTGAGGAAGCTGGACTGTGCCATGCTGTGTAGCAGACCTACCAGGGCAGGGGAGGGTCTCTGCTTTAGAGCACTGCTTTCTTCTAACAGGAATGTGGCCATTGCTTGCAAATTGGGAAAGGCCACTGTCTCTCTCACATCCTCTGCGTGCCCAGCACACTTGGGCACAGGGTCTCCTGTGCTGGCAAGGGAATGGAAGGGCTGGGGGGCACTGGTACAGGGAGATACCTTTCACATCCAGCAAGCAGCCCCCAGAACAGTACTACTTTGTCCTCCCTGCCTCCCGCGCTCCCCCCAAACCCAGCCCAGCTTCAGTCACACTGCAGGCAGAGTTACTGGCTTTCTGTCTCCATGGTGCCTGCGGACCTCCATATGGGGAGAGCGCCGAGGTTTTGTCTGCCAGGTAACAAGGTAACACAAGAAGACCCTTGTGGTCTTCAAGCACCTAGAAAAAAGTCTGCCTGCGCTGTGTCTGTGTGTGTGTTGTGGGGCAGAGCTAAGCAAGGTTGGCTTTCTCAGCCAGGCTTGTGGGGCTCCTTCTCTTAATCTGGGGCAGGAGCTTAGTGGGTCAGAGCAGGCATTGGCCAGGATTGCAGTGCAAACATGGATGTGTGTGTGAGTCCATCCCTGTGTCCATCCGCCCCCTTTTGTGCATCTGGTTCAAGCTGCTGTCTGTCCCTCTCTGGTGTGGCTTCTCTGCTGCCTGGCTTTACTCTTCCTAATCTGTCCTGAGCCTAATGTCCCTTTGCCACTCCCCCCTTACCTCCCTCCCGGGCCGGCTCTCATCCCTCGGCCAGTGAATAATTTATGGCTCTTTGCATCTTGCCTGGCTGCTGTTACAGCAAGAGAGAGAAAGAGAGGGGACTGGGGGAATCTCCAAGCTAGATAATGCCCTACGCCATGCGGGGAGCCTGGAGGCCAACATAATGTCCCTTTGGTGGAAACCATTGCAGCTTCTCTTTTCTCCAAGCAGGGAGGACCTGTCAGAGGTAGCAGAGTGGCTCCTGAGGAGGCTGAGCAGCAAGCAAAGTGAGGGACTCATGCCCACCCCACCAGGGTTGCCCAGGCAGGACCAAGACCACAGGACCAAGCCCACCTTCCTCCTCCGCAGGGCCGCCCAGAGGCAAGCATGCTGCCCCTCCCATGCCACTCCACCACGCAAAAAATTCACGAGAGACGATTGGCGGATTATTTCTGGAGCCCTTGAGATCCCTGGCTAGTGATAGGTGGGACTGCTGCTGTGGGGAGGGCCCCATTACTCTGCCTGGGGGTTTTTCTGTGGGTCACAGACTCCCAGGACTATGCTTGCATAAGCTCATTGTTCTTGGGAGTCAAAGGAGGTTTTTGTCTCCTGGCTGGCAGTGGGACAGGGTGAGGCACAATTTGCCCAGTGCGTATAATTTGACTTTCCTCTCCCTACTGCCCTTTCCATTCTTTTCCATTCCATCAAGCAGGATTCTGTAGCAGTGGCAGGAGGCAGCCACATTCCCTCGGTCACTCACGCTGCCAAGGTGCAGGTGCCTGTGACCAACCAAAGCCGCACCACCAGAAAAGGGGGCCTTCTTGCCTTCTCTGGCCAATGGGCCTGTCCCTATTAGTTTGCAAAATAAGTAGCTGGTATCCTCCGGTCTCCCTGTGCCACCACTGCAATGGCTTGCAAGAGCCAAGGTGCAGTGCTTCCTCCACATTTCCCCATCACGACACACACACCCCATCAGCAATGGGATGGGCAGGGCCGGGCTGCAGTGGGGATGTCTCTGCCAGCTCCTCTCCCCCAGCCAAGCCTGGTTGGACTTTGTCTTTGTCGCAGGCATAAGCGTCCCGTTGGCTTGAACAAAAGAAGAGCTTTCCATCCAGCCCCTCCTCACCTTTGCACAGGTGCTTCTGATGTTCAGGATTGTTCCTCTCCCACATAATTGTGCAAAAGGCAATGGGGGACCTGCTTCCAAAAGGGAATCCTGGGTGGAAACATTCATGCCTTCTTTATAGAAGGGCAAAGGGTCCAAAACACACTGCAGAAATAATCCAGTTTGAGACTGCTTTTTACTACCATGGCCCAGTGTTGTGGAATTCTTGTAACTGTAGTTTTGTGAGACATTTAGCCTTCTCTGTCAGAGAGCTCTGGTGCCATAATCAACTACAAATCCCAGGATTTCATAGCACTGAGCCAGGGCAGTTAAAGCAGACTCAAACTGGATTATTCTGAGGTGTATTTTGGATCAAAATTCATGGGATTTTATACATCTATTTCATAAAAGCATTTGTTGCTTCTCAATTCATTGGGAGGGCCCTGAGGTGATATACAGTGGTTGAGAACATTTTAAGCATTAAATTACACTACTTTAAAAAAAAGATGCTAAAACAACTCCTTAAACATTTTTTTAAACCACAGACAACACAGCCAGGGATGCCCATCTTCCCCAGTGTTTTAAGGCCTGAATATTGAGCAAAGGAACAACATTTTGCCCACTGGAAACTTTAAAAAGGTGGAGCTAGGCTGTCTTCATGTGGGAGAGAGTTCCATAGTCAAGGGGCTGCTACAGGGAAAGTCCTGTTGTGTGTACCCACCAACCTACATCTCACATAGTGATGGGACAGGCAGCAGGAAAGTGCATAGACTGCAGGAAGTTCATATTGGAGGAGACGGTCTTTCAGATGTCCTGGTGTCAAGCCTTTTAGCTCAAAACCAGCTCCCTGAATTAAAATTGGAAGCTTATTGGAATTTCCTCCCCTCCCAATTCTGTGAACAACAGCAGCACTGCTGCTCTTCTGTCTTCCAAGCTGAGATTTCTACACACATAGAATCATAGAGTTGGAAGAGACCCCAAGGGCCAGCCAGTCCAATCCCCTGCCAGGCAGGAACTTTCAATCAAAGCATACCTGACAAATGGCCCTGTGTTTAAAGACGTCCAAAGAAGAAGACTCCACTACACTCGAAGTGAGTCTGTTCCACTGTCGAACAGCCCTTACTGTCAGGAAGTTCCTCCTAATGTTGAGGTTAAATCTATTTTCCTGTAGCTTGCATCCATTGTTCCAGGTCCTGTTCTCTGGAAAAGCAGAAAACAAGCTTGCTCCCTCCTCATTATAACATCCCTTCAAATATTTAAACAGGGCTATCATATCACCTCTTAACCTTCTCTTTTCCAGACTAAACATCCCAGCTTCCTAAGTCTTTCTTCATAAGGCATGGTTTTAAGACCCTTTGCCATTTTAGTTGCCTTCCTCTGGACATGCTCCAATTTGTCCACCTTCTTTTGTAATTGTGGGGCCTGACCAAAGCAGAATAGAGTGGCACTATTATTTCCCTGAATCTAGACACTATACTTCTGTTGATGCAGCCTAAAATTGCATTGGCCTTTTTAGCTGCTGCATCACACTGTTGACTCATGTTCAACTTGTGGTCTACTAGCACTCCTAGATACCTTTCACACATTGTCTCATTAAGCCAGGTGTCCCCTATCCTATATCTCTGCATTTCATTTTTTCGCCCTAAGGTCATTTTGAATTTTGATCCTGTCCTCTAGGTTATTAACTACTCCTAATTTGGTGTCATCTGCAAATTTGATAAGTATGCCCCCAATTCTGTCATCTAAGTCGTTGATAAAGATGTTGAATAGCACTGGACCCAGGACAGAGCTATTCAACATCTTTATCTATGACTTGGATGACAGAATTGGGGACATAGTAATCAAAGCTTGTCTTCAGGATTGACTTTTTCTCCTGCAGCCAGCATTTTGGAAGCGTTCTTTCCCCTGAATGTGATGCTTCTGGTCACATTTGGAGTAGAGGTGTGCCTTTGCCCTTGTGGGTTGTGGTTGTGTTCTTTTGTGGCTGGGTTGCCTTGTGATGCTCCTCACTTAGCATAGCTGGAGGAGCTGTGTTCTTTGTTCTCAGCCTGGATTTGCTTGTCCAATCCTCATCCTGTGCCAATGCCAGGGGGTCCTTTGGCCAGGACACACCTCAACTGCTGCCCTGCCTTCATCAATGCAAAAGCAAGTCACCAGAAGTCACCAGTGTGGCCCTGCTGTGCCACACTTCATAAGCCATTTGCTGATCTTCTTGTCCTGGCAAGAAGGGGTTTGGGTTTGTTTAACCACATTCCTGCACCTGACCAGAAATCAGGAAAACGTTGGAAGTGTGGCAAGATAATCTCCATCACTTGGCAGAACATACAAAGGGCCAAACAGGTGCAGTAAGCAAGTGGGTAGCTCTTTGAACCCAGGACTCTTGAACCTGCCACTAGTATTTGTGTTTTGTTTTTGTTGCATTTGTTCATGGGTTACTGGGTCATCCCCCCCCCCCCAATATCATGTGACATTTTCAGACAGTAGAAGTTGGGCATGAGTGCTGCTGAGAGGGGTGTGTGGGTTTCCTAGCCAGAATTGTGGAGATGGAACACTGAAGCTGTGGAATAGGTGGGCTTGCCATTCTGGTGTACCTGTCCACTTCGCCATCACCTATTTACTTTAGATCCTGCCTTCCTCCCCATATGAGGTCCATAGCAGCTTTTTGTTGTTATGTGACTTCAGGTCATTTCTGACTTAAGCTTGATTGCCTATCATGGGGCTTTCTTTGGCAAGATTTGTTAAGAGCAGGTTTGCCAATGCCTTTCCTCAGAGTCATTGTCAAACAATCAAACCACTTCGCCAGCTTGTAGCATAGTTTAAAACAAAATACAGCTAAAACAGTTTATATATGTTTACACAGTCTCCCTTATCCAAATTCCTTGGGATCAGAAGTGTTTTGGATTTTGGAGGGTTTTTAAAAAATATTTGCATATATATAATGAGATACCTTGGAGGTTGAACCCAATTCTAAACAAGAAATTCACTTATGTTTTGTATACACCTCATATATGTAGCCTGAAGGTAATTTTTATATACAATATTTTAAATAATTTTTTGTGCATGTGACAAAGTTTGTGTTCACTGAATCATTAGAATGTATCTCAGGCATTCGTGTGGACAATTTTGGATTTTGCAATATTTTTAATTTTGGAATGCTAAATACGGGAGACTCAATGAGTAATGCAAATATTTTTTAAAAAACCAAATAGTCAGTCCTGTTAAAACATTAATTTGAAAATTTAGAAATGTTTTAAAAATGGCAGTTGGGCTAATAGCACAGCCTCTCCCACCCCACTCCGCCCCATACATTAAAAGCCTCTTCTGCAACAACCAGTACAAACCCAAAATCCCATCTAAATAAAAATGGTATTTGCTTGCTGGTGGAACAAGAGCAGAGAAACCTCTCCCAAGGATTTTATAACTCAGGCAGGCTTATATGGGGAAATACAGACCTTCAAATGGTCTACACCCAAGCTGGAGCCATTTGGCTTGGACTGAAGCAAAAACAAGGGGAATGTTACATTTTGTATTACAAAGCCCATGATCCTTCACCGTGATCTGGAAGTTCTGGGGCTTGGCGCACTGAGAGAGTGGTCCATGCTGCCTGCTTTTTAGTTCTAAAATGCCCCCTTTCCAGGATGGCATATCCCTTTTAAAAATAATAATTGCCCTGTCCCAGATTCGTCCCTTCTCACTTGCTGCCCCTCACTCCTGGAACCTTCTTCCCCCACATGTGTGCCTCATCACTTCTCTAACCAGATTCAAATTAAGTTGAAGACTATATTGTTTAGGAAAGCTTTCCCAGGATTGTGCCATCTGCCCCAGGATGCCTCCTTTTAACTATGTATTAAGAAACCAAGCCCTCCCTCCAGTCCATCTGCCTTGGTCCAGGCCCCAGAGGGTGAAGGGTAGTAATAATAATAATAATAGTAGTAGTAGTAGTAGTAATAGAAGAAGAAGAGGCCATTGGCCTTTGAATTGATGCATTTGCTCACCTTCTCATGAACTGGCGTACTGGAGGGAGTGATGTTATGGTCCAATTAAATTGATTGGTTATAGATTGTGGCATAGTGGTTTGAGTGTTGGAATAGGACACAGAGAGACACCAGAGCTCAAATCCCCGCTTGGCCATGGAAACCCACTGGGTGACTTTGGGCAAAAGTCACACTTTCTCAGCCTCAGAGGAAGGCAAAGGCAAATCCCCTCTGAATGAATCCTGAATGAAAACTGCATGATAGGGTCACTGTAAGTTGGAAACGACTTGTAGGCACACAGCAAGATTCAGGACAGAAAGACTCTCCCTGGCCCTGTCTGGTTTTAGAGTATAAGTTCTGCTGGACTGGGACGTTTCTTTTCCTTACATTCCTCTGTATGACTCTGTATAAATAATGTATAAATGTTGTGTAAATATTCCATCTTCAGGACTGTAGAAATGACGACAAGTTATGGATTGTTGCTCCAAAAGTCAATGTCCCCTATGGTGATTTTTCATTTAATTCTGATTGAATAGATCCTCCACTGTCCCTCCATGGCTCCATGCAACCACAATAGCATTCTGGGCTGCATCAATAGAAGTGTAGTGTCTAGATTGAGGGAAGTAATAGTGTCACTCTATTCTGCTTTGGTCAGGCCTCTTGCAGGCCTGTAGATAGGCCTTTAGGGGCCCTGGGCAGCAAGTACATTCGGGGCCCTAATGTCCCAAGTTCTACCGTGTGCCACAGGAGCCATCTTGGCACACCACCGTTTACATGGGGTGTGCGCTTATGGAGCCTCTGTTGCAGCAAACAAAGGAGCCACATTTTGCGGCTCCTTTGGGGCCCCCTTTGGCTGGGGGCCCAGGGCAGTGTCCCAGTTACCCCAGCCTAAGCTGGAGCATGTCAAGAGAAGGGCCACCAAAATGGTGAAGGGTCTGGAAGCCATGCCCTATGAGGAAAGGTTTAGGGAGCTGGGTATGTTTAGCTTGGAGAAGAGAAAGTCAAGAAATGATAGGATAGCCCTGTTTAAATATTGGAAGGGATGTCATATTGAAGATGGAGCAAGCTTGTTTTCTGCTGCTCCAGAAAATATGACACAGAACGATAAATGCAAGCTGCAGGAAAAGAGATTCTACCTCAATATTAGGAAGAACTTCTTGAGAATAAGGGCTCTTTGACAGTGGAACAAATTCCATCAGAGTGTGATGGAGTTTCCTCCTTTGGAGGTTTTTAAACAGAGGCTGGATGGCCATCTGTTACAGGGATCTTTCTGCATTGTGGAATGGGGTTGGTCTGGATGGCCCTTGGTGTCTCTTCCAACTCTGTGATTCTACTCTGTGTTCTATGTTCAGGATTTAAATTCTCCCAACACGTATTCAAGTGTGCACCGAAAGGGGTGGAAGGTGCAATATCCTTTCCCTTTGCTTTTTTGGCCCCCTGGATGTGACTCCGAAGGGCAACTGACTTGCACAAGTTTCCAGCGAAGTCTGTCCTTGGCCCTTTTGTCCTTGCATGGCTTCTGAGAGAGCCTTTGGTCTGAAACAGGCTCGCCTGGCTGATCCCTATAATCTCTTGATTGCTTCTGGCAGTGGAGAAAGCCAGCTCCCAAGGGAAAAGGGTACAGCGAATCCTGGCTTCCCTGGCAAATTGGGCTGCGGAGCAGAAAGATCAGGTTATCCTCCCACTGTCACCATCACCACCATGCCATGCCAGTGCTATTCCTTTCTCTCTCGGTGCCGACCATCCGCTCCCTGGATTAACAAGAAAGAATCCAAGGAGCAAAGCAGGCAAGGGGGTTGGGGTGGAGAAGGTCCATCACCGGCCCACACGGTCTCTCTTCCATTGGCCTGTGGGTCGGTTTGCCATTGGCCATGGGCAAAGGGAAGGGTGGTGTCTCTGTTGCTGTGGAGATGCCTGGGCTGCCTGTGCGGCCACCAATGCCACCGCCGACTGGCGCGCATCAGCAGCTCGTGCCTCCCTCCACGGAATAATTCGCCTTAATCCTTCAGAGAGGCATCATTGGATAAAGCTGGGAGCCTCCCTCCGGGAAGGAGCAAAAACAGGGGGAGGAAAAGCCCTGTAGGGTGCCAAGCTGAATCTTCTTCCTCCTCCTCCTCCTGTTCCTCTCCTGAGGAAAAATGCCCCAATGCAATGTCTGTGCATCTGTGTGCGTGGAGGATGGGGTTGCAGCTCCACCAGAATCGACACAATGGGGCAGAAAGGGTGTGTCAGA
This sequence comes from Urosaurus nigricauda, assembly GCA_034509955.1. NCBI lineage: Eukaryota > Metazoa > Chordata > Lepidosauria > Squamata > Phrynosomatidae > Urosaurus > Urosaurus nigricauda. The sequence continues at coordinate 2,881,938 of JAOEGL010000004.1, forward strand.
GCCCTGGGCACCAGCATGGGTGGCACCTGCTGTCTGTTTTACCTTACTGCTGTCTGCACAGGTGATTTCTTTCAATAATGTGGCTTGGTCAATGTGCATGGTGTAGTGTTTTGTGCACTGGACTCTGGAAACCAGGGTCCAATTCCTAGTTTGGCTGTGGAAACCCACTGGGTAACCTTGGGCACGTCACACTCTCAGAGGATGGCAACGGCAAACCTCCTCTGAAGAAACTTGCCAAGAAAACCCTGTGATAGGTATCCTTAGGGTCGCAGTAAGTCGGAAACAGCTTGAAGGCACACAGCAGCAAGACCTTGGCTTACTTGCATGAGTCCTCTGCTTTCCTTCCGTTTGATGGCCTCATTCTTTATCAATGACTTGAGTGACAGAATTGGGTGAACACTTATCAAATTTGTAGATGACACCAAATTAGGAAGAGTAGTTAATACCCCAGAGGACAGGATCAAAATTCAAAATGACCTGAATAGAAATTCAACAAAGAGAAATGTAAGGTTGTGCACTTAGAGCGGAAAAATGAATTGCACAGATATAGGATGGGAGACATCTGGCTGACTGCAACTACATGTGAAAGAGATCTAGGAGTCCAAGTAGACCACAAGTTGAACATGAGTCAACAGTGCGATGCAGCAGCTAAAAAGGCCAATGCAATTTTAGGCTGGATCAATAGAAGTATAGTGTCTATATCCAGGGAAGTAATAGTGCCACTCTATTCTGCTTTGGTCAGGCCCCACCTGGAATACTTTGTCCAGTTCTGGATGTCGAGGAACAAGCGTGTCCAAAGGAGGGCAACTAAGATGGTGAAGGGTCTGGAAACCATGCCATATGAGGAAAGGCTTAGGGAGCAGGAGATGTTTAGATTGGAGAAGAGAAGGTTAAAAAGTGACATGATTGCCCTGTTTAAATATTTGAAGGGATGTCACATTGGGGAGGGCGCAAGTTTTCTGCTGCTCCAGAGCTTAGGACCTGGAACAGTGGATGCAAGCTACAGGAAAAGAGATTCCACCTAGACATTAGGAGGAACTTCCTGACTGTAAGGGCTGTTTGACAGCGGCACACACTCCCTTGGAGACTGGTGGAGTCTCTTTCCTTAGAGATCTTTAAACAGAAGCTGGATGGCCATCTGTCAGGGATGCTTTGACTGGGAGTTCCTGCATGGCAGGGGTTGGACTGAATGGCCCTTGTGATCTCTTCCAACTCTACGATGCCATGATTCTATGTACTGCTACTCTTGTGGATTAATAAACCCTTTGTGGGGACCCCCAGTCCTTCAACCTCTCTGGCAGGTGTCCACTGTGCTGCCCTCTGTTAAAACCCCTGAACCTCTTGGGGAAAGGATTCTCAGCACATAACCCAGGCAGAGGACCTTTTCTTTTGGAGTGGGCCCTGGTTAGGATGCTGCCAATCCTTCCCAGGGAGGAAAGAAGCTCTTATCTGCTCCTCTGGCCTTGGCAAGGATTGATTCGCACCCACCCCCACCTTGCAAGCTGAAGAAATGAGGGGCCTGGTGAGCCGCCTCCACCAGCAGCCGGAGCACGTACTTGGGATTGCTTAGCCCAGCTTAGTTACCTTTCGAGTACCCTTTAAACCACCCTCTTAAACTCACAATCTGAGTGGATTTTCTCTCCAGCGACTTGATGGATGGTTGGGATGGGAATTCTCAGTCTGTGTCAGTAATTAGTCCAGAATAAATGGCATGGAGTGGACAAGGGCAAAAGTGCCAGGGGCAGCTGAAGGGAGGGCATAGGGGGGCATCTAAGAGTTTGAATGGTAGGGGAGAGGAAATGAAGGACGATAAGGCTCATCTTTCCTGCAGAGCTCTGACCTGGGCCTTCAGATGGTGCAATGGAGGCAGAATGATAGAATCACAGAGTTGAAAAGGATCCCAAGGGCCATCCAGTCCAACCCACTGCCGTGCAGGAACTCACAATCAAAATATACCCAAAAGATAGCCATCTAGCCTGTGTTTAAAGACCTCTAAAGAAGGAGGTCTACTACTCTCCAAGTGAGTATCTTCCCCAATGAACAGCGCTTGCTGTCAGGAAAGTCTTCCTAATGTTGGAATCTCTTCCTGTAGTTTACATCCATTTTTCCGGGTTCAATTCTGTGGAGCAGCAGAAGACAAGCTTGCTCCATCCTCAGTATGACACCCCTTCAAATACTTAAACAGGGCTATCATGTCACAGTGGGCTGGAAGGGGCAGCATGGCAGAGAAGCAAAAGAGACTATTTAGGAGGTTCTTAGCATTTTGTGAATTGGGGACAAAGTGAACAGACATCCTCCTTTTCCAGGATGTGTCCTACATTTCATCCCCCTGTCCAGGAGGAATTCTAAAATGTCCCCCGTTTTGAGCATAACTAAGTATGAATTTATATTTACATGAGCCTCTTCAGCTTTTATTTGGTAATTTCCTCCCCCTTTTTAATTCTTGAATGCCCTGCATTTTGCAGCGCCTTATCCTCATTTGCGGGGATGACATCTGGTCACTCTGACTGGGGAGCAAGGAAGGGGCAGAGCAAACCAGGCCAGGAAACAGCAAGAGGAAGTCAGTGCCTGACCTTCCCAACACCAATTCCAGTTCCCTTTGTCCAGGACCCAGCTCTCCATGTGTGCAAGAAACTGCTCCAGGCTTATCACCGTTTTCCCTTTCCTGCCCCCTCTCCCCACAGAACCCTGTGAAACCAGAGGATTTTCTTTGACTCAGAAGGCTGGGAAGGGGGTGGGTTGCAAAGGCCTTGGTGGAAGGGTGCCTAGCTTGCAGTGTTTCCTGTCCATCCTCCTGGGAGGAAGATTCTTGCTCTGCCACTCTGCTCCTTGCTCTGGGCTTGGGGACGGGTCCAGACGGTGGTCATGCATGTGTACAAGGTGAATGAGTCCAGCTCCCACTTGCACTTCTCTTGGAGGAGGACGCCAAGAGACCTGCATGCCTCCCAATCCTAGAATCCTAGAGTTGGAAGAGGCCTCAAGGGCCATCCAATCCAACCCTCTGCCATGCAGGAACACAGAATCAAAGCCCTCCCTGGGACAGATGGCTGTCTAGCCTCTGTCTAAAGACCTCCAAAGAAAGAGACTCTACCACCCTCTAAGAGATTGAATTCCATTATCAAACAGCTCTTACTCTCAGAAAGTTCTTTCTGATGTTTAGGTGGAATTTCTTTCCCTGCAGCTTGCATCCATTGTTCTGTGTCCCATTCTCTGGAGCAGCAGGAAGGATGCTTGCTCCATCCTCAATATGACATCCATTGAAATACTTAAACAGGGCTATCATATCTCCTCTTAACCCTCTCTTCTCCAGGCTAAACATACCCGTCTCCCTAAGTCTCTCCTCATAAGGCATGGTTTCCAGACCCTTCATCATTTTGTTCACCTTCCTTTGGACACATTACAGCTTTTCAACATTCTCTTTGAATTGTGGGGCCCAGAACTGGACACAGTATTCCAAGTGAAGCCCGACCAAAGCAGAATAGAGTGGCACTGGAACTGCTCTGGCCTTTTTAGCTGCTGCATCACACAGTTCACTCATGTTCAACTTGTGGTATACTAGGACTCCTAGATGCCTTTCACACATAGTCTCCTTAAGCCTGGTGTCCCCCATCCTTTATATATGCATATCATTTTTGCTGCCTAAGTGCAGACCCTTAAATATACCGCTGTTGAATTCATTTTGTTAGCTTTGGTACATCTTTCTAATCTGTTAAGGTCATCTTGAATTTTGATTCTTTCCTCTGTGGTATTAGCTTCTCCTTATTTGGTGTCATCTGCAAATTTGATAAGTATACCCCCAATTCTGTCATCCAAGTCATTGATAAAGATGTTGAATAGCACTGGGCCCAGGACAGAATCCTGTGGCACCCCACTCGTCACTTCTCTCCAGGATGAAGAAGAAGAAGTGCCATTGCTGAGCACCCTTTGGGTTCGACCAGTCAGCCAGTTACAAATCCACCTAACAGTTGCATTGTTTAGCCCACATTTTACTACCTTGTTTGCAAGAATCTCATGGAGGACCTTGTTAAAGGCCTTACTGGAATCAAGTTCTGCTACATCCACAGCATTCCCTTCCTTGGCTTCCAGAAAGGGGGAGAAGAGAGATGCCTGGTGAAAGGGTGCTTCCCTTGGAGCTTCTGGATGCATCCAGAGAGACTGCAGCCTCCTGGAGGAAGAGGGGGCAGCAGGGCTGGAGTGTGCAAGGAGGCAGAGCCCCTGCCCTCCTGGAGACAGGGAGACCTGCTCTGTGTGATGGATGCCAGGGCTGGAACAAATGAGTCTGGGGGGGCAGACAAGGCACGTAGGCGATCTCCATGGGAACCAGGGGAGCAGAGCCTGGCAACCGTGTGGGAGGTAGCGGCAGTGGTGATGGTGGTGGGGGTACATCCTCGGCAGTCTGGCTTGCTGGGAAGGATGGAAAGGGATGGGAAGGGAAGACAGCTGTGAAGGAGAGTCAGGCAGCCATGGCGGGAGTTGCAGTGGAATAGGAACTGGGGCTGAGGAAGAGCTTTGCTCAGGGCCAGACAGAAAATTACAGCGAAAGCCCCAATCTCTCACTTCTTTCTGTGGGACAAAGGGAGCTTTGGCCAACCAGAAGGAGTCCGGCATCAAGCACGTGCCGGGCTTAGCGTGGATGGTGCCACACCTTCTTGTCAAGCTCATACCGGCTGTCGGCTGAAACACATGGCACTCTCATTCCGCTTCATAGCAGAGCAGGCAAGAGACCGTGTCTGTAATCCTGTGGGTGCCTCAGACCGACATAACTACACAGTGTTAGCTGTAGCAGAAGGAGAAAAGCCCTGAGTGTGGCAGTGGTGGAGGAAGGCAGGCAATGGAGAAATAGGCTGCTCGGAGCTGGAAATTTTTGTCTGTCTATTCTCAGCACCACTGGGTACCTTTGGAGAAAGTGCAGCTCCTGGCACAGTCCTCATCTAGCCTCCAATTGTCATCCTGTTCCGATCTCTGCTTCTCAACAAAAGTTTCATCTATTGATAATTTAACCTTGCTAGTCCCTTGTATTAGAGCAGTGGTTCTCAACCTTCCTAATGCTGCAACCCTTTAATGCTGTTCTTCATGTTGTAGTGACCCCCAGCCATAAAATTATTTTCGTTGCTACTTCATAACTGTAATTATATTTGTTTTCTGATAGTCTTAGGCAACCCCAGTGGAAGGGTCACTTGACTCTCAGGTTGAGAACCACTGTATTAGAGGAAGGCAGGGCTGATTTTTTTGAGCCCCTAATGGAGAAAAGTGTGGCCCCTAGAATCCCATATTGCACCCCTGAATCCCCTATGTAGCCTCCATTTTTATTTTATATTTATATTTATATATTAAATACAGTGGGACCACCACATTGGTCGGCTAGCTATCCGCAGATTGGAGTGTCTGTGGCTTACCACAACCGATATTATTTAATGACTGGATGCTCACGAACATATTGCTGCCAATTAAATAATATGGGATTTGTCTGCATTTTTCTCCATCCATGGGGTGATCCAGAACCGAAGGGTCTACTGTAAAAATAAATAGCTAGAAAATGGTTGAAAAACACAAAAACCTACCCAAACCACCACAGAAATGGAAGCTTGGATTCCTCCTGCTCCCTGTTAGCACCAGCCCTATTACACACACACCTTGAAAACCAGCCATATTTGGACCAGTTTGTGGAATTAGGGGTAGCCCTGTGGCCTCTGGGTGGGAATAGTGGGGAAATAGTTGCCCATACCTTGCTTAAAGCTGGTGGAGAATGGGACATTTCCCAGTGAAAATTCTCTGGTCTCCTCTGTGAGCTGTCAACCAATTCACAACATTCCCAAGAAAAAGGAGATGCTACTAAGAGTTTCAAGTCTGATGGGCACAAGATTGACTCCCAAGACATGTTGAGGTTGCCATCATCCTGTACCTAATTCCGACGTGCTTGTGGGGTCCTGAAAGTGTCTTCCATACATTGGCTGGCATCTTGTTGCTCATTGCCAACTAGACATCAAACAATTAATTCTAGCGGCACCTGCAGTGATTGCATATGGGCGGAAAGAGAAAGAAAGAGTGGAACTGTAATAGATGGAAGCAACATATATCAGTGTATATGATGCTTAGTTTTGAAATGGAAAAAAGGAGGGTTTATTTTGGTCAACTGAAAGAAGAGGTTTGGTTTAGTAATTGGAGAATACGGAATGGGTTTGTTGAGGAGAGGAACGGGTATGAAAATGTAAAGGAAACAGTTAAAATGATCTTCCACATGAGAGAAAAAAATTTAAAGGAATAATAATAATAAATTTTTATTTCTAGCCTGCCCCTCTGAGCGAGCAATCGGGGCGGGGTACAGAAAACGTTGTTCCTAGGAATAGCGGGGTGAATGGCAGAAAGGGGGGGGAAGGAAATTTTATGTATGGTATATATATGAGTGATGGTTTAATAGTTAAGGACATTTTTGAGACAGAATGTGAATAATTTGTTGGTATGTAGGCAATGTATTCTGTTAAACTCTAATACACATACCCACACACACCCCTCTACAAAAATAAATAAATAAATAAATATGGAATGATGAACATGTAGGTAAATCCCATTGATTGAATGGGTCTACTCCAGTCCAGCACTAAGAACAGGATTTAGACTGTTGTCTCCCTGAGCTGCAAGTAAAAAGCAAGGAAGGGCAGTGCTGTGATGCAGCTGCTGCTATACTTTTGGTGCTGAGAGCAGAGTGAGTGTGTGGCCGCACTGAATTTGAAATGGCACCTCCCTGACTGTCCCTTTTAGCCACTGACAGACACCAGAGAAAAGACTCAGCCAAATGGGTAATGGCTGGCAAGTGTTGCTGGAAAGGCCAGCCTATCTGTTTTCTTTCAGAAGGAAGTTGAGGGTAGGGAGGAAGGTTTGGGGTGCAGAATGAAATGCTTCTACTTGTCTGCTTTGTGGTTCTGCTGTAATTTCTGCTCTATGGACCTCTAAGTAACTAAGATCATGTTCTCTTTGCAGACGACTCCTCATCAGAGAGCTGTAGTGGGAACGGCTCCTCCACCTTGAACCCGTCCACCTCGAGCAGCACACAGGGGGATGCTGCCTACCCGGAGATGAATGGGAATGGCGCTCCTGCCCCCATGGATTTCAGCACCGCCTCAGAAGACCAACCTATCAACCTGTGTGACAAGTTGGCACCTGCCCACATCACCCCCAACTACCCGTCGGATGGTTGCAGCACCGATGGCCTGCGGAGCCGTACAAAGTATGGAGCCAAAAGCACAGCAGAGGTGTGTCTTGAGGGAGAGGTGGGGAGGGAGGGTGACCCCAGGGGTTAGGATCATAGCAGTGGGAGAGGCTGCATAGAACATATCTGCAGTAATACACAGTTAAGGCATTCCCAAAAGATGGATATCCAACATCTATTTAAGACCTCCAAATAACGGGAGAAGAAAACTATCCCACTGCTTTTTCCTAATGTTCATTGAGGCTAAGGGAGATACCAGTTATTTCATCCATATGCTGCCCCTAAAATCCAAGGCAGAATTCCTCTGGAAGCCAGTCATTGGGGAACAGCTGTCAGCCCCAAAGGTCATCTTGTGGACCTCCCAGGGGCATCTGTTTGTCCACTATAGAAAATAGGATGGTGGGCAACAAAGGCATTTGGTCTCACTCTGCCTCAGGGCTTTGCTTACATTCTCACAAAAGGAAGGAAAGGGCTGGGGGGCAGTGAGGATACTAAGTCATGACCAGTGACTTTGTGGTATCAAAAGAATTGCCCCTTTTTGTACCCAGCTCTTCTTCACTTGCCCTGCTTGGGCTGCCCCTCTGACCACTATTGTGGCAAAGGGAGGATAGGGTTGCTGTCTTTCTCAGGTAGACATGATTTGTCAGGAAGAACCTTTGCCAAAGCTGTCTGCAGAAACCCAGACGTGTAGATGTGGAGGGGTGGGCCCATCTCCCAGGAGAGACCCAAAGGCCAAGTAAGGGTGGCAGGATGAATGGCAGCAACCAAGTGGTGAATCCTTGTCTTTTCCAACAGTCTCCTCCATACAGCTCCGGCAGTTACGACTCTGTCAAGACGGAGGTCGAAGACCTGACTGTTGGTAGAGCTCCCGCCGCTGACGATGATGACGACGACCACGATGACCATGAAGACAATGACAAGATGAACGACTCAGAAGGGATGGACCCCGAGCGGCTAAAGGCCTTCAATGTATGGGCATAAAGCCTAGATTGGGGCAGGGGGGGCTTAGTCTGAGTAAGGGCTTGAGGGGTGATCCCTGCAGGAGGGAACTAGAACCCAGTGCCACAGCAGAAGCAAGAAAGTCCCAGGTTTAGTCCATGGCAACATCTACATTTAAAATGACTTCGTTGTAACAGGTGATGAAAGAGATGCTTCTCTTCTGGAGATCTTGGAAAGGCGAGGCCTTAAGTGTAGACCAGGGTTGGGGAGATACAGCCCATGAGCTGCATATGGCCCTCAAACCACCCTGGACTTAATTTTCTTTTCATTGCAATTTGAGGCATTTGCCCTCCCCTTCCCAAGACCTGTTTTTTTACCTAGCCAAAAATTGGCACCAAATGCTGACCAAAAAATAAGCAAAAACACAGAAGTGATGTGATAGCACTTCAGGTGCACTAGGAAGTAGCACGGCAGCCCATGGAAGGTTCATGGAGGTCAAGATTGGCTCCTGGCCTCTGTTCCCTCCCTCCTCGAAGTCGCTCACCCCTGAAGTTGACAGATCTGGCTGTGTGCACACAAGTGCTCCGACAGTCTAATGCAACTTCTGTGTTTCTAATTATATTCGCAGATGTTTGTCCGCCTTTTTGTGGATGAGAACCTGGACCGCATGGTTCCCATCTCCAAGCAGCCCAAAGAGAAAATCCAGGCCATCATTGAATCTTGCAGTCGGCAGTTCCCTGAGTTCCAGGAACGGGCTCGCAAACGCATCCGCACTTACCTCAAATCCTGCCGCCGCATGAAGAAGAACGGCATGGAGATGGTGGGTTTTCAGCTGGCTCTCTGTTCCACCCACCCATTCTTTCTATCATCCACTCTTCTCCCCACAGATCATGGAGCCCCAACCTCACCACCATTTCTCACTCACATTTTCCTCACTGGATTTGGGCTTTGCACCCTCCTTGTAGAGTGGCACATTCTCTCTCTCCCCTTTTCAGTATCAGAAAATCTTGGCCACAAGAGTTTAATTCTCTGTCCTTGTTGGCTTCCAGACTGTTTCTATAGCAATACATTTCTATACTGCTTATCAAGTGCACTTAAGCACTGCTTAAGCAGTTTACAATGTGTAAGTTAATTGCCCCCAACAAGCTGGGTACAGTGGTCCCCCGGTTTACGAATCCCCCGGGGAACGAAATCCCCGGGACCCGAAACCGGCGGGACCAAAAAACATCCCCCGGGATCCGAAGGATCCCCGGGATGCGAATAAGAAAAACCATGCAGCCCCTTTAAATCGGCCGCGTGGTCCGGCAGAAATAGCGGTCCCCGGGAAACGAAGACTTCCGGATTACGAAAGGTAATCCGGAACGGATTATCTTCGTAACCCGGGGGACCACTGTACTTATTTTAGCAACCTATGGAAGGATGCCAGGCTGAGTGGACCCTGGGGCCTTGCCTGGGATCAAACTCACAACTTTGTGGATATGAGTGGCTGAAGCACTGGCATTTAACCACTATGCCACCAGGGTTCCTTTCCAAAGGAATCTAGAGTTCTGTGTCCTGGAGATCATTTTTGAATTATTATTATTATTATTATTATTATTATTATTATTATTACTACTACTACTACTACTACTATTTCTAAGCCGTCCCTCTGAGTGAGCAATCAGGGTGGGATAGAGCATTTAAAAGCATATACAGTTAAAATATTACTATCTATACAACACATACCCACATCCCATCCCTTAAAACAGGATTAAACTATCACAAGTTAAAACAAGTCAAATCTAAAAACAGTGCAGCATCTCGAGGTCCAGTGTAGGCGGCCAGGTGTCCATGGGGAGAGGGAAGGAGCTAGGAGTCGTCAGGCAAACGGGGAATTAATTACTGTCTGGAAAGGCCTGCCAGAAGAGATGTGTCTTGGTCGCTTTTTTGAAGCTATCCAAGGTTGTTATAAGACTCATGTCATCTGGCAGGTCGTTCCAGAGCCTGGGAGCAATAGCAGAAAAGGCCCTCTGGGAGGGCTGCAACAGCCTAGTTTTAATAGGCTGCAGCAGGTTCCTCCTTTTGAATACCTGAAATGTTTGGGCACCAGGACATGGAAAGGATTGGCTTTCACCACTAAGCACACAAATTGTTTTGCATTTGGGAGGGATTCAGCTGGCAGAAAGGAGGGTTTTCCTGCTTGGCCTCCTCTGATTGGCTTTTCCTCGTATTTTTGGTTGGTTTGATCTTTTCCCTCCCTCCCTTCTGTGGCTTAGTTTGATTGTTACCATGACCTTTCCTGTTTTTGTTTGTATGTTTAAAGAATTTTGATTCTTTTAAATATCTCAAACTTCCCTTGAAGGCCAAAAGCAGGGAGAGAAATATTCTGTTAAATAAACATTGCACTCTTCAGCTGAGGGATTTATCTCCTCTTGAAGATTCCGGCACTGACCTTGTGGTCAGATGGGGTAGAATAAATGGCCTCAAGGGTCCCTTCCATCTCTAAAATTCTGCAATGGTCTGATAACCTGGGTTAACATATACTTGGCATCTCTCTATTCTACCACCCCCTCCTCACACTGCCGTTGTTTTGTGCTTACTAACATTGCTGACTGTGCTTATGTCTCCAGACCAGGCCCACTCCACCCCATCTGACCTCAGCCATGGCTGAAAATATCTTGGCGGCTGCTTGCGAGAGCGAGACGCGGAAAGCGGCCAAGAGAATGCGGCTAGAGATCTACCAGACGTCGCAGGTAGGGGCCCTGCAGTTGGTGGCAGCAGGGTTTGGCCCTAGGAGTGATATGGCAGCAGGTATTGTGGCTTGGAGCATGCACTCTCACCCCACCTTATCACTTCTGTCCGTCGGCTGTGCAAGTTTCTTTGAAAAACCTGCAGGCACTTGACAAATTGACCTGAGGCAACAGTCAGACAAATGGGCATATTATAATCCCTCAACATGTACTTGCTAGATTTAGAATATCAGATCTCATTTTGTCATGCCTCTGTTTGTTCCAAATAATCTTTAAAAGGAGCCGGAAGATGGGGGCTGGTAACAATGTCACACTGAAGCATTTCAGGGTTATAAGAACTTTGGGGCTCTGCTTTGCTTGCTGCCTTGCAATGGAGGGGAACCTTAGCCCAAGAATAGCCTCTCTGCCACTCCTAGGGATAGTGCACCTGCTTTGCAGGCAGATGGTCTCAGGTTTACTCACCAGCATCTCCAGCTGACAGAATCCAGATGGCAGGTAATGGGAAAGACTTCCTTCTACCTTCCACATTGGTGGAGAGCTGCTCCTACTTGAGACTGACAATGCTGATTGACAAACAGCCTAGAATCAATCAATCAATCACTTTATTTATATCCTGTCTTTGTCCCAAGAAAGCACGACTTATCTAATACGTGTAAGACTGGTGTGAGAATGCAGGGAATACCCTGAGCTTGCTTGATCTGATATTGAAAATGGTGCATATGCATGAAAATTAAGCTTTTTGTGTAAAAACCAGATTTTTCACACACAAAAAACACTTTCTGGAAACCCATTTGGGTTTTTAGCATTAATTTTTCACAAAGAAACTCATGTGGGTTCCTGGAAAGTACTGTATGTTTTTATGGAAAAAGAAAAACCTGTCCTTCAGTAATTTTGCATACAAAACACAGAATAATTTCATGACTCACTTTGGGGAGTCTGAACACCAAGTGAAAAAACTGCTTTGCTTACAAGGGCAGAATAATTGAATATACTGTATACATTTCTTCCTGAAGTCAAAATACTGGAAGGCCCCTGAGATTGGATCAGACCAAGGGCTTCTCGATTGCGGCACACTCTTCCCAAAGTGACTGCCCACTTGCCTTGAAGAAGCCCATTGTCACTCAGGTTCCCCAGGAGCTGTTTGTTATTCAGAGGTCTCTGATACTAGAGGCAATACTTTGTCATCATAACTACTAGTCATCAGCAGTACATTTATCCCCCATGAATTTGTGTAATACCGTTTTTAAACTCTGGAAGGTGGTGGCCCTCACAGAATCCAGTGGAAGCCAATTCCTTAGCTGAGCTGTGTTTTCCATGAATGATTTGAGGATGCCTAAGTTGAGAAGGTTGGCTCTGAATAGCATGGCAGAGCCTTTTTCCTCTCCCCAAATATCACTCAGGACTGCCAGCTTCTGTGGGATGAGTCTTTAGGGCGGAAAAATGAAATGCACAGATATAGGATGGGGGACACCTGGCTGAATGAAACTATGTGTGAAAGGGATCTAGGAGTCCAAGTAGACCATAAGCTGAACTTGAGACAACAGTGTTATGCAGCAGCTAAAAAGTCCAATGCAAGTTTAGGCTGCATCAATGGAAGTATAGTGTATAGATCAAGGGAAGTAATAATGCCACTCTATTCTGCTTTGGTCAGGCCCCACCTGGAATACTGTGTCCAGTTCTGGGCATCACAATTAAAAAAAGATGTGGAGAAACTGGAGCGTGTCTAAAGGAGAGCAACTAAGATCATGAAGAGTCTGGAAGCCAATGCCCTATGAGGAGCGACTTAGGGAGCTGGGGATGTTTAGCCTGGAGAAGAGAAAGTTAGGAGATGATATGGTAGCCCTGTTTAAATACTTGAAGGGGTGTCATATTGAGGAGGGGGGAGGTTATTTTCTGCTGCTCCAGAGACTAGACTGCAGAAAAATGGATGCAAGCTCCAGGAAAAGAGATTCCATCCCAGCATGCATCCTTCCTGGGTTCCTGGCATTTGCCACTGCAGTGGTCATGGAAGAAAGTGCCTTTGCCTTTAAGACAAGGAAGACCCTCTCTATGCATCTTGTTCATCCTTGGCCACCTGTAGAAGCAGTGAGTAGAGGTAGTGGCCAAGGCCCTTCCTCAAACATTGGTAGCAATGACGTCATAGAAATACTTTAACTTCCCATCTGGCCCATGAAACTCACCTTAAGAACCAGCCCGCTGTCCAGAGCAATGGAGGTCTGTTCTGCTGCCAAGTGGACATTTCAGGATGAAATGTGACTGGATCTCTCCTGGCATTGAGCAAGGCTGTGATGAATCATAGAATCATAGAGTTGGAAGAGACCACAAGGGCCATCCAGTCCAACCCCATGCCATGCAGGAACTCCCAATCAAAGCATCCCCGGCAGATGGCTTAAGACTAAATTCACAACAGCTCCCTGTGTGAGTGCCTTCTTTCCATGGCATTTCTCATCGACAGAAGAGGGCTGGTCAACGTGCCTTGCTGCATCACCCCACTTGGCAGTAGCACAAAGCTCCATCTCTCCAGATTGCCGACTGGCTTTTCAGGTGGGTTTCAGGGTCGTTTGTAGTCATGGTAATAGAGCCACATTCGCAAATGCGAATACAAAGCAGTTACCATGTTCTTCTTCTGACAGGATGCCAGCCAGCTTTTTCAAGGAAAAGCAGTGCTGTGTTCCTGATAAAAGCAGTTTCTTCTTGTTGTTGTTTGAGGGTGGGCAATTCTGCCCTGCCCTGATGGTTTTGAGGAAGAGCGGTGCAGCCTCTTGGCCTGAAAGCTGCCTTCTCCTTTCCTTGACTGTGGCAATTCTTAAATTCCTCAGGGTGAGGGTTAAGAGAGCATGTATTTATTGGTCCAAACCATTTTGTGAGTGTGTGTCTCGTGTGTGTTGTATTAAGGCAAGGATAGGCAAAACACACCCTTCCCTGTTCAAATGAATTGTCACTTTTGGTGTTACTTAGCACTCGCTATCTAGGTTGGGGGAGGAAGGCAATGGCAGACTATGGGACAATGGGACTTGAGTTTCTGCGTTTTTTTGTATTTGCAGGGTAGTCCAGAGCAGATCCCCTGTGGATACAAAGGTCTGACTGTACATATATGTGTAAGATTAATAGATTTTAGTGCCAAAAATAGCAACCCCGATGATGAGGGCTCCAGAAGAAGTGCTTTTCCTCTACCCCTTGGGATCCCTGCCTTTCTCCACCCTGGTCGGCTGATGGGGCTTGACCTTCCGCTGAGTTCTCACCTGGGTTTCCTCCACTGCAGGACGAGCCGGTCGCCCTGGACAAGCAGCATGCCCGCGACTCAGCCACCATCACCCACTCATCCTACTCACTGCCAGCCTCCTCCTTCTCCCAAGAGCCCGTCTACATCAACGGGAGCCTCAACTACAGCTACCGGAGCTATGGGAACCTGGGAGGCAGCCTGCAGCCTACGCCTCCGCTCCAGGCAGGGAATCACAGTAACGGTAGGCAAAGAGGAAAGCCTGGCACTGTTCTGGTGGCAGGATGTGGCTGAAGTGTGGTGGGATGCCCAGGGGCAGGATGGGGGAGTTGGTGGACTGCCCTCCCCCAGGCATTAAGGCTTTGCTCAAGCCTCATGTGCGTCTGTATTTGTATTTCTTTACTAAAATAATTATGTCTCACCTGTATCCAAAGTTCTCTAGGCAGCTAAATTCAGTTTAAAACAATAAACAATAATGATAGTAAAAATACATTAAAGTTTTTTTAAAAAAACAGACAATTTAAACACACATTAAAGATAGTACATAGTTTTTTGTGGATTTTTTGGGCTATGTGGCCATGTTCTAGAAGAGTTTATTCCCGACGTTTCGTCTGCATCTTTGGTTGGCATCTTTCTGGCCCGGAGTTTTTCCAGTCTCCAGGCATCTTGGAACAGTTTCTTCCCATAGATTTCCAATGTGAAGTTGAAGGCTTTCATGGCTAGCTTCCATAATTTTTTTGTGGGTTTTTCGGGCTATGTGGTCATGTTCTAGAAGAGTTTGTTCTTGACATTTTGTCTGCATCTGTGTCTGGCATCAAGGTAGTTCATTTGGCTCTTGGTATCCATGGACTATTTAGCCACAGATTCAAGTGTCCATGGAAGAAACAGACCAGCACAAAGAGGCAGCTTGCCCAAGACACTGTGGGACCATAGCAACCACATGCTACAGTCCCAAGGGCACCCTTCAATGTGGGACCAAATTGGAGCAGAAAAAACACACTCCTTTTTGGGCTGGGCACATCATCCACACACACACACACACACACACAAGCTGCATGGAAGTCGGCTTTTTTGGCCCATCTGTTCAGGACCCGCAATTTGAAAATATTCTAGAAAGATAAAAATTCCAAAAGCAAACTTTTTTTGCCATTTTATCTAAGGGGACACCATTTCACTATGCCATTGTATTTAATGGAACTTTAACATCCATGGATTGTGGTATCCATGGCGCGTACAGTGGTCCCCCGGTTTACGAATCCCCCGGGGTACGAATCCCCCGGGGTACGAAACCGGCGGGACCGCTAACATATCCCCTGGGATCCGAAAGATCGCCCGGGATACGAAAAAAAAAAAACCGTGCGGCCCCTTTAAATCAGCCACGCAGTCCGTTCAAAATAGCGGTCCCCCGGGAAACGAATGCTTTCGGGTTACGAAAGGTAATCCAGAACGGATTACCTTCATAACCCGGGGGACCACTGTACTGGAACCAAACCCCAGCGCAAGGAGGCACTGTACAACCATAAGACATGTGCAGCCTGGATAAAATCAGTTATGCCCAAAGTCTTTAATAAAAAGCCAAATTTTGACTTAGTGCTGAAATGATCCCAATGTTGGTGCCAGTTGGGTCTCCCAGGGGAAGGAATCCCACAACATTGGCTTTAAGGGGCTGGCTGAGGAAGAGCAGAAGTGAAGGTCAGTTGCTAATAATCCAGTGGCAGAAATCCTACTTTCAGGTTACGTAGTTTCTCCCATAAGTTGGGTGACCCTTGTATCAAATGACAACCATGCACAGTTGAATGCCTATCCAAATGCCTACCTCCTTGTGTGATGCACATCTGCATGCAGAGACACACCACTTGTACACCTCTGCCTCTCCAACCTTGAAGTGAAAGCATCCATTCAGCAACAAATGGAGTTGTCTTGTCATGGGCCTTCAAATCGTTTCCTAAGGCAAACTTACCACTGGGTCTTCTTGGCCATATTTATTATTCAGAGGAGGTTTGCCCATGACTTTGTCTCAAACTGAGAGAGTGTGACTTGCCCAAATGTCACCCAGTAGGTTTTCATGGCTGAGCAGGGATTGAACCCTGGTTTCCTGGAGTTGAACACGAGCTTAAAGTCTGAGGCAATAGCTAAAGGCAATGTGATTCTAGGCTGCAAATAACAGCAACAACAACAACAGCCTTTATTTATAACGCCCTTCCCACTAAAGGGTGTTACATCGGAACGTATACAATAAAAAACAAATGATAAAACACCACACTATAAAATGCTGAAATAATAAAATAATATATTAATATGTTAAAAACAAAAACAAATAAAATCTTCCTCTGTTGCTACACATCTTGGCCAGTTTAGGCATGTGCAGGAACTTAAACTGGCAAATCAAAGAGGAAGTTCTTCAACCCTTTACAAAAGCATATTGGATCCTCCTCCAGCCAGAGGTGCAAAGGAAGGCTGTTGCACAAACATGGAGCCAGATCCTGAAAGGCTCACAGCCTTGAGAGAGCCATAAGCATTGGTGGAACCGCCAATAGTCCTTTGTCTGCAGATCTTAAATTTCTAGATGGTACATACCATGCTAAATACAAAGGGAGGTTAAAGCACAGGGCCTTAAATACTAGGATCAAAAGTTTATAATGGCCCCTGGCCCAAACTGGAAGCCACTGGAGGGATTTATGAGAGGAAGAGACATGTGAGTATTTGGGGAGATGTTAGACAAACCAAACAGAACTGTAGGCATATAGTGTCTTCATCAAGGGAAGTAATAGTACCCCTCTATTCTGCTTTGGACAGACCTCACCTGGAATCCTGTGTCCAGTTCTGGGCACCACAATTCAAAAAGGCTGTTGTCAAACCGGAGCATGTCCAGAGGAGGGCAACCCCAATGGTGAAAGGAAACTATGCCCTGTGAGGAGTGGCTTAGGGAGCTGGGTATATTTAGCCTGCAAAGAAAAGGTTAAGATGGAACATGATAGCCATGTTTACATATTTGAAGGGATACCATATTGTGCATGGAGCTGGCTTGTTTTCTGCTGCTCCAGAGATTAGAATCCAGAGCAGTGGATTCAAACTATAGGAAAATATATTCCACCTAAACACTAGGAGGAGCTTCCTAAGGGTAAGAGCTGTGTGACAGTGGAATGTGCTGCTGTCTCGGAGACTGGTGGAGTCTCCTTCCTTGGAAATTTTTAAACTGATGGATAGCCATCAGTTGGTAGTGCTTTGATGGTACCTTCCTACATGGCAGAATGGGGTTGAGCTGGATGGACCTGGGGGGGGAGGGGTGTCTCTTCCAACTCTTGTGATGTCCAACAGTTAAACCACTGCCTTATACAAAACTGCTTCAAAACATCTTTTTTCCCCCAGAGGAAGTTTGTTATTGTTTTCTTCTAAGACTGAGAGAGGTTGACTTGTCTCAGGCCATTCCATGGGCTTCCATGGCCCAGTGGGGAGTTGGTCTGCCAAAGCCATAATCTAGCACTCAAAACCATTGCACCGCACTGTGCTCTTACACATGTGTAAGATGCCAGCAGGGTTTCAGCCAGTGTGGCTTAACACGGATGAGGATAATAATAATAAAATAATAAAATTTATTTATAGCCCACTCTGTCAACCAATCGGAGCAGGTTACAGCAATTCAAATCAAAGGCTGTTCAAGCAGCTGAACATTGGCACAAGACATCCCTCACTTGAGTCCCTTCTCCCCCTCTCCACTGGCCCCCAACAACTGGTATTTTTCTCTGGAGATAACCACCCTGAATTGTGACTTCTGCCCTTGGAGTACAGGAGAGCCGAGGGGCTCCCTGGTCAGTTCTGACTCTCAGCTGGCCCTGACTGGAAGGACAAGATTTCCGGAGTCCTGAAAGATGCCTCTCAGGGATTAAGGCTTCTCATCCCTTCCTAATGCCTCTTAACCCTGAAGTAAGATCCCACCCTGGGCTCCAGCCATGGCGATCTAATCCCTAAAGGGGCGATTCATTTCCCTCCCCCAATACTGCAAGGCCCTCTAAGAGCTCCCTTCCTCCCTCCCTGGGAAGGATTTGGCCGTCCCTCCCTTGGAGCGCTCGGTGGCAGCTTTTCTGGCAGCTAAGAAGAAAAATTGCCTCTGCCTGTTTCCCATCTTGGAATCACAGAATCAGAAAGTTGGAAGGGGCCCCATGGACCATAGAGGTATCCAGCTAAAGCATTCCCAGAGAAGGTAACTGTCCAGCCTCTTTGTGAAGGCATCCAGAGAAGGAGACCCCACCACCTCTCTAGGTCCTTAGCTCTATTGCCAGACTGCGCTCACTGTCAAGAAGTTCCTTCTCATGTTCCATCAAAATCTACTCTCCTGTTACTTCAGTCCATTAGACTTAGTTCTACCTTCTGGAGAGCAGAGAACAAACCTTCCCCCTCCTCTGTGGGGCAGCCCTTGGGTATTAAAAGAGGGCAATCATGTTACTCCTCTGTCTTCCCTTCACCAGGATAAACATGCCCAGCTCCTTCACTCTCTTCTTGGATGTTTTTTTCTCCATACCTCTTATCATCCTTGTTGCCCTTCTGGGAACTTACTCCAACTTGTCTATATCCTTTTTAAAAGTAAGGCACCCAGAACTGAACACATACTCCAGATGAGGCCTGAGCAGTGGAGAATATAGTGAAACCATTTCTTCCCTCCACTTGGAAACTACGCTTCTGTTCATGCAGGCGAAAATGACAAGTTCGCTTTCAACTGTGGTCATGGTGGGGCAAAGGCAGGAAGGGGGACGGATGTTGACTAAAGCCAAGGAGAGTAGACAGCTTTATGAGTGAGTGCTGGAATGTAGTGTGGGAACCAAAAAGAAGATGTGATGGTTTGGCCAAGAGACTGACCAAAATGTGGACACCAGTAGAGAGCCTTGCCACAAACGCAGATGCCAACTCTGCCCACACGTCAATTCAGGAAATGTCATTATAGGGCCTAATGACATCACCAACAATATTAGAGGGACCTTATCTTGTTCATCTTCTAATTTGATAATATGCCATCCTCTGTCAAAAATGCCCTTCAGCTTCCTACGTTGGGCAAACAGGCCGGTCCCTGCACCAGAGGATAAACGGACATAATTCAGACCTTAGTTATGAGAATACACAAAAACCACTTGCCGAACACTTCAGTCTTCCTGGCCTTTCCTTCTCAGATCTCAGAACAGCAGCTCTTGAACAGCATCAACAACAAACCCGACAAAGTAAGTTTGGAAAGAGAAACAGCAGAACATGAATATTTCCACAAACTCCAGTCCAACACCAGTGGGTTTGAACAGAGACAATGGTTTCCTGGCACCCTACATGCATTTCAACACTAGCTAACCCTCAAAATTCATGGGGGCTCTTTTGGCCAGTTCATCACATCTTCTTTTTGGCTCCCACACTACATTCCAGGACTCATTCATATGGTTATCTAGTCACCTTGGCTTTAGGCAACATCCTTGCCTTGTCTCCTGTGACTGTCATTAGAACTGAACCGGTCATCTCGTTTCCACACCCACAAAGTTTTGCATTCCTATGGACATTCTCACACAGAGACTGTTATATAGGTCTGTCCCTGGACTTTCCACTCTAACAAATGTATCTAAGGAAGGAGACTCAAGTCTATGAAAGCTCATACTACTAGCTTATATCTTTCAGTTAGTCTCAATGGTGTAGCAAGATCCCTTTTAATACAGTGGTCCCCCGGCTTACGAATCCCCCAGGGTACGAAAACCCCGGGGTACGAAACCGGCGGGACCGCTACAATATCCCCCAGGATCCGAAAGATCCCCCGAGATACGAAAGAAAAAAACCGCGCGGCCGATTTAAATCAGCCACGCGGTCCGTTGACAATAGCAGTCCCCCGGGAAACGAAAGCTTCCGGGTTACGAAGGTAATCCCGGAACGGATTACCTTCGTAACCCGGGGGACGACTGTACTTATTTCTTTGTTATGGTCTCTGTGCCTCACACATTAGAGTTTTGCTCAGCTTTGAACTTTCCAAATTGAGTCTCTGTGCAGGCACAAAACCCTAATGTGTGAGGGCACAGATGACCACTCAAAGAACCACAGTTACAGGTAAGCAACCTGTCCTTTCCAGATTAACAAGGCCATGTCTTTGAACTCTACCTCACTGCGCAGTAAATGCGGTTGCAATACATCAGTTACAGATAATTAATCCAAGAGTGTTCTTGGACTCATCCACAGTACATAAGCCAAATGTTTAAGTTTTGGTTTTGTGGTGGTTTTGATTATAGTATGAATACTATAAGTCACTTTGAAGTAGAGGATAAAGGAGGAGACATGGTTTTACATTAAGATAAAAATACATGGATCAGTTTTATTCACGTGGCCACTGCATTTTTGAAATTTGATTCTCAGTGGGCAGGGCTCTGAGAAAGCCTCCTCGTGCTTTCCAGTACCACTGCCTACCTGCCCAGGTATGTGCCCTGTAGAACCCTCATAGGATCAGGCTGTGGGCAATCTGGAGCAAAGCCTTGGGAAAATAGGAAGTCTGAGCGTCTGCCATAAACAGGGGTTGGCATATTCCTTGGCAGCCTCCCTAGTGTGGCTTCCAAAGAGCCAGGTTGGCCACAGGAGAGCCAGCACTCTGAATCTGTGGGCTACAAATAGCCGCTTGAGTCCCTGTACCAGAGGGAAGGCGGGCTATACATAAATAAAATAATACAATAATACGTGAAAAAGAATTCTGTGACCAGTAGCTGGGTGCCTCTGAAAACCAGCAGCTGAAGGATGAACAAACAGAGTATGGAAGTAACTACACTGGGCCCTTAGTATCTGCTAGCGTTTGATTCCAGGACTCCCTGTGGATACTTAAATCCATGGATGCTCAAGTCCCATTATATACAGTGGCGTAATGAAATGATGTCCCTTAGACAAAATGGCAAAATCAAGGTTTGCTTTTGGGAATTTATATATTTTGGAATATTTTCAATCTCTGAGTGGTTGAATCTGTGGATATGGAGGACCAACTTCAGTTGTAAGAATGGGACTTTCTGCCGTGGGGCTGGGACAGTTGAGAAAGTCCAGCCCCTCTTTTCCACCATCCCTCTTGGTTGCTCCTGACCCGCTCTCTCACTTTCTGTGCCTGCAGGCCCTACTGACCTCAGTATGAAAAGCGGGACCTCCAGTACCACTGTCACGGCCACCGCTGCCACCACTACCACCCCTGCAACCCCTTCCAACAGCACGAACCGGGGAGTGCCAGCCGCCCAGCTCAGCCCAACAGAGATCAGCGCAGTGCGGCAGCTGATTGCCGGCTACCGGGAGTCGGCCGCCTTCCTCCTCCGCTCCGCCGATGAACTGGAAAACCTCATTTTACAGCAGAACTGACTGCTGGGCCCCCTACGACCCCCGTGCCAGGAGACTCTGTCTGGCGCTCCCGCAAGGCTCTCTTGGACAATCTGCTCAGGATGGGCCATTCCTTTGACTACCAACTGCCACCCACCTGGCACAGGCTCTCATTTTTTTACAAGGTGGGGTCCATTTCTTCTCTGGCCGGGAGCCCTGGGGCCAGAGGAGCTGCCTTTTGAACTCTGCGTCTGTGCCAGCGCACGCTACCAACCTGAAGGAGCCAATCCTGCAGCCTGGAGAGATGTAGGACTACTGATGGGGTGGGGAGGGGGAGGGGGATCTGGGGTGGGATGGCGTGGGGGGCACAGCCCGCATTTTACTTTATGGAGCCCAGCAATGGTAGAGCCCTCTCTGGAATCTCCCTCCCTCCCCATCCCGCCTCTTCCATGTCTTAGGAATTGCGTATTTATTGATAAACAGACCCCTCCCTCTCCCCAAGAATCCCTCTCCCCTTTCCCTTCTCCTTCCTCATTCCCCCATCTCATAATTTATTTTACTCTTTTTCCTTTTCTGAAAATGGATTCTTGAGGTTGTACAGATTTGCCACTTTTGTGTTGGTCAGAGGAGGAAGAGGTTTAGTCCAGACCCCCATACATTCCGTCCGGCTGGGGGCCAAGGGGAGTTGGCCATGCTTGCAGGTAGGGGGCAAGGCCGAAAACGGGGAAGGGTCAGAGGACACCCTGCTGGCTTCCCCCACCTTTCTGAGGAGCCCAGCGGGTGAGAGTCCCCCTAAACACACAGCACTCCAGCTGCTCCCCGGCTCCAAGATGGACCCCTTGGCAGGACCTCAGCCGCTCTTCTCTCCAAGGACTCACTCTGGTCACTTTAAAGGAAAAGCCACTGGGGGCCAAGAGACAAACAGCTGCCTGGCCTCTGCCCTCCACCCTCTACCTCACTCTGAATGGTGGTCTCCCTGCTCCCCAATATGGGCTCCAGAGCCCAACCTTGAACCCTCAGGGGCCCACTTCTGCTGGCAGCCTGTGCTTTCCCCCCACTCCCTTCCCCCTGGCAGGCGGTGGAGAAAGAGGCTCCGAAGGATGCAAAACAATTCCTCTGGTCCTTGTTGTTTCTGCAGGGCTTTCCTTCTCATTTTTACCACAGGGCTCTTGTTTGGTTGCTGCCTGATAGGCAAAGAACTGCCACAAGCAGCCTGAGGTTTCTGACCTGGAAAGAAGCTTGAGCTCCTTTTTGTCCTCCTCCAGACTCCTGCTGCCCTGTCCCTGCCCTTCTTGTGCACTTGCTTTTTTGCTCAGTGCAATATTGAGCCATGCTACTAAAAATCAGGAACAGAAGAGCCAGAGGAGGCCACCTGGCCTCAACGGCCGCGGTGTTGTTGGCGGCAGCAGCAACCAGAACCTTCCTAGGCCTGAAAGCCCAGCCAAATTCTCTTCTCCCCATCTCCACTTCTAGCTGGCCCATTTTGACCATCTCTCCACAACCAACCCATCACTTTCCTCACAGAATGGACTGCAGAAGAGCAGCCCCTCTTCAGGCTTCTTTTGCCTTGTTCCACAAGGTGAGATGCTGCTAACGCCACACTCCTAAATAGCCTTTGCCATGGAGGCCATTTTTATGGCTTTCCTTTCACACCTGCGTTTGTGGGCTCAGGCACTCATACTTAAGCCACCTTTTACACCCAGGAAGCTCTCAGGAACAAAATGACCGCAGACACTCTGACGAAAAGGTTTCCAGTAACCACTGGTGCCCATGCCCTGGAAGAGTGTCTGTCATCCCAGTTCACCTCCTTGGTCCTTCCTTATTCGGAAAAGACTGGGTTTTGATCACCTAGTTTTGGAGGGGGGTCTGGAATTAGCTTTGCGCTAAATAGCCTTCCGGCCTTTGCATCATTCCTCTTCCCAACTAGAATTTTCTTCCCATCCTGGGTGCACTAAGCCTGCTGTTCTTCCTCCCAAATTTGATTTTGTGTAAATATTTATTATTGGCTAAGGCCGCTGCTGAGGAACAACCCTAGTACAAATGTTTGGGTTTTTTTAAAAAAAAAAAACCCCTTTGTGGAA
This sequence comes from Urosaurus nigricauda, assembly GCA_034509955.1. Lineage (NCBI taxonomy): Eukaryota > Metazoa > Chordata > Lepidosauria > Squamata > Phrynosomatidae > Urosaurus > Urosaurus nigricauda. The sequence goes on from JAOEGL010000004.1 coordinate 2,905,416, forward strand.
AACGTAACATTAGAAAAGTGGCAGAGACAATCGCTGTCCTTGAAATCCTCTTGTTCAGCCTCTCTGTTGTATTAAGAGGCGCCAAGCAGGAGGACCCATAGCCATGAGATGGGGAGAACCAGCTATTTGGGTGGAGAGGCAACTCTGGAGTCCTCTCCGCTGGATCACTTTGGTATAGTGTGCATATATATAGAATGCTACTTGTGTACTTTAAAACCCCGGTAGAACAGTTGTGACTGAAAAGGGCAAAAAGAAAGAGGCAAGAATGCTGGGGCTTACAACCCCACATCCAGCCCATGTGGATACCTGGTGGGGACGGCATCTGTCATCTGCTCTGTATTTGGGCCAAAGAAGCCATTTTTGTGAGCCATAGCTCCAATTACACCCGAGGCCATCTCTCTGGTCTTTCACCAACCTCTGTTGAGTAGGGACCCTGGCTCTTTTCCCCTTCCTTCTTAAAGGCGGGATTGTAACTTGTAGGGTCTTGCTTGGAAAACTACGTCAAAAGGACAAAGCCTTTAGCAAGCCTTTAGCAAAAACCAGTGAAGGGGGAAAATATCTTCACTCTGTTAGCTGTATTTACCTCCCTGCTCCCAATGTTTTCTACATAGCAGTGGCATTTTGCTCCTGGAAAAGAAAACAATTTCACAGGTATTCCAAGCAGAAATGGCTCCCTCTGTTCCCCATTTACTACCCTCCCGCACCCCATTCCTGAAGGCCACCTCCCCCTCACAGATGGCTTTGTGAAACAGTTCGCACCAGTTCATATATACGAGAAATGCTGCTTTGAACTCAGAGGGTTAAAAAAACTATTTAAAAAAGTTTTGATTTGTACCTTTTTTGTAAAACTTTTTACAAGGTAGCCTAGCGATTTCACCAGATTACCAACCGCAATCTGTCCTTGGTCTGATATTTTTTTTAATATATATATACATACATACATATATATATATTATATATAATTTAGTGGTGCTTTAGACAAAAGTTTGGTTTTTGGTTGTCGTTTCAGAGCCGTTTGGCTCAGTTTCTTCGCCTGTAAATGTACCTAAGACCAATGTGAACCTTTGTACTTTCTGCTCCTGACTTTGGACTCAGTGAAAGTGTACTGTTTACATGTACAGAACTCCGAGTACCCCGTTTCTGTGTTCTGCGAGCCCCGCTTTCGGCGAGGAAGACGCCCCTCGCCCTCGTCCATCTGCTTAGCAAAAGCCACAGGACCCCTCGATTTGTGTCCCATCCATCTCTGTACTCTGAGCATCCCACTCTCTGCTCCTGGGATGCACTGCATGGAAAAGCAAAAGAGGGTTTTGCACACCAAGGCCCCCTTGTTTTCCTTGCAGCACCTTCAGCATTTGCCTCTCAAAACAGAAAGAGGCACGATGGCTGTAAATGGACAAATCACAGGATGCTAGGGTTTCATTTATCAGCATCTCCCCCCCCCCCTTTTACCACCAAGGCACAAGAGGAAGACTGCAAAGTGGGACCAAAGGGGGAAATAGGAGGCCAAGGCACAAGAGCCCCCCTCCCTTCCAGGCAGGTTTGACAGGTTATAAAAGCCCAGCGCTTTACAATCCCCTGCAGTTCCCAAGAAAGGCTATACGAGAAGCCCGTGGCTTTGAAAACCAGCTTGAAAAGTGACACTTTATTGCTTAAATCAGTCAAATTCTTAAAAAAGAAAAGACTTTCCTGACAGGCACCTATGCAACTTTTATGTGGCTCTTCTAAGCAGATGGGCGCTTCCTCCTCCATGTGCTATGGGGAAGAGAGAGAAAAAAACTTTTTTGTGTTCTATACAGTGGATTTTTTTCCCAGTAAATGTGGCTTAATATTTTAATTCTTAGAACGTGTGTTTGTTCTACGTGATGCAACTTAATTCTGTTTCTGTTTGTGAAATGAGTAGCACAGGCCAACCTCCTTGTCCCACTCACTTAAAAAAAAGACCAATGAGCTGTTTTAAATCAAGCGGTTCTTTCCATCCATGGTATTACTTGCTAAATGCACTGATTTCATAAGTATGTGGATTTTTTTGGAGTCTGTATATCATATTATAAGACTGAATCTACTTAATAAACACTGTATAACAAACAGAAATGCATCTCACACCTTCCAGCATGCCTGCCAGCAGCATCTCTTCTCCCCCAATTCCCCCACCCAGGCTAGAGGATCTACTGCTCTTCTCAAATCAGTGTGTGCCAGACCTGTAGAGCAAAGCTCTAATTGTCAAGGGATCTAGGAGCCCATGGCAAAGCTGCAGTCTAATAATCCCAGTTCCGTTCCGTTAACTTTTTCTGTGGCCTTAAAACATGCCACTTTTGACACTACCCGCAACAAGCCGCTACAAGAGGCAAACGGCATAGCAGAGGGCCTTACATTTATACAGACTGGCTTGCAAAAGCATCACTTGCCAGTCTCCCCTCTGGGCCAGAATCCAGGGAGAAAGGCAAGACTGAGCTCAAAATGCTGCTGGGGTTGGGGAAGGTTCTTGTAACCACAAGGGCTTCTTGCTCCATAAGTAACTCCTCCTAAATTGGCAATGGGTGTGGGAAGGCCTCACCTGGAATTCTGTGTGCAGTTCAGGGAACCACAACTCAAGGATGTTGAGAAGCTGGAGCGTGCCCAGAGGATGGCAACCAAAATGATGAAAGGTCTGGAAACCATGCCCTACAAGGAGAGACTTAGGGAGCTGGGTATGTTGAGCCTGGAGAAGAGAAGGGTAAGAGGTGATATGATAGACCTGTTTAAATATTTGAAGGGGTGTCACATTGAGGATGGAGCAAGCTTGTTTTCTGCTGCTCCACAGATTAGGACCCAGAATAATGGATGCAAACTACAGGAAAAGAGATTCCACCTCAACCTTAGGAGGAACTTCCTGTCAGAGCTGTTCGACAGTGGAGGGTGATGGAGTCTCCTTCAGACAATTCAAATTAATGGCTGGATGGCTATTTGTCACAGGGAGGCCTTTGATGGAGTCTTCCTGCATGGCAGAATGGAATTGGACTGGATGCCCCTTGGGGTCTCTTCCAACTCTAGGATTCTAAGCCATTGGTGGGGAATTGGACTGCTCTGCAATTCTGCAGCAGGGAAAAGCACAATCTCATAATCTTTGGCAAACCCACAGCCTGGAGCTCAGGAACACCCACCCCAACTCCTTGAGGCTCCCTCTCATTTCCAGCCAAAGGTCACTCTTAACACTCATTTTAAGCAAACTGCCCTGGTTGACGGTTTAGCTCGCCCTTAAATTTTGGAAATCCCTCTCATAGGAAATGCATTTCACTGAGGCCTCGGAGGCAAAACCCGTCCACTTCTTCACCTGCTGCCGTTCCACCTGGAGCCGAGGCAGTTTGACCAGCTAGTGTATAATAAGGACATGCTCAACTTTTCAAAATCTCTTTTATTATTTTTTTCCAATACCACAAGGGACATTTAACAACATCAGGGGTTATCAGAGTGGACTGCCCCCATGGCCCACCCACCAGACCGGAAATCAGTCTGTACACACAGTAGTGGCCCTGGAGGATGCAGAGCGAGGGGGGACCCCCAACTATGTGCCCCCCATCTTTGGTAAGCAGGTTTCAGACTGTCAGCTTAGCTGCCTCTAATAAGCACAATGCTTTTCTCTCGCTTTACTCTCTCTGTTCCTAAAAAAGTCTTCCTTAAAAAAAAGCTGCCACTGATTAAGAATACACACACCATCTTGGAAAGGAAAAACCAGGTGGTGCTTGTTTAAAAAAGAAAATACTTCCATAACGCTGGAGCAAGGAGATTGAGACGGTGGGAGAAAAAGAGGAGCCTGGCCAAGGTAGGGGGGATCTAAAGAAAGAGGGAGAAAAATCGGAAGGACCTTGAAAGCTATCCATTTGCTTTAAAAGAAATCTTCTCTTCAGAGGGAAATCCCCAAAGTGGGCCACCCAAAGGTTCACCAGCTCATCCTAGCCATGAATACACCATGCCACTCGGAGGCCAGTTTTTCAGCTTACCCTGGGGTGGGATGTGGAGAGACCAAAACCAGAGCATCCAAAGCCTGGGCGGCTGGGCAAGACACTCCTTGGGAGCCAGTTTCCCCCACCGCAGCCTTGAGAGACGAGGCAGGACAAAATACAGCAGCTGGGACTATGGGTAGCGATTAGTAACCAACACCACTTTTAATGCAATACTGCTTCAGCCTGAAAAATAAAAGGACGTAAAAAAACAAAAAAACCTGTATGTACATAACATCAATTTACAGAATTGGCCAGTACTGTGTACAACATATAAATACATGATCCAACAGATGCATAGAAGGGTACATATAGGAGCCAAACATTTCACTTTTTACACCCAAGAAAAAAAAGTTTAAAATTATATATATATTTATATTTATATATACTTTTTATTTTTTAAAAAATGACACTGCTTAGAAATTAAAAAGTCAAGATGCGGCCCCAGCACCCACTGGAGGGGGGGGCACGTTCTCACATGAAGAAGGGACCTGGGTACAGCTGATGACGGCCACAGCCTCTGCCCCACGGATCCTAGCTGCTCCAGAGAGACACCCTCCTTTCCAGGGGCAGCCCTGCTTCCTGCGCTGAAGCCCCATGGCTGCTCGTCATCTCCTGCTCTCCCTTGATGTTAGAAGGCTCACAAAAATGTTTGTGCACAACCACAGGACGCGGGGAGGAGATGGCAGGAAGGAAGAATGGAAGACAGAATTCTGCAAGCTGGGCCTGTTTAACTCGGCCTCTAAATGGAGACAGGGTCTGCTTTCTTCCTTACAGTGGCAGGCAAACCCTCCCTGCCTTTCCAATGGGCTCAACATGTGACAACATGGCCCCACCCACCCTCTCACAATGCCAGGGAAGCCATTCAAGTGGGCAAAATGTTCAACAGTTTCCTCAGAAACTAGACTGTCCCCCGCACCCCACTCCAGCCCCAAAACCAAAACATACAGCGTCAGACTTTGCCTCTATTATGACCAGAATGATATTTTGTGTACAAGTTCCAGGATCCTTTCTTATCCAAGCAGACACTCCAAATATACAACATTCATCGTCCCGGGGCAGTTAATTCATCATCTTACCACAAGGCACAACACACAAAGCTTGGAGGGGCCGATACAGTCATCGTGGCAAAATGCCCCACAGCCTTTACACATGATCATCGCTTTAAGGCTGCATGAACATTTGAGGGAAATTTCCTCCATGTGGCCACTGTCAGCAAACATCTGCGCTGAGAGGGAGATGCTGTGGGAGGCGGTAAAGTTTGCTTTGTGGCCCAATGGCATCGTGCTTCCCACAAGACTCCTGGAAAAAACAGGGGCGGCAGAGGCATAGCTGAAGCTGGGGGGATTAAGCTGCAGCTTAGACAGCTTCCCATAAATGGACTGCTTGATATTGAGCTGAGAAGGGATGGAGGAAGGCTCCAGAGGCTGAGCGAGGCCCTTGCCAGGCTTCCTGGGCAAGCGAAAGAAGGGCAGGTCCCGCACCAGGGGGAGACTCTTCAGCTGCTCCATGAGTTTGGTGGGGCTGGCTGGGGCCTCTTTCCTCTTCTCACCGTTCCTCCTTGCCAGGCTAGGGCATGCCAGACCGCGCTTGTTCTCCACCCCTCCGCTGCCACTCAGGTGCAGCCGTGGCTTGGCAGGCCAATCTTCCCTTACTGGGGCAATGCCATCTTCTGGCATGGTGCTCTTGGCTGGTGGAGACACCGGTTTGCTATGCGACAGCATGCTCAGGATGGGAAAGGGCTCCCATCCTTTGGGATGCTGGGATCTTGTAGCAATACTGCAGGGGAAGCTGGGGCCAAAGACCTTCCTCCCACCTATTCCCTGGTTCTTAGGAACAGAGTCGCCGCTCAACTGATCAGAAGCCAAAGAAGTTGTGCTGGGAGGGAATGGTGCAATGGTAGCTGCCTTCGGTTTCTCTTCACCATTCCTGCCAGCAAGCGGTTTGGGCAGAACAACAACAGAGGAATCCTTTGGCTCTTCCCAAGCACTGGAAGAAAGTGTACCCTCTCCTCCCAGGCCCAAGTTGTCAGGCTTCTGAGAAATACTTGCAGCTTCATCTGGAGAGCTGGAGTTGGGACTCAACTCGGGGGTTCCCTCAACCCTCTCTAGTTCTTTCTTCATTCTTTCTCTGGGCAAAGGTTTTGGGTTGGGAGTGGATTGCCTTACGGGAGAGTCCCTCAAACACACTGACACATCACAATCATTTCTGACTGTGCCAGTCATGTCCATGCCTTCACCCCCTGGGGTCTTTTGGGAAAGAGAGCTGCTGTTCTTGCTCTCCACTGGGAAGCAAGCTTCTGATGAGAGCTTATCCAGAGAAGATGCTGCCTTTGCCACCTGGTTGGTACCACAAGAGCCCGGAAGAACTGTTTGCAGAGGCAGACTCTCCCTGAGCAACTGAAACACCAGAGGGTTGCTTCCTTCTGCAGACATAGGCTTGGGAGTCACCAGCACTGGCCTTTCAGAGCTCTCCAAATGGGCTTTATGGAGAAGAGGTGGCTGCAGTTTCCAGCCTGGTGGCAGGCAGATGCTGGCAGTTCCACCTTCAGAAGGCAAATTATCCAAATGTGTAGAAATCTCAGTTCTTGCAGGACATTCAGGGTTGACCCCATTATATTCCTCTGAGTGGCCTCTGCTGGGAGCAGCCCCTTTCTCTGCAACTTTATCCTGGTTTAACTCCACATTTTCATCTGTCAGTTCAGCTTCTAGGTCAGATGCTGTCTCTGTTGTCTCACTTAACACACTCCTGGTTTCTTCATCACTGAAAGGGTTTGAGCCTGTCATCCCTTCTCCCAGGTGCTCAGCTGTCTCTCTTTCCGTCTTCAACAGTGTCTCCCATGGCAGAAGGCAACTTTTCAAGGGCAATTGCTCCTGGAGTGGATTTGAATCCTCAGGGTGTGGCTCTGGCTTCCACAGAGGGGCTTCACACGTGTCACTGCTGTGCATTCCACTCGGCGCTTCTCTGCTGTACCACTCTGTTGCCTGCTGACATGACAACACGTGGAACTGTTGGGTCAAATCTTCTGTCCCAGGAGTGTTAGTGTTCTCTGGAGGGAGGAGATTTTCCTGCCCACGAGAGCTGAATGCCCCCAAGGCCTTTTCCTCAGTGCTCACCAAGGCTAAACCTGTGGCATAATTAGGAATATGGGAGGCTCCATTCACAGCAGAGTTGCATTTCAGAACCACTGGCTTAGCATTGTCATGTTCTTCTACAATGCTTGCGTCTCCAAGGAGATTCAGGGGAGAATCCTCCTGCCAAGAACAGGTCATCTGACGATTTGAAAGCAGCTCCTTTTCCTCCTCATCATCACCATGGTCCTCCTGTGATGTAGCACCAAGCGATTGTTCATTACTTCTATCCTCCAGAGGATGCTCAGATCTGCCTGCTGGCACCTCTTTCACAGAGCAGTCACATGTCAGTTTGGTCTTGGAGCCACCAACATGGCTGCTCCCAGATGCCTCTGAATGTTGGACAGCATTTTCAGATCCAAGTGACGTAACACTGGTAGCCAGCCTGAACACACATTCGCCTTCAACCACTGGAAATGAGGCTTCGCTCTTGCAAGCTGGTGAGCTCGGAATAGCCAGCTCGAAAACAGGCTTGCCTTCTAGCTGGGAAGACGGCAGTAATTGTGTTCGCTGTAGATCTGACACACATTTCCCACGAGTTCTCTTCGACTTCCAGCACCTGGGGTGACGGCTGGGTTGCCGGACCCTCTGGCTGCGGCGGCGGCGGCGGCTGCTGTTACCACCACCACTGTAGCTGTTGCTGCCGCCACCTTCGTCGGTGCTCTGTCCACCTCCTCCTGGCCCACCCCCACCTCCAATGGCGGAGGTGGAGGCAGGGGTGGTGGCAGGAGAAGCAGCCTCTCGCTGGAGCCGGCCTTGCAGAGCACAGGCCTTAAAGTCAGCAGAGGCTGTGGACCTGCTTCGGTCCTGGCCGGAGGGCTCTGAATTGGGGATAATCCGAGGACATATCTGGTAGGCTGGCTGACCTTTAACCACCCAGGGTGGTTTGATACGGGAAAGTTGAATCTGAAAAAGAACCAAATGAGAAAAAATTAAAGAAGAGCTTTAGTATTCAGTATAGTATTCAGGTGGGCTGCAAAACAACAACATCCTTCAGGTCTCTGCTTTAGAACTATGACGTTTTCTTAAAATTAGGCAAGGACTATTCTGACTTGGTGACAGGGACACTACTAGAATCTCCAGTTTAACTATCATGGCTTCCTCTCAAAAAAGTCTGGGCAGTCTAGCCTGGTAAAAGCTCAGCATTTTCTATTAAGATAGAGGATCCCCCATCTCCTCTTCAGCAAACTACAACCACTAAAACAGCTTGGGAACAGGCAATGGTCATCAAACTTAATTTATTACATTTTAATGGTTTTAATAACTGTTCTTCTTGCTACAGAGGAGGGACAGGGAAATGCATCTCGTGTGTGGAATGCTGAAAGAAAATATCTTAACACAAGCCGAATTGTTCAACCGCTAGGAGGAAGGTCAAAGCTTTGGCAAGAATGGAGCAAAAGTGATCACACCCAATTACACCACTGAAGGGAGGTGAATACATTTATTCAAAAAGGAGTATATTAAAGGGAACCACACATGATGTTAGGCCTCAAACAATGGACCATAATGGGAATCAGTTCTGGACACCACAGGTCAAGAAGGATACAAACAAGCTGGAATGTGTTCAGAGGATGACCAAGATAGTAAGAGGTCTGGAAATCAAAAGCCATAAGAGGAACTCCTTAGGGAGTTGGGTATGTTTACGCCTGGAGAGAAGACTGAGAGGTGGCAGGAAAGCCATCTTTAAATATTTGAAGGGACATCATGTAGAAGATGGATCATGCTTGTTTTTAGCTGGTGCAGACTAAAACAAGAAGCAATGGATTTAAATTACACAAGAAAAGGGATTGCACCTAAACCTAAGGAAGACCTTTTTCACTGAGAGATGCCTCAGAGTGTGGTGGTTGACTCTCCTTTGTTGGAGTCTTTAAACAGACTGGATGGGCATCTTTCTGTAGGAGCATAGTACTATGTGGCAGGGGACTCCCTAGTCGATGGCCCTTGAGATCCCTTCCCACTCAATGGTTATATGAATTCTTTTGCCATCTACAGAGAAGTGAAGTGAAGAGAGTAGATGGGATTTATCTTCCAGGATAGAAAAAATCCAAATGAACTGAGGAGAACAGCTTTTTCTCAAGGTCAAGCGATTTCCTTCCTCCCAGTCAGATCATCAGAAGAGCCTTGGAGGCCAGGTCAGACCAAGGGCACTATCAGTCCAAGATCCATTTTCCTCAGAGGGCAATCGGTTAGAATCATAGAATCATAGAATTGGAAGAGACCACAAGGGCCATCCAGTCCAACCCCCTGCCATGCAGGAACTCCCAGTCAAAGCATCCCCGACAGATGGCCATCCAGCCTCTGCTTAAAGACCTCTAAGGACGGAGACTCCACTACACTCCGAGGGAGTGTGTTCCACTGTCGAACAGCCCTTACTGTCAGGAAGTTCCTCCTAATGTTGAGGTGGAATCTCTTTTCCTGCAGTTTGCATCCATTGTTCCGTGTTCTAGTCTCTGCAGCAGCAGAAAACAAGCTTGCTCCCTCCTCAATATGACATCCTTTCAAATATTTGAACAGGGCTATCATATCACCTCTTAACCTTCTCTTCTCCAGGCTAAACATCCCCAGCTCTCTAAGTCGTTCCTCATAGGGCATGGTTTCCAGACCCTTCACCATCTTAGTTGCCCTCCTTTGGACCCGCTCCAGTTTCTCCACATCCTTGCCCACTGGGATCTCCCTGGCAGGACCTGAGTGCCACTACACTCTCCATCTTGCTCTCCCTTGGCAACTAGTTTACAGAATGGTACTGAATCTGATACTAGAGGTGACAAGTAGCCAGTGATGGCCTCCTCACTGAATTTATCCAACCCACCTTTCAAAGCTACATCAGTTATCAGTCATCACTAAGCTTATGGCAGTGAATTCCACCATTTTATCTATACAAAGTCCTTCCTTTTCACATTCCTGAGGGCAATATGATCATGGCAGCTTTATTTTTGATTCCCTTTCTAATTATGCAATTTGCCATCTTCACAGCAGCTCCACACTGGGCTATTCCCACTGTGCTATGTCCCACAATATCTCTACCTTGGTCAGATGCTGCCAGCTCAGATTTCCACCATTGTAAACATGAAAATGTAATTCTTTGCCCCAATATTGTACATTTGATTACAAATAAATCTCATTTGCCAATTTAATGCCTTTTCCTCTAGTGAGGAGAAATTACCCTGGAGCTGTTTTTGCTCTTACTACCCTAAATATTTCTCTGCCCATCATCAAACTTCACTAACACTCAGTCAGTATGGGGCATCACCAGCCCACCTCCCTCCCTCATTACAGGGGTCAAAGATGCCAGGTCCTAGTACTGGACGCCTCCCCTCCCCCTCCCCCCCCCCATGCACACATTCCCCATCCCACTCCAAGACTCCTCCCTGGCTCAAGATTTACTGCTGCTAACCAAAGCTGCAGCAAAGCACCCCCTTCCTCCAATTGTAGGCTGCTCTGGGGAAACCTAGCCATGCATTAATGGGGCAACTGCCTGGGATGAGCCCCTTTCCTACCCTGATGGGTGGGACTTTGGGTTCCTCTTTGGTGGGCTGTGGCTTTTCTGGGTGAACACTTTCAATTGTGTTACGAAAGGACTGACGGTCTTCAAGCCGGGGCTTCTTCTCGGGGAAGGAGGCAGAGGCCGCCTGCTCAAAGCACTTCCTCTTCTGCTCCTTGGACTCCTGCTCTTGAGGTTCTTGGGGCAGAATGGGAATCCTCTCTGAAGTTGCTGCTGCCGCCGTTGCCACCACCACCATGTCTTCTACTTTGCTTGGGATCCTGGTTGCCTCAGGTGCAATCTCTTTCTCTGGAGACGCCTGTTTCCTCTCATGCAAGTCTGCCTCTGGTTTAGCGTCTCTGCCGTCAGTGGGCTCTGGTTCCCCAGATAAGGATTCCTCCTTGGCCTCTTCGGTTTGCTCCGATTCACGCAACTTATACAAGCTCCTCCGCGTCCGGCATCGAAGGGAGCGCTTCTTCAAATGGCTGTCTCGTTGGCGAGTGACAGGACCACGCTGTACCCTGGCAGGTTCTGCTTTAGGAGAGGTTGAGTCAGTCTTCCGTTCCACCTCAATGGGCATGGATTTTTGCTGCTGAGGCTCCTCTCTGGTCAAGCCCAGCCTGTCGGTCAGTAATGCAATTAGATTAGCAAACAGCAGACAAATGCAGAATCTTGCATTTTTAGGATGCTTACTGTGGGATACTAAGAGCAGAATTAGATGGATTAAGACCTGCTGCTGACTGACATCCTTCCTGAGCCAGTAGCCAAAAGCATTACATTTTCTAAAGGTTCTCCCTCTTTTGCTTACAGGTCCTAATATTTCGAGCTTTATATGCACAATCCCTGCTGCTATCCCTGCCAGAAGAAAGGCAGGATATCAAGCAATTAATTAATTTATTGAGGTACAGACAAGGGGACTAATTTCTCTTCCTGTGGCTTATGTGTGCACCTTCAAGCTGCCTGTTGACTTATGGAGGCTCCATGACTTTCACAGGGTTTTCTCAGGCAAGGGATCCTCAGAGGTGGTTTTGCCAGCTCTTTCCTTGTAAATACAGCCTACAGCATCTGGCATTTGTTGACGACCAACCATTCAAATACTAACCAAAGCTGAACCTGCTTAGCTTCCAAGATCAGACAGGGTCTTGTGCCTTTAGAGCAGTAATTTACATACTCTGGTCCTCCAGGTTGGAAGTCAATAGTCTGGGATTCTGGGAGCAGAAGTCCAGAATACTTGGAAGGCCAGAGTTTGGGAATCATTGCTTTAGAGAAAACATTAGTGGATTCCATCGCCAACATCTCATAACTGTCATAGTACAACAGGTTTGGGCCATAAGCTAGAACATTCTATGTGTCCATGTGGGAACATAAAGGTACACTGAATTGGACATAATTTTTATAAGAATTCTGCATCAATTTTCAATCAGCTTTTTACAAAATAGGTGACAAATGCTTCCCAAATCATATCATTGCCTTGCATTAACTGATCAAAATACTGGAACTAGGAGGCCAATGGAATTAAGAGCACTACAGGTGTGCCTTTCTTCTCAATAAATAAGAAGCTTAAAGCCTTTATTACAGATGTACCTCCAAATTTATCTTCTTTTTAATTAAAAAAAGAGGTACAGGTGGAAAGCAGAGTTGTCCTAAGGAAGGGATAAAGCTCCATAGCCCCTGTAACACCACATTTCTAAAAAGACATTTACTGCTACAGAGTAAACAGGCAGACTTACTTTTGCCCATAGTAGTCTTCAAAGAACCTCTCCTTCCACTGTTCCATTTTTTTCTCCTTCTCCATTTCCTGTCTTATGCGAACCTGCATTTCATGAGTGAATTCCCCTGCAAAGGAAAAAACAACCCAAAACCTTCCGATATGAGAGGAAGCTGGTTTAAGAACACTGGCTCAACAGGATTCACATTATGTGCAAGGTACGGGACAAATGCAAGACCGAAATTGCTGCATTCTATCTGAGGGGTTGGAAGAGTCTTAACAGACCTTTTAACATTTAAGGATCCATCTCTTTTTAACAAAGGAGATAATTACATTCAGGCCTGAGGATTACTATCTACTGGGGTGGGGGTGGTTCTCTGTGTCCCACCAATGAAGTCAATACACTGCTTCGGGACATGGGAGGGCCTTCTCAGTGGCGCCCCAACTGTGGACTATCCTCCCCCGGAGGTCCAACTGGCACCAAACTCTCATGTCATTTAAGCACCAAGTTAAAACTTGGTTGTTCATCAAAGCCTTTGAGCTCCTTCCCACGTACAGTTGTACATAGTTTTAAAAACTTTCCAATCTGTTTGTAACTTATTACGGTTGTTATATGTTTTAGCTTATTTAATTATTTGATTGTTTTAAACAGTAACTTGTTTTTAATGCTATCTGTAAGATACCTTGCGATCTTTAATATGGGGTGAGAGGGAATAATAATAATAATGATGATGATGATAGAAGGAGGAGGAGGAGGAGGAGGAGGAGGAGGAGGAGGAGGAGTAATTTATTCATTTTTTACAATTGTTACACTGAAACTTTTCCACAGGTTTTTCAAGCCACTTCTTATAAACAAGAGGGAAACAGGAAGCCCTTAGGGGTTTGTCTCCCAGTGTGCATGATAGAGAACTTTTCTTAGTATGGTTTACTAATCCATGCACATGGAGGGAGGCTGGCACAAGAAAAAGCAGGTAATACATTCAGTCTGATTTCATTTTTTTTTATAATGTTAGTGGTAGGGTTGTAGAATCCATGCTCCCAAGACATATGGCAACGACTTCAGTCATTTAAGTATACACTGTTTGGTCTGTTATTGATAGACGATGACTATAAAGACCCCAAACTTCAGAAAAGAAGACAAAAATCAATTCCCAGAAGGGACTCCTGCTTCAGAACGGCAGCCATACTCTACTCCACACAATAATAATAATAATAATTTATTTCTAGCCCGCCCCACTGAACAGGCAATCGGGGCAGGTTACAACAATATCAGTTAAAACGTCCCATCCCTTCCCTCATCGCCCCCCTCCCAAAAAGACCACCACCAGGGGTGCAAAAAGAAACTGCTACGCACCATCTGCCAGCCTCTCTCTCCAGCTCTGGGCAGCAAGGGCAAAGAACTCATTATTCAAGGCACTTCCACTGAGTCGCATCAGTCCATCCGTCCCAGCCTAAAAGGAACCAAACAAGAGCAGGTGGAAAGTGTGCACAACGATTCTTTTGGGGGAAGGGGTGAGAGTAAAGGCTGGGGCTGGTGTGGTGGGCATCCATACCTGCCTGTCCACTTCAGGGAGGAGGAGGAGGAGCTGCTGCTGGAAATGCAGGGGCAGTGCATTGAAGGTCCTGCAGTTAATCAACGCTCGGAGGTTGGTGTTGACAAGAATAGAGCCAGGCGTCTCAAAGTCTACATCATCACCCCTGTTCCTCTTCATTTGTCCTGGAGTTGCCAAAGAACCATATAAAATCAGGGAGGAAAATGATGCAAGGAAACACTCACTTCCCTTCCACCCACCCACATCTACAGGTCTTCAGCACAGAAGACTCTCTTCTCAAGGGAGTTTCTAAAGCTCACTCCAGACAAGTCTTGACACAGATGAGAGGAAGATACAGGCAACTCAGAGAGAGATTGATTCTGCTTTCAAACAGTTTAAAGGTCTGGACAATAGAGTCTTTGAAAAGCAACCATCACCTAAGTATCAACAGCATCACTACAAACACACCAGGTGTCCTTCCCACAATCTTCTGTTCCAGGAGAGCGAGACCTGGAACATAGCTGGAAAGATGTGCCAACAGACACTAGTAACATCCTACTTGACTGGTAAAGACAGGGCTGTTTCTGCTATGGGCAATGGACCCATGTCTTGGTTATATCTTCCAAAAGCCTGTGGTCCCTTCTTTGTTGGCCTTCTGGAGATTTTTTAAAAAACAGTTTCAAACTACATTTCATTAAGCTTAGATTCTGTGCTTCCCAAATTTTAATTGCTGTTATTAAATGTATTTTATGTACTGAATATGGCGTATTGTTCTTAGGATTTGATTACGGGGGCTAAAGCCAGATTCCACATGCTGAGACTATAGAGTTTGTCACAATTAACTTTAGTCCCACTGACTTCAGTGGATTTAGTCCTTGTTGTTAACTGCTGTCAAGTTGACTTTGACTCATAGCGGCCCTATAAACGAGAGACCTCCAAATTACCCTACCATCAGCAATTCTGCTCAGGTCTTGAAGACTCAGGGCAGCTATGGTGGCTTCCTTGATTGACTCTATCCATCTGGAATTCAGTCTTCCTCTTTTCCTATGGCTTTTACCTTACCAAGCATTATTGTCTTTTCTAGGAAGTCATGTCTTCTCATGATATGGCCAAAGTACAACAGTCTCAGTTTAGTCATCTTGGGTCTAGGGAGAGTTCAATCTAGATTTGATCTAGGACCCATTCATTTCTCTTTTTAGAAGTTCATAGTATTCACTGAATCTTCTCCAGCAGAATGTTTTTAAGGACTTGATTTTCTTCCTATCAGCTTTCTTCACTGTCCAGCTTTCACAACCACACACTGAAACTTGAAATACGCTAGCATGAAAACTTTAGTATTTGATGATATATCTTTATATTTCAGGATATAGGCCAGTTCCTTTATGACTGCCCTTCCACGTCCTAGTCTTCTTCTGATTTCTTGACATAGTCTCCCTTCTAATTAATGACTGACCCAAGGTATGGAAAATCCTGGAACTCAATGTCTTCACTGTATACTTCAAAGTTATATAAACCATAAAAAGGAAAGGTTTTTGATTGACATGAATGTCTAATTGTAACAAACTATAGGGGGTGGTATTCATCTCTGTCACTAAGCCGAAGAGCCAGCATTGTCTGAAGACTACTCTGGTGGTCATGTGGCCAGCATGACCTCACATAATGCTGTTACCTTCTGATCAAAGTGATACCTATTTATTTCATTTGCATTCTTTCAAACTGCTAGGTTGGCAGAATATATAAATATTCTGTGGACATTATTTTTGTTTTCTTAATGTTCAGCTGTAAACCTGCCTTTGCATTTTCTTTCTTGACTTTCTTCAGTAATCATTCCAACTCTTTGCTATTTTCTGCTAGTAGCATGATGCCATCTGTATATCTTAAATTGCTGAAGTTCCTTCCTCCAGTTGTCACGCTTCCTTCCTCCGAGTTTAATCCTGCTTTACATATGATATGTCCAGCATACTAGTTGAACAGATAGGGTGATAAAATACAGCCTTTCATGACCCCCTCACCAACTGAAAACCATTCCATTTCTCCATATTTTGTCCTGACAGTAGCCTCTTGTCCTGAGTACAGACTACGCATTAGGACAACGAAATCATCAAGACTATCAAATGTAGTGACACATCCATTTCTTTAAGAGAGATTCAATTTTCCATGATCCACAGGAAGGCTTTGCTATGATCTATAAAGCATAAACTGATTTTCTTCAGGAAGGCTTTGGTGTGCTCTATTATCCAGCATATGTTTGCAATATAAT
This sequence comes from Urosaurus nigricauda, assembly GCA_034509955.1. NCBI lineage: Eukaryota > Metazoa > Chordata > Lepidosauria > Squamata > Phrynosomatidae > Urosaurus > Urosaurus nigricauda. Next base: position 2,921,505 of record JAOEGL010000004.1, read on the forward strand.
CCCTAGTGCCATCTACTCTAGCTATGACAAGACATGGATCCAACTCTTTGTATTTTAAAATGGGGGTGGGGGTTAAAACAACAAAACCAAAGGAAGGGGTTTTTTTTGGGGGGGGTGGATTTGTTGCAACCAGGGTTTGTGTTTTGTTTTGGTGAGGCGGGAGTGTTGCATTAAAGTAATTCCAAATGTTCTGCTCTCGTTTATTTATTTATTTTTTTATTTCAAGGATTTCTATCCTGCATATTTCCCACAATGGGATCTTCTCTCTTCAAAAGACAGCCAGACTCATCTCACTGCATTGGCTAAGCTTACTCAAATGAAGACCATAAGCAGCACGGATGGGTAATAATACCAAGGAAATTCTCTTATGAATTCCCTTACACAGAGAGATTTCCCAACTGCTGACTTTGGGAATTACATTGACAGGTTGACAGCCTGTACCCGAGTAAATCGCTATAAAACTAACTCAGAAAAGTAAGTGGCAAAATGCAGTTCAGATGTTATGGCCACTAGCTTAGATAACAATTGTTCTGTAAAAAGTGTTCTTTTAAAGCAAGTTGTTTTAGTTGAACTTATGTTAATTATCTGTTTCTAAATGGCATTTGCTTAACTATAAATAAAGTGATTAAAAAGAAGCAGCTGGCATTGGATACTGGTCTAACAATGAACAACTGTCAAAAAACTGTTAAAATGTTTAAATTCCAAGTCATTATTGTTCTAGTAACAGGGTTTGAAAACAGTAATAGCCAGACTCAATAATAATAATAATAATAATAATAATAAATTTAAAAATCCAGGACTAAAAAATCCACCCTAAAAAGCAGAGCATGACTCTATTAAGTGATGTTGACAGTGATGATGTGACATTCTATCACTTCAGTGCACATCACCTATATTGTGGAATTCTATTTATTTATAGGGCTACAGGAGAAGATTAAATAAGTTGTTTTTACCCCACACTTCTGTTTACAGAACACAAAGAGCAACCCACAACACAGAAAGCAACAGACCTAATTCTCAAATCTTCACTTTGTACCAGATACAAAAAAAATTTAAAAAATAAGCTAAAGCACTAATCAGTTTAAAACAATATTCAAACTATACACCCAAAGCCTGATTCTGCCTTCCAGTGTCTCTGAGAAAGCAAAGGAATACTGTTGCTTTTCCACCAGGAGGTTTTCCAGAGGAGCAAGACCAGTTTTCTGTACCATCTGGCTAATGGCTCAACAAACAGCACAGAGAAAAGAGACACAAGGAGATAGCTTTATGCCATCCTTTTTAGTTGGAAGAAACCCCAAAGGCCATCCAGTCTAATCCCTTTCTGCCATGCAGGAATCCACAATAAAATCACTCCAGATAAACAGCCACCATGCCTCTGATCTTAAAGGCAAAGGTCCAGAAAAGGACATTGGGCCATGGGTACTTACCACCTGAGGGTTTACGGAACCCTCGAAAGAGTGGAGGAGGGTCCCGGGCAATTTCTGTCCTGGTGCGTCTTCCTGTTGTGCTACAAAGGGCTGAGGAACTACTGCTGCTGCTGCTGCTCTCACCACCAGTTTGTCTCCCTGGGAGCCCTGAAAGAAACAAACACACTCACCAATGAGTATGAGGAAGACTTCCATGAGACTATGTCAGCCACTCCCCATGTTCTCCTCCTTGGAACCCCAGCATTACCAAAGACAACCCTTCATCTGAACCCCTGGTGTTACCATATAGGACAGCAAATTTGCATAGCTTATTCTGAGAACCAGGATCTTGGCTTCTGCAAGGAGGGAAGCAAAAAAACCCTGGAAGCAAAAGGCAGAAGTAGCCTTCAAAGCAGCCCCTTGACAGCTGCCCTTCCTCCTCATCACAATGCTTTATAATGCTTGTTTCCCTGTGGTGGATTCTTCCTTTCCTCTCTGTTCATCAGAGGCTAAACCAGGTGTGAGAATGCACCAGAGCCTGAAAGGTTGTGCTGCCAGATTTCTGCTCCTCTAGAGTTCTGAAGGACCACAGGATATTATTTTGGGAGACATCTCACTTTCTGCAATATCTTGGGGGGGTTGGAGGAGGAGGAAAGACCATTTAGGAGTGAGGAAACCACGGAATAGCATGAAATGGCCAGCCCTGCAAAGCTGTTTTTAAAAACATTTAAAATACTTTCTGTGCAAGTATGTGTGCTTAGAAGAATCACAGAATCATAGAGTCGGAAGAGACCACAAGGGCCATCCAGTCCAACCCCCTGCCATGCAGGAACTCTCCATCAAAGCATCCCCGACAGATGGCCATCCAGCCTCTGCTTAAAGACCCCTAAGGAAGGAGACTCCACTACACTCCGAGGGAGTGTGTTCCACTGTCGAACAGCCCTTACTGTCAGGAAGTTCCTCCTAATGTTGAGGTGGAATCTCTTTTCCTGCAGTTTGCATCCATTGTTCCGCGTTCTAGTCTCTGCAGCAGCAGAAAACAAGCTTGCTCCCTCCTCAATATGACATCCCTTCAAATATTTAAACAGGGCTATCATATCACCTCTTAACCTTCTCTTCTCCAGGCTAAACATCCCCAGCTCCCTAAGGCGTTCTTCATAGGGCAAGGTTTCCAGACCCTTCACCATCTTAGTTGCCCTCCTTTGGACATGCTCCAGTTTCTCCACATCTTTTTTGAATTGTGGTGCCCAGAACTGGACACAGTATTCCAGGTGGGCCTGACTAAAGCAGAATAGAGTGGCACTATAACTTCCCTTGATCTAGAAACTATACTTCTATTGATGCAGCCTAAAATTGCATTGGCGTTTTTAGCTGCTGCATCGCACTGTTGACTCATGTTTAGCTTATGGTCTACTTGGACTCCTAGATCCCTTTCACATGTGGTCTCGTTCAGCCAGGTGTCCCCCATCATATTTCTGGGCATTTCATTATTCCATCCTAAGTGCTTGTTTATATAGGAGCACTTTAAGGCACTTTACGCTTTGATGGCAAATAGCAGTTCACGGTTGAATGGGTTTTACCACTCTTATCTCTTAGTAATGCTTGCTACAGTACAAGTTCAGTGTCCCTTACTGGAATATCTGAATTCTGACCAGAAGTGTTTTGGATTTCATATTTTTATGGATTTTGGAATATTTGCATATACATAATGAGATATTTTGGAGATGGTACCCAAATCGAAACAGATAATTCATTAATGTTGCTCATACATCTTATACCCATAGCCCAAAGATAATTTTATAAGCAATATTTGAATAATTATGTCCTTGAAACAAAGTTTGTTTACACTTAATCATCAAAAAGCAAAAGTGTTAAAATTATCAAAAATGAGAAAAAAAATATTGGGAACATGTTGGAAATGTGGGGGGGGGGGGAGGAATTGGCACCCTCTATCATTTATGGTGGAAGTAAGGGTATGCCAAAAAATATTGGAGGAATATACATGATAACATATGTGAAATACTAAATATTAAATACTAAATATTAACCATCAGATGAATCTGAAAATGTACTTGCTAGGAATAATTGAAGATGAAAAATTAGAGAAAAAAGTAGAAAAGATTCTATTTTACATGACTATCACAGCAAGGATGGGAGTTGGACTGGATGGCCCTTGTGGTCTTTTCCAACTCTGTGATTCTATGATTCTATGATAATATATGCAGTGAAGTGGAAAAATAAAGAAATTCCAAAGGTGAAAACTTGGCCTACCAAGTTTTTTTAAAAAGCCTAGAGAACTTTAAAAAGGAATGGCTACCCTTAATAGAGTGGATACAAAAAGAAAGGGGGATACTTTTGTGATAGGACTGAAATAATTAAGTTGGAATAAGTTAAAGAAAATCAGAATATATAAGTTTCGTTTTAACAATCATGGAGACAAAGACTGTATATAAGTAGTACATATATAGATTTTTAGATACCATGTTTCCCCAAAGACAGTGTCTTATATTAATTTGTGCTCCCAAAGATGTGATAGGTCTTATTTTAGGGGATGTCTTATTTTTCCATGAAGAAGAATTCACATTTATTGTTGCATACAAAAAAAATGAACATTTATTATATACTATATAAATATATATATATATATATATATATCTCCAAAAACTTTACTAGGTCTTACTTTCAGGGCATGCCTTGTATTTAGCAATTCAGCAAAACCTCTACTAAGTCTTATTTCATGGGGATGTCTTATTTTCGGGGAAACAGGGTAGTAGACAAAAGGTAGTAGACAATGTTGGTCATATTATAAGATGTATTTTAAAGCAAGAGTTAATAAAATAGGGTCATGATAGACAAGGAAGTATTGTTTGGGGTGTCTAGAAAAGATAGATGTGTTTGTATAGGTGGTATTTGTGGATTTGAAAGGTGTGGAAGTTGTAGGGAAGAAAGTTTGAATGAGAGAGCTGGTAACTGTATTGTTATGTTTTATGTTTTATATGTGTTTTAATTAATAAACTCAATTTTGGAGTATTTCGGATTTTGCAATTCCAGATAAGAGAAACACAACCTGTATTGAGAGGCACACGAGAGAGACAAAGAAAGAAAGTTGCTCAAGATTTTCTCTAGACTGGAGTACAGTGGTCCCCCGGGTTACGAAGGTAATCTGTTCCGGGATTACCTTCGTAACCCGGAAGCTTTCGTTTCCCGGGGGACCGCTATATTCAATGGACCGCGTGGCCGATTTAAAGGGGCCACGCGGTTTTTTTTTCCCGGATCCTGGGGGATCTTTCGGATCCCGGGGGATACAATCGCGGTCCTGCCGGTTTCGGATCCCAGGGTTTTCGCAACCCGGGGGATTCGTAACCCGGGGGACCACTGTATGTGTGAGGACCTCCCATATCAAGACCCTACCCCTACTGCCCACAACTGGAGAAACTCCCCACACTTTCACTTGCTTTTTTTCCTTCTCCTTTTGTGGCTGGTTAAGAACTATGTTAAGTGATAGCAGGGATGTGACCCCAAAATAAAGAGGCAAAACAGGGGCAGAAACTTTATTTTAAATCAAAATTTCTAGAAAGCCACATTATATTATAGCACAGAATTTTAAAAACAGAACAGCAAACTATTTAAGAGAATTGGCAGATTTACTAAATACTACAGAAATCTCAATCAGTGCTACTGTGGATGGAACTGGATGGGCCTGGGGCAAGAGGAAATGCACACAACAGGGAGAGGGGAGAGGAGTCTTGCTCACCTGATGAAGTTTCCATATGAGCACCATTTACTTTCAGAGGAGTCAGAACTACACGGGGAAGCATCACGCCCGTCTTTTTCTTCTGTTTGTTTGCCTGTGTTTCAGAAAAGATCAAAAGAGCACACTGGAAGGAAAATATTGATGTATTCTAAAGAGACAAGCAGACTCTCTTCTTGGCAGAGGGCCAGAGGTTTCAATATCCTTCACTTAGCAAAGTCATTCACAGCACCAGATGCCAGCTCAGCAGTGAAGACAACCGGTCACTCCTGGAACTAGTCAGATTTCTTTGAACATAACAAGTATCTTGCCCAAGGGTCCATAAAATCAGTGGTACTCCTGTTCGAATTATGATGGCCAAATGAATAGTGGGTAAAGATACTTGGCTGAGTTAGCAAATCTCCATCCTTAGATGTTTACAGCAAGAATTTGGATAGACAGCAATGGAGGACGGATAGACATCAGCTGAAAAAGCTGGCTTGTGTGCTCTTTCTATGCAAAAAGTGGAATCCAGTCCTTCTAAGGTTATCTGATGTGGGGGACTGGCCATTACCTTTCTCCCACTGTGCCAGGAACTATTATCATTTGTTGTTGATGTGTGCCTTCAAGTCACTTCTAACTTATGGCAACCCTAAGATTAACCTATAATGGGTTTTTTTGGGGGGGCTGACTGTGTATGTGACTTGCTCAAAGTGGTTTCCATGACAGTGGGTAATCAAACCTTGGTCTCCAGACTCATAGTCCAATACTCAAACCACTACAACATGCTGGATCTCTACACCATGCTGGTTCTCAACTGTCACCATACTGATGCCCATTTCCTGCAGTTGTTTCTTCTTTTCTGGGAATCTGCCAAGGACCATAGCTTTGAACAGCACTGATCTATGAACAGCACTGATCTATATCAATTCTATGATTCTATGATCTATCTCCTCAGTTTTGTATTCCTGCTGAGCAGAGCTAACTAAACATGATTCCCACCAGCCCAATCACAGACTGCCTGAAGGCCACAATTCTATCTGACACCCCTACTAAAGGCACAACTTCATACCACAATCAGGAAATGCAACATGGGTTCAGCTTTCCCCTTCTATTCCCTTGGTCCCTGTTAAGATCACCTTTTATTTTTATTTCTTTTTTTATTTAAAAGAGCATTGGCAGTACTTTCAGAGCCATTTACAAATACAAGGTATATGAGAAAGTGAAACCAGTGGAAATCACTTTCCCAGTTCTAAACCAGTCTCACATGCTATGATGTTCTGCTTCCTACCTGTGAGGCTGCTCTATGGCTCTCCCGTATAGCAGACCCACTCCTGCTCTGAGGCTCAGTGGAACAAGAGGCGTTTGAGGAAGTTTCATCTAGAGATACTGGGAAGGAAAAATCGTGCTATCAACATCCATGGATGAAACAAGCAACTGAAGATGAGGGCAGGCAGACACTTACCATCATTATCACCACTCACAGTGCTGGCAGCTTCATTAGACCCACTGCTTTCGGCATCTGCGGCATCGTCCAGCTCTTCTCCTTCAGGTGCAGAGAGGTTGCGAGACCACTGGACAGCATCCTTCTAGCAAAACCAAGCAGAGTTCAAATGTTTTCCCCACTTGTGAGCCAAAGTGAAGAACTGTGTGGATACTACAGAACCAGGATAACCCCAATGTCTGGGTAAACATACTGTGGTCAGCTGGTATGAAAAACAACAAATGTCAAATGCTTAAACACATTAGGACAGGTCTTCTAGGGTAAACACTTGGATACTACATCACATTCTGTTTTCACCAAGGAAGATGAATGGCAAATTAAGATACATTCACAGAAGTTAGCCTATGAGCATGTACAAGAAATTCTAGACTTGTGATACTATCATGTGACAGGTAGTAAAGCTCATCCAATATTCAACAGCCAGCTGAACCTTCACCCAATCTCTGGACTGGAGGAAGAGCAATCTGGCTTTACCTTGAGAGTGAAAAGGCTGATCCGCCCTGGGAGTTTGTAAAAAAGGCCGTCACAGCTCCTTGAATTGGAGTGCAGCATGGCATTCAGGCAGGCCAGAGGGGATGTGCCACTAAAGGGAAAAACAAGCATAATTGCACCTGTGAGCTTACACACTGCTTTGTCATCAGTGAAAAAAACTGTGGCAAATGCTGGTACTCCATCACCACAGCAAGGCTGCCAACAGACTTTCAAACTGACTTGATATGACAAAGGCCACACCCTCTTTGTCAACCTCCTCACTCAGAACAATTGTGATCGAACCAAACGTTTGATCGCACAAAGGAATCTTGTAGCACCCTCTAAGACTAGTGAAGACAAGAATTTTACAGCATACGCCTTAGTAGATTCAGTCTATTTCATCAGATGCATGGGATGGAGCCTCTCAAAACAGACATTTATATAGGTGGGCAGGAGGCACATCTGAGTATGCTGTTTTTTAATAAAACCTATCAATAATATCATAAATTTTATTTCTTTCCCACCTCTCCTCAAGGCTCAAGGTGGGGTACAACATGTAAAATACAAAATACAATTTAAAAAGAAAAGATATAAAACCCAACACTTAAAATACAATACTAAAAAAAATTAAAATACACTCATATAACACATTTTTAAAATATGCCATGTGCTATTTGCCGCAATTGTTTATCGTGACAAGTAATTTTCACTAATTTGGCTAAGACACCTTTAATAAAAAGAATTCTCCCAAGTACAGTTTTAACACTTGATGCAGAAAATTCACTACGTAACACCTCTTCCCTCCTGTTCTTGGGAAAAGATACCGCATCCTCCACCACTGGGAAAAACCCACATCCTACAACTGTGCGCTTTGGTTTTTCCCTAGTAGCTTCTCGGGAAATCTCTGGTGAAAACCCCCAAGCCACATCCTTTATTCCACATACTTCTCTAGTATTGTAGACACCATTGCATCTGGGCACCAGAAGAAAACTCTAAACCGAAAGAAGAGGCATGGTTAATAAAAACAGGACTGAAAGCTCCTCTGAAGCACGTTTTTGGGTCTTGGATATAAATCCTCAAGATGTTTTGCATTTCAACTTATGAAAAAGGAAGGAAGCCTGGGGGCGGGTGGGAAAAGACTCTACCTTCAATAAAATTTGTTTACTGGACCATTTCTCCAAGAATTCCTTTTACTGCCACTAAAATAATCTAAGTGAGTTCTATGGATATACAATATGAAAAAACCTACCTGCCACCTTTGACTAGTTATAGGAAACTCGCCTCTTGTCTAAATCCTAAAGTAATATTGAAAGAAGACTGCCAGCCACAGAACCATGCATTTTTGTTTCACAGATGACTCATGTGCAAAACCCTCAAAGACCTTAGTGTTTCATGAGGTAGGTAGAACCATAATATCCATGCTGACCTTTGTCCTGGCTTCTCTTATTTAAATAAAAATTACCCAGGATAAGCAAACAAGAAGCACCAAAACAAAACAACAAAACAAATTTTTGAATAGGATAATCTCTTACTCTGCAATGTGTTTATATCTGTAACCAAAGCACCTGGAGTAAATTTGACTTCTGACAACTTAAAGCAAGATGAACCAACAAGGGCTCAGTTGCTAAAACAAACAGAGCTGCAGTGCTCTGCCTGCAGAGCTATTCTGCTAAATAAGCAAAAGCCGACCACCCAAAGTGCTCTTTGAATATGGACAATAGTAATCTGGTAGATATGGTATACAGTAGAGTCTCGAGTATCCAACCTTCGGTTATCCAACATTCTGGATTATCCAACGTCACAGCTGCTGTGATTTCTTTAAATTTTCTGTGATTTTTTAAAATTTTCAGAGGACAGAACTGTTTATACTGTACATCACAATGTTGATCAGTGATTTCTTTATATTTACTTTTACTGTTACTGCAATAAAACTTCAATACATTTGTAATTCATAGTGATTTCAAGGCTTTTCTTGGACTTCACAGATTATCCAACATTTTTGGTTATCCAACTATCAGCTGGTCCAGTTTATGTCGGATAATCGAGACTTTACTGTACTTGGACTTCCAAACGTTTTTGACAAGGCCCTTCACCAAAAAGACTACTGAATATAGCTCAGAAGTCATGGCTGAGAGGAAAATCCTGTTATTAATGGAAAACTAGGTAATTGAGAGAGAGGAAGGAAAAATAAGGTGAGTGTTCAGCAGCCAACAGATGGGTCTGTATCTTGACCAGTCCCTTAAATCTCTTCACAAATGGTCTTAAGTTGGAGATGAGGAGTCAGGTGGCTGTGTTTGCCAATGACTGCTACCAAGATGGAGTTAGACTATACGGTGGTCCCCAGGGTTACGAAGGTAATCCGTTCCGGATTACCTTTCGTAACCCGGAAATGTTCGTTTCCCGGGGAACCGCTTTAAGGGACGGACCGTGCGGCCGATTTAAAGGGGCCACGCGGTTTTTCCCTTTCGTTCCCCGGGGATTTCTTCGGATCCCGGGGGAATTTTGGCGGTCCCGCCGGTTTCGGCTCCCGGGGATTTCGTTCCCCGGGGGCTTCGTATCCCGGGGGACCACTGTACATAGCTTTGGTCCCCGTGCTTTAACAAGTACATTGTAGAGCTGGAAAGCTCCAGAAAAAGGCAAATGGAATGAATGACAGGCTGGAGCAATTCACTTATGGGGAAAGGTTTGGCTTAGAAAAAAAAGGAGACACCACGGGATATATGAAATTATTCAAAGTGTGGAGAATCATGGCAAGCTTTTCTCTTTCCCTTGTAATAAAAAAAAAACCCTGCTTGCTCACTGGTGTTGAATGGCTGGGAGATTCATGATCAATCAAAGTAGTACTTCACCTGCTCAAGGCAGGAATGAAGACTCAGAGCCCAAATAGACAGGCCAAAATAAAGCTGCTTCGGGTCACTTTGTAGGTATGCTGTTTAAATGATGCATTTAAGGACTGGAGCGCAGCTTTGGTGCAGCTGCTGGCCTCTTAAGATGCATGTGTCATTTAAACAGCATATCTCGAAAGTGACCTGAAGCAGCTTTATTTTGACCTGTCTGTTTGGGCCCTCACTTTACCAGGGGCTGCTCTCACTAGAGGGCACTTGTCAAAGGTCCAGACCATTCCTGCCTATCGAGGCAAGACGGAGGAGCAACCCATCTCAGGATGTTCAGCCTTTCATTGCTGGGAAAAGTAAGTACTTCACCACAAAGTGTAGAGTTAAACTGTTCCCTGCCACAAGAGGTTGTAATGGTCACCACACTGGACAGCTTTAAGAAGGCATGAGAAAAAGTGGGGCTATCAGAGGGTCCAAATAGTGAGGGAGTTTTATTCTCAGAGGCAGCACATGGTTTTAAATCAGTTGTGGGTGAGGGCAAGGGAGCTGTTGCACTCATGTCAAACTTGTGGGCTTCCCTTGGATGGTTCCTGTGCAAACAGTGCTGGCCTAGACAAGCCTGTGGTCTGATCCAACCAAGTTTTTTTCTTGTGCTCTTTAAAAAGGAGAATGTGGCTTTTGCATTTATTACACTACCATTTTTAAAAGTGTAGCCTCAAGAGCCTTCCCCTTCGAACAGCATTGTCTGTGGAACTCCTTCTCCCAGAAGACAGAGATATAGCTCCCTCTTCTTCAACTTCCCACCACTCTTATAACTCAACATCGAGAAGTTGCAAAATAGTCTAATTGTGGTGCAAACCAAGACAATCTAGCATTTAAAGCTTGCAAAAACATTCTCTTCACTGTGGTATGCCTAAACCAGCTCTTGTGCAACCCACTGCCTCCAGAAATCATACAGATAGTTGAATGGAGACCACCTGTGTGCAATTCCTGTGCCATATGATCTCAGATTAAATGCATCTGTTTCTGGAAGGCCCCAGAGTTTGCTGGAGAGCATACCTAAGCAAACAACATCACAAAGAGCTATCAAACAAGTCTAAATAACACCAATTGGCGTTGGGTTATAAAAACATCTCAACCGATGACAGTGCATTATTAAATCCATTGTTACAAAATAGAGACTTATGGTGCAACCACAATTCCGCTTTAGACAAGACTGTCCATTAAAAGATGACTGGGTAAAAGGGGCATTAAGTCAGAAGGAGCTGGAGAGATCTGCAGCCAAGGCAGAAGAAACTGTCTATGGGAGAACAGAGTTGGATCAAAGCCCATTTGCAGTTTTTTTTTAAAAGTGCATAGAGGACACAGCAAATGTGTTGGGGGGAGGGGAGGATCTGCTTCGTTGAAACCAAACCTAAAGTTTTTGGCCTTGCAACAAATGCTGCATGAATTAAATAGAGCTGACTGCCCTGAGAAATCATAAAAACAGACATGCATGTAAAAATCATACACTTTAAAATAATACAACACCTTCCCAGGATAATCTTTAAGAACTTTATGTTTTAAATGCCTGTCTGAATAGTAACGTCTTAGCCTGCCAGTGGAAGAACAACAGAGAGGAGGCCATTCAGGTCTGCAAAGGGAGTTCCAGAGGTTAGGGGAAGTCATTGAGAAGGGACCGAGAGAAGGGCCTCTCCTGAGGATCTCAGAGCCCAGGCTGCTTCATACAGGGAGATATGGTCTGCCAAACAGCCAGGATCTGAGCCAAATAGAGTCAATTTACACCACAATCAGGGAGTCTATAGAAGTGAAACGCTTGTGCCATATTTTCAAATCTTGCAGCTTCTGTTATTACAAATCTGATGCAATGTGGCTGCAGCACCACACCAGTCACAAGAAAAGACCAGAGACACTTTCTCCAAATCCTGGTGCACAGTATGAGTCTGGCTGTGCCTCTCCTAAAATTCTCTGTGTGGGTCAAAGAACACGTCCTTAAATTGTACAAAAAACAAACACACATTCAATCCAGTTTCAGCCACTGGAAACAAAATGGGAGGATTTCCCCTCTTCAGACTGTTTGCAATGTGAAATCAAGGAGACAGGTGCTGACTGTTGGGGATGGGGGTGTATTTGTTAAGATTAGATCCAAACTGCCTTGGGAACACGAGCAGGCAAAGTACAGCCCTCCAGATGCTGTTGGACTGCAACTTCCAACATTCCTTACCACCAGCTAAACTGCAAAGTGCTTATGAGAACTGCAGTCTAACATCATCTGGAGGGCTGCACTTAGCCCACCTCTGCTTTAGGGTATTATGTGATTGGAACCCAACAGTATTAATACTGATAAATGAGATACTATGTAGTGTTACAAAGAAATGAGGCTATCCCAGAATCCCTTGGGAAAGAGGTGAATGTAAGAAGCAAAGGCCATTCATTTCAAAACAGGGAGTAAACGTCCATGGCATGATGTTATATTATTTTCACCAATTTTTGACATGGCATTTACTCTTTTCAAAGAGGGAAAATTACAGGAGGAACAGTTGTGTTAAGAAAACAAAACTAAATGCATGTGCAGTCAGCCTATGCAACATGTGGGACACAACAGTACTAACACCTTCAAAATGCAAATGTGCTCATGGCATTCTTCATGACAAAGGCATATCTGTAGCTGGCAATTGGCATATTAAAGAAAAACACCATGTCTCTCTTTCTAAAAGAATCAGGGAATCCTCCAGCTGAAGCTAAAGGCTCACAGAAAGGCATGTCCTAACTAAATTTAGACTTTTAAAGACAAAAGAAGAAGTGGGTTAGGAAAACAATGAACCCAGTTTCATCCCCCCCCTCACACTTTGATCCTGATAGGAAGATCACAACTGACCTCATTTCCTTTAGGCCCTCTGTTTCTATGACCTGCAAGATCTGTTTTGGGGTCATGGGTCCATCAGAGTAGTTTTCCAGTACCTGAAAAGACAAAACATCCCAGGTTGAGCATATAAACTAAAATACACAATATTCAACCAGAAACTGAAATAGCTTTACCTTTCAAAAAGCAGTTCTGAACTTCAATGAACTACCAGTTCTGAACTTCAAGCACAACATTCCAAGTGCAGGGCCACATCTATACAAGGTCATATTCAAGGGCATGGCCACGTTCAATGAAAGCCTAAACACCAAGCACCATGAAATACAGAAGAACCTTGGGAATGGATCCCAAGACACCAAAAAACTTCCTACAAGCAATGGATGACACAAAATTCACATGGGGTCCAAGCTCTGATGGGGGAAGAATCTGTTAACAGTGGTGTGTGCTGTATTTTCATCTTTATTGTTCAGTTTTCAAATTGTTTTATCTTGTTTAAATGATTGGTTTAAAAGATGGTGAAGGGTCTGGAAACCATGCCCTATGAGGAACGCCTCAGGGAACTGGGGATGTTTAGCCTGGAGAAGAGAAGGTTAAGAGGTGATATGAGAGCCCTGTTTAAATATTTGAAGGGATGGCATATTGAGGAGGGAGCAAGCTTGTTTTCTGCTGCTGCAGAGACTAGAACGCAGAACAATGGATGCAAACTGCAGGAAAAGAGATTCCACCTCAACATAATGATTCTATGATTCTATGATTCTATGATTGATGTCAATATCAAATATCAGTTCACATCATAAACATGGTACTTCTTTAATTCTTACATAGCATTTCTTTAATTTTTGATCAGTTATTTTAATACTTTTGTAAGCTACTTTGAGTCCCTATGTTGGGAGAAAGTAAGAATCCCATTTATACTGCTAGGTAAAATACATCAATATCAGCCTAGTTCAGTCAGTGCATCTAGCCATAAGGAATAAGCCTTTAGAGACGATGCAGTTGTCAATGCTTCCTAGAGAAACAATCAATCACAACCAACAATGATGAGCTACCTTTACTTTAGATCCCAGATTCCTTTCTCACATGCCTCCCAAACACCCAATAATATACTTAGGACTGCTGAATTATACTGCCAACAATTAAAACTATAGCATGAATTCATGGTTACTGCTGAGTAGAGTTTCAGCAAGGAAGCACAGGAAACACAGACAGTTTAATTTTACCGGTAGCATATCTTCAGTTCTGATCTACTTATCTACATGTAAGACCCTGGGAGTAGGAAAGAACACTTCCACTCCATTTATTATGAGAGGCACACTTAAATTTCATTAGATGTTTCATTATAAGTTTATAATGATCACTGTAAATGAAGTAGGATTACTGTTTTTAAACCTTTCATTTAAAAGACTGTATTCCAAGCGTATCACACAAAGTCAAAAAAATAAGTAAAACAGCCTGGAGATGGACAAGTGAATAAAAGCGTATGCCATTCAGACCTGTTTGCCAGATTGAGGAAAACCGAAACTTCTTACTTTTAACAGCAGTGGAAAAAATTCTTCAATTTATTCTGACCCTATGAATGAGAGGCTCCTAAATCACACTGTCACCAGCTGCGCCACTCAGATCTTGGAAACATGGGGCTGTGGCTTCCTTCCTTGAGTCCATCCATCTGCAATGCAGTCTTCCTCTTTTTCCCATTGCCTTCCACCATACCAAGAATTATTATCTTTTCTTTTATTATCTTTTCTAGTGAATCGTGTCTTATAGTACATCCAAAGTATGAAGGTATCAGTTCTTGGCTCTAGGGGCTCTAGAATACCCCTTTGTCAGCAGCTTAAGAGGCTAGCATACAGTGTATTGACTAAAAGTATTTAGTCAGCCACCAATTGTGCAAGTTCTCCCACTTAAAAAGATGAGAGAGGCCTGTAATTGACATCATAGGTAGACCTCAACTATCAGAGACAAAATGAGAAAACAAATCCAATCACATTGTCTGATTTGGAAAGAATTTATTTGCAAATTATGGTGGAAAATAAGTATTTGGTCACCAACAAACAAGCAAGATTTCTGGCTGTCACAGACCTGTAGCTTCTTCTTTCAGAGGCTCCTCTGTCCTCCACTCATTACCTGTATTAATGGCACCTGTTTGAACTTGTTATTAGTATAAAAGACACCTGTCCACAACCTCAAACAGTCACACTCTAAACTCCACTATGGTTAAGACCAAAGAGCTGTCGAAGGACACCAGAAACAAAACTGTAGACATGTACGAGGCTGGGAAGACTGAATCTGCAATAGGCGAGCAGTTTGGTGTGAAGAAATCAACTGTGGGAGCAATAATTAGAAAATAGAAGACATACAAGACCACTGATAGCTGGGACCAATGTAACAAAGGCTACCATCAGTAACACACTTCACTGCAAGGGACTCAGATCCTGCAGTGCCAGACGTATCCCCCTGCTTAAGCCAGTACATGTCCAGGCCCAGCTGTAGTTTGCTAGAGAGCATTTAGATGATCCAGAAGAGGACTGGGAGAATGTCATACGGTCAGATGAAACCAAAGTAGAACTGTTTGGTAGAAACACAACTCATCGTGTTTGGAGGAGAGAGAATGCTGAGTTACATCCAAAGAACACCATACCTACTGTGAAGCATGGGGGTGGCAACATCATGCTTTGGAGCTGTTTCTCTGCAAAGGGACCAGGACGACTGATCCGTGTACATGAAAGAATGAATGGGGCCATGTATCATGAGATTTTGAGTGCAAACCTTCCATTAGCATGGGCATTGAAAATGAAATGTGGCTGGGTCTTTCAGCATGACAATGATCCCAAACACACCACTTGGGAAATGAAGGAGTGGCTTCAATAGAAGCATTTCAAGGTCCTGGAGTGGCCTAGCCAGTCACCAGATCTCAACCCCATAGAAAACCTTTGGAGGGAGTTGAAAGTCCATGTTGCCCAGTGACAGCCCCAAAGCATCACTGCTCTAGAGGAGATGTGCGTGCAGAAATTGGCCAACATAACATCAACAGTGTGTGCCAACCTTGTGAAGACTTACAGGAAACATTTGATCTCCGTCGTTGCCAACAAAGGATATATAACAAAATGGCAAAGTACTGAGATGAACTTTTGATATTGCCCAAATACTTATTTTCCACAAATAAATTCTTTCCAAATCAGACAATGTGATTGTCTGGATTTGTTTTCTCATTTTGTCTCTGATAGTTGAGGTCTATCTATGATGTCAATTATAGGCCTCTCTCATCTTTTTAAGTGGGAGAACTTGCACAATTGGTGACTAAATACTTTTTTGCCCCACTGTAAGCCAGCTAAAGCAGAGGGTTGGCCATAATTTATGTGAGGCTCCTGTAGCAGTGTCTAGGCCAGGATCTGCTACTCTTGGGAAAGGGGTGGGCAAGGGGCCCAGAGACAGGAGATCTGTCTGGCGGCTAGAAGAGAACTCTATGAAAGCCCTGCAGAACTGCTGCTCTACTTAAGTACAGACTCCAGAGAGGATTGTGAATGGTGCTTTCTCTGCAGAAGGAAGAGTAACAGAGGGTAACTGTGAAAGAGGTAGCAAAGTGCCACAGGAGTGATTGAGATTTACCTCTGAGATGTGCATGGGTGAATATATGGAGGAAGTGTGGGAAGGTTGCACTGTGAGACTACAAGACTCTGAACTCTGTTTATGGATGCTAATGCATTATGACTGCTTCTATTTCTCCTCTTCTCATACAGTTCACATGAATTTAGGGACCCCTGTTCTAAGGACTGCACTCAAAATATGTAAGGTGGTCCTTCAGATACCTCTCAACTATGACTCACACCATCTCGGACCACAGTGACTGCAGCTGATGGAAGTCAAGAGTCCAACAGCATATGAACGGCCACAACTGTTCCATCTGTGGAACAGAATAGAAGTGATAACTAGGAACTATAGTTTTTTGTGGTTTTTTCAGGCTATGGGGCCATATACCCCACTCACTTCCATGTCAGCATTCTCTGAAGATGCCAGCCACAGATGCTGGCAAAATGTCAGAAACAAACTCTTCTAGAACATGGTCACATAGCCCAATAAACCCACAAAGAACTATGGATGCCGGCCGTGCAAGCCTTCGACTTCACAAACTAGGGACTTCTGTCATCATGGTATGAAAAGATGGTGAAATTCTAATTGTAATATTAAACAAACACACAACACTTTCTTGAACAATTTATACAAATGATGTAAGGCAAAATTTTCCTGTTTCTAAAGATGCTCTGTTCTATAAAGTGATTTAGTAATGTAATGAACAGATACTAAATGTGGTTATTTAGTTAACTTTTCTGAAATCTTCACACTGTGTAAAGTTAATACAGACTACCTTTAATAATTAATAGACTATTTAAATCTACTGTTAAAATCAATTTAAAATAGCAAAGTGTAATTTATTTGTTTTGTGATAGAGTGGTTAAACAAACAAACAACAACCACTCCAGTACAGGCATCCCCCATTTTTTGACGATTCACTCTTTGACAACCTGCTCTTTCAACAATTCTAAATTCCACTAAATCAATTCCCAATGAATTCTAAACATCAGAATTTATTTCAGGTGTAAAATGTTCCTGAAAACCCACATAACTGATTCACAGTCATCATATACGTTGGACATAGGATTCTTTAGCACAAGCAGAATAATATCAAAATGGCATCAGTAAGATGCCACTAGTAATGGTTAAAGCCTACAGGACCATTTACTATTTGGGCTTTTATAAAATTTATTTCTTAAATTCTCTAATTTATGCAGATCTTTATACTATACATTTCCTGAGATTTTGAGTAAATAAAATGTTGTCTTGGAAACATTTCATTCAGTCTAAAAGAGGGAAAAAATTACCAGTTTTGTTCTACATTCTGCAATGTTATATTTCCAGTTTTTCCACTGGAAAAATGTGAAAATTTCTAATAAAGTTATATACCAAGCAGTATGAATTTAGTTTGGTAGGTAGTTAGGAATAGGAACTAACAAAGTACACTACCAATTGCAATAAAAGATTTCTGGTAATTTAAAATAATATTTTTAAAAGGTGTTAAGCCACATGTCACTGGTTTAAGATACATTAATTCTTGTGTGAAGATAACTGCTAAGGCAGACTCAAGAGATACAATCTTCTACAAGGATAAAAATTGTGTGTATGTTCCTTTTTATGAAGAGCTAGCTTTTCCTGACTTTAAAAAGGAAGCAAAGTATTGAAGAAAGGTCTGAAGCTCTGGTGTGCACCCATGGCACACTAATATTCTCACGCAACTTGGACACAAAACACATTTAGAGTATTAACCCCCAGTGAAACATTACTGTCAGCTGCACATCTATGAATCACCTCTTTAAAAGTTACACACAAGATTAAGCCAAAGCTAAATTAAATGCTAAATTAAATGCATGTAATGCTCCAAGAAATGCGCATACAAACAGCAAGGTACAGAAAATATGTTCCTAAGGGGCACCATTTTTGCAGCATATGGTTCAAACTAAGCCTCATAAAAATAAATACTTGGCCTCATAAACATAACGACTCCTACTTCCAGTAGCATTAAATGTACTGAACAGCATACCTACAAATGTGTGAATAAGCCCTCTGGGTGCTAGATGCTAGTCAACAACAGGCATACAAAACACAGGCAACAATCCACATGACTATCATGATACTTCAAACCTCTTGTTTGTTCCCTGCAGCTTAAGCAACAAACAAGAGCTCACACTTCCCCTCTGAAAGAGCACAATACTCCAAAAGAATGGCTCTAATCAATTCTAACCTTTCAGAAATAACTTCCAGCAAAACACCTAAGAATATTTGAGATTTACTCACTGGATATAAGATGACACAGCTATATCAACAATTAAATGTGTTTGTATTAGCATTTCTATTATCAAGGCACATGTTGTTGTTGTTGTGTGACTTTAAGTCATTTCCATGGCAAGTCACGGCAAGCCTAAGGTGAGCTTATTATCACAGGGTTTTCTTGGAAAGCTTCTTCAGAGAGGCTTTGCCAATGCCATCCTCTGAGGCTGAGAACGTGTGACTTGCCCAAAGCCACCCAATGGGGTTCAAAGACCAAAATAGAGACTCAAAGCCTATTTCACAGACTTGCAATCCAATGCTCAAACCTCTACATCATGCTGGCATTCCTCTTATCAAGGCACATATTATCCTTGGGAATAAAAAGCCCGTCTGAAGCAGTGATCAATGCACAAGAGGATACTCACTTCAGGTGCTGCCTGAAAACACCTCTAGTTTATGCTGACCCAGACACCTTGGAATCCTGGCCTGCTTCTCCTCTAATTAATTTTCTACCAAGATTAGCAGTCTGACCTTGGCACAAATTGAGTATCATTCCCACTGTGTGTATTTCAAGTCCCTTCCCTACAACCCACACAGCTAGAAAGCATCAATGCCCTCAGGGGACACAAAAAACCCGACTTGGACAACTGATGTAGCTAGCTCTTCAAAAACTATGAGGAGGAATATACAAAGCTTAACCGTAAATAAAGATCTCCTCTGAATGGATTTACAGTCAGCTCAAGAAGCAACCCACAAACCAGGTGCAGGGCCAAGAAAGCCTCTAAGTACATAATCCAACCAAAGGTTGAGCCAGCAACAAAGCAGAAATAGAAAATTTGCTCTGTGGATCCGAGCAGGCCTTGAAACAAGGTGCGGTTGAGGAAAAAATTGGGGTCACAAGACATTTCACTCTGAGATCAAGGGACACCACGTCCCATCCAACAAGAGAACTGCTGTGGCATTAAAAGAGCAAAAAGAACTGGGGAAAATGAGCTCAGACACATCATCGGATCAATTCTCACTACTGTATTTTCAAGGGCAAGGCAGAGCAGGGCAGGAAAAGACTATATTCCCTGCAATCTTCCCTTGCGCTCTTGCCATCGCTTCACTGTCCTCTGAAAGGTGCTGATATGTGGCGAAGGGTAAACAACAGCCAAGTATACCAGGTGTGTTAGCAAAGTGCTTGACCCACAAAGATTAGCGTTCCCAACTCTAAAGGGCAGAAGGAAGCATCTCCATGAAGGAGCCAGCCCTGCTGTTCTCTCTTAAGAGAAGGGGGAAGAATTGGAACAATTCTCAGAACTACTCAGAACAATCAGAACCCGCTTTGCTATGTTCTCCTGTTCTGTCATATCAGTAAAAGTCAAATGAATTCTCAATTCATTCTGGTGAGTGTTAAAGCAACACATTCTATGGCGTTTGGATGTGTTATCAAGCCAGCGACATTCTCCACAGAAACAGTTTTTTTAAAAAAAAAAAAAAAGAACAATGCTAATGGAATGTGCAAAGCATAAAACATAAGAAGAAAATCCAAGGGAAAGTGTTTCCCATATTATGGGTTGGTCAACAATAAAGGCAAAACCACCAACAACCATACAAAAGCACCAGCTCTTGTTAACCACCCTCAAGTCAATCTCCACTCAAGGCCACCCTGGAGATGAGACAGCTCCAAGATTCCCTATCCTCCCTCTCTCTGGCTTTCTTCACTAACGAAGATTCAGAAAGGACTTATCCCACGCTTACTACAAGCGCATTGATGACTAAAAAGGCCGATCTGAGATAAACTAGTCCAGTTACAAAAAGCTCAGGATAAAGTCTCCTTGGGTGATGTTTCCAAGTTGTGGTTCTTTCTGCATTGTCGTTTCTCTTTGAGACTCGTCTGGCATGAGTTCTCAAACAAGGCTGCAGCACTGCAGATAGTGTGTCTCCAGGCCTCGATGTGAGGCCAGGGCAGACCGCTGTTGGTGATCAATTTGTCCGAGCTTGAGATGTTGTTTCAGGGAGTCCTTGTATCTCTTCTTTGGGGTGCCCCTCTTATGCTGACCTGTGGTGAGTTCACCATAGAGTACTATATTTGGGAGGCAGTGGTCCTCCATCCTATAAACGTGACCAGTGTATGTTTAGGATTGTGCATAAACAAAACCCTTTTACCCTTTTAAATAATTACTTTGCCCTCAGGGTTTTATTTCCTGTTTTCTCTGTCAGAACCCTTTTGTTTTTGTTTTGTTTTGTCCATTTTGGGTTTTCTGAGTACTGGAACTGTGGCTGGACTAGGATTGTGCGTAGACAGCACTGATGAAAGCGTTTGAGGAGTCGTAGATGTTGGCGATAGGTGACCCATGTTTCAGACCCATAGAGGAGAATGGACAGTACAATCATAAAATCACAGAGTTGGAAGAGACCACAAGGGCCATCCAGTCCAAGCCCCTGCCATGCAGGAACTCTCCATCAAAGCAGGGGATGCTTAAAGACCTCCAAGGACGGAGACTCCACCACACTCCAAGGGAGTGTGTTCCACTATTGAACAGCCCCTACTGTCAGGAAATTCCTCCCAATGTTGAGGTGGAATCTCTTCTCCTGAAGCCTGCATCCATTGCTCTGGGTCCTGTTCTCTGGAGCAGAAGAAAACAAGCCTGCTCCCTCCTCAATATGACATCCCTTCAAGCATCCAAACAGGGCGATCACATCACCTCCTAACCTTCTCCTCTCCAGGCCAAACATCCCCAGTTCCCTAAGGCGTTCCTCATAGGGCATGGCCTCCAGACCCTTCACCATCTCAGCTGCCCTCCTTTGGACATGCTCCAAGGCTCTGTACACACTGATTTTTGTGCTTCGCCTCAGGTGTTTGTTACTCCAGACTCTTTTGCGAAGCCTTCCGAACGCACTACATGTCTTTGCTAATCTGTGATCGATCTCTTTATCAATCTTGGCATCTGAGGAGATGATACTTCCCAGGTAAGTGAACTGCTGAACTGACTTAAGCACAGATTTGCCTATGGTGACTTGGGGACGGTAGTGCTCTTCCTGTGGTGAAGACATCTCCAAGATTCCCTATCCTCCACTATTCTTCTAAATCCTTACAGATTCATACCCATGACCTCCTCAAGACTCCACAGCATGTGGTCTTCCTCTCTTTCTACTTCCCTCCATCTTTCCTAACATTGTTCTCTTTTCCAGTGGATCCAGCCTTCTCATGATGTGGCCAAAGTAAGACAGCCGCAAATTTATTCATCTTTGCCTCCAGGGAAATTTCAGGCTTGATCTGTTCTAGGGCCCATTTATTTGTTCTTTTTGCTACCCACAGTATCCCCAGCACTCTTTGCCAGCACCACATCTCATATGAATTTATAATCTTTTTATCCATTTTCTTCACTGTCCAGCTCTCGAATTCACACGTGGTAGCAGAAAATACAATTGCTCATGCAACTTTTATCAGCTCTTGCCAGCTGGCAATTTAAGTGGTCTTGTGATTAACAATAACCATAACGTGCCGAGAATCCCCCATTTTAGCAGGTGAAGTATACAGTTCTGGTAGTGTGGAATGTGGTATCAGATTTCACTGAGGCAACACTGGAGACAATGCAGGTATACGGGGCCGCCAGAGGCCTGCCATCTTTGCATCCCATTCTTTCTTTAACTGTCATTTCCATATATGCTCCTC
Source organism: Urosaurus nigricauda (assembly GCA_034509955.1). NCBI lineage: Eukaryota > Metazoa > Chordata > Lepidosauria > Squamata > Phrynosomatidae > Urosaurus > Urosaurus nigricauda. The sequence goes on from JAOEGL010000004.1 coordinate 2,943,794, forward strand.
TTGCTGCATTTTAGGGGCCAGATTTATATTTTTTAGGCCTGCCTGTATCTAAGACAAGTGAATTGAAGGAGCTGAATCTAAGAAAGGTGGAGAAAAATGGCCCACAGCATCAATTCCAGAGGTTTGGGGGTATTATTGGCCCCTGGGGGCAAAAATTCTCTTGGATACCCCTACATTTTGGGGGGAGGACATAAGGACTCTTACTATATCATACTCACTCTCACAGTTAGTATTAATACAATACGGGCCACACATTATTGCTTTATTTGTCTTTTTTTCAACATTTTTGGTTTCAGAAATATATTATTATGAGATATGATGGAATCAAAAATATCTGGCTAGTCTTCATAAGCAACCAAAGACAGTAGTTCCACCTTTTCCTCCAAGTCTTCTGGGACACAAAGACTATTCAGGAAGGATGACCATGGCTGCATCCACACTGCAGAAATAATCCGGTTGACACCACTTTAACTGCCTTAGCTGAATGCTATGGAATTCTGGGAATTGTTTGTTGTGGCACCAGAGAAAGGCTCTGCTCTGGGCCCACAATTCCCAGAATTCCATAGCATTCAGCCAGGGCAGTTAAAGCAGTGTCAAACTAGATTATTTCTGCAGTGTGGATGCAGCCTATATCATCTTTCCATTCCACCAGATGTTTGGGAAAAGTCAAAATAACATAACAGCTTCTTGCTGCTTCCAGCACTCTTAATGTCAGGAACAAAGCAAGAGATGATCACTTTTCACTAGTAATGAGAAAAGTCAGAAACAGCAAAGTAGAGTCACACTTCTCTTCTGCACACAGGCTGGTATGAAGTGAGAGACAATTGCACCTTCCTCTTCACACACACACCTTTGTATGACCTCTGAATATGCAAGAAGATATAGGGAGGGGACATGATAGCTTGTGCTTGACACAAAATGAGAATGTCCCTGTGAGGTCTATATGATGTACAGAGAATTCATGACAGAAAAAAGTGGGGATCCATGGGAGCATCAAGAATGATCCCAAAGGCAAACTGCTGAACGTTTCTGCAGAATGAATGCCTTTACACCAAAGCCTTTGTTAGTCTGTCAAGAACTATGCCGCACATACAGTTCAGAAAGGAAACCACTAAGAACGAAGTTCCATCCTCAGTCAAGCAATGAGTAAAGGGCAGATCATCCAGAGATGCCAGCCACATACGATTTGCACAGTTTTACAGATTTGTTTTTAAAGTGGAGGAGAAACATTACTTCCTGCAACCAGCTTCTGAAAGCAGCACCAAAAGCAGACAGCTGCATAGCCCACAGTCTGCAAAAAGCTGAGCACACCATTTGCAATGTCAATGTTCCCCTCCGCTTTGCATGCTATCAGAGGAAAGGTATTAATACACCGAGATGGGGAATCTACCCCATAATTAGATCTAAACATGCTCCTATTTTTCTCTCATGCCTCTCCTTTTAATTACTGAGCACCAGACACCACCACCCCTTAAATCCATTTAAGATTTCACAATTCATATGCCAGAGAGGCCTCTTTAACTGCAACTACTACAGAAATTACTGAAGCAAGCACCCCTTAGTCTGATCTCAGGAAACACTGGAAGGTCCCAAACAAAGGCAGATAATTTTTTTCAAATACCCGCAGTGCAATACCGCGCATATTTACTTGGGGGAAAGGGCCACCATGTTCAATGGGGCTGACACCTATGTAAGGACTCACACTAGGATTATAGCCTAAACATTTTTAAGTACATGGCCTTGGCTCAGAGGTGAAAGGTTGCTCACTTCTCTTCTCCTAGTGACAGCATGAAATCAATTCCTTATGCCTCTGACAAAGCCAGCCAGCAATCCTGTCCATACCTAGAGGAGAGATATTTTAGTACAGATACTGAGAAATCTAATCAACGCCTACTAGCTGTTGGCAGCTTTTTTCAGGGAGAACGCCTTCTTCTCTCACCACCATAAATGGAAACACACATTTTTCCATGTGCACTTGTCTCTAAAAGCGTGCTGCCTCACTCTCTCAACTGCTGCGTGACAAGCTTTTATCTTCTTCACAGGCAGCTAGGCCTATGAATAAGGATATAGAATTGAGGATCCATGCAGCACTGAAAGCCCTTGTAAAAAATTTTAACAGTCTACTGAGCAAAACAGGACAGGAAGTTTCCTTCCTCCTCTGTTTCCCTGAAAATAAGACATCCCCGGAAAATAAGACCTCGTAGAGGTTTTGCTGAATTGCTAAATATAAGGCCTCCCCCAAAAGTAATACCTAGCACAGTTTTTGTACATAAATATATACACAGTATATAATAAATGTTCATTTTTTTGTTCAACAATAAGTGTGAATTCTTCTTCATGGAAAAATAAGACCTAGCGCATCTTTGGGAGCAAAAATTAATACTGTATAACACACTGTCTTATTTGCAGGGAAACATGGTATCTGAAAGATGCTTCCCTTAAAAATGCAGACAGCAAAATCTATTCTTCAACCACAATACACAAGCCAACCTATTTCAATATATGCCTCATGGAAAAAGAGATCCTCATCTATGGAATCTTATAATGTGGAAAAAAAATGCTATCTTGCTTGAAGAAGTGGCCCCTCCCACTGAAAAACACAGGAGTATAATTCAGTTTCTGGCATCCTGCAGCTTGTGCACAGCAGCAACAAAATGGGATGACCAAGTGTGCTGCTGTGGTTTAGTCCTTCATCTTCCTCAAACTAGACTTCTTTGCTACAGCTCTTGGGAGCCTAACAATGGAGAAATATCTTGGCCCGGAGATAATTCCTATTTTAAAATCATCTGCACCCTTTCCCCCAAAATCAGGACTTAAAGCAATCTGAAGACTTGCTACTGATCTGGAATAAAAGCTGAGAATCTAAATGGGAACAGACTCAAAGTTTCCACTCCCACTAGTAAGAAGTTTAAGATGTGGAAACACGGATGCCTCCTGGTTAGTTCACATATGCACTGAATTTCATAGCTTTAGTTAGCAAGGACATTTTAACTAGCTCAGAGGAGTTCCCCAGTCTGCTGCTTCTCCCATTTTTTTAAGACAAATTGCTTACTATCAGGAAGTCAAGGCAAGGCAAGTTACTTTATTACGGTCACTGACCAGCACAGGTTACTACTGGGGAAGGAAACTACTCTTTCCTGGAAGATTACTGGAAGAATGGGATATTATAACTTTTAGAAAGCACTTCCCCCTACCACAAAGTCTCATAATCTATTATGTGTGGAGATATTTAGCAAATAGTCCCTCTTTCTATCAATCGCATATCACAACTTGTGACAGAATAAAATGGAGAATGGCAGCTAATTCTGGAGACCGATGTGTCTTTACTCTTTTGCTATGCTCACCAGTTGAAATACGAAATATGTACTATGTGCCCATATGAGAGGATTTGTACCAACTTCCCAAAAGGCCTGTTTGGAAGTTAACTTGTGTTCCTTCCCATTTTCATGGAGTACACTTGTCATTCCTCCAAGAACATATTGACATGTGATATGTCCTATACATCACAGAGCTCCCATATGCTTGCTACAGTTGGATGGGAATCATGAGGCTCTCCAGATAATATTGGACTACACCTCCCGACAGTCCTAGCTAGCATAGCCAATGTTGGAGATTGCTAGGAGCTGCACAACAGTGTGAGGAGCATATGGTTCACAATGCAAAGCAACTCTCTTTGCTTTTACAGATAATATTTTTGCTATTGCAGAAACAGGAGGGAAGAGCTTTGGGTTTGGAAACTCATTTTCATGTACTGACCCAGAAATAAAAACTCTTTCTACAGCCTTCTCCCTAGATTCCTTTTCTCTGCTGTGAGCAAAACTGTGCTCCCTGCTGCCTAAATCCCATCCCTGATGACTGCCCATGTCGGCTGGGGCAAAGGAACCAGCAGGTCCAAAGCAAGTGGGGGGCATCAAGTTGCCTACCCCGTCCAAGAATGGCTTCAGTGTTGCTGTTGTGTGCCTTCAACTCATTTTCAACTTATGGTAACCCTAAGGCGACCCTATCATGGGGTTTTCTTGGCAAGATCTTTTCAGAGGGGCTTTGTCTTTGCCTTCACTTTGAATGTTTTAAGACAGGACAACACAAGTTGCAGGGCAAACTTTCCTCATACCTTGGGTAAGGAATGAACTCTAAATCCCTAATGCTAAGGAATTTCTCAATACATTGATCAAATTCCAAACCAAAGCCGCAGTATTTTTTTAACGGTCTTCTAAGTTACAAGAGTGCTTTCTGGAAGCTAATGTACTCTAGTAAAAGAGACACCAGACAGGGAAATCCTTGGCTTCCAGAATTAACCCACAAGGTGATGGTTGAGAACCCTTCTCTTTCGGCCTCAGCCCCCCAACCACAGCCCACATGCCCCAATCACGGGCTTGCCATCTGCAGATTGGAGCATCTGCAGATGGCAAGACTCATTGATTTCAATGGCTGTGTGCATGCGGTCCTGCATGTGCACCACCACTGAATACCACAGGACTTGGTTTATGCCTGGGGAGGGGGGTCTGGAACAGAAACTCTGCAGATAAAAAAGGCGGATTGTTGATGCAATTCACAGGGTTGTTGTAAGGGCTACAACTAATAAAAGCACGGAAAGCACACTAGAAACCATTATGCAGTATTTAGCATTCTCTGATGGCCATGCAAACCCACTGGATGGGCAAGTCATTCTCTCAGCCTCAAGGGAAAGCAAAGGCAAATCCCCTCTGAAGAAATCTTGCCAAGAAAAACGCATGATAAGGTCACTGTAAGTTGGAAATGACTCAAAAGACACACAACAACAACAGTATTTGCATACAATATACTTTTTGTTATAATATACACTATTTATATGGAATATACAGCTGCCCCTCTTAGCTCGCAGATCTGAGAACCGTGCCCTTGAATATACGTGGAGGGGCAACTTCCACTATTGGCAAGGGGCGCGTGCCTGGGGCCCCACACACAGGGGTGTGCCCCACTCAAGTCTACGGGGCTTGAATAAGCGCGAGCCTCCGTTTTCGCAGGGGGGTCCAGAACAGTTCCCCACAAAAACAGAGGGCCAACAGTACTGTATATTACACTGTGTGCTGTCTTTATACCATATATTGTACATGATAGTGTCTATTGCTTATACACACTATATTCTGCATTATATTGTCTACAGTTTATATACCACATAATGTATATTGTAGTGTCTACTGTTTGCATACAATATATTATATTGTACGTTATAGTGTCTGCCTATTGTTTGTGTACAATGTATTGTACATTAGTGTCCATTGTTTGTATACAACATACTATATTATGTTTGTACATAATATATTGCATATTATATATATACAACACATTATATGTTTATATTGTATATTATATATTATTTGTAAATAATATAGTGTGTATTGTCTACTGTTTGTTTATAACATATTGTACATTATAGTATCTATAGCTTCTATACAATATGTTGTGTATTGTTTGCATATGATATACAGTGGTCCCTCGGGTTACGAAGGTAATCCGTTCCGGATTACCTTTCGTAACCCGGAAATGGTCGTATCCCGGGGGACTGCTTTAGCGGACGGACAGCGCAACTGATTTAAAGAGGCCGCGCGGTTTTTCCGTTTCGTTCCCCGGGGATCCTTCGGATCCCGGGGGAATTTTAGCGGTCCCGCCGGTTTCGGACCCTGGGGATTCGTAAACCAGGGGACCACTGTACTGCATATTGTATGTGTACACTGTATGTATACATTATTTGCATACAATACAGCATATACTGTGTTTGTATTCAACACATTGTACATTACAGTGTCATTGCTTGTATACAACATACTGTATAGTGTTTGTGTATAATATACTGCATATTGTATGTTTACAATAAATTGTATGTATACAAAGTATATTATATATTATTTCTATACATTACAACATAGATTATTGTTTGTATAGAATGTATTGTATATTATAGTGTTTTTGTATACTACATTCTGTATACTGTTTGCATATAATACACTGTATATAGTATGTGTACAATACATTGTATGTATACATTATATATTGTATATTATTTGTATACAAGGTAACATATACTGTCTATTGTTTGTATACAGCATTTTGTACATTATAGTATCTATTGTTTGTATACAACATACTCTACAGTGTTTGTATATAACATATGGCAAGTTGTATGCACACACTGTATATTATATATCATTTGTATACAACACAGCATAGATTATCTATTGTTGTATGCAATATATCACACATTATAGTGTCTGTTTGTATACTACATACTGTACATTGATTGTGTATACTTCATATTACATGTGTACAATACATTGTGTTTAGACGTTGAATATTATATATTATTTGTATATATTATTTGTATACAAGACAGTGTATATCGTCTATTGTTTGTATACAGCATTTTGTACATTATAGTGTCTATTGTTTGTATACAATATACTGTATAGCAATTGTATCATATATTACTTGTACACAACACAGTGCACATTGTCTATTGTTTGTATGAAATACTGTACATTAGTGCCTTGTATACAATATACTCTATATTGTTTGCATACAACACATTGTGCATTACTGTGTCTATGGCTATACTGTAATGTATTGTACATTGTTTGCATATGCAAACTGTATATATACAATACATTGCATGTATTTAATAATAAAAAGTGTTCCTTCTCACAACCTGACTGTTTTTTTATTGTGTTCTGTCCAATTTATTCACTGTTTAGTATGATTTTAAGATGCGTATTAACTCACAGTTTATATTGTTTTTAGACTGTAAGCTGAAGGCAGGATTTTATTTATTTGTATCTTCATTGTTTGTCATGTAAAGAGCTGTGTAAACCTATAGCGCTCCATAAAGAAACCTTAATAACAATGTAGGTAAAGGTATTCCCCATTGACAAGGTTGTCAAGTCGTGTCCGACTGTAGGGACCGGTGCTAATCTCCGCTAATAATGTCCAAAGACGAATCCAGTGGTCATATGGCCATCATGATAGCACAGAATGCTGGTTATCTTCCCATTTAAGTGGTACCTGTTTATCTACTTAATATTTGCATGCTTTGAAACTGCTCGGTTGGCAGAAGCTGGGACTAGTGACAAGAGCTCACCCCATCATGCGATGCTCGGACCTCGAACTGCCAACCTTCTGATCTTCCGATCCACAGAACTGGCATCTTAACCACCTGAGCCACTGCATCCACAACAATAACCAGGGATGTAGTGGCTAAGACACCAATCCTGACGATTGGAGGATGAGACGGCTGGCAGTTTGAGGCCGAAGCACCGCTGGATGGGGTGAGCTCCTGTCACTAGTCCCAGCTTCTGCCAACCTGGCATTTTGAAAGCAGGTGAACGCAAGCAGGTAGATAGGTACCACTTCTCAATGGGAAGGTAACAGCGTTCGGTGCGGTCATTCTGGCCACATGGCCACCGGATTTTAGCCTTCGGACAACACTGACTCTTCAGCTTAGGAAAGGAGATGAGCACCACTCCCTACAGTCGGTTACGACTAGACATTCCTCTCAAGGGACTACCCTTGTACATTATATATTACTCGTACACAACATAGCACATATTTTCTATTGTTTGTATACAACATGTTGTACATTGTGGAACTGAAGGCTTTCATGGCCAGCATCCATAGTTCTTTGTGGGTTTTTCGGGCTATATGGCTGTGTTCTTGAAGAGTTTATTCCTGGTGTTTTGCCAGCGTCTGTGGCTTTGGCATCTTCAGAGAACGCTGGCAGGGAAGAGAGTGGGGCATGCGTGTATATATATATATATATATACATATATATATATATATATACATATATATGTATATATACACTGTACATTGCATGTATATAATATATGGTACATTACAACATACTGCCTATTGTTTGCATACAACATATTGCACATTGCTTGTGTATTACCACATATTGCTTGTGTACGAAATATTGTGCATTGTTTGTATCCAACATATTGTACATTACAACATATTGTCTAGTTTGTATACAACATGTTGCACATTAGAACATATTGCCTATTGTTTGTATGTGACACACTGTACCTTGCTTGTATACAACATACTGTTTGTATACAACATATATTGTGCATTGCTTGTATACAAGATATTGTAGATAGCAACACATTGTACATTGTATACAACACACTGTCTGTATACAACATATTGTCTATTGCTTGAATACAACATATTTGTATGCTGTTTGTATACAACACATTGTACATTATGAGACACTGCCTATTGTCTGTACCGTATACAACACGTTGCACATGTCTATGTCATGCATACGACACACAGTACATTCCTGGTGTATACACAACTACACACAATCACACACACACACTCTTATTGTACATTGTTTGTATACAAGATATTGTTCATTACAACATACTGTAGATTGTGTACAACTTACTGTCTGTATACAACATATTGTATGTTGTACACAACACTGTATGTTACAACATTACCTGTATGCAACATATTGTCTGTTGCTTGTATACAACACATTGTAAAACACTTGCATCCAACACACTGTACACTGCAACATGCTGTACATCGATTGTATACCACAAATTTCAAATTGCGACATATTGTCTCTTGCTTGGATACGACAATAACCGTACACTGTTTGCATGCCAGACTTTGTACGTTACGACACATCGTCTATTGTTTGTACACAACACGCCACACATGTCTACGGCATGCAGACGACGCACGGCACATTCCTGGTGTACACACAACTACACAAACGCACACTCTCTCTTATAGTACATTGTTTGCATACAAGATATTGAACATAACAACATATTGTACATTGTACACAACATACTGTTTGTATACGAGATATTATACGGTGCGTTCCCGGTGTATACACAACTACACAAACACACACTCTCTCTTATAGTACATTGTTTGTATAGAAGATATTGAACATAACAACATATTGTACATTGTACACAACATACTGTTTGTATACTTGTACGGTGCGTTAATGGTATGTACACAACTACACAAACACACACGCAGACACGCACTGGAGGCCCCGAATTGTGGGTCTGTGAGGGGGGTGAGGAAAGTAAAGCAGTCCCCGTGGGCGCCCCCCCAACAACACACAACACACAACACACAACAACCGGCAGCACAACTCCCTCACCATCCTGGCGGCCTCTGCCCACGTGCGCTCCTTCTTCCTCCTCTGCTTCGTCTCCTTCATCTTCTCCTTCTTTGGAAGTTGTGTGCGTGTGTGTGTTGTGTTGTGTTGTGTGGTGTGTGTGAGTGCGCAACGACAAACGCGGTGTGTTTGTGTGAAATAATAATATTAAGGCGGTGGGGGAAGCGGGGGCGAAGGGAGGGACGAGTGAGGGGAGGAAAAGGAGACAAAAAGAGACAAAAAGCGGAAGGAAGGAAGGAAGGAAGGAAGGAAGGAAGGAGAAGGAGGAGGAGGAAGGACTCTTTCTTTCTCCCTTTCTTCCTTTCTCTCTAAGGAATGCGGCCTCCTTCTCCTCCTCCTCGGCTCCTCCTCAGGCCCAGCAGCAGCATAACAACCAAGGAAGGGAGGAAGGGAGGAAGGAAGGAAGGGTGGAAGGTCTTCGGAGGAGGGACGGGCGGGAAACGGAAAACGGACAAAAAGGAGCGGCCCTGAGGAGGAGAAAGGAGACCGAGGCGGCGCTGCTGCTGCTGCTGCTGCTGCTACTACGACTAGGCCCCGAACGACGGTGGCCGGAGAGGGATATAATTATAATCCCGCCACAGGAGAACTACGCTGGGGGGGAAAGGGTGGGGCCGTTGCGGTTCTCTCAACGCGAAGCCAGCCTCGCCGCCGCGGGGGACGGTGGGAAGTGTAGTCCGCCAAGGAATGGAGGGGATCGTTCTGAGAGGGCGCGGGAACTACCGCTCCCAGAACGCACCGCGGCGGGGAAGAATGAGCGGTTTTCCTCCCTCAGGGAGAGTGCCGCGGTGCATCATGGGATGGCGTTAAAACAAATGAAAATAAAAGCTTCCACCACATCCGGGTACTTTGTGACAGAAGCTTTTTAAGCTGCCTGAGGGAAAGAGATGCTTTTTTCAGGCTTCTTTTTCTCACAAAACAGGCTTTGTTTGGCTGAGAGGCATTAATGGTCCACACTGCAGGAATAATCCAGTTTGGGGTCGCTTTAAACTTCCCCGCCTCAGTGCTAGGGAATCCTGGGAATTGTAGTTTTATTGTGGCACCAGGGCTCTGACAGAACTACACTTCCCAGAATCCCCCTGCACTGTTGAACCAGGGCAGCCAAAGCGGTCTCAAACTGGATTGTTTCCACAGGGTTTGTTTTGGGCCATTATTTTATTTACGAAGCGCTGTAAATATACACAGCTCTGTACGTACAATCAGTGAAAAAGAGAATATAATAAAAATAACCTGCCCATGGCGTACGTTCTACAAAAGTAATTAATACGCAATACATACTTAGTACATATTAGTGTTTAAATAATATAAAATATAGCAAGCGACAAATAAAAAATAAACCTAGGGTAACAGTCATGGCACAGGATGCATCCGCATTGGAGAAATAACCCAGTTTGAAAGCGCTTTAACTGTTTCTGGCTCAAGGCTATGGAATTCTGGGAGTTGGAGTTTGTTGTGGGCCCCACAACATACTCCTACTCCCAGAATTCCATAGCCTTGAGCGAGACAAGGTGCCAAACCCAGTTATTTCTTCTGTGCAGATGAAGCCCCTGGAGATAAAAGACATGGCCATCTATCGCCATCGTGTATACAACGTATTGTGTTATTATGTTGTGGTTTGTGAGTGTCTGCAGTACAGGCCTTTAACCACTGCACCACCAAGGCTCCTTGAGATTGCCTTTGAGATCTCTTTTTTTCCCTCATTAAGTTGCTGTTGTGTGCTTGCAACCCTAACAGTGCCACTCTGTTCTGCTTTGGCCAGGCCTCACCTGGAATACTGTGTCCATTTCTGGGCAATACAATTCAAAAAGGATGTGGAGAAAATGGAGTGTGTCCAGAGGAGGGCAACCAAAAAGGTGAAGCGTCCGGAACCCCCCCTGTCCTATGAAGAATAGTATCACGGAGCTGGGAATGTTTAACCTGGAGAAGAGAAGGTTAAGAGGTGATATTATAGCCCTGTTTAAATATTTGAAGGGATTTCATATTGAGAGGGAGCAAGCTTGTTTTCTGCTCCTCCAGAGAACAGGACCAAGAACAATGGATGCAAGCTGCAGGAAAAGAGATTCCACCTCAACATTAGGAGGAACTTCCTGACAGTAAGGGCTGTTCGATAGTGGAACACACTCCTTCCTCAGAGTGTGGTGGAGTCTCCTTCTTTGGACAACTCTATGATTCTATGAATCTAAGGAGAATTCAACTCTATGATTCTACAAATCTAAGGAGAAACTATCAGAGGCCTTCTTAGGGGTAAGAGTGTGTGACTTGCCCAAGGTGACCTGGATGGGTTTCTGTGCCTGAGCAGGCAATCAAACCCTGATCTCCAGAGTTGGCTGTCCAGTACCGCTCTGGCTCTCCTATTCCTTCATCTAAAGTCATTGATAAAGACGTTGAATAGCACTGGGCCCAGGAAAGAACCCTGTGGGACTCCACTGGTCACTTCTCTCCAGGATGAAGAGGAGCCATTGCTGAGTACCCTTTGAGTTCGGCCAGTCAACCAATTATTAATCCACCTAACAGTCGCATCGTCCAACCAACATTTTACTAGCTTGTTTGCAAGAATGTCATGGGGGACCTTGTCAAAGGCCTTACTGAAATCATGATTTCACATAAACAACTCTCACAGGGTTCATGCAACTGTACTATTGCATGTTTTCTTTCAGAACTACTTTGTTGTTGTATGCCTTCAAGCCATTTCCAACTGGGCCCCAGAGTCGTACTCCAACACTCAAATCACTCTGCCACACTCACTCTCTCAGAACTACTATTTTGATAGATTTAGTTGATCCTGATATAAGTTTTATCAGAGTTTATTATCTGCCATTTGAATGAAATGATAGAATCATAAAGTTGGAAGAGATGACAAGAGCCACCCAGTCCATAAAGGAAGACACAATCAAAGCCCTCTCTGTGACCAATGGTCCTCCAGCCTCCGTTTAAAAACTTCCAAAGGAGACCACCACCCTCCGAAGGAGCATCTTCCACTGTAAAACAGTTCTTACCATCAGGAAGTTCTTCCTAATGTTTAGGTGGAATCTCTTCTCCTGAACCCATTGGTCTGGATCCCATTCTCTAAAACTGCAGAAAACAAGCGTGCTCCATCCTCAACACAACATCCCTTGAAATGTATAAACATGGCTATTATTTCACCTCTTAACCTTCTTTTCTCCAGGTTTAACAAATCCTGTTTGCTAAGCCACTCCTCATAGACTAACATCAACCTCCCAGCGGGTATTTTCCGCTGCCGCTCCCAGGCTATGGAATGCCTTGCCGGAAGAGATCCGTCAAATAACGAGCTTAGACAGCTTTAAAAAAGCTGTCAAGATGGCTCACTTCCAGCAGGCCTTCCCTGAATAGAGCACCAACGCACTCTGAGCTCTCCCCACTCCATTGAACCAGAAAATCGCTGTTTTAATTATTAATATTATGTTGTTGTTTTAATGGGTGATTTTTTCTCTTTTAACTCTATTGTATTTAATTCTCTTTTAAGTGGGGGTTCTCTCTTTTTATCTAGACAATGTTTTATGTAATTCTGTTTTATATTATTATTATTATTATTATTATTATTAACTTTATTTATAAAGCGCCGTAAGTGTACACGGCGTTGTACAAAAACCAAATAAAATCAGAAACATATAAAAAGCCTGTCTAACACGTACAATCTAGAGATTAAAACAACAAATTAAAACATCATAAGAAACAAGTTAAAACAGCAGATGTCAAATATTAATCAAGCATCAATACAACCAGATCACAGTCACAAATATTCCTAAACAATATCATCTTATTTCATGTAAGCCGCCCTGATTGCCCAGGCAGAAAGGCGGGATAAAAAAATAAAGTTGTTGTTGTTGTTGGGCAGACCTTTCACCATTTGGGGCTGCCCTCCATATTGGATTTGATTCTTATGCTGATTTACTGGTAGATAAGTAGCTCATGTTATCAGTATGTCACTGAAATTACTTTTACTATTTTGGTGTTAACACAAATACATCATCCTTCTTGAATTACTTGTATTTACTGTTTTAGAGACCATTCCTGTGTTTAGTACAAGCCACTTCAACTTTTCTTCAGCAAAGCACATTTCTTTTCTTATTTAAAATGCTTCAGAAATGTTCCTTCACTCATTGCATGCTCAGATGATTTAAAGAAAAAACTTATACACAACTGAACTTCAAATTTTATGTAAAAATTAAAAACAGTAACAAAGAGATCAAGGAGCAACCTAAATAACCTAAATAACTCAATGAAAGCTTGGAGGAGGGCTATGATTTAACCCAGCCTTTCCTTAGGGGAAGGAAAATAATAACAGTAGCAACAACATGGGTTTTATAGTCTAATGGCAGTAAAGAGGAATGAAAATAGATGACAGGTGAGTAGTTTCTTGCCAGGAAAAGTAAATATGTTAACAGGGCCAATTCCTTCAGTTTGCTATACTATGACCTCAAGCTTACATAGAATCATAGAATCATTTTGTGTTGAACTCTAGCTCTGAAGACCATGGTTCAAATTCAAGCTCAGCTACAGAAACCCCTATTAAGTGACCTTGGAGAAGTCACACACTCTCAGCCTATCATAGAGTTGGAAGAGATCACAAGGGCCACCCAGGCTAACCCCATTCTGCCATGCAGGAACTCCCAATCAAAGCATCCCTGACAAATGGCCATCCAGCCTCTGCTTAAAGACCTCTAAGGAAGGAGACTCCACCACACTCCGAGGGAGTGTGTTCCACTGTCAAACAGCTCTTACTGTCAGGAAGTTCCTCCTAATGTTGAGGTGGAATCTCTTTTCCTGCAGCTTGCATCCATTATTCCGCGTTCTAGTCTCTGCAGCAGCAGAAAACAAGCTTGCTCCCTCCTCAATGTGACATCCCTTCAAATATTTGAACAGGGCTATCATATCACCTCTTAACATTCTCTTCTTCAGGCTAAACATTCCCAGTTCCCTAAGGCGTTCCTCATAGGGCATGGTTTCCAGACCCTTCACCATCTTGGTTGCCCTCTTTTGGACACGCTCCAGTTCCTCCGCATCCTTTTTGAATAGTGGTGCCCAGAGGAAGGCAAAGACAAACCCCCAAGAACAACCCTTGATACGTCATAATAGTAGCAGTAATAATAATAATAATAATAATAATAATAATAATTTCTCACCTGCCTCTCCCCATGGATTAAGGTGGGAAACAACAACAATGCTTTGTTATAATCTGTATTTAAAGCAATAAAAGATAACCTCTGTAGATGGTAACTCACCCTCAAACTCCACACTCTTACAATCAGTCACATGTAGTAAGAGCAAAATATATTAATGTCAGGAACTATTCAAAACTTCTCCCTCTTTGCAGGACACAGCATGTTTAAATCCTGTAAGCCAGTTATAACTATTTTAATAGCTTTTTATAACTAATGTTTATAAATTGAAGAGTCAAAGAGGTTACAGTACAGAAGATCCACAGATATGTATCTTCTCTTCTTCATACCATATGTCAATGTGCAAGGGCACAGACCCAAAACGTGGCTAAATAAATATTTGAAGAAATAAATAAAGTTATAACAACAAATAAAGGGTGGGGGGAGAGGCTTTATTATTATTTTACATACAATAAATCTAATTGATTTTTATTACACTTCTTTAGGAGCACTTTTACATTCCTAGACAAGAGAAATGGTTATGGATACAAGCTGCAAAATCTATGGACAGAAAAGAACTTTTGACGTGTTTGTTCTTTATGTACAGACCAAAAACAATGTAGGCGGTCAAAGTATACCCAAAGCACTGAGAAATCTCACTGAAAATTGTTGTGCCCATTTTGTTTATTCCAATTGATAAGGCTCCTGGGAGAGTGCTGCTGAAATGGGGGGGGGGGGGGCAAACTGGGACACTGCTGTGAAAGCCGGACAGACTGAATTCACTAAATACAGAAGTCTCTGGAGAAGAGCCACCAAGTCATAGCTGAGAAGTTACTGAATACCCACAGAGCTGGCTAGGATCATACAAGCATGGGATTTTGACTCTCCCATTGGCTTTTCTTCTAGTTTGCCTGCAGGATTATTTATTGGTGAAAGAACAACATTTTGAGATGTGTGACTTCTGAAATCTGAGCTAATTGGTCAAATACTACAGGTAGAGTGAGCACATCTGCAGAGAATTTTTTTAGAGCTTTTTTCCCCCCTGAATATTAGTGACCACATCTGTTAAGGGATGATAGGTAGGTACTGGAAAGACTCTGTACAATGTCTCCTACCTGTCTTAACAGCTGTCATGGAGGGATGTGTTCATGACATTCTAAAAGCTGCATTCCAAAGTTTCGTGCTTCCACAGGAATGTCTTCAGCTGCTCTTTATTTAGCATCATGTACCATCTGGCTCTGAATCTCAAGAGCATCTTTTACTGAATGGATCTTGGGAAACAGAATTAAGATCTAATTATACAGATCAAGGCAAACGTTTTGCAAGTAAACTCTTCTGGGAAGGCCCATGGTACACGTCCTTTTCTAAGCCTTAAAGGATCTCTCTGATGCTCCAGTCCCCAGGTAAAGTAGGCAAGTCTTATGTATCAGCTTATTGGGGCAAGTCTGCAAAATTGTGAGTTTAGTCTACTGCTTCATGATGTCTTCAATTATAATTAAAGAAGCCTTTTGCTCCTGCAACTTCTCTTCCATCTCTTCCAAATCCTTCCTGAGAGATTTCTCCAAACCCATGGAAGGAAGCAAGGTATTGATCTGCCTTTCCTGTTAACATTAAAATGCAGTTGCAAGTCTAGTTCTCAGGATTATGTATTTTTCCACAAAAGCTCAATGGGATAATAGAATCCACAGACACATAGCTGTACCTTTGCCTGCCTTACCATCTTTAGATACACAATTGCTACATCTCAGTACATAAGCCATACAATCCTTCTCTCTCTCTCTGTAGAAAGGAAAGGGGATTAAACACCAGAGGGAGTTAACAGAAGTCGGATTGATAGGAATGATAGGCTCTTTTACACTGTGAGAGCTAAAGCTTTCTCAAGAGCCAGGCTTGCCAAAAACAGGAAAGTAATGCCAGGGTCCCTCTATGCAATGAGACAGCAATGACCAATGAGACCTTTCTTGCTTAGAGGCATACAGACTCCTCCATGTGATAGAAATGAGCATTTTTAAAAGCAGCAAACCAGTCCTGCTCCAGAAACACACTCCAGGAATTCAAAGTAGCAGGCCTGTCTGAGCTGCTTTCAGCTTCATGAGGCACCATGCCAGCAAGATGCCTTTTGGGGTGTCCTTAGTCAAGGGAGTGTCACAAACAATAGACAAGGTTCTCTTTGGGAAAGGTAGCCCAGAGAACACCGAACAAGGACAGAAGGCAGAAGCCAGATGTGTTAAGAGTATTTCTAAAATCAAACAAGCTCTCATTCATTCATTCATTCATTCATTCATACATACATGTGTGCACACATACTTACATAGCAAGGCCTAGGAAAGAAGGGCTGTTAAAACATTCAGAGGAAGCCAGTGGGGGAAAAATTCACAGTACAATAGTCAACATCAACCCTCTCCCCACAAAAATATTAACAACTGAATTCTCAATATACAACCGTTTTAAACTTACAAACAAAACTGCAAAATGATACACAAGGGGCATCTTCTTTAATCTTCTGACTCTGCCCAGCACAGCAGCATCTCACCTTCCACACAGTCTTGACTAGCCTGCTAACTCATAGGGCAGTTCTGAACTTCAGAGTCTTTCTAAAACAGGAGCTCTGGTTCAAGCCACATCCTCTGAAGCTGGTACAGTCCTTTCCCATCCAAACTCTGCTCAAATCTAACCCCATCTCCATCCCACTGGGTGGATTCATGGCTCAAAATACTGAAAAATCTTAACCGTGAAGACAGGATGAGAAAAAGAGGCAACTCTTGTTAACCATTCTCTGTTTACAAAAGAACATTTGGTCATTGTTAGAACAGCATAATCCTATAATTGTTTCATGTCCATCATTTATGAGGGAAATGAGAATCAGGTCTCAAGGACTCACACCAGCCATGCTGACAGTGGCTGGCAATAAAACTCTGGCCTTGAGAATACACCCAGAGCAATGGTGTCAAGCGGGTCACAGTGGAAGTGGAATGGTGAGCAGAGGAAGAACGCTAACACAAAACTAGTGACTGGTATTGGACAAGTAGCCCCCTCCTTGGTCCCGACTGCGGTCTCTAAGAGTACCACCTAGAACAACTCTTTCCAATCCTTGTAAACAGATAAAGGATTCATTCAGTTTCTATTGCTTTTATTCTAAAGGAGGGAATTAGAGCAGGGTTTCAAAACCCTCCTTTGGTCAGCATTTCTAAAAGGAAGTTAATAGTGGGATGCATTTCAAACTAATTTCTTTCCCATTTCATAGACATCCTCACCTTACCCCTCCAAAATAGCGGGGGAAATAGTGCCAGTCTTTTGACAAAAAAGGAGAGAGGAACCAACAGTTAGGATCTGCCATGGCTGGGTAAATCCTCTTCTCAACCTCCCTAGCTTTTTTAGCATCAAGAAGTCCCACAGAGTCAGTCTTGCTGAGATGACCTTTGACTCCAGTCCAAAAGAGCCAAGTGCAGCAAGAGCAGCGTAAGGGGAGGAAGAGGATGTGGCAAATGTGGTGAGGGGACTGCCCTCCCTGTCATGGTTCTCACTGCTTCTAACACATACTAATGTACCTCATGCATTTCTGATTTCTTAACTAAAGTCTCTTTTCCTTGTAGAAACTGCCAAGCAGAAAATAAATCGGATCATGCAGGGCAGAGAGGTCCACCTGGAACTCACCCTGCTTGACAACCATTAGTTCAGTTCCAGAGCAGGAAGGGCACTGCTTCAGTTCCAAAGAAATCCTTGGTGAGTTTGGCCATCTCTGCAGCTTCTTACTTGCCTTGGTTCTTGAAAGGCAAAATGTTATCCGGGCCCTGATAAGGAACTGCTGGCATTACTTGGGGACCAGCCCACGAGACTGCGGGTAGAACTGAAGGCCTGAGGTACTGGAGGAAGAGCCTCCAGATTTCCTTCCAGTTTTCGGCCTGCCAAAAAGAGGAGAGGGAAGGAATCAGAAGATTGTGAGATTTTAGATTTTATTTTTAAAGCAAAACTTGTTAGGAACATGGGTAGGGTATTTTTTGGAAGCCTTCAAAATGAAGAACACAAGCAATGTTGCAGATCAAAATAATGAATTATTGATTCATTACTGCAGAGGAAAGTAACTTTGCAAGTTCCAAGGGTTACACTTGTTCTCCTCAGACACCCTAAAACACACACACAAACACTGATATCTCAAGATTTTAAAAACCTCACGAACTCTATGGGTTATGAAGGATAATTCTGCAAAATCTTTGGCCTACTTTCTGGCCAGTTTTAGGCTCAGGAGAGATCTTTCTTCAAAAAGTTTTGAAAACAAGCCAAGCAACGTAATAACCCCATTCCCTACAAACACATACACACACATACATACAGCTCCTAGATAGTGTCCTGCTTTTTCATTGTTTTAAAAATTGGGTGGTTTGAAGGATGATGGGGGGGGGCATGCTGGGGCCTATGGGGGGTGCACTTTGTGCACTTCTGTATTATAGGATAGTCTAGTTTAATATTTTTCTGTTCTACAATTACTACTCTTCTATAAAGTTACCCACCTTTGGCACAGTCAGCTGTACCTTTTAACAAAAATAATCAGGCTCGCTATTGATAAAGAATCAAGAAGACGCTACAAACATTTGCATTCCCTCCAATTACTGCTTTCAGATAAAAAGGAATTATGCTAAGCCTTTCCTATTTTCTGTGGCCATAACATTATAGAAAATTGTATGTCTCTACCACACATCAGCTTCTATGAAGAAATTGCCCAGATTTATGTGGCCCAAAGCTCCTGCTTCAGGGTCTTGGCTTCCTGAATGACAGAGCTTCTCCTCTCTAAGAATAATCAAAGCTCACCTGGATTTTGACTTCTTGTTTGATGTACTCTCAAAAGTAGAAGCATCCACTTGAATCTCATCTTCATCCTGCAAAGCTGCTTCCAGCGCTGCCTGGACTTTAGGAGCGATGGCTGGGCCTTCATAGTCTCTGGTCGTCCGGCTAGGCATATCCAGTTCCAAAAGCACAATGTTTTCTGCCTAAGAAATCAGAACCCCAACAGTTTGGACAAAGACACAGATACCACAGTAGGTAGCTTTATTATTTATTAACGCTGTCTAAGCACGTGATGTTTTACAGGGTTAGGGTCATGTCTGAAACATAATCCCTGCCCCAAGGAGGTTCCACTCAATAATTCAAGGCTCTAAAGGAAGGTGAGGAAGAAGAATGCAGGAGTGGCATAGCAAAACTATGGCTGAAATCTTGTTGAAGCATTACACCAGAGTAAAAATTGGGCCACAAGTGCATGTCACTTCTCAGAGGTTGCAGAAGCATGGTCTTTAATCCAATCTTTCTACAAGCACATCCACAGAACTCTTGCTTACTTTTTAAAAAAATTATTAGGTTTTATCAAATAACAAACTTATAAGCAATGGAAAGAACTGACCTTGGGAATGAGCAAAAAGAATTTCCATCCAATAATACATTCTTTCGAAGTTGTAAAAAAATCCAGAAAGGAAAAACATAGATCATTTTGCCACAGTCAGTGTCCAAGATGTCCTTCCAAAAACCAGCTTGGTGTGAAGGTGGAGCAAAAGGAGATATATTGGTATTGACATAATCAATAAAAACAGACCAATCCTCAATGAATATATGTGCCTTTTTTTTTGTCTGGATCCGTTCTTGAAGGAATAGGAAAAATTTTCTGACAACCATGTATCCCAGACCTTTTTCCACCAGTTTTCAAGTAACAAATTCTATATTTCTGTGAAATTTTTTTTTTTTTGAGCCTCAGTCTTCCAGCATCTCGCAATTTCAGTTCTAGCTGCAGAGATTAGGAATATGATGAGTGTCCGGTGTTTTAGATGACTATTGGCTTTGCTGAAGATTGATAACAATAAGGCTGGACAAAATTTCACTGGTTGTTTTATAATGTCTAATATCTGTTTCAGTCTTGCATTCCAAAAAGCATTGATCCTAGGACCTTCGAGCCACATGTGTGTGTAAAACTCTCGAGCCTTACAGCCTCTCTCCAACAGTATGGTGAAACATTTTTTTCAATATCTTTGAAAGTTTCACAGGGGTTAATTACCACTTGTATGCTGCTTTTAAAGCACTCTCCTTTGCAGCTGCCCATCTTGATTTATATATGGAGGAGGACCAGATGCCTGCCCAGGTTTCTTCTGATATATCTATATTTAAATCTAACTGCCAGGTTATTGTAGCAGAATGATTTTTACCATTAAGTGGACTGTATATGATTTTTGTATGTAGTGGGCACTCCCCCTCTGGATTGTCCCTTATCTATCCAGATGGATTCATAAAAAGTTGGGGTTCTTGTAGCAGGATGTGGCACCTCTCTTACTTTTAATATAGTGATGGGGAGAGGTTTAATCAAGCATACAAAACAGAGTAACTATTCTGTTATTGTTGTATGCCTTCAAGTCATTTTCATCTTAGGGTGACCCTAAACCTATCATAGGTTTTTCTTGTCAAGATTAGTACAGAGAGGGGTTTGTCTTTGTCTTTCTCTGAGGCTGAGAGTGTGTGACTTGTTCAAGGTCACCCAATGGTTTTCATGGCTGAACATGGATTTGAATGCTGATCTCAAGAGTTGTGGTCCAATGCTTAAACCACTGCACAAGAATGGGTCTCAGAGTAACTATACTTAGCATGCATCTGTACTACGCTAAAAGTGTACTAGATCCAGAGATGTAGCTACTGGAAAGAACAAAATGGGAAGGCACTCTCCCCAAATAATTCCCTGCGAATATAATTTTTCTTCAGCCCACAAATTTCTAGCATAACAGTAACTTAAAACTTCATTTGAACCTTTAGAAATAACTGTTTAGGCACCCCAAGAAACAGGTAAATTGACTACAGGAAAGTGAACAGAGCACATAGGAGACTTCTCAGTGTAAAAAATTTTCAAAGTCTCACTCACTGCAGCAGTAGAAATTTGAGGAAGATCTTAGCCATATATTCCTATACACAATACTTAAGTCTTATGAAAATGAGGGTTGAGAATGAGAAGGTTATGCCAAACGCTTCACAGAAAAAGGTATCTTTTGATAAGAGATTTGGAGGAAAAGATGGTGGACCACATCAGATAGGACTTCTGGAAGAGTGTTGCAGACATAAGTCTCAGAGAAGGAAAACAGAGGTTTCTGGGAGCAACAGACCATAAGGTATTTATTACAATATTTGAAGCCCCCTTTTGAAGGAAATCTCTCTAAAGTACAATTAAATAACAATATTAAAATATAAACTGAACCATGACAGAAACAACAGTCAAGACAATTACAATCCTGCCATAGAAAAAACACTCAAACCTCAATAAAGTGTAGATTCCTTTCCCACACTGTTCATGATTTTATATCGATTCTCAAAAAGTTTACCTAAGATAACCTAGCATTCTGAGTTTTAGCTCACCCTGTACCGGGCCTCTGGGCGCACCATCATGGACATCCGAGCATGTTGGCTCAGGGGTCTCTTGTATCCCACTGCTGACACTGGCCTTTTCATCATTTGTTGATTCCTGGTGAGAGAAAAAGGTATAAATATTTTCTTTGCAAGCAGCCCACTTCGAACCCACTCAGTTTCATTTGCCAATTTAAAGTCCATACCTACAATATACAACAGTTATATTCTCCTGTTGTCCACACTTCTTTTCACATAAAACCAAGGAGAATGAAAGGGAATCTTGATTTTACTGGAAGCAATGCTTGTATGAATACAGGTGTGTTCTCCAAACTTCCATTAAGGCTCAAAACAAAAAAGAAGACAGGTACAGGCAGGAAGGCAACCAAGAATAGAACAATCCCCAACATTTAATTTAATTTATTGGTCACCTTTATACCGCACCTTTTCTCCAAAGAACTCAAGGTGAAACCAGAGGTTCAGCCATTTATTGTCTTCTCTCACTCAAACTGAGCAGCAGAAAGAGGAGCACACAGCATGAAAAAGGAAGAGATGAACCCAGCAGTCCTGAAGTGGTCACTAGCTGAGGAATATGGAACTACGTTTGGATTTAATAATCTCTTACTGATCCACAGTCTTTAGGAATGGGTTGGACAGACTGAAAATCTAATTACCTAAATTCTACCATCCCTCTTTTCCCAAATTCTGCAATCAAGGTCAAAAGGACCACTCACTCCAAGCGGGAGATAGGGTGCAGTTTCCACTGGTCTTCTTCTTCATCAAAGAAAGATCTGTTCATAATCTTGTTTTTCTCTTCCAAGGGAATAAAATTTTCAATGATCAGGTGTCTGTGGAGATCAAACAAGGGAAAGATAATTAAAGGTGGGTTATGGGACCAAGCCCCTATGTTATCTGTTAGGAACAGTCATCCTGTTGCATTGCTTCTCACTCCACAGTCAGTGAGCTTTGAAGCCCATTCGCAAGCCCTGGGCTTCCACAGGGAACCTACTTTAGCTTCAATTCCCGTGTGAGCTCATTCTGAGTCTGCTCCAATTCTTGCCGTTCTTTGATGTGCTCTTCTTGAAGGTCATGGATTTCAGCCTTCACAGCCTGCAGCTTAGAAAACAGCTGAAAGAGAAAGAGCACAATTACAGGGTGTGGCAGTCCTTGCCAGTTTGCCTAGTGATACTCTGAAGGGTCAAAGCATCTTTTTGCCAAGCAGTAACTGAGGGAGGCTCCACTATATTCTCTCCAGGGGAAAAAAGAGAGAGAGAAAGAGAGAGACAGGGAACATGACAGTTTTAGTGAATGCATAGCAGAAGGGCTTAAAATGCTTAAACAGCCAATGAAGCCCCCTGCCTTCCTTTGTTGATTCTCAAACAGGAAAGAGATTCACTAAAGCCCCCAGCCCTCAAACAAGCCCAAATCTTTTAAAATATCCTTCGGCTGAAGAAACAATTGGATTCATTCAGTAAGGCTAACTAATGCTGTTTTGCCACACACCCCAAAAAGGGATGGGGAACACCTAAAAAAATGTTCTAAGAAGTGATTAAGACCATGCACCATCACTTCAGGTTATACCAGATGGCAGTATTCCAAATAATAGAGCAATAAAATATTACTGACAAAACTCCTTGTATACTTACAAAATTATACAGTGGTCCCCCGGGTTACGAATCCCCCGGGCAACGAAAATCCCGGGATACGAATGCGCCGGGGCCGAAAAACTGGCCCCGGCTTGCGAAAGAATCCCCGGGTTACGGGAAAAAATGCTGTACACTTACTGTAAGTACAGTAGTAATGCTGTAGTACTGTACTTACGCAGGAGGGATCGGGAGGGCTCCGGGGAGGAAGCCGGCCCCGTGGAAGCCACGTCCGGCCTCCCTTTCACGCAAGGCCGGTGTGTCCCGAAAGGCCTCCTCCGCTGCCGCTGCTTAGGCCTCGAGGGGAAGGGACGGCCCCGCGCGGACGCACCAGATGCCCACGCGCGCCAGCGCCGAGGAGCCGCGGCCGGGATGGGGTCGAGGTCTGGCCGCCGGTCGGGCCCAGCCGAGGGGCCGGCCGTGGCCGGTCGGGACGCGCCGGCCTTGCGTGAAAGGGAGGCCGGACGTGGCTTCCACGGGGCCGGCTTCCTCCCCGGAGCCCTCCCGGTCCCTCCTGCGTAAGTACAGTACTGTACAGCATTACTACTTACAGTAAGTGTACAGCATTTTTTTTTCTCTTCTCCTCAAGCCACAGTGGTCCCCCGGGTTACGAAAATTTTCGGGTTACGAAAGGTAATCCGGAACGGATTACTTTCGTAACCCGGGGGACCACTGTATTACAAACTTAGATATACGTTTCAACACCTTGAAGGACTCTCAAGAATTTGCAACAGCAATTGGTTGTACTGTAACATTATATGATACCAAAAATCTGGGGGGGGGGGGTATTATTATTATTATTAATTTTACTTATATAGCGCTGTAAATTTACACAGTGCTGTACATACAATCTTATAATTAGACGGATCCCTGCCCTCAGGCTTACAGTCTAAAAGAGACAACACAAAAGGAAAAGCGGAAGGTGGTGGGAAGGGGATGAGGTCCAGTGGTTCTTCTCTCCCTCTGGGGTTTGAAGCATATATCTAAGGTTGTAATATAATTTTCAAAGCATACAAAGAGTTTTGTCAGTAATAACTTATTACTCTGTTATTTGGGATACTGCAGTTGAGGTGAGTGCTAACTTTTTTCTGGTTATTCCAGATGGCAGCCATGATTAGGGCGCTCTGGTTCTCTGGAGCTCTTAGGGCATTAAAAATAGTTTGGTCCAGCCTTCTGGGCTTCAGAGCACACTCAGCCCTGCTGTCAGCCCTCAGGACAAGAAAAATGAGTGCCATCTATGGCAAAGTACATCTGACCTGGCTACTCCAAAAGGAAATTGAGTGTGTGTGTGTTGTGTAAAATCACAGTATCTTACCACCTGCTATTCATTTCAAAGGGAACTTCCTACACGACAGCCTCCCCACATATTTCTGTCTGTATAGACCTTATGACCAAAGACACAGTAAGGCAGATTTTGACTTCAGTTACACTAATGCCATCCACCTTTAGGGAGCCTGCTCACCTTTTTCAGTTTTTTAGTTTTAACATCCACTTCTTGCTGCAGAGAGCTGTAGGTCTCCTTCAGCTCCAGGGTCTCTTCATCCCTGCTTTCCATCTGCTGTTGAATTTCTCGTTCCCGTCGTTTCTGCAGAAAATTACAAAAAACGATGCCACATCTAGACCATATCCTGTGTCAAAGCTCCAAAATCACTTTTTCCTTGAATTTAGCATTGTTGAGCTATACTTCAACATTCACACACAGGCAAAATATTCACCATTCACAAAAGGTATTTCACATTTCCATACATTTGTACACAACTACTTACTATTTTTAATGAAAATATTATGAGAAGCAATTCCAGATGAAGGATTTTCTTAGGATAAAAGTTATTCCCTGGATGTTTCTTTAGACATTAAAATGGATAAAACGGGATTACTGGAAAGCAACCATATACTTGACAGCAGTCTTACCTTATTAATTCTGAATATCAAAAGGAGTTCTTTTCTACAAATCATATGTGGCCAGACAGATGTTCAAAGGATGAAAAACTGAGAAATGAAAAAGTTGGGATATACCATTTCATGGAACATGTTCCCCATTTTTGGAGTACCTGCAATTTTTTTAACTTGTATTTTACTTATTTTATATTGCACACAAGTATTCAAAAACTGAAATCAAGAACCTCACATATTAGTCAAGTTAACAGGAAGAAAAATAACTATTACTTTCTGGGAACATCCCTTGGAATCATCATTCAGATTAAAGGGACCCACAAAAAAAGCAGTACAAGTAAATAAAACCACAATGTTCAAAGGATGTATAGCTTTGAATACCACCAGGCACAGAGAAAAGCAATGAGTAAAGGCTCTAATCCTCTTGCCCTATCTGTAGGCTTCTTGAAAAAGCATCCTGATGGCCACTGTCAAACTGGTGGGCTAGACCACTGCAACTTAAGCTTTGGGAGGTTGGGAGGACCAGCAATTCCCCACCCTGCATGTGCCTATGGTTACAATTAATTCTTCTTTTTTCTGAAAACTCAACAGGAACTGGCTCAGAGATTAGCACCAGTCCAGGGAGCAACAGCAGCACTAGGATGGACAAACCTTTGATCTGACCTATCAGCTAGAACAGACAGAATGTGATCTGACCTCTCAAGGGCCTTCTTGCACCCACAGTGCTTTTTTTTTTTCAAAAATAGTTAACCTGAAAATGTTTCCCAGTGGATTTTGTCCAAGAGGCACAGAGGTGGGTTTGTTGATCCATAAGGGAACACCAAAAGATGTGAACAATTTCCTAGAATCATAGAATTGGAAGAGACCACAAGGCCATCCAGTCCAACTCCCTGCCATGCAGGAACTCCCAATCAAAGCATCCCTGACAGATGGCCATCCAGCCGCTGCTTAAAGATCTCCAAAGAAGGAGACTCCACTACATTCCGAGGGAATGTGTTTCACTGTCGAACAGCCCTTACTGTCAGAAGTTCATAGAATCATAGAATCATAGAGTTGGAAGAGACCACAAGGGCCATCCAGTCCAACCCCCCTGCCATGCAGGAACTCCGAATCATAGCATCCCCGACAGATGGCCATCCAGCCTCTGCTTAAAGACCTCCAAGGATGGAGACCCCACTACACTTCGAGGGAGTGTGTTCCACCGTCGAACAGCCCTTACTGTCAGGAAGTTCCTCCTAATGTTGAGGTGGAATCTCTTTTCCTGCAGCTTGCATCCATTGTTCCGCGTTCTAGTCTCTGCAGCAGCAGAAAACAAGCTTGCTCCCTCTTCAATATGACATCCCTTCAAATATTTGAACAGGGCTATCATATCACCTCTTAACCTTCTCTTCTCCAGGCTAAACATCCCCAGCTCTTTAAGTCGTTCCTCATAGGGCCTGGTTTCCAGACCCTTCACCA
The DNA here is from genome assembly GCA_034509955.1 of Urosaurus nigricauda. Lineage (NCBI taxonomy): Eukaryota > Metazoa > Chordata > Lepidosauria > Squamata > Phrynosomatidae > Urosaurus > Urosaurus nigricauda. The sequence continues at coordinate 2,970,454 of JAOEGL010000004.1, forward strand.
TCTTAGTTGCCCTCCTTTGGACCCGCTCCAGTTTCTCCACATCCTTTTTGAATTGTGGTGCCCAGAACTGGACACAGTATTCCAGGTGGGGCCTGACCAAAGCAGAATAGAGCGGCACTATTACTTCCCTTGATCTAGACGCTACACTTCTATTGATACAGCCTAAAATAGCATTGGCCTTTTTAGCTGCCGCATCGCACTGTTGACTCATGTTCAACTTATGGTCTACTTGGACTCCTAGATCCCTTTCACACGTAGTTTCATTCAGCCAGATGTCCCCCATCCTATATCTGTGCATTTCATTTTTGCGTCCTAAGTGCAGTACCTTACATTTCTCCGCATTGAATTTCATTTTGTTAGAGTTGGCCCAGCTTTCTAGTCTATTCAGATCATTTTGAATTTCAATCCTATCTTCTGGAGTATTGGCTACTCCTCCTAATTTGGTGTCATCTGCAAATTTGATAAGTATGCCCCCAATTCTGTCATCCAAGTCATTAATAAAGATATTGAATAGCACTGGGCCAAGTACAGAACCCTGTGGGACCCCACTGGTCACTTCTCTCCAGGATGAAAAGGAACCATTGTTGAGCACCCTTTGAGTTCGGCCAGTCAACCAGTTACAAATCCATGTAACAGTTACCTTGTCTAGTCCACATTTTACAAGCTTGCTTGCAAGAATGTCATGGGGAACCTTGTCAAAGGCCTTACTGAAATCAAGATATACTATATCCACAGATTCCCTTCATCTACCAAACTGGTAATTTTATCAAAAAAAGAGATCAGATTTGTCTGGCGAGACTTGTTTCTCTGAAACCCGTGTTGGCTTTTTGTGATTATGGCATTCCCTTCTAAATGTTCACAGACTCTCTGCTTAATGATCTGCTCTAGAATCTTTCCTGGAATTGATGTCAGACTAACTGGACGATAATTGTTGGGATCTTCTTTTTTTCCCTTTTTGAAGATGGGGACGTTTGCCCTCCTCCAGTCTGCAGGGACTTCTCCTGTTCTCCAGGAGTTCTCAAAGATTATTGCTAATGGCTCTGATATTACATTTGCCAGTTCTTTTAATACCCTTGGATGTAGTTCATCTGGTCCTGGAGACTTATATTCATTTAGGTTAACCAAGTATTCCTGTACTATCTCTTTACTTATTCTATGCTGAAATTCCCCTATTCTGCCTTCTTCCCCATTATCCTTAGGTTGAGCACCCTTTGCCTTTTCTGAGAAGACTGAAGCAAAGAAGGTATTGAGTAATTCTGCCTTTTCTCTGTCCCTTGTTAGCATTTTGCCATCTTCTGCATGCAGTGGCCCTACTGTTTCCTTCTTCTTCCTTTTGCTTCGGACATACCCAAAAAAGCCCTTTTTATTGTTCTTAACCTCTCTAGCAAGCCTGAGTTCATTCTGCGCTTTAGCTTTTCTGACCTTATCCCTACACATGCTTGCTATTTGTTTGAATTCCTCTTTCGTGATTTCCCCACTTTTCCATTTCTTATACATGTTCCGTTTAAAACTTATCTCAGTTGAAAGTTCCTTAGTCATCCATCCTGGCTTCTTGAGACATCTTCCATTTTTCTTCCTCATTGGAACTGTTTGAAATTGTGCCTTCAATATCTCCCTTTTGAGAAACTCCCATCCGTCTTGAACTCCCTTCTCTTTTAGTTTTCCTGACCATGGGATCACCCCCAGTATTTCTCTAAGTTTATTGAAGTCAGCTCTCCTAAATTCTAGAGTGCGTGTCTGACTATGCCTGTCTTCCTCTTTCCGCTGTATAACAAACTCCAGGAGAACATGATCACTCCCACCTAAGGATCCCACCACTTGCACCCCATCAACTAGGTCTTCCCTGTTGGTTAAGATCAGATCTAAAATAGCTGATCCCCTTGTTGCCTCTTCCACCTTTTGGACAATGAAATTGTCTTCCAGGGAAGTGAGGAATTTGCTAGACCTTGAGGATTTGGCTGAGTTTGACTTCCAGCAAATATCCGGATAGTTGAAGTCCCCCATCACTACTACATCTCTCCTTTCTGAGTGTGTGGTCATCTGTCCTAGAAAGGCATCATCCAATTCCTCCGTCTGACTTGGAGGTCTGTAGTAGACTCCCACAGTAACATCCCTGTTGTTTCCCTCTCCTTTAATTTTTATCCAGATGCTCTCCACCTGGCTTCCAGTACTGATGTCCTGGATCTCTTCACTGGTGTAAATATCCCTGACATATAATGCTATTCCTCCTCCTTTCCTGTTTGGCCTGTTTCTCTTAAAAAGGTTATATCCCTCTATTTCTACATTCCAATCATGAGACTCATCCCACCAGGTTTCAGTGATGCTCCTTCGAATGTTGAAGTGGAATCTCTTTTCCTACAGTTTGCATCCATTGTTCCGTGTTCTAGTCTCTGGAGCAGCAGAAAACAAGCTTGCTCCCTCCTCAATATGACATCCCTTCAAGTATTTAAACAGGGCTATCATATCATCTCTTAACCTTCTCTTCTCCAGGCTAAACATCCCCAGCTCCCTAAGGCATTCCTCATAGGGCACAGTTTCCAGACCTTTCACCATCTTAGTTGCCCTCCTTTGGACACGCTCCAGTTTCTCAACATCTTTTTTGAATTGTGGTGCCCAGAAATGGACACAGTATTCCAAGTGGGGCCTGACCAAAGCAGAGTAGAGTGCAATGATCCAAAGGAAATGGCTCACACTTTCAAATTTTATGCTCTTACCCAATCAAAATGGACACAGAGCACCACCAGGCTTCCCTTTGGCAAGGAATGTCCCAGAATTCCTCTGCAAGCAGTTATATAGAATGAGGTTTCTACTTCCTCCTCTCAGTGACCCAAAGGAAATGGCTCACACTTTCAAATTTTAGAAATTCTCTACATGCTCTAGAAGCAATGCCTTCACAAGTAACTCACTCTTCTGTCTTCATCTCACCTGCTCAGCAATCTCTTGCCGCTTTTGTTCTAAGATCTTCTGCTGCTCATTTGTGTGATCAACAATATTTTTCCCTCCTACAAGCAGTTTGCTTTCCATTGCCTGAAAAACAAAAAGGTGGATGGATGAGGGATCTTTGTAACCCAAATTAGCTCATATTTTCCTCTAAAATGTTTTTGTGTTTATTTTGTACAATTGCCACTGACCATCAGTTCATCTTGACCAGAAACTTCTATTCTGACTCAAGCTCTAAGCTCTCAGGTACAGCATTTTTCCAGTCACACTGCCAAAGGTCTTTTCTTAAACTAGACCTACTAGGCACTGAATCTACAACAGTGTACAATGGCCCTTCTAAACAACTTATAATTGTTATTCAACAAGGATATTAGCCTGAAATTCTTCATCAATTCAGGATCCTTTTCTTCTTTTGGAATTAGAGATATTATAGCCTTTTCTAAGGTCGGTGGAAAGTTGGTTTGCTTAATAAAATTCATCATTTCTTTTAGAGGCTGTAGTGCCCCTGTTTCCCTGAAAATAAGACATCCCCATAAAATAAAACATAGTAGAGGTTTTGATGAATTGCTAAATATAAGGACTCCCCTGAAAGTAAGACCTAGCAAAGTTCTTGTATATATATAGATACACTATATAATAAATGTTCTTTTTTTGTTGTTGTTCACCAATAAATGTGCATTCTTCTTCATGGAAAAATAAGACATCCCCTGAAAATAAGACCTAGTGCATCTTTGGGAGCAAAAATTAATATAAGACACTGTTTTATTTTCAGGGAAACACAGTAGTTCATTTTGTAATTTCTTAAAGTAAAGCGATGTGAAGCCATCTGGTCCCGGAGCTTTGCCAAGTTGACTTTTTTAAACAGCTGCAACTACTTCTGCAGTGGAGATGGGTTGGCTCAAAAGATCCCTCTGCTCCTTAGATACCGTGTTTCCCAGAAAATAAGACAGTGTCTTATATTAAATTTTGCTTCTAAAGATGCGCTAGGTCTCATTTTAGGGGATGTCTTATTTTTCCATAAAGAAGAATTAACATTTATTGTTGAACAAAAAAATGAACATTTATTATATACTGAATATATATTTATATACAAAAACTTTGCTAGTTCTTACTTTCAGGGGAGGCCTTATATTTAGCAATTCAGCAAAACCTCTACTAGGTCTTATTTTATGGGGAAGTCTTATTGTCGGGGAAACAGGGTAGTTTCATAATTTCATTTCTTTTTTCTTTTCTTTTTTAACCTGTGCCTTGCCCAAGTCAGCATCCTGCCCCATTGGGATGAAGGGGGGAAGCTATGCCAAAAAGCAAGGCCGGGGGGCTGCTGCTCTACCATGACTAGGAAGGGAGGCTGCCACACAACTGGCAGCTCCCATGGAAGCATGGAGTTAATAATTTCATTTCTTTCAATATATCTTTGTGCCTCATCCAGCTGAATTTTGTCCTTTCTATAAAGTTTCTCAGAAAATTTTTGAAAAGCTTTAACTATCTTCTCTTGTCCTGGTGGACAGTAGCAGCGGGGTCAAATGTAGGGAGCTGACAGAAGATTAAAACCCAGTTTCGGAGCCAGGAACTAGGAGGTTTCAGGGAAGGCCTGCAGGAAAAGATGCAGCTCTAGAGCTTTTTTAAAGCAGTCTAAGGATGTAATAAGGCGCAACTCGTCCAGCAGGCCATTCCAAAGCGTGGGAGCAGTAGCAGAAGAAGTCCTCTGGGAGGTCTGCAACAGCCTACCTTTCATAGGCTGCAGCAGGTTCCTCCCAGAGGACTGAAGTGTGCGGGGGGTTCATATGGGAAGAGGTGGTCCCTAAGATAAGATGGACCCCAGCCATGTAGGGCTTTAAAGGTTAAAACCAACACCTTGTACTGTGCCCGGAAACTAATCGGCAGCCAGTGGAGAGACTTGAGCACCAGTGTTATGTGCTCTCTCCAAGATGTTCCCGTGACAAGCCTGGCTGCCATGTTTTGAACCAGCTGAAGTTTCCGGGTTAAGCACAAGGGAAGCCCCATGTAGAGTGCATTGCAGAAGTCCAAATGTGAGGTTACCAAAGCATGTATCACAGATTCCAGGTCCTTCATGTCCAGGAAAGGGTGCAGCTGGCGTATCAGCCAAAGCTGATAACAGGCACTCCTGACCGCCACATTCACCTGAGTAGTCACTTGTTACTTAAAACAAGTTCTTTCAAAACTGCATCTAATGGTTTTAATAAGGTTAACACCTGCTTATATTCCTTTCTTTAAATCCAGACATTTCTGTTCAATATCCCATTAAACTGAATACACCACTCCCTGTTCACTTTAAATATGTCTGTCTGAAACTGCTCAAAATGTGAACCTATTTTAAACTGTAGTCACAAAGCTGGGATGGACATTTCTGGCCCTATACTTGATAGAAAAAAATAATGTGACTGGTACTATGAAACGCTAACACAATACATTTGCATTATGTGTGTGTGGGTGTTCCATTGCATCTTAATTGTGTATTTTAGCATATCATATTATTAAATGTGGGGGGTTCCAATGTATCGTAGTAGTGTGTTTTAGCATATTATATTATAGAATATGTTTTATTCTGTAACTATTTGTAAAGGACTATGTATCTGGATGGCGCTATATAAATAAACTATAATAAAAGCTTCTATGAGAAAATGCCAAAACTACCAAAGCTAGGCAAAATTTGGGGAACCTGGTTCTTAATCTTTAAGTCTTCCCTAGAAAGTGTGCTCCTGCTACAATTTCTTTTGAAGTGACAGAGCTCAGTAAAAAGCCTCTTACCTTGATTTTGGCCCCCAATTGTTCAGCTGCTTCTTTCTCACGTTTCAGATCTTCCATCTTTTTTTCCTTCTCCTTGAGCAACCTCATTTTCTCCTCGGCAACCAAGCTGTGATCCTCTAGGATTGCCCTCTTCTCTACCTCCAGCTTTTCCTGTTGCTCTTTCCAATAATCATTTTTGTTGCCCCCTTCTTCTTCCCCATCTTCCCCATCCTCCTCCTCTTCCTCTTCCTCTGCACCAACACCTCCCTCCCTCCTCTGGTCTTTCTTCTTCCTCTTGCCAACAGACCGCCTCTCCAGCTGAGCCTTGAGCCGTGCAATTTCTTCTTGGAACTCCCGCAGCAGGGCATCCTTGGGATCTTCATTCACTCTTGGTTTGTTCTTGATGTTTTTGGCACGGTTGGCATACCGCAGGGTGGTTAGGGTCTCATCCACATTATACGAGGCAGGACCAATGTTAGCCACCATCACAGTCTTGGCATTGCCACCTAAGGAGTCCTGGAGGAGCCTAGTCAGTTTTGAGTCCCGGTAGGGAATGTGAGTGCTTTTGCCATCCACAAGGGCAGATATGACATTGCCCAGAGCCGAAAGGGAGAGGTTAATTTTGGTTGCTTCTTTCAATCTCTCTCCTTGGGTCCCAGTTTTAGACTGACGCTCACTGCCTGCAAGGTCCACCAGGTTAAGTTTCCCTACACGTATGTGGTTCTCCCCATCAAGACCAACTTCGCTGCATTCAATGGTGATGACAAAAATGGCATGGGAGCGGGAGCTGTGCTCATTCATATTGGTGGCCCCAACTGAGCGGTTTTGGTTCCCCACATTCATAACATGCTCTATTTCCTTCACGCTCTTTGTGACAAAAGAGGACAAATCTTTTACATACACTCCTGTGTCCGGCCTCTCCTTCAGCTCGAGTGTCTTGGACTGATATTGTGATAACAAGTCCCTGATTTCTTCTTGGTAGATCTCCAAATAGGAAGCCCTTACCAGATACTGCTGGTTCTGAGATCGGGAGATGTGTGTGAAGATGTGATCGAATGAATTGGGGATGACTCCTCGCTTCTCAGGATCACTACGCAGTCCTTCCATTGTGTATGTTTTCCCTGTCCCAGTTTGCCCATAGGCAAAAATGGTTCCGTTGAACCCCTGCAGCACCGAGTCCACCAGAGGCCGGAAGGTCTCATCGTAGAGTTCAAACTGTTTTGAATTCCAGTCATAAACAGCATCAAAGGTGAACGTCTTTGGCAGCTCATGAGAAGTTCCTTTGGGATTCTTCACTGATACTTGTCCCAGTTTGACATCAACTTCCACCACTTGTTCATAGGAAGCCGCTTTCTCTTTGCTGTTCATTGGCCGGCATCGCACCACCACTCTGACTGACTCCGAGCACTTTAACTTCGACATGACAACAGACAGGGGCTAGGGGAAACTCAACTCACAGCGGAAATAAGGAGGCCAAGTTTTTTTCCAAACCTAAAAACAATCAAAAACAATACTTGAACATCATGATAGACAGCAAAGACAAGTTATAATCTCAAAATTCTAAAGTGTAAGATAATACAGTGCCCCCTTCTCTTATGCGGGGGATCCGTTCCGGACCCACCTGCATAAGGGAAAAACCGCACATGCTCAAGCCCCATTAAAAGTAATGGGGCTCGTGCATGCCGCGCACCCCAATACTTCTTCCGGGCGCGCTGAGGCTTCTTCCGGGTTGAGGCATCCAGCGTATGCTGTAAGCCGCATAAGCCGCACGGGCTTATAAAGCGGGCGCACTGTAATAAGGAACCATGTCCTTCTTGGAATTACTGTCAGATGCAACTACAATAAGAAATAGCAACATATAAGATAGACCTTTAATCTAAGTGGAAGAAAGAGTTTTCTTGTTCTTCTCTGATCATTATTTTGTCACATTCTTTTTAGCTTTTAGATATATATACATTTCTTGGACCTCTTTCCAAATATTTCATTTAAAAATATTTACCTTTACCTTTTTTTTAAGCAGTTGATCACACAGTCACCATCATAGCAAACAAGCCAACTATCAGCTTCAGCCTGGTATAAGCAGAGTAACCAGGCACAGCAAAGCACAGTGCATGTCACTTGTAGGTGTTATTTATAGTTTCACATTATTCAGTTTGGCCTTCTTTTCTTGTGGTCCTCTGGATGTTGTTGGACTAAAACTCCCATCAGCCCTAGCCATCAGGGCCAATGGTGAAGAACTCTGGGAACTGTAGTCCAACATCATCTCAATCATAGAATTGGAAAAGACCTCAGGGGCCATCCAGTCCAACCCTCTGCCATGCAGGAACACACAATCAAAGCACTCCTGACAGATAATCATAATGTATTAATGAAATTAATAATGACTGCACACTATTCGATAGATACTGTGAAAATATGTGGAAAAGACGATACTGTCCTCTTACTTTATGGTACTTTAAATGCTGCTTTATTGAATATTTAACCATTATGAGACTCTGTATTTGTCTATATATAGAGAGAGAGAGAGTCGGTGTTTGGTGTTTTTCTTTTATGTTATTTTTTTTTTGTCATTTGTATCGTTTTGTAAATAAAATTTTAAAAAACAAGAAAAAACAAGTAGAAGATTCTTTGCACACACAGGGAGAGGCCAAAGTCAGGGATAAATGGACAGGACAGGACCTCCTACAGTACCTAGACAATAAATGAAGAAAATTCCCCAGATATTGTTGGACTGCAATTCCCATCAGCCCTAGCCAACACAACCAATGATGAGGGATGATGGGAATTATATTTCAACAACACATGAGGGGAACATTCTGTCTCCCAGTCCTGACTTGTAGAATGCCAAGCCCATTTAGGGCAATACTCACATGGAATGCAAAAGTCACAGTACCTTTCCTAACCTAGCCCCCATTTTCAGGGAAGCAATGACACAAATCTAACAGGCCTGCCTTGGTCATCTCACTTTGCCCTTGGGCGGGAACGATGTTGCAATGAAATATCAAGTCACAGATCTCCCTGCATGAATGAATTACATCCCTTCATCTGTACTTTGCTGCAGTGCCAGCTACTGCTGACTAAACATTTAGCTGCCCCCAAAAATAACCTTGTCCATTTGTGTTCCACACTCCCACTCCCTGAAAAAACTCAGAACAAGATGCACGATAACACATGACTAGAAATGTATAATATAGACTAGCATACCTGAAGGGCACCCTATTAGGGAAAGTCTGCCCTAAAGATTTATGGCACTTCCAGTACTCACCATTGGCTATGCTAGTCAGGGCTGCTGGCAGTTTCAATTCAACAACATCTGCAGGGCCACCTGATTCCCATCCCTGTTATATAGGGGGGGGGGGGGGGGGGAATTGGAGGAAGAAGGTAGTGTTAGTTATCTAGCATCAATGAAGCCATCCCACCTGTAGCTGCAACTGCACTGCTCCCAACAATGTTTTCATGTTTTCAAACAGCCACTGCCCCTTTTTGCACTCTGGATCCTGACTGCACCAACCAGCCCAACATCTATAAACACTCTCAACTCAGGCATAAAGACTAGGCTACCTGGTGATAACCTGCTGAGTTATAAAAAAGAACCACCACTGCATTATTCAGAACAAGGACCCCTTGCAAAGGAAGAGGCACAGAGATTTAGTAGATTGACCAGGATCTCTTAAACATTAGACTCTGGAAAACTGCCCTCAAAATGCCTTTCCCTTTCTTCACTCTTAAAACAGTTTAAAGTCACCTTCATTAGCCTTAATTACCAGCATAATAAAACCTAGAAGGGACTTATGGTTGCCAGGGAACTGCAAACTCTGGCCAGAACAATGCTGGCATGAAGAACAGAGTCTCCTTGCGGCCTCCTTCCCCCTCTCTTCCCTTTTCCCTTCATCCCAAATAAAGTGCTGTGGGCTATATTTCAGCAGAAGGGGCTGGCAAACACCACTCTGAATATTCCTTGCTTAAGAAAACCCCAAGAAACATTATGAAATTCAGAAAGCGACTTGAAGGCATATACAGTGGGCTCCCCACATTTGCTGACATTAGGGGCGCAGGACCCCTGTGAAAGCATCAAAAACACAAATAAAAAAACCACTTTTTTACCGGAGAGACACCTCTCTAGAAGGAATCTCTAGGTTCTCCATCACAACTCTGTGGTCAACATTAGCCAGAACATAATACGTTTTCACGGACTTGGAATCTGCATCCCTCGCCCATTTGTGGGCAGCAAACGGAGGGGGACAAAATGGGGAGCGTGCCGCCATTCAATATTGGCTTGAATATCGGCAATTTTGGCTTGAATACTGGTGATTTTCCATTTTTGTGGTGGGGTCCAAAAACAGAGGGGCTACTGTATTATTATTCTATTTATTTATAACCTGCCTTCCTCCCGGTATAGGGACTCAAGGTGGCTAGCAAAATTTAAAACAGTCTAAGTTAAAACAGTATGAAACATTAAAAACACAAAGTTTAAAAAGCAATTAAACAATTTCAAAAGATTAAAAACATTACATTATTAAAATTTAAAAATCTTTTTAAAAACTCTTATAAAATAACCATGTACAGCATGCATGTCAGTGTGCAAAAGCCTGGCGGCATAAACTAGTTCAAAACTAGTGGTCTTAGGTCTTTCCAAACTTTGCTTCATGTCCTGCAGGAAAACAGGCAACCAGAACTAGACAGATGCTATGGCAAAGACAGTAGTCAACAGAAAAACTGCACTGACTCACACTACTACTCATAAACTAGTCCACAAGTAGAACTTAGTTTTAGCAACGTCTCACCAATATGAAGCCAAGCACCTGCCTTCTGTGTAAGGCTTAACCTTACAAAATGTTGGTAAGCATGGATGAAGGTATCCCTGAACTCTGGCCAGAACAGGTACTGGGTACAGCAAGTTGTGATACCTCCGTAATTAGGAGTAATCCCTGTCATAGGACAGTTCTCTGCAATGACTAAGGATTAGTGTGAAAGGCCACTTCAGAGGATAGGCTTCAGATAGAACTGAGGCCCATTTGCACTACAGAATTATAGCACTATGATCCCACTTTAACTGCCATGGTTCCATCCTACAGAATCATAGGACTAGTGGTTTAGAGGGGTATTTAATATTCTCATCCAGAGTGCTCTAGTGCCTCACTTGATGATTGATCCCATCCAAGGCAGTTAAAGTCGAGAAACAGCACTATTACTAAGATACCCAATGTGGTATAATGGTTTGAATAGGACTTTGAGAGACCAGGGTTCAAATCCACACAGCTTTGGAAACCCACTGGATGACCTTGGGCAAGTCACATTCTCTCAGCCTCAGAATAAGGCAATGATAAGCCCTCTCTAGACAAATCTTGCCAAGAAAACTCTGTGATAGTGTTGCCTTAGGGCTGCTGTAAGTTGGAAGACCTAGACCAACTACTAAGGAAGGTCAAGGAAGAAAGTGCAAAGGCAGGCTTACTGTGGACATAAAGAAAACGGAAATAATGACCACGGAGGATCTACACAAATTCAACCTAGACAATGAGGAAATTGAAATAGTAAAAAAGTTCCTATACCTTGGAGTGCAGTCAAGAATAGGGAAGCCAGCTATGAAAGAACTAGAGAACTAAAGAGCAAAGATATACAACTAAGCATGAAAGTTAGAAACGTAAAAGCAATTATATGCTCTATTACCATGGATGGATGTGAGAACTGGACAATTAAGAGAATGGATAAGAAGAAAATCAATTCATCTGAGATGTGGTGCTGGAGAAGAGTGCTGAGGATCCCGTGGACACCCAAAAACAAGCAAGCAAACAAAAGGGTCCTTGAACAGATCAAGTCTGAAATCTCCCTGGAAGCCAGGATGACAAAACTGAGGCTTCCTACATTGCCTAATATTGCCTAATACATCATGAGAAGGCAGCCAGGACTCATTGGAAAAGACAATAATGCTGGGGAAGTTGGAAGGAAGTAAAAAGAGAGGAAGACCATATGCTAAATTTGCAAGAACTTAGACCAATAGTGAAGTATAGGAAGTCTTGGAGATGGATCTAGGAGTCCAAGTAGACCACAGGTTGAACATGAGTCAACAGTGCGATGCAGCAGCTAAAAAGGCCAATGCAATTTTAGGCTGCATCAATAGAAGTATAGTGTCTAGATCAAGGGAAGTGCCACTCTATACTGCTTTGGTCAGGCCCCACCTGGAATACTGTGTCCAGTTCTGGGCACCACAATTCAAAAAGGATGTGGAGAAACTGGAGCGTGTCCAAAGGAGGGCAACTAAGATGGTGAAGGGTCTGGAAACCATGAAGCCCTATGAGGAACGCCTTAGGGAGCTGGGGATGTTTAGCCTGGAGAAGAGATGTCTAAGAGGTGATATGGTAGCTTTGTTTAAATATTTGAAGGGATGTCATATTGAGGAGGGAGCAAGCTTGTTTTCTGCTGCTCCAGAAAACAGGACCTGGAACAATGGATGCAAGCTCCAGGAAAAGAGATTCCACCTCAACATTAGGAGGAACTTCCTGACAGTAAGGGCTGTTCAACAGTGGAACACACTCCCTTGGAGAGTGGTAGAGTCTCCTTCTTTAGAGGTCTTTAAGTAGAGGCTGGATGGCCATCTGTCGGGGATGCTTTGACTGGGAATTCTTGCATGGCAGGGTTGGACTGGATGGCCCTTGTGGTCTTTTCCAACTCTATGATTCTATGTCTCATCCACAGGGTCACCATAAATCAAGATTGACTCCAAGGCAGTTAATAACAACAAAGTTGGATAAGACTTAATGGCACAACCCAACAACTACAACTCTATAATTGTATAATGTGATCTCTCTCTTCTTAAGTATAGCCTATGGATCCACTAATGGAAATATTCTCAACTAATCTTCTGAATTTGCTTTTGACTCTCTTCTTAGAAGGTTCTTAGAAGGACCAGTGAGCAAACTAAAATAAAGAAACAGTTCCATTCCAATATTTTCTAACAGAAACAGACAACGTCAAGGAAACGGATTTCTTCAGAGCACCAAGTCAACCTATTAGGCAAGGTTTTACTGCAACTTCAATAAATGAAAAAAACTCCTATATATTTGCCTTCTAGCATGACATGCTGCTGCCTGCCTACATCCTTACAAACAGGCCTGGCATTCCTGCAGAAGAAACTCTATATGGATTTGATGTAATTTTTTAAAAGTCCAACAAAAGTTTTCTTTGCACTTTGGAAGGTTTAGCAGTCTACTCAACATGGATGTCCCATATTGGTTCTCCATTTTACATGCCAACAGCACAGCAGAGGAACACATAAACATGGAAAAGCTGGAATGGATGGTCCATGGGGTCTCTTCTAGTTTTAGACACACACTAAAGAATACTGAGCACAGATCCTGGGATGTGTAGTTTGGTGAGCTATTTAGACTTCTTTGCAAGAACAGAACAACACTATTGTTAAGGGAAGTGCAGCAGAGAATTTGAAGGTTCCTCATCAAGTTACAAATCTCAGGGTTCTATAGGATAGAACAATTATAGTTGAATAGTATCAGATTGCTATAATTGGGCAGTGTACATACAGCCAAAGCTGTTAGGACAATTCATTAGGAGATATGGAGCAAGGTATCATCGGTATATGGCATCCAACTCTACTTCTCGCTAACACCTGAATCAAGAGAAGCCAAAAACACACTGACTCAGCACCTAAATGCAATTACGAGCTGGATAAAGATTAGCAGAACTAAAATTAAACCTACTAAGACAGAGATTGTGTGACTGGACTGTTCACAGGTTCAGGATTTAGGTTGTTTAGTCGTTCTAAATGGCATCATAGTCCATCTAAGGATATAGGAGCATAGTTTGGGATAGTCCTAGATCCATTTCTGTCGCTGAACACCCAGATGATTTCAGTGGCATGGAACATCCATTACCAGCTTTAGCTGGTGCACCACTAAGTCCTTCACTAAACAGGGATAGCCTGGCTACAGCAATTCATGCGTTGGTAAATAACCACATAGCTACTGTATTGTGCCCTATGAGAAAGGCCCTTGTGCTTGGCTTGAATGCTGCTGCTTGATTTGAAAGCTATTGCTAAAGCAGAATGCAGCAACTAGGATACTCACTATCGACATACTACACCTGTGCTGAAAGAATTACACCGGCTGCCTATTACTGTATATACTCGTATAACTTGTTGTGGTGGTTGTTGTTGTTATTATCCCACCCTTTTCCCAAAACAAAATTCAGAGTGGCTTAGAAGATTAAAAACAGTGCATTTAAAAACACAAAAAAGCGATGCATTAAAGAAGAATTAAATTATTACAATATTAAAACAGATTGCATATAAAAGAATAAAATATATTTTAAAAGGTAAAAGTGTTTATAATATATTTAAAAGAATACAACACCCAGCCCATTCTTTAAAAATCTTCTGTTTTAAATGCCTATTATTAATAAGGAAGCACACACAAGCCAGGAGAGGCTGCAGCAGTTTGCTTTTGCATGGGCCTACTGGGCAGGATAGGGTTCCTCCCTTACCTCCACTCTCTGCCAGCAAACTTAATTTAATTGCAAACAACCTTTGCAGTCTGAACTCAGTTTGTAGCACTTGATCTCATGTGTAAGTCGAGGGAAGGTTTTAGGGACAAAATCATGGATTTTGATATGACCTGTGGAGAAGTTGTGGGTAGAATTTAGGGGAGGAGAAGGTTTGAACATCGGATTGAGAAGGAACGAAGTGGAGGGAAATGGAGTGTTTGCTGATCAGAGGAAATCCAGAGGAGGATGGGGAGAGAAAGTTTTAACATCGGATTTGGAAGTGGAGTAAAATGCTTACCGCATATACAATCACCTCTTTTACACACAAACATACTCCTCCCTGGGCAGCTGTTTCAAAATCACTGCTGAGACAGGTAAAGTGGGGCATCAGGGTGGGACTTCTTTCAGGACTTGCTGCATACACTCATCTATAAGTCTAAATAGTGACCCCCAAATCCTAGGTCGATTTATTTACGGGTCACTATGGTGATGTGATAGCAGCTCTTTCAGATTTCCCCATGCAGTGTGGAGAGGAGTTTATGTCTCTCTGGAGCCAAGCAGAAACAGTCCTGGGTGACTGACTGATATTGCTGTTTGCTTCAGAGTCCATCTCCCACCCAGGCGTCTGGTTGAAACAAAAGCTAAAAGGATGAAGCAAAAAGCCTCAATGAGCATCTCTCTTGCCATATGCACACATACACACACTGAAAGAGCCTCCAAGTTTTACCCCTTGACCTATCCATGGGTCATGGCAAAATCATAATCTTGGCGGCCAAACCTGTCTTCGACTTATACATGACATTGACTTATAGTTGAGTGTATATGGTAAGCATTATTACTGTATTGACCCATATATAAATCGTCCTTGGATTTTAGGGTCAATTTTGGGCATAAACTTTTCAACTTATATTCAAGGATATACAGTAGGTACCAAGCCACATTTGAGGTTTTGTTGGTACAAAACCTAAACCACCTTAGGACCAAGCCCAGTTAATCCTAAAGATATTCACTGGAGCACTTAAGGGTTGTCCCACAACCAAGGGAATGCTGTCAGTCAAGATTACAAAGCCAGTCCTTATTCAGTAGGTGACCTCTACCCTTTGGCACACTCTTCCATGAGTAATTGGAGAGGCAGAAGTGATGTCTAGTTTTAAAAACCTCTTTGGAATGCACTTATTCACTTCCCTGCTAACAAAAATTATTTCTCTCACACAATTTGCATATTCATAGAATCAGAGAATCCCAACTAATTCCAATTACAGGAACTCCAGAAGAAGGGATGAGAAAGATCTCTAATTAAATTCTGGAAATTTGCTACCATCCAAAAGAGATGCTATTGACTGAGATGGGTCAGTGGTTTTACTGGGCATAAGGCAATTCCTTGCCCTCAGCGAATGGAGGGTTTAATTTGTTTTAATATCTGTGAGGACAGAAATAAGGAGCAATTATTATTATGGGTCAATTTACACAAGCATAGTATTGTATCGATATAACTGGATTTTGCGAAGTAGACCAACTATTGAGAGCTGGTGAAGAAATTGAGGACAATGTTGATTGGATGTACAGTGGACCCTTGGTTTGATTCCAGAAACCCCTTTGGACACCAAAATCTGTGGCTGCGCAAATCCCATGAAATACAATGGAATAGTAAAATCAAGGTTTGCTTTGTGAAATGTATGTATATTTTTTAAATATTTTCAAGCCATGGATGGTTGAATCTGTGGACACGGAATTCATGGATATGGAGAACTGACTATATGTCATCCTAGAAGCTCCAAGAGAAGAGAAGAAGCAAAATTCCTGAAGGAATACTGTACAGTTATTTTGAAGGGTGGAAAAGTATAACAAAAATATGTACAACAACTGCACACACTAAATATGCAAATTAACTGCAGCCTCCATCCCCAGAAGCTGACGCAGATAACCGTACTGACTATGCTGCCCACCCCATTTTAGATAACCCTTTATGTTAGAGCCCTGTCCAGAAACAGCACTCACTCTTATAAAATCCAAAGCAATTTGGCCAGATCCCAAATTGACTTTAATCCACTACACTCGGAGCTTCAAATTGCATTTTCAATTGGCTGCACTACAGAATACGGGAAGCAATTCAAATCCTGTTTTCTTGGAGTACAGGATGAAGTCATGCCTGAAAAATAAGCCCTGGTACCATTTGAAATTAAATTGATGTGGCAGTTCAATCATCACTGAATTTTAGATGTCAGAAATGGAGGAGATCAATTAGCCCAACCATTCTTGCCTTTAGAGCCAAGAAAGGAACCCACTGGATATTTTCCAGGATTGTCTTTAATTTCATTCCAGTACCCCAAACAAGGAAGCCACACGGCTACTAAGAAAAGGCAGAGGCTTTTGAGGACTAAGCCTGGAAGGAAAAAAATCCTTGCTACTAAAGCCTCTCAGATATATGCAGATATAATTGTTCCTTCCTACCATGCGGCTCTTTCAATTATGCCATCTATTAAGTGGATAATTTGCTTCCTCTCTCAGCAGATTTCCCTCTCTGAGCTGATTCTACTGCCAGCTCATAACAAATTAAATTTCCTGCTAAAATAATGATTTTTTTTTCCAAATATTATCTTATCAACACCTTGATCTACGGACTTCTGTGAAATCCAAATAAGCTAGAAATACGGACATGCCTCAAAGAAATGTTATTTTTGAGATTTCATTCTGAAGAGGGCTACAAATGCCATTAAAAATGATAACATCAAAGCCTTAGAATTACACTTTGGTGCCTCCTAAGGAAAACAACCTTTAATGCCCTTCAGCCTTAATATAGCTTGAGGAAAACTACCCAGCGCTGATTCTCTCCACAGTCTCACTTTCCCAGATGCCTCCCTATCATTCAGAAATCACAGCCACCTCCATAAAACCTATGCATAAATCAAATTCTCTATGATTACACACAACTCTTCATCTGTTATAATTTTAAATGGATCTGTATATAAATTTGCTTTTCTTTATACATTTCAGATTTTTTTTCAGTCACTCTGCTGAGTTTCTTGCATACTGCTACACCAAGGGACAAGCCAAAGAGGAGAAAATGTAACCTCAGCCCATTTTGTATGTCATCCTATCTTCCTATTGCATGTGACCTCCCCAAACTTCATATAGCCTGGCATTCACTGCTAGTTAACTAAGAGGAGCAAAAGAACAACTCCCAAAATCAATTTTTCCCCTCAGTGTAATGTAATGATGGCAAAAGGTCATAAACTGATAAACACAAATAATGATACTGAACACTACAGCAAAGTAGAGAAACTTGTATAGACAGTCCTGCAGAGAAATACACAACTGAAGGAAATACAATCAATTAGTCCTAAAGAGTATAGATGAAATAAATTCTTTCACTCTTGGAACTGCATCTTTCTCCAGTACAAGGAGGAGACAAGAACCTTTCTGACCTTAATGGAACCATGTTTGCAGCAATGAACTACAACAGCAGCAGGCCCGGCACAGCATTGATAGCTGACAAGAACAGATGAGCAATGAGGATAATTCCTATCTGCATTACCCTGGGTCACAACAGAGTTTCCCCTTCAACCGCTATACAGGTGATGCTTGCTTCATTTTGTACATTTTGTTGTGAGTTCGATCCCAGGGCTCCAAGGTTGACTCAGCCTTCCATCCTTTTGTAGGTTGGTAATGAGTACCCATAATAATAATAACAATTATTGTTATTATTATTATTTACCCCACTCTTCAGCCGTAAAGGCTATCAGAGCGGATTATAATTATTATTTTAATTAGACAGTTCCCTGCCCTCAGGATTACAATCTAAGAAGACACAATACAAAAGGAGAAGGGAATGGTGATGGGGAAAGGAATCAGGTCCAAAAGTTCTTCTCTCCCTCCTGGATCAAGGCAGATGGCATGGAGGGAGGATTCTGCTTCTTGTTGGAGCCAATTGGCTTACACATTGTAAACCACCTACAGAGTGCTGAGTTCACTGATAAGCGGTATAAAAATGTACATGCTATTACTATTGTTACATACACAACCCCATTCTATGTGCATTTACACAGAAGAAAATCCTACCTAATGCAATACTGAGTGCCTGGGATTTCAATCTGAGATGCATGACTGAGCACCAGAAAGCAAGTGGGACTGTATGCATGAGGCAACAGGCTTCAACTTCCTGACACATGGATGCACGCCTGCATAAAAAACATAAGATGCAAGGAGATTTGCTGGTGTCAAAAACCACCAGAAGCCACACACTTGAGTTATTGGCTGGTTCCAAAAAGAGATAAAGTGAGACTGCTGATCCACTCAGTCCCATACTTTCTCCTCCATGCAGCAGGCAGTAACTCTCCAGGGCTTCAAGCAGAGAAGAGCTTTCCCCATCATTTCCTCCTGTCTAATCTGTTTTGGGATTGTTTTTTTTTAAGTGGGAGTATTATTATTATTATTAACCTTTATATAGCGCTGTAAATGTACACAGTGCTGTACATACAATCTTATAATTAGACAGTTCCCTGCCCTCAGGCTTACAATCAAAAAGATTAAACTTGAAACCTACTGCAGAAGAAAAGGTTGCTGGGGCAACATCCTCACCATTTTCTAACTCCCCTCTTTTTCAGTTTCAAAGTGCCAGGAACCACTACCATATTACCACCGTGTTTTACCTTAAAATATGGAGGATTGAGCCTGGAACCTCCTGCATCAGAAATGTGTGAGTTGCAACCACCACTGAGTGAAACAGGTCTATTTCTTCATTTCTCAAGTGAGCAGCCCTCCTATGAACTCCAAAGCAATTTGATGAGTTTTCAAATTCACTCTTCAAATTCCAATCTGTCACCCTGCAGAAGGTGCCAAGAACCATATCTGTGCTATATTATTATCAGACATTTGTTTCTTTCTGGAAATCTGCTGTTGGCTCAGCAGTGGTCCATACACAACCAATATGAGAAACAGTAGCACCAAGAATATGCTTCATTCGTTCCCAGCACGTTTGGCTATCCCAGAGACCAGAAACTAATGACTCTCCCTTAAATAGTGGAGATAATCAACCTTTCAAATATTCCTGGACCGAAAATCCCATTAGCCTCAACCAACACAGCCAATGGTAAAGCACGCTGGGAGCTGTAGTCCAACATAACAGAGGGGGAGAGAGACCAGCCATCTCCATCAGGCCTGGCCTGAACCAAGAAGCAGAGCTCTCCCTCCCTCCAATCCATCTGCCTTGGTCCAGGCGTCAGAGGGAGAGAAGAACTGCTGGACCTGATCCCCTTCCCCCCACCAATCCCTTCTCCTTTTGTGTTGTGTCTTCTTAGGGCAGGGAACCATCTAATTAAAATACTGTAATAATTGTAAGACACTTTGATAGCCTTTAAGGCTGAAGAGCTAGGTATATATACTCTAATAAACAAATAAAACATAATAAGCTGATGGTCCATATGATCATAGAATCATAGAGTTGGAAGAGACCACAAGGGCCTCCCAGTCCAATCCCTTCTGCCATGCAGGAACTCCCAATCAAAGCATCCCCGACAGGTGGCCATCCAGCCTCTGTTTAAAGACCTTCAAAGAAGGAGACTCCAGTAGTCTCTCAGGGAGTGTGTTCCTCTGTCGAACAGCCCTTACTGTCAGGAAATTCCTCCTAATGGAGCTTGTTCCGGGTCCTGTTGCGGCAGAAAAGAAGCCTGCTCCCTCCTCAATATGACACCCCTTCAAATATTTAAACAGGGCTATTATATCACCTCTTAACCTTCTCTTCTTCATGCTAAACATCCCCAGTTCTCTAAGTCATTCCTCATAGGGCATGGTTTCCAGACCCTTCAACCCATCTTGGTTGCCCTCCTATGGACACGCTTCAGTTCCTCCGCATCCTTTTTGAATTGTGGTGCCCAGAATTGGACACTGATCTTCACTCCTACCTATTGAAGTGCACGCACTAGTCAGAAACTACCTTTCCCCAAACCAGCATCCTTCAGGTGTGTCACACTACAGATGCAGCACTTCAATGACAGGTGCAGGTTGGAGGAGGACAATGGGAACTGTAACTGAACAGACAGGGAAAGCAACAGGCTGGAGAAGGTTGCTGGAGGAAGGTATCCTCCCACAAGGCAGGGGTTTTCCACCGACACACCCACTCCCACCAACCATTTCCATTTTCAAACTCATCCGCTGCCAAAGGGAGGTTCCAGCTGCCACTACTACAGGTTTAGGATCCCTTGTCTGGAAATCCAAAATCCTCCAAAATCTGAGACTACTACAGATTGTCCATCTGTGCAGCTGAGATAGCGACAAATTTGCTTTCTGATGGTTCAACACAAATTTTGTTTCATGGAGAAAATTACTGAAAATATTGTGTATAAATTTTGGATAGATGTCCACAAAATCAATCAAGAGACATTACCAATCAAAATAGAACTGAAACCAGAACTATGTTTGTTAAACATGGTGGATATTATATCCGGTAACCACAGAGAGGTTTGTAATTGCAAAAAAAAACTGGAAAGAAAGTAAAATCCCGGAAATTGATGACTGGCTTCTATGATTCTATGAAAACTCTAGAAGTTATAGAAATGGATAACTTGACAAAACTATTGAGAGGAGGAGATTAAAGAAGAAGATTTAGGATGGGAACCCTTTATTAAATACTGTAAAGGGGGGGGGGGGGAGAAAATATTGTGTACACTGTATATGTATAAGGTACATATGAAACGTAATTTTGTGTTTAGGCTTGGGTCTCATCTCCTTAAAACACACTGGCATAATCCCTCATATTCCTCTCACATCCTTCATATTCCCCCCTTTCATTCCTCCCATATTACCCCATATCCTCCCCATGTCCCCCCTTTTACCCCACATACTCCCCTCCTGTCTCCCATCTCCCTATATTCCCCTCATAATCCCTTTAAATACCCCCATATCCTCCATATTTCCCCACGATCCCTAACATTCCCCCCTTTGCCCCTTATTCCACCCATATTCCCCTCATACTCCTCCCTTTTGCCCGAGTTAGTTTTCAAGATGTTATATATTATGTTTTTATTCTCCTTGTTTGGTTTTTAATTCATGCTAGTTTAATCCAATTTTAAGGGGTGGGAGGTTAGGAATTGGGTTATGGGGATTGCTTTCAACTTGTGACTGTTTTTAACTTGGTTGTACCCCGCTCCCAAAGATTGCTTGGACAGAGGAGTGGGTTATAAACAAAATTTATCATATCATTATCATTATTATTATTACAGAATCCCCTCAAATTCCCTCATAATCCCTTTAAATACCCCCATAACCTGTATTTCCCCACAATCCCTAATACTCCCTCTTTTGCCCCATATCCCACCCACATTCCCTCATATCCCTCCCTTTTGATCTACATAATCCCCTTGAATCCCCTCATAATCCCTTTAAATACCCCCATAACCCCTGATAACCTGTATTTCCCCAAGATCCCTAATATTCCCCCTTTTGCCCCATAGTCCACCCATATTCCTCCCTTTTGCCATACATACTCCTCAAACACCCCAATATTACATTCCATTCATAATCTCCTTAAATGAAGGGAATGTAAGGTAATATTGGTGGGTGTGAGGAGTATATATGGCAAAAGGGAGGAATATGGGTGGACTAGCCCCCCATAATCCCTAATATCCCCCATATTCCTCACTTTTACCTCCATAATCCCTAATATCCCTCATAATTCCCCCCCTCCTATCCTTCCCATGATTCCCCCACATATTCCCCAGATCACATTCCCAGATCTATTCCCCCCTATCCTTCCACATTCCTCCCAAAATGCCCCCCATATGCCTCCTTTTTGCCCCTCTTATCCTCCCCATGCCTCCCACATTCCCCTGGTGTCCCCTCACTTGGTCCTCCCTTGCCCTGCTCCTTACCTGAGAGGGCCAAGGACTAGGAGAGGAACCGAGGGGAGAGAGAAGGCGGCAGCTGCTGCAGCCCCGGATGAGGAGGAGGATGCTGCTGCTGCTGCTGCTGCTGGGCCCGACGACGAGGCCGCCGCCGGCCCTTGACTTCCTTGGCAACGCCGCCGCCCTCCTCCTGCTCCTCCTGGCCTAGGCCT
Source organism: Urosaurus nigricauda (assembly GCA_034509955.1). Lineage (NCBI taxonomy): Eukaryota > Metazoa > Chordata > Lepidosauria > Squamata > Phrynosomatidae > Urosaurus > Urosaurus nigricauda. Next base: position 2,992,685 of record JAOEGL010000004.1, read on the forward strand.
CACTTCCTTAGCAACGGGCCTTGTCCTCCCTAGCAACGGGCCTAGCTCACTCCCTCAGGCCTAGACCCTCCTCTTCTTGTTGTATATAAGATTAAGCACACAGTTACTAAGGCAGGGAGGAAATAATATGACTCCGGTTTGGAACCTGCCTTAAATGAAGGCTATGGAATTCTGGGAGTTGGAGTTTGTTGTGGGGCCCAGAAAGCTTGGCTGGAGGCTATGGAATTCTGGGAGTTGGACCCCACAACATACTCCAACTCCCAGAATTCCATAGCGAGTGAGTCAGACTCTGGGCCTCACAACAGACTCCATCTCCCAGAATTCCATAGCAAGTGATCAGACAACAAGCTCTGGGCCTCACAACAGACTCCATCTCCCAGAATTCCATAGCAGTTGACCCAGACAACGAGTTAAAGCTCCTCTCCGGGCCCTACAACAAACTCCAGCTCCCAGAATTCCATAGCCATCAGCCAGACATAAGAGTTAAGCCTTGAGCTCTGGGCCCCACAACATACTCCAACTCCCAGAATTCCATAGCCATCAGCCAGAGATAAAGTTAAGCCTTGAGCTTTGGGCCCCACAACATGCTCCAACTCCCAGAATTCCATAGCCTTCAGCCAGATAGAGTTAAGCCTTGAGCTCTGGGCCCCAAAACAAACTCCAACTCCCACAATTCCATAGCCTTCAGCCAGAAAAAGAATTAAATCAGGGCCAAACCGGGTTATTTCCCCAGTGGGGATGCAGCCAAAAACTCCCTGTGGTGCTCCGGTGCTCTGCTCTGTTCCTGCAAAGTCATACCTGTGGCCATTTTTATAGAGTCCATCCATCTAGCAAGCAGCCTTCCTCTCTTTCTACTTTCCTCCCCCTTTCCCAGCATTATTGTCTTTTCAAGTTAGTTTTTCCTTCTCATGATGTGCCCAAAGTATGACAGCCCCAGTTTCATCTTCTTGGCTTCCAAGGAGAGATCAGGCTTGATCTATTAATTTCCAGGACCCATTTGTTTTGTCTTTTTGGTTGACCAAGGTATCCCTCTGCATTCTTCTTCAGCACCACATCTCAAATGAATTGATTCTTATTCGTTCTCATAGTAATTGTCCAGCTCTTGCATCCATACATGGTGATAAGGAATATGATTGGTTGTATGGTTTTAATAATGAATATCTTCGCATTTTAGGATCTTTTCTAGTTCTTTCATAGCTGCCTTCCCCATTCTTAATCTTCTTTCCTGGCTGCAGACTCTGTTTCTATCAATGTTTGATGCCAGATATAATTTTTTTGCTATTTCTATTTCTTCATTGTCTAGGTTGAATTTATGTAAGTTCTCCATGGTCATTCTTTTTATTTTCTTTATGTTCAACAGTAAGCCTGCCTTTGCACTTTCTTCCTCAATATTTCTCAGTAGTTGTTCCAGGTCTGTGAGGTTTTCAGCTGGTATTATGGTGGTGTCATCTGTGTATCTGAGATTGTTGACATTTCTTCCTCCTATTTTCACTCCTCCTTCTGTGTACAAGCCTGCTTTCCTTACAATATTTTCTGCATATAAGTTGAACATGTAGGATGATAAGAAGCAGCCTTGTCTGACCCCTTTGACAATTGGGAACCCTTCTGTTTCTCCATGTTCTGTTCTGACAGTAGCCTCTTGTCCTGAGTACAGATTCCTCATCAGGACTATCAGGTACATTAATTAAAAATGAACAATAAAAAAGTTAGAATTGAATAAGATACCACATTAAAATGTGAGCTGCCTTGGGCCCCACTCCGGGGAGAAAGGCTGCATAAAAAGTACCATATACACTTTGTGCGTAAGTCGAGGTTTTGGGGCCGAAGAGATGGCTTTTGATACAACCCATGGATAAGTTTTACCTTGTATGTTTTACCTTGTATTTTTTAATTTTGTTGTACCCCGCTCCGAGTATTTCATTAGAGAAGCAGGTTATAAATAAACTTTATTATTTATTATTATTTATTAAGTTAAGGGTAAAACTTAGCGGTATGTAACAAAGGACATAAATGATGAAGCAAAAGAAAACAACACCAAAAAACTTACAAAATCCCAGCAGGCATAACTATTTGCGCTTATACTAGAGGTTGAGCACCCTTGAACTCAAAGGGTGCTCAACAATGGCTCCTTTTCATCCTGGAAAGAAGTGACCAGTGGGTTCCCACAGGGCTCTGTCCTGGGCCCAGTGCTATTCAACATCTTTATTAACGATTTGGATGACAGAATTGGGGGCATACTTATCAAATTTGCAGATGACACTAAACTGGGAGGAGTAGCTAATACCCCAGAGGACAGGATCAAAATTCAAAATGACCTGAATAGACTAGAAAGCTGGGCCAGTGCTAACAAAATGAAATTCAATGCGGAGAAATGTAAGGTTCTGCACTTAGGGCGGAAAAATGAAATGCACAGATATAGGATGGGGGACACCTGGCTGAATGAGACCACATGTGAAAGGGATCTAGGAGTCCAAGTAGACCATAAGCTGAACATGAGTCAACAGTGTGATGCGGCAGCTAAAAAAGCCAATGCAATTTTAGGCTGCATCAATAGAAGTATAGTTTCTAGATCAAGGGAAGTTATAGTGCCACTCTATTCTGCTTTGGTCAGGCCCCACCTGGAATACTGTGTCCAGTTCTGGGCACCACAATTCAAAAAGGATGTGGAGAAACTGGAGCATGTCCAAAGGAGGGCAACTAAGATGGTGAAGGGACTGGAAACCATGCCCTATGAGGAACGACTTAGGGAACTGGGGATGTTTAGCCTGGAGAAGAGAAGGTTAAGAGGAGATATGATAGCCCTGTTTAAATATTCGAAGGGCTGTCATATTGAGGAGGGAGCAAGCTTGTTTTCTGCTGCTGCAGAGATTAGAACGCGGAACAATGGATGCAAACTGCAGGAAAAGAGATTCCACCTCAACATTAGGAGGAACTTCCTGACAGTAAGGGCTGTTCGACAGTGGAACACACTCCCTCGGAGTGTAGTGGAGTCTCCTTCCTTAGAGGTCTTTAAGCAGAGGCTGGATGGCCATCTGTCAGGGATGCTTTGACTTGGAGTTCCTGCATGGCAGGGGGTTGGACTGGATAGCCCTTGTGGTCTCTTCCAACTCTATGATTCTATGATTCTATGAATGGGTGAGAGAGTAGAAGGGGGTCAGTGCTTCCAGGACAGATTAAACTCTTGCCTTTCACCAGGGGATGGTATGTAAATATATATACAGTATATATATATAATTTAAAGTACAGTACTTAACATTGATCCATTAATATATATATATATATAGTTGGCCCTTCAGTACTTCAATAAAAATATAACATAATTTAAAACCATGACAAGAACAAGTTAAAAAATGCAAGACACACATTAAAGTCCTTTCTACATAGCCACTTAGTCACCAACACTTGTTCAGATAAACAAGTTTTTTACCTGTTGGCCGAAAGAAAACAAGGAAGGAGAACAAGGAGTCAAAAGATCACATTTGATGAAATCAAGGAAGCCAGAGCCCTGAGTATGCAATATCGGAGCAAGGCCATAAGATGAAGTTGACTTAGTGGCAAACAACAACAACATTTATAACTGTTATCTGGGCTGTTCATTTATTTTAGAGTGTATTGTTTTGTTTTTTTCAATGTCTGGGGCCCAGGGATTTCACCCACTCCACCTTCCCTTAGCCCTGCAGTTAGACCAGTGACCTTTCCTAATGTTACCAATGAATAAATATTTTGCAATTTCAGTGATGGTTTTAATGGCCACATTGCTGTGTGATTCTTTTGTCAGAGGATGGGTCTGTATCATCTGTATGACAAATAAGGCTTTCAGGAATTCAGATTTGGCATTGGTATCTGCTGAGATAATTCTGCAACAATGGATATGGAAGCCAGCAACTTTAATTTACGTGAGTCCTGGCCAAGAAAGGATATAAAATGAATGAAAGTGCTAAGGATCTCAGGAGAAGCATATTGATGTAAAACATATTTAATTGTGATTCATGAGTTTTATGGGACATTTTGGAAGAGACGAAGGAAATTGCATCTGAAGCTATAAAACTATCAGTATTACAGCTCTCATCCTGCATTTTACTTGTTGTGTGCCGTTTCTCCACTGCTTCAGCATCTCACTACACACAGTTTCTCTCACCCAAACTGGCCTCTTACCAACTGCATTTTGTATGCAGTTTCTCTGCACACAAATTATCCCCCATCACCATATGTACAAACTTTAATTTAAAAAAAAACATGCTGGCCATTCTAACACGAGCATTCTCCCATGTCATGTCCTCCATGACATTCTTGCAAACAAGCTAGTTAAACAATGCAACTGTTAAATGGATTTGTAATTGGTTGACTGGCCAAACCCAAAGGGTGCTCAACAATGGCTCCTCTTCTTCATCCTGGAGAGGAGTGACCAGTGGAGTGTCCAGTGGGGTTCTGACCTGGACCCAGGGCTATTCAACATCTTTATCAGTGATTGGATGAAGGAATAGAGGGCATGTTTATCAAATTTGCAGATAGCACCAAATTAGGAGGAGTAGCTAATACCCCAGCGGACATGATCAAAATTCATAATGACCTTAATAGATTAGAAAACTGGGCAAAAGCTAACAAAATGGAATTCAACACAGAGAAATGTAAGGTACTGCACTTGGGGGGGGGGGGTTTGAATAAAATCAAAATGCATAGATATAGGATGGGAGACACCTGGGTTAAGGAGACTAAGTGTGAAAGGGATCTAGGAGTCCTAGTAGACCACAAGTTAAACATGAGTCAAACAATGTGATGTAGCAACTAAAAAGACCAATGTGATTATAGCCTGCATCAATAGAAGTATAGTGTCCAGATCAAGGGAAGTTATGGTGCCACTCTATTCTGCTTTGATCAGGCCTTACTTGGAATCCTGTGTCCAGTTCTGGGCAGCACAATTAGCACGTCCAAAGGACGGTGACTAAAATAGTGAAGGGTCTGGAAACCATACCTTTTGAGGATAGGCTTAGGGAGCTGGGTATGTTTAGCCTGGAAAAAAGATGGTTAAGAGATGATAAATATTTGAAGGGATGTCATATTGAAGATGGAGTAACCTTTTTTTTTTTTTTTTTTTTTGCTGCTCCAGAGAAGAGGACCTGGAACGATGGATGCAAGCTCCAGGAAAAGAGATTGCGCCTCAACATTAGGAGGAACATCTTGACAGTAAGAGCTGTTCGACAGTGGAAGACGCTCCCTCAAAGAGTGGTGGAGTCTCCCTCTTTGGAGGTTTTGAAACAGAGGCTGGATGACCATCTGTCAAAGATGCTTTGATTGTGAGTTCCTGCATGGCAGAATGGGGTTGGACTGGATGGCTCTTGTTGCCTCTTCCAGCTCTATGATTCTATGATTCCATAGCAGTAAGGTGACTGGGAAGGGAGAAATGGGCTAAATGCAAATCAAGAGAAGTTAAATAAGTTAGGACAATATTAAGAATGAATTCCTGTGTTGTTGCTGTTAATGACCTTCAAATCAACCTTGACTCATGGCAACTCCCTGTCCTCCAAGACTCCCTGTCCTCAACTGCTCTGCTTAGGTCCTGCAGCTTCATACCTGTGACCTCCTTGATAAGAGTCCATCTCTCATGCAGTCTTCTTTTCTTCCTGCTTCCCTCCATCTTTCCCAGCATTATTGTCTTTCTAATGAGTCATGCCTTCTCATGATGTGGCCAAAATACAACAGCCTCAGTTTGGTCATCTTTGCTTCCAGGAAGATTTTAGGCCTGCTCTTTTCAAGGACCGATTGGTTTGTCTTTTTGGCCACTTGTGGTACCCTCCGCACTCTTCTCCAGCACCAGGAGCTCAAGTGAGTTGGGTCATTATATGTGTCTTCTTCATGTTTAGCAGCAAGACTGCTTTTGCACTTTCTTCCTTGATTTGTTCCTTGTAGAATGACCATCCAGTCCAACCCCCTTCTTCCGCCATGCAGGAACTCCCAATCAAAGCATCCCCGACAGATGGCCATCCAGCCTCTGCTTAAAGACCTCTTAAGGACGGAGATTCCACCACACTCCAAGGAAGGAGTGTGTTCCACTGTCAAACAGCCCTTACTGTCAGGAAGTTCTTCCTAATTTTGAGGTGGAGTCTCTTTTTCTGCACACTGCATCCATCTGACCAAAACAAACTGTGACTGACAATATTTGACAAGGCAATGACCCACATGCCAAACCTAGGCCACACACTGGAAAAGCTGCATTTTATTTACAAGTAACAGAGGTCAGTGGAACTTACGTTAATGTAAGGCTTTTGGAATTTGGTGACATCTATCTGGGACAAAATCCCATTGTTTATGATCTGTTTCATTCAGGGTTATTATTGTTACTATAGACAACGTAACCATAGCAGTTCTTGCGTAGTAGGATAAACTCTTCAACCACACAACATAGCTCTTGGCTAATCCACTCTGGATAAGAAGCTACTGTTTCAAAAAACAGATGCTTGGAAATATATGTTCAGCCTGTGTCGAAGGCAAGAGCCCATGAGTTCACTGCTAAGCTGTGCCTTCTGCCAAGGGCACCAGCCTAACCAGCACCGCAGCAGCATATATCTCTGTTTGGAGATCCCTGAACTGAAAGAAGAAAGGCAGCTATCTACACCAACTGCTTCCTTTTTTCTAAAAGCAGAAAACATTATCATTAAGTGTTTTACCATGCCATACAAGGGATAAAGGTTTCGAGACTGGACAAACACAAGAAGAAGTCTAATGTTTTATTGTATAAAAGAATACAAAGTTATTTTCTGTACATTTGTTGGTTTTTAAAAAAATTATAATATGGCTTCTGATAAAATACATAGCACGAACACACCACAATGTCTTCCAATCAGTCAAGTAATGGTGATAATAGAAGTGCTTGTGGAACCATACCCACAATTTTTGGAGTGGAATGGGGACGTTATGTATGAGCAACTCCCACATCGTGGCACAAATGCAGTTATTAACTGTGCAGAGTGTGTATTGTTTTACTTGATTATTTACTTCTGTCTTTTCCCCAGATTGGGAGTCAAAGTGGTGGGTGGTCATCATTAAAATACATTTAATTCTTTAGCAACATTTGAATATAGACCTTGGAATTTTCTTCCACTGATTTAACAGTCTGCGGACACATTATATTTAAGGCCAAACCCAGAGACTCTGTTCTGCTTCAGCAGAACTCTCACACCCAGAATTAAGAAGCTGATAAATATGAGTGCTTCTCCTTCAGAGACGGCTAAAAGGTAATGTGGTCTCACAAATCTGAAGATGTGGGTTCTAAGACATTATAAATTATAAAAATATGATGATATCAAAGAGGAGAGTCTGTAATATTTTTCATAATGCTAGAATTCAGAATCACGTACAAAAAGTTTTAACATGGGGTGAGAATGCCAAGACAAGGAAATTTCTCACACACCACCCAGCCTAAATTTATAGATTTTGTTTCATTCATAGAGTCAGATGTGAACTTGCCCACTGGTTTAACAGGCATCAAGCAGTATTTGGCAAATTGAAAGAGGATAGATCTATCGATGGCTGTTAGGTATGATAGCTAATCAGAATCTTTATTTTCCATGGAAAAATAATGTTATATACAAAATGGTGGAAATTCATGGGACCGAATTTAGTATTTTTTATGACAAGCTCTTGCTGATAACAGAATGCTAGGTTACAACAGACTCAGCGAATTATTTACAAAGCCTCCTTGCTTACAGGGGGGAAAAACACAAAGCAGCAACTATTTGTTTTCACTGTTGCTGAATGAACTATTATGGCACTTTAGAGATTCTTGTTTAGCTTAGAAACAAGAGCCCCAACACAGTAACATTTCCTCCTAGGATTGTTGCTGAACCAATATCCTTTTTCAGGTGCCATGACGAACTGCACAAAACCTTCCAAGTGTTATTACATCACACATTTGTATAAAAGAAGTATGATATTGGCAGTTTAATTTTCAATTCCTTCTTTAACTATGCTCAACTTTATTGATTCATGATCACTCATGTGTCTTTGGAAGCTAAATATGCTAACACAATTGGACACACAGTTTACCAAAACAAACACTGGAAATCTCTTCTGACTCTGGTGTTTCTCTATAGCAGGGTGGGCAACTGGATGGAGGCTGAGAAGCCCATTCCCTCCCCTCTTTTGACCCTTCTGTACCTGCCCCCAACAGTGCTTCCACATAGCTCTATCTTCATTTGAGTCCCTCTCAAAATGGCATCTACAAGTAATGTATTATCACTTCCTGTTGCCATTTTTCTGAGGCATATACAGCTACTTAGAGCAGCTGGGGGGGGGTGGCTTTCTGTGTGGGGCTGAGGTGTTCATGCTTATTTTAGGAGCTCTGTGCAAAAAACTGCAATACTCTTTTGGGACCTCTCTGTGCAAAAAACCCAAAATAAATCCTGAAAGGCATACCAAAGAAGAGGGGCTCTGGAAGATTCTTGGGGAGTTTTAAGGACTGAGCCACCCCATTCCACAATTTTAAGCCAGAACTTATGACAGAGTGACTTCCATAATCCATAAAGAATGGTTCCAACAAAGAAAAAAACTTCCATGTTGGTAGATTAATGCTGTAATTTCAGGTTGGTACCACACCAGCAATAATTCGCCTTTTACTTATATCAGAGAACAACAGATGATAAATCCGATATTACTTGTCATTTCTATGTTCAAAATTTAGATATTAACAGAATTAAAACTTTTCTAATTTGGCTGCTTGGAAATAGAATATGAAAACAGTATATGCTTAAGAAGTAATCAGCTCAGTGAAGTTTTTTCTTACTATGGCTTCAAGCAAGAATTGAATGCAGAATTTCTGAAGTTCAGAAATACGTACGATATTCACTGAGCTGGCATTTCTAAAGGAAAACATGAGTTTCCCATAATTAAAATGTTGAATTGTCTTCTCTCAGCATTCATTCATTTTTCTGAGGCCAAATGTATGCTGATATTATAAGAAACTTGACATTTTTGTGATTCATGAAGTTAGTACAGTTGTGCCTCCATTTTCACGGACTTGGGATCCACGTTCATTGCTTATGCGTGAGCTGCAAATGGAGGAGGATAAAATGGGGCACGTGTCGTCATTCAACCCAATGGGACTTGAATATTGGCGATTTTTGTCTTTGTGGGGGTCCAGAATGGATCCCCCCGAAAAAAGACGGGCAACTGTATTTGCAAGATTGTGTAGGGGGTCAGACTACACATACAAAAGGAAAATATTGAGGCTGTCATGCCTTGTTGTTGTTCAAGTCATTTCTGACCTATGGCTACCCTAAACCAAGCGTATCATGGGGTTTTCTTGCCAAGGATTGCTCAGGAGAGTTACCCTTCCCTTCCTCTGAAGCTGAGAGTGTGTGACTTGCCCAAGGTCACCCAGTGGGTTTCTATGATTGAGTGGGGAGTCAAACCCTGTTCTCCAGTGTCCCAGTCCAATGCTCAAACCACCACATTGTGCTGATGCTACCAAAAAGTAAAAATTTCAGTAGCAATGCAACACCTATAAAAATGATGTAGGCATAGTAGAAATGCGATATATGCAATTCACATTAAATAAAGCAAGTAAATCAAGTGAAGAGCTCTGAGCATGAGTTATTTGCGTGCAGTAACAGTAGAGAGACTTGGACACAAGGGAGGATTGTCAGTGTATGCATTCCACAGTCAGGTCAACTTGTCAGACAACACTCAGCATCAGAAAATTTGTTAGTTCGTTACTGGCATGGTGGATAACATAACAAGAAACAGACAACTTAACAGAAATCTGCTGGCTGCCATTTAGTCTGTGGAAAGTTCTACAGGTATTTCACCAGACATTGCTCAGATAAAGAGAGTGAACCCTATGCCAAAATTTCAGAAACTGATCCATTTTTTTAAAAAAAAGGTCTGTTTTAAAATCAAGACTGTTTTAAAAGCAGACCAAGTGGTTATTTATTTTGTAGCCCTTTAAAAATTCACAGTTTTTAAATATAAAACAGATTACAAATAGTGTGGGTCAGCAGAAGATGAAAACTCACTAAAAAGGTCATTTCTCGGTTCTTGACTGCTTATACAAGAACAAAATTGTTTTAAGATTGAGGTCAAACTGGATTTGCAGGAGAACGATGACCCACAGTAGCAGTTCAAATAGTAAAAGATATACTGCATTCTCTACTCAATATGTCCAATAAAGGTGCATAATATTTTCATTCAGAATTATTATGGTATTTAAAGGAGACTGTTTTTAGCTTCCTTTTCCTACATTATGTAGAACGTTATTACTGTAACATACAAAACTGCTGGAAAGGGTCTCTTATAATAAAAATTGTTTGCTTTTTATGTAATTCCATGCACCCAAGTATGAGAAGTGCTGGGACCTGGATTGCTGCAGACACAGCTGCTGGTCCAGAGGACACCAGTGTTATTCAGACAAACAGTGCTCTGAAACCCTAAAATATGTCACACATGATCACAAATATGTTCTCTGCTTCCCTGCTCCCAGCAGGACAAATGAGGATTGCATCCATTTTGTAGAACCATAGGAAGCAAAGTTAATCAGTTAAGTTGCATGATTAAGAATGAAAGTTATTGTTTTTGGTTCTGAAGCTCTGAACTCTTCCTTTTTTCCTGTTGTCGACAATACTGTGCATTAAAATCAAGCACCAGATGAGCCACCAGTTCCAGAAGAGGTAGTAAGGCAGCACAGAAATGGGAAGAGGGAAATGTAGGTAAGCAGTAAGTGGACTGGCCAATTCAACCACAGATGTGAGAGAAGGCAACATGGTGGGAAAATCATCCTCTTCTCCTTTTAGGCTGTGTGTTAGTATCACACCAGTAACTGCAACCAGGATCAATCAGTAGAAAATAGCAGCAAACCCACCCAAATACATACAGTACTTGCTTCTGATGGGGACTCAAACAGATACCAGTTGGGTGTCAACTACAGATCCTGCTTCATCTCTTTCCCTGCAGACTACAGTTCATCTCGCAGCCTGGGTGGGTAATCCATGCCAAAAAAGGAGGAGGGTCTCCCATGCACGTCACGCTCTCGTTTCACAAAGGCCGTAAAGGAGGAGACACAGTTTCCAATGAAATGGTTGGACTGACCAAGGATATACAGGTCTATTTGGGCCACCTCAGGCTGCAAATAAACTACTTTTATCTGAAAAGAGAAAAATAAGGCAGAAGTGCTGTCACTTAAAGTTTCAAAGAACAGAAGAAAATGCAAATAAGCTGCAGAATTAAGGACTGGCACAAACTCTCTGCCTATCCATCTCCTCTGAACTTGTTCCAACATGTATCATGCATATTTAAAATTCATCCCAGTGGAAGGAAATATGTTGATGCAGCATATGGCCATTCCACTTTACCTGGGTTTCATGGATAACCACACCTTTTGTATCTGTACCAGGCAGGTAGGATGTCACTTGAAAGACATATGAGTCAGGAGTCAACTACATTTAATGCAAGTGTACTACACTTGGACTAAAAGCACAGGGTAAAAGGAAAAAAGGGAAGTACTACTAGGTTTGTGTGTTCTATGTCACCAAAAGATGTCTTGAACATTCCTATATAGGGCAGGTCTTTAAGATAATGGACGTCACATGGGTTTGAAAATCAACTGCTATGTCCCCATGCCATATTGTGTTGCCCATATGCCATACTGTTTTCAAAATCTCAATGCTAGTCACCAACAGCAGCAAAGTACAGAGACACCCCATATGACACAGGGTGCGAATATATGAATCAGTCCAAACGGCCCCTTGAATGAAACACTTGCAATATGTTAAAACCTCTGTTTTCCCACTGCTATAGTTCTTCAACAAGTAGCCTCTGTTGAAACCTAGACATTGCTGTTAGCAAGGGAGGCAACTATATCCAATGGATGATGACCAAATTAATTCAACACAATTCATAGCTTCCAAAGTACAGTGCTAACTCTGCTCCTTAAGAGAATCCCTGGGACATCAGCAGAGAAAGGTGGGCCGTATGCTTATATCACAGCTGGAATAGGTTTTGTGGATACACACCAATATGCTTTGACTGAATTCTTTCATAAGAGGCTCTCTTTACCTAATCAGAGGTCAAGTAATTGAAGAATGGTAAAGCAAGGAAATAATCCCTGGATAATTAAAGGATACCAAATCTCTCTATTTCTCTCTGGGTAATAAGTCAAACTGACTTTGTTCTGACTTTTGCTCTATTACTGTTTGGTCCAGTAATGAAAGGATATTACCTTTTGTTTAAAAAGCTGCTGTATCTCTTTGGTGTAGGGTTCAGAATCACTGGCAATGTACACAGCCTTTGCATCTATCTTCTTCAACCAGAGTTTGAGGGCTCGCTTTATCTCCTTCAGGCCTGGCAAACACATGTCCATGGTGAGTGGTGTGGCAGTGTTCCGATCGTAGCCCACACACTGTGGCGAAGCCATTAAGTGGGACCCAGCCGTGCCATCCTTCAACATATTGCATGCATTTTTCTAAGAGAGGGAAAAAATAGGAGCATAACATCTAGTCAGAGAAACTTAAGGTAAAATCCGATTTCTCACATTGCCATTAACCTGGGGGAAAAGGGCAAATGCCAAAGTTATACCCATAGAAGCTTTTCCTCTTACCCTCAAAGCTAAATAGCAATAGCAATGGCATTTACATTTTTATACCACTTCGTACTGAACTAAGCAGTCTCTAAGAGGTTTACAACATGTAAGCCAACTGCCCCCAACAATGGGGATCAATGGGGATGGACTGATTTTTGTCAGAAGTGCTATTTAAATGAGTAAGGTTTAATCCTGCCTCTTTGTGTGCTGGAGTCCCAATCAAAACCCTGCTCTCCCATGCCTAGTGTTATTTAAAAAATAAATATACATGGAGTTTCAGGCTAGGCATTTAATATAATACACAGTTTGGTTCTTTACAGCAAGAGAAGAAAGAATTGAGAACATATGACCAAACTATGCAGACAATGTTGCTAACACACCTCAGTGATTTAACTCCAGGTATGTTCCCATCAAAGCTCCATCCAATTTAACTGTGTGCTACAGCTATTCAACGTTGCTAGTCATGAAGGAGAAAGTCAGCATGGTATAGTGGTATGAGTGTTGGACTAGGATACTGGGAGACAAGGGACTGAATCCCTGCTAACCATGGAAGCCAAGTGGTTGTCCTTGGGCAAATCACACTGTCTCAGCCTGAGGGAGAAGCAAGGGCAAAGCCCCTCTGAACAAACTGTGCAAAGAAAGCCCCATGATATGCTCATCTTAGAGTTGCTGTAAGTAAAAAATGACTTGAAGGCACAAAATGACAAATGCATGATAGGTATGTTCTACTGCTAGGATCAGAGGCTGATTGCCTATGAATTGCTATGCACCAACATCAGGAGAGGGTTATTGATCTCAAATCCTGAACTTCCCAGAGACATCTGTGACAAACAGGATGTTGAATGAGACAGACCTTTGGACTTAACCAAACAAGGATTTTCTATGTTCATAACAGTCCCTCTCTGTTCCATGTGAGTGAAGATGGAAACTGTCAATATATTGCAACTGTGACCAAATGTGTGACACCCAAGGAAGTCTGTATAAGAACCATACATTAGAGTCATACCCAGTCTGAGCCCACACGCAAATGGATCCCCACATAAGGTCTGACCAGGAACGAACTGATGTAAGACTCGCCCTTCTCCACCATTTCATCCGACCACACCATATACCGATGCAAAGACCGGTACTCCTCCAAAACTGGGAACTGGGCTGGTGCGCCCGGAAGGGCAACAACAGGATGTTCAGCAGGTGGAAACCTAGTAAGAGACACAGCAGATGGACAGAAATAAAAGATGCATGCTGCCAGCCATTCAGGAAAAAAGTAAGGGAATAGTTGGGTCTATGAGACAAAAAGAGAGAATTCTGTTGTACTGAGAACAGAACAATCCTGCTTAACTAGTGTCTAACATGCAAAGCCATTACAGGAATGCAGCCTACAGCAGCAACACCATTGATCAAAATCAGGCCACAGTAATACCAATGGCAGCATCATGTGTGCACCTTGCACTAGGAATGAAAAGAAAAAAAAATCATCAAAGCTTTGCCAACACAAAAAGACACTTGAGTGAGGAAAGTGCCAGCCCTTTATGTCATTATTGGCTTTGTCAATGGCTCATAAAGCAGTGATCTGCAGAGGAAGATTCAGAGTATACAGATGCTCCCCTGTGATTCTTTTAAAAGGGATTCAAATGTCTTGCTCAAACCTTCACAGTGAAATAGGATATTCTGAACCCAAATGTCACTAAGGAGACTAAAGGCAGAGAAGCTACAACAGGCCAAGGCTCCCTGCTCCAGTGATAGTCTACTTTTACTCCTAGGAAATTATTCCTGTGGTTCTGTCCTAAATGTTTGATATGCTGCTTTCTCAACATAAAACAAACCAATGGGGCTTGAATATCTGCGGCATTTCTGATTTGTGAGGGGTGAGGTCAGGAACAGATCCCCCGCAAATCGGGAGGGAAAAGTGTATTAACCAAGCCAATATTATTTTCAATTAGGGATGTAGAATCATACAATTGCCGAGTTAGAAGATACTCTAAGGGCCATCCAGTTCAACTCCATTCTGCCATGCGGGAAAACGCAACCAAAGCATCCCAGACAGATGGCCATCTAGATTCTGTTTAAAAACTTCCAAAGGAGATTCCACCAAACTCCCAGGCAGTGTCTTCCTCTGCTGAACAGCACATACTGTTAGGAAGTTCTTTCTAATGTTTAGATGGAACCTCTTTTCCTATAGTTTAAATCCACTGCTCCATGTCTAAGTCTCTGGAGCAGCAGAAAAGAAGCTTGCTCCATCTTCAGTATGACACCACTTCAAATATTTAAACACGGCTATCATGTCATCTCTTAACTTTCTGTTCCACAGGCTAAACGTCCCCTGTTCCCTGAGCTTCTCCTCATAGGGCATAGTTTTCAGATGTAAATCTTTTAATAACTTTGATCTTACACACACAAGAATAATTTTAATGACTCCCCCAACTCCACAAGAGCAAAAGGGTTTATCCACAATGTTAAAAATCATTATTCAGGAAAACTGGTGTACACAAAAGTACATCTGGCCTTTCTATGTAGAAAACCTGGAGCTATGAAGCAATGAATCTGAGACCTTGGTGCAGGTAAAGCATGCATCTTGTTCCTGAGCTAGGCCTCCCCTGCACCAATATGATAATTAAAAAGAAAACATTAAACAATGCCTATCCAACCCATCCAAAAGCTGTACAAGGAATGGCACCTTTATTCATAACCAAATTGAAGTTTTGGTAACATGCAATGTTACTTAAATTTGATGGCTAATTTAAGATTACTAATTATGGTACCTGAAACAGTAGGAAACTGCTAATTTCAACTCCCTGCCTCTTCTCCTACCCTCAATAGAAAAGATCACGGTTTTTTTAAATTTGCTCTGAATTTTGTATACTGTGATATTTTTCCTGTTAATTCTGTATATATCTTGCATTGTTGTAAGCCACACTAGACTTCATTTGCATCAAAAGGTCAGATACTTGTCCCCCTTTCCAATATTCTTTTATAAACTAGAATGGCCACGGAGACACTTCTGGCACTTGTTACCTTTGTATCCATTGGTCTTTGTATGAGGCACTAAAGGCAAGGCCTCCAAACAGCTCCGACTTATCAAAATCCACTGCAAACTGATCCCAAAAGGGGCCAAAGGGGTTTCCATCCTGTGAAAGCAAAGGCAGTGGTTCATTCAGTGGAGTGGGCAAAGGGTGAGATTGGGTAGAAGAAAAGACAGCTTTGCAGTGACTGAAGGCCAAAACACACTGCAGAAATAATCCAGTTTGAGACCACTTTAACTGCCCTGGCTCAGTGCTAGGGAACTCTGAGAACTGTAGTTTTGTGTGACAATTAGCCTTCTCTATCAGAGAGCTCTGCAGCCACGATAAACTACAATTCCCAGTGTTCCCTAGCAGTGAGCCAGGACAGTTAAAGCAGTCTCAAACTGGATTTTTTGTGCATTGTGTTTTGGCCCTCAGGCAGCCAGAGACTCCCATCTTGTCCACATGTCCCACTGACTCCCATCCTGAAACTTATACATGGGTTCACTAAAAACATTCTATGGACAGATGAGAGAAACATGAATACAAAATTGCTGCCTAAAATTATCCATAAAGTGTCTTCAAAGCTGCTACAAGATTGCACATACCTACTATGGGACCTCACAGCCCCAGGGACATCTTGGTCATGTCTAGATTTGAAAAAAATGCCCTCACAGATCTCAAACAGGTTGAGAGGGGAATGTAACAGAACTACTCTAGTACTCCCTGAGGAAGACTTTCTAATTAAGAAAGAAAAAAGGAAGCTCAGAGGAATGGATGTAAAGGGATAAAACGGAGTCCTGGTGGGATGTAAATTGCTTCTTAAATCTAAAAGAGAAAAGGGAAGGAGGAGAATTCAGAAGCACCTTTGAAGACCAACTGATTCATATTCTGTCATGGGCTTTCATGGATATCAGTCTGCTCCATCAGATGCAACACTCCTCATATTTAATGTCAGTGCATCTGAGGAAGTGGATTGATAGCCATGAAAGCTATGCTAAAATATAAACCAGCTAGGACAATGGGAGAACAGGGTTTGAATCCCTGCTCAGCCATGGAAACACTCTGGGTTACTTTGGGCAAGTCACATTCTCTCAGCCTGAGAGGAAGGCAATGGCAAACCCTCTCTGAACCAATCTTGCCAAGAAAACCCCATTTTCACTCTAGGGTCACTATAAGTTGGAAACAACTTGAAGGCACACACCACCACCAAAAACAAAGTCTTATTGGCGCTGTCAGATTCTTTTCCCTTCTTTTCCTTTTTTCTAACTTAGGCTACAACATAGCTATTTCTTTGAATATTCATGAAAAAAAGCATCCCAAGAAACAGGAAAAGGTGTGAAAGTGATCAGAAAAATATCAGATTTCACATGAAACCACAGTTATGCCAGGGATGGGATGGACTCCTACCTTCATTGGGCAAGACTTTTTATCTACGCTCCTCTGAGCTGCTGCTTCAAAGCAGTAGGCCACTCTCTTGCCAGGAGGCCAGTGAACAGGTGCCAACTTCTCCATAAACTCCTCCAAAGTGATGACCCGGTGGTATTTCAGCAAAGGTGCCAGCTTGAAGTATTCTTTGTATGGGACGTGCTGCTACAACAGAGAGAACAACAGACTTCAAGCCAGTTTTCCACACAAATGAAATGAATATGACTACTCAATGTAATTAAATCCACATCCAACTGAAGGAATAGAAATCGGCCTGTTGACACAGTGTTTCATCAGTCTAAGCACCATGTGTCAGGCAAACTTACACACAGCCCTGGAAGACAGCTTAGAATGCCAAAAGCACAGAGTCTAAATATCTGAGAACTACTCACATTTGTGTAGGGAGGCCTGTGATACCGGTATTCAATCCAGGGGGGCACGGCTAAGGTCCGATTCACCATCTTAGCAAATGCCAAAGAACCCAGAAAATGGTCGGCTTGGTTCCCAAATCTCCCTTGAAATAAAAAGATAAAACATGATTAGCCTGCCTTCAAATAAGGGCAGAGCAAGACTCGTGGGACATCACGGCAGCATCTTGTTGTCATGTGTCCCCAAGCTGTTTCTGACGTATGGCG
Source organism: Urosaurus nigricauda (assembly GCA_034509955.1). NCBI lineage: Eukaryota > Metazoa > Chordata > Lepidosauria > Squamata > Phrynosomatidae > Urosaurus > Urosaurus nigricauda. Next base: position 3,010,315 of record JAOEGL010000004.1, read on the forward strand.
ACCCTATCACAGGGGATTTCTTTGCAAAATCTGTCCAGAGGGGGACTTGCTCAATCTTACTGATGGGGACAACAGGCAATTTCTCTCCTTAATGTGCCAGGTTGCTGTATCAACTCTGACATATGACCCTATCAACAGTTTGTTCAAATTCATCTAGAAGTTTGACCCTGCTTTCTCTGAGGCTCAGTGTGTGACTTGTACAAGGTGATGCAGAAGGTTTCCATGGCCGAGCGGGGAGTCAAGCCCTGGTTGCCAAGGTCCTATTCCCAAACTACTGCACTGTGCTGGCTTTGGAACACAGTTGCTACTTTAAATTAGGCAGCTGCAGACTTTGCTGGGTGTAGGGATCCACTGTCAGTTGGCAACTGCTGCCCTGAAGTCTAAGTCTAAAGCTTAGGGAAGAAGCCTGCCTTAGGATCCTGAGGCATTTGAGAAGGAAACTCCTGAAACAAATCTGATGCTGTGGGGCCCAGAAGCTCTATCTGGCTCAAGGCTATGGAATGACCTGAATAGATTAGAAAACTGGGCCGACGCTAACAAAATGAAATTCAGTGCGGAGAAATGCAAGGTACTGCACTTAGGGCGCAAAAATGAAATGCACAGATATAGGATGGGGGACACCTGGCTGAATGAAAGTACGTGTGAAAGGGATCTAGGAGTCCAAGAAGACCATAAGTTGAACATGAGTCAACAGTGCGATGCGGCAGCTAAAAAGGCCAATGCAATTTTAGGCTGCATCAATAGAAGTGTAGCGTCTAGATCAAGGGAAGTAATGGTGCCGCTCTATTCTGCTTTGGTCAGATGGCCATCTGTCGGGGATGCTTTGATTTGGAGTTCCTGCATGGCAGGGGGTTGGACTGGATCAGGGCCCTTGGGGTCTCTTCCAACTCTAGGATTCTAATTCTGGGAGTTGGAGTATATAACAATTCCAACTCCCAGAATTCCATAGCCTTGAGCCAGACAAGTTAAAGCGGTCCCAAACCGAGTTATTTCTGCAGCCAAAGGAGGCTGCGTGTGAGACCGCTTTAACTGCCTTGGCTGGCTCAACGCCGAGGGATTCTGGGATCTGTAGTGTGTTGCTGTGGCGCCAGGGCCACGTCTCCCAAAAGACGAGGCTCCAAGGGAGGCCCGCCGCCTCTCTCACCCATGCAGGGGCAGTAGAGCACGTATCCCGCGGGGTCCCAGCTGATCCCTGTGCTGCTGCTGCTGCTGCTGCTGCCCAGGCGAAGGAGGACGAACAGCAGCAGCGGAGGCCATGAGGCCCCTTCGAAGGCCGCCCCCGCCGCCGCCGCCATGCCTTCCTAGGCCAAAGGATTAAAGTGGAACAGCGACCGGGCTTCCACTACTAGGCCGCGTTTCCATGGCGACCAGCGTCCCGGCATGCCTTGCGCACATAATCACAAACATAAACGGGCAGGAGTCCGCAACTTCCGGTCTGGGCCGGAAGTAGCCCCGCGCAGGCCTTCAGGGAGGACAAGGCCGCGTTTCCATGGCGACCTGCGCGAACGAGGGGGCAGTGAAGCGACTTCCGGTCTGGGCCGGAAGTGGCGCCGTTGAGGCCTTCCTCGAGAGACTAGGGACCGCGTTTCGAACTAACTAGGCCCAGTCCGCGTTTCCATGGTGAGCGGCATCCCGGCATGCGCAGCGCGGGGCATAAACGGAGAGGGGGGGAGCGCGGGTTGACTTCCGGTGTGGGCCGGAAGTGGCGCCATGGAGGCCTTGAGGGGCGCGAGGAGGAGGGAGGGAGGGAAATAATAAGAAAGGCCTCTGAGGCGCCGCCGCCGCCCTCTTCCTCCCCCTTTTCCCCCCACAACGGATTGTTCTTCCCCGCCGGAAATGGGGCCGCCTGTGGTAACGAAGCAGCAGCCTCCTCAGCAACCGGGCCCCCCGCCGCTGCCGCCTCTTCCTTTTCCTCCTCCTCCTCCTCCTCCTCCTGAAAGCGCCCGGGCGAAGAAAGGGGCGACGGTGAGAGAAAACTAGTTCTGAGAGGACTCTCTCTGTGGGCCTTCGGGGCGGGGAAGGGAATGCGCATGCGCGGGAAGCAGGTTGCAGCCACACTGGAGGAATAACCCGCTTTGGCACCGCTTTAACTGTCTCTGGCTCAAGGCTATGGAATTCTGGGAGTTGGAGTTTGTTGTGGGGCCCAGAGCGGAGCTCCGCTCCGCTCTGGGCCCCACAACAAACTCCAACTCCCAGAATTCCATAGCGAGTGAGTCAGACAACGAGTTCTGGGCCCCACGATAGACTCCAACTCCCAGAATTCCATAGCGAGTGAGTCAGACAACGAGCTCTGGGCCCCACAACAAACTCCAACTCCCAGAATTCCATAGCGAGTGAGTCAGACAACGAGCTCTGGGCCCCACAACAGACTCCAACTCCCAGAATTCCATAGCCTTAGAGCCAGGACTTGACCCACAACAGACTCCAACTCCCAGAGTTTCATAGCGAGTGAGTCAGACAACAAGCCTCTGGGCCCCACAACAGATTCCAACTCCCAGAATTCCATAGCCTTGAGGCACTTGGCAGCAGGAGCTTTCCGAGGCTTCAGCCTACTTTCTCAGATGCATTTGGACATAATAATAATAATAATGTAGAGCGATCTTGTAGCCCCTTTGAGACACACTGAAAGAAAAGAGATGGCAGCAGGAGCTTTCCTAGTCTTCAGTCTACTTCCTCAGATGCATTTGGGTGTAGTAGTAATAATAATATAGAGAGATCTTGTAGCCCCTTTTGATACGCACTGAAAGGAAGCTGTTTGTAGCAGGAGCTTTCCTGGGCTTCAGTCTACTTCCTCAGGTGCATTTGGATATAATAATAATAATAATGTAGAGAGAGATAATGTCTATTTCCTCAGATGCATTTAGAGCCAATAATAATAACAATAATACGTACAGAGAGATCCTTTAGCACCTTTGAGACTCACTGAGAGAAAGAAGTTGGCAGCAGCAGCTTTCCTCCTAGGCTCCAGTCCACTTTCTGAGATCTATTTATAATTATTATTATTGTTATTATTATTAAAAGATTGTAATAGTCTGTGAAGAGATCTGAGTTCGTGTTTGTGAAGAAAGAAGTTGGCAACGTGAGCTGTCCTAGGCTCCAGTCTACTTCCTCAGGTGCATTTATGTAATGTTCAAACATATGTAGAAAGATCTTGTAGCCTCTTTGAGAGTCACTGAAAGAAAGAAGTTGACAGCAGGAGCTTTCCTAGGCTTCAGTCTACTTCCTCAGATGCATTTAGATGCAATAATAGTGATGATGATGTAGAGAGATCTTGTAGCACCTTAGAGACTAAGTGAAAGGATGCATTTGGCAGCATGAGCTTTCCTAGGGTTCCTCAGGTGCATTTGGAGAGAATATGGAATACATATTCATATACATATTCAAAGATATAGCCCTGTTAGTCTGTGGAATCAGTCTTTAGAGAGATCTTGTGGCACCTTTTTAGACTTAGAATTCAAGGATATAGCCATGTTAGTCTGGGATCAGTCTTTAGAGAGATCTTGAGGCTGCCCACTTACCCAATTTTTAGAGCTACTATTGTCTAATGTTTATCTTTTAATGTTTCACAGTTTTAAATCTTATTCTTAGTTTAATCTGTTTTTAAGGGGTGGGAGGGGAGACTGAAGTGTTATTTTAACTGTATGTATTTTTAAATGTTGTACTCCGCCCCGATTGCTCACCCAGAGGGGCGGAATATACTTATTATTATTATTGTGGCACCTTTTTAGACTAAGAATTCAAGGATATAGCCATGTTAGTCTGTGGGATCAGTACAAAGGGACATCTTGTGGCACCTTTGAGACTCACTAAAAGGAAGAAGTTGGCAGCAGGAGCTTTCTTAGGCTTCAGCCTATTTCCTCAGGTGCATGAAATGCATTGCCCAAGGCAAATTTCACCATGTCTAAAATGAGCCTGGATCAGCTTTGAAGTCAACCCAGTCTTTTATAAAAGATGGGTAGAATTCAAAGCTATAGCCGTGTTAGTCTGTAGAATCAATATGAAGAGAGAGATCTTGTAGCACCTTTGAGAATTCAAAGATATAGGCATGTTACTCTGTGGAAATCAGTCTGCAGAGAGAGATCTTGTGGCATCTTTGAGACTTAGTGAAAGAAAGAAGTTGGCAGCATGAGCCTTACTAGACTTCAGTCTACTTTTGAAGACTAGAAATGGGAAAGGCAGCTATGAAAGAACTAGAAAAGGTCCTAAAGAGCAAAGATATACAACTGAGCATGAAAGTTAGGAAGAAAATGCAAAGGCAGGCTTTCTGTTTGAACATAAAGAAAACAAAAATAACGACCATGGAAAACCTTTCAACCTAGACAATGGGGAAATAGAAATAGTAAAAGAGTTCTCATATCTGGGATCAAACATGGATAGAAATGGGGATTGCAGCCAGGAAATCAGAAGAAGATTAAGAATGGGGAGGTTGGCTATGAAAGAACTAGAAAAGATCCTAAAATGCAAAGATATTCAACTGAGCACAAAAGGTAGAATCAGACAAGCCATTGTATTCCCTGTTGTTAACATGGATGAATGTGAGAGCTGGACAGAAGAAAGAAGATAGGAAGAAAATCAAGCCATTAAGATGTGGTGCTGGAGAAGAGTCCTGAGGATAGTGTGGACAACTATGAAAGAACTAGAAAAGATCCTAAAATGCAAAGATATACAACTCAGCACAAATGTCAGAGAGGTACAAGGTATTGTTTTCCCTATTATCATGTGCAGATGTGAGAGCAGTTAAGAGAGCTAAGAAGACAAAATAAGTGGGTCCTTGAACAGATCACAGCAGAACTCTCACTGGAAGCCAAGTTGAACAAATTGAGGCTGTCATACTTTGGCTGCATCTTGAGAAGGGAGGACTTATTGGAAAAAAACAACAATGTTAGGAAAGGTGGATGGAAGTAGAAAGAGAGGAAGACCGCATGCTAGATGGATGGACTCTATTAGATAATCAGGAGTAGCAACTGAAAGCAGGGGATGACAGCAGGCTGAGAAGAAGCAGAAGAAAAGGTAGAAGAAATCAGAAAAAGATTGGAGCTGCATCTGCACTGCAGAAATAACCCATTTTTGGCACATTTTTAAGTGCTTTGGCTCAGTGCTATGGAGTTCTGGGATTTGTAGTTTTGTGAGCCGTTTAGCCTTCTCTGTCAGAGAGCCACAGCAAACTACATTTCCAAGGATTCCATAGCATTCAGCCATGGTAGTTAAAGTGGTGCCAACCCGAATTATTTCTGCAGTGGGGATACAACCTAGGACTTGAAAGGGCAGCTATGAAGGAACTAGACAACATCTTGAAGTGTAAAGAAATAATCATTAAATACTGAAGTTAAGATTGGAAATTGGATGAAGGAACATCACCAATCTTAAAATATGCAGGTGACAGCATAATACTAGCAGAAAATATCAGAGATGTGCAAAGACAGTCAAAGGAGGTCAAGATAGAAAGGGCAAGTGCAAGTTTATAGCTGAACATCAAGCAAACAACAATTATGACCACAGAAGATCTACATAATTTTAAAGCAGATGATGAAGAAGTTGAAATGGTGCAAAGATTTTCCATGCTTGGGCTCAGTCATCTAAGTAGAGATTACAGTGAAGAAATCAGAAGAAGATATGGACTTGGAAAGGCAGTTATGAAGGAACTAGACAAGATCTTCAAGTGTAGAGCTATAACATTGAATACTAAAGATAGGATTGTCCCTGCCATCATATTCTCCATTTCTATGTATAGTTGTGAAAGCTGGACAGGGGAGAAAGTTGATAGGAAGAATTATCCTCTGCATTTCTGAACTGCCTTGAACCCCTGACACATGTGAATGGATATAGTACTAGTTATGATCTGACAAGTAATGAGAACTGTGTTGAAATTCTGACTTGTGAGCAGAACAATTCTTTCACTGTCCTATAAAATAACACCGGTCTTCTAAGTGCTATATGCTTATATGTAAAGTTTTTAGATTTTATCTGTGGGGCGCCTTGGGTCCCTTTTCCAGAAAGGCAGCATAGAAATAAAATAAAAGGTGTTGGAGAAGAGTTCTTAGAATACTGCAGACCATTAATAAGTGAAGTAAATGGGTCCTAGAGATCAGCCCAAACCCTACCCAGAAACAGAGGTCTAAAACACACTGCATAAATAATCCAGTTTGAGATTGCTTTATCTGTCCTGGCTCATTGCTAGGGAATTCTGGGAACTGTAGTTTTGTGAGACATTTGGCTGCCTCTGTGAGAGCTCTGGTGCCACAGTAACCTACAGCCCCCAGGATTTCCTAGCATTGAGCCAGGGCGGATAAAGTGGTCTTGAACTTGATTATTTCTACAATGTGTTTTGGACCAAAGATGACTAAACTAAGGAACACACTGCCTTAGAGAGTGGTAGAGTCTCCTTCTTTGGAGGTTTTTAAACAGAGGCTGGATGGCCATTTGTCAGGGATGCTTTGATGGAGAATTCCTGCATGGCATGGGTTGGACTGGATGGCCCTGGAAGTCTCTTCCAACTCTAGGATTCTGTGAGGCTGTTGTATTTTGGCCATATCATGACACGACTCACTATAAAAGACTATAATGCTTGGTAAAGTGGAGGGCAATAGAAAATGAGGAAGGCCATATTCTAGATGGATTGACTCAGTCAGAGAAGCTACAGCCATGAATCTGCAGGAGCTGAGCAGGGCAGTTGAAAATTGCATGACTTGGAGGTCTCTCATGCATAGGGTCACCATGGATCCCGGTTGACAACAACAAATAGTTTCATGGCCTTGCCTTGTCAAAAACCCCATGATAGGGTTGCCATAATTCAGAAAGGATGTAAAAGTACACAACAACAGGCAGAGACTAGAAGGATTAAAAGGCATAGTGTGGCTACAGAATTTGAGAATTTAAGCTCAGGTTTGGAGGAAGATAGAGGTAGGTGCCCTGAGAGGGAGCTACAGTCAGGAGACGACCTCATCCAAGGGCCAAGAAGATGGGTGTGCCATGACTCCAGTTGAAGGGATGAATTGGTAGTGATGCGGAAAGCACCTCCTTCTCCTTTGGATTGGACTTTGGAGATTTGCCCATCGTCAAAGAAGACCCCCCCCCCCCCTTGTGTTAGGTAGTAAGAATAAGATCAATTTCTTTGGGATTTGTAGAGACAGCCCCACCCCTACCAAGAAAGTGGCTATCTGATGGTACTCTAGACCACCAGATATTCCCCCAGACATTCCTGTTTCCACTTTGGCAACAGGTGTGAGTGGGCTGCCATGACGTGAATGTGTGGATTTTGGTTTTTTGAATGTGCAGTGCCATACAACTAGCATTAACACACCCCACTCAGATGCATCCCGTTAAAAATGTTTCCCCATGGGTGATCTTTAGACTTTTAGTTTCTGGCGAAGGGTTGTGTCTTAGCTTTGTTTGTTGTTAAATGCCCTGGAGTTGATCTTGACCAATGGCAGTCCTTGAGACCTTTCTAAGACTCCCTGTCTTCCAGTACTCTGCTTAAGCCTTGCAAATTCATATCTGTGTCCTTAATAGAATCTATCCATCTGGCACGTGGTCTTCCTCTCTTTCTGCTTCCCTCCACCTTTCTTTATTGTTTTTTCCTTTATTATTTTTTCCAATGACTCATGCCTTCTCATGATATCCAAAGTATGACAGGCTCATTTGTGTCATCTTGGCTTCAGGGAGATCTCTGTCTTCATCTGTTTAAGGACCCATTTGTTTGTCCTTTTGGCTGTCCACAGTATCCTCAGCACTCTTCTCCAGCACCACATCTCAAATGCATTGATTTCCTTCCTATCTTCTTTCTTAACTTACTGTAAGTAGCTTACAGTTGTAAACTGCTTAGACACTTCTTAGGCAGTATGAAGCAGTATATAAATGAAGCTGTTTGTGATTGTCCAGCTCTAACATCCCTCCATGGTGATGGGGAATACAATGGCTTGTATGATTCGAACTTTCATGCTCAGTTGTATATCTTTGCATTTTAGGATCTTGTCTAGTTCTTTCATAGCTATTCTCCCTATTCTTAATCTTCTGAGTTCCTGGCAGCAGCCCCCATTCCTATCAATGTTTGACTGCAGGTATGAGAACTCGATTTCCCTTTCCTTAGAGTTTTAGCTACTTGGCGAATATTAGCTGCCCCAGGCAACCTAAGCTCTTAATTAGATTATGGCACTTTGATACCACTTTAATACTGTATTATATATATATTCACATATGTGTCTTTGCAACTGCTTATGTGCATAAGAATTGTCCTTGAAAGAGTTTCCAAACTTTAGAGAACTGGCTTTGTTTAGCATTGTTTTTGCACTTTTCTTGAGTATTGCTTTAGCTATTGCTTAAGTTGACTTAGGTATCATATTAGCATTTCTTCAGTAGAGGTATAGCTCAGTTATCAAATCAGATCTTTTCCTGGGCATTGCTTCTTTAACGAAAAAATTGCTAACAGAGGCAGAAATAATTTAGAAAATCTTATCTCTAATAAACAATATTAGTTGTTTAGAGACCACTTGAAAGCATAATCCAAAATGCATCGAGGGGTGAGATTTTCGTTCATTAGCTTCCACTTTTCTTAAGATTTCCATTTTGATGGTTAGACTTATAGATCTATGTTTTTTACCATGCTGGGAGGTAGCTGGTGAGACAGACTTGTACTGTATGTTTATCTCTTTTCTCTCTGATTTGTTATTGATGCATCCTCCATGAGGGATTTTGGAGGCAGCTTTGTTTACCTTGCCTCTTCTAGGCAGGCTGAAACAGACTATCGCCCTGCTATCTCTATAAAAACTCCATTCTATGGAATCCCTGAGGGATGCAGTTTTTTCTGCCAGGGCACTCTAACGTCTACTCAGACTGAAAGTCCCACAATTCAATACCCCGGTTTTTCCTTAGATCACATACATCTTTTGCCTTTTAAAAGTCCCATGATTTTGTAGGATGCAGTTATCTCAGTTACATTTGTATCAAAGTGCTGTAATTATGCAATGTGAAAGAGATGTTTCTCTCTCGTTTTTTGCAAGCTCGCTGTCCCAAGTGCTGATGGGCAGTTCCATTTTGCCGAGAGAAGGGAGGGCATGAGAGGAGAGAAGTGCTGCAGCTCTGGCCGTGTGCCCACTCCCTGAGAAGATCATGTGGCCTTGTCCTGTTTGACCTACTTGGATGGGAACACTTGGCCCAGCTGAATGGCAGCCTGCCCTGTCAGCTTGCCAGATTAATAGGCAGATGTGAAAGCACACAAATCATATTAAGAAGGGGGTGGGGGAGGTTTAAATCCCTGATGGGTGACGCAATAGGGAATTCCACTTGAGTAAGGATCAAGAGCAAGCTTTATGAATTAAAAACCAACAACATTAAAATGAGAGGGAGGCATATTAATCAGCAGGATGGTTTAGTCTCTTACTCGGGAGATTTGGTCTGAAAGATGGCTGTGCTTTTGCAGCAGGGAGTTCTAGCGTGACTCTCCTTTGGAAATGACACACATTAGATTTACAGTACCATTGTTCTGTGTTGTGCTTTGTGCTAGAAGACACATCTGTGCCCCAAGGAACTTACAATAGAAAGAGAAAAAGCAAAACAAAGGGTTATTCCACTTTCCTGGCTGTAGAAATGGGCAGCAGTGATTTATTTCATAGCCAAGATGAGTATTTTAACCTCTTTTCTCATAGTCATATAGAAGCTATACTGTGGTGAGATTTAGCTCCAATGTCTACATCTGTCTTGCACATGCCTACCTGGAAATGTGTCTCACTGAGCACAACAGGCATATTTCTGTGCTTAGAATGGCAACGCAAGAGCTGTTCAGGAGCTCCTATTCTTTGAATGGCCCTCTATTTTTCATCCTATTCCTTCTTCAAAAATGCCAGAGCAGCTCATAAGGACACACACAGAGCTGCTTGTCTGGTCTCAGAGTTGAGCAATGACCAGGTCTCCCTTCAGCATCACCATTGCTATAGCATCAGTCACTCTAGTTAGTCATTCCTGTCCTAAAATACATGTACTTAGTAACAGGAATATGATGTAGCATCTGCTTTCAGGGTCCTGTGATCTACAGAAGAGCGTGAGGTTGTCCATGCTTCAGTGCTTTTTCTTATTTAGAACATTTGTAAGATCACTCATAATGTTTCAGCTTCAGAGATGAAGCTGAGATTGTAAACTGGATTAGAAGAACTAGAATCCAGTGTCTCTGGATATATTTCTGCTAAATCCTAATCCTCCAGCAGCTTTGCAAGGCTAAAGGCCTTTATTACATGGAATCCAAACTTGTATCAAACAAACAAACAAGATGAGCTAGTCAGCAGTTTTATTAAAATAGAAGGGATGACATATTCATTGCTGGAATTCTGCATGAGTCTTGATATGTAAGAGTTTGGCAGTAGAGTTCTTTTCACAGTTTTGAGAGCATCAAACTGATGACTCAAAGTGCCAGGAGCTTTTAAAGAATTAATTCTGTTGTCTAGGAAAAAAACAACTTTCCACTGTGTATAAGAATGGGAAACTAGATAATGGCCCTTATTTTCTTTCTTGTGTTTCTTTATTGCCTCTCAGCCCACCAGGGCTCCTGATGTGGTATACAACAAATAAAAATAAATAAAAGAAGTGCAAACAGTTCAAAACAGTTTTTTTAAAAAATGCACACACAGTTACTGTCCTTAAGGCCCTATGCAATGAAACTGTGGGCTGATCTCCCCTCCCCCGGGAAATGTATGTACATGTTGAGCATGCACATGTTCATTTTCCTTAAGCATGTCATCGATCCTTCCAGGTGGAGACCTCTTCCTATTGAAACTTTGAAAAGTGTTGGTGGATGTGACTGTACCAGTGAGATGCCTATGGGTTCTACTTCATATGGCCCTCCTCCAGTAGGCCTGCCATGACAGCCTTCTTCACCAGCGTCCCCAACTGGATTCAAGATGCAAAGCAGGAGGAGGAGGAGGCAGGCTGGAAATTAGTGCCCAGACCCAAGGGCCGAGAGAGTGAGAGTCAAGGAAGATGCCAGTATGAGCTGTCAGGAGCCTCTTTCCCCAGTGTGGATAAGCTGAGAGCAAACCCAGAGCAGCGGCCGTACTGCTGCCCACAACTGCACTGCGGCAAGGCCTTTGCTTCCAAATACAAACTCTACAGGTATGTGGTATAATGGAATGTGATATACAGTCCACATATTCATTCATTCATTCATTCATTCATTTATGAGCTGCTTTTCTCCTGGATGGGACCAAAAGCAGTTCACAAAAAAGAATCAACAAAAACCTAGTACATTAATAAGGACATTTAAAAACCACAAAATTAAAACAGTTTAAAGGCAAACAGAAGTTAAATATAAACCACACAGTCTTATAAAAAGCCTTCATGTGGGCAAACACACATTAAAAGTTGTCTTTAACAAAAGGGTCTTTGCCTGCCAGTGAAAGGAAAACAGGAATAGGGACAGCCTACCCTCACATGGAAGGGAATTGCAGAGAGTGGAAGCAGTGAGTGAGAGGGCTCGCTCTCATGTCTTCACCAAGTGCAACTGTGATGGTGGTGGGACTGAAAGAAAGTGCTTCTCTGTAGAGAGTAAGACTCTGGCAGATTTCTGTAGGGAGGTGCGGTCTTTCAGATATGAGCCTGCCTCTCTGTTAAGATCTGTGGGAGTCCTTCTCTCTGTCCCATCACTCTCTTGGGTACGTCTGGTGGGAGCATAGGTAGGGCATTCTTTGTCTCTGCGCCAAGGCTCTGGAATTCCTCTCCTGAAGAGGCTAGACTGGTACCTCTCTTGTTATCTTTAAACAAGCAAATGAAGACTTTTTTGTTTTTGTAGGCCTTTGGGAATTGATCACTCAAGGGAAGAGGCCTTTAATATGCTGTAGTGGATTTTTTATATTGGTAAATGCTCTTTTTAAAGGTCATGCTTTTAAAAGTATGGATAAGTTAATTCTAGAGTAATTTTCTCTTGTTGCACTAGCAGCAAGGATGCACTTATGAATCATAAGATAAGACTGGGATCCAGAAGACACTTATGGAGCATACATTTGTGCTGGACATGGATCTAGGACTGCCATTGCTGGGTGGTCTTGGCCAGTCACAATGTCAACATGTTTCTCAAACTCTGTACACTGTTTTGAGTCTCTTGCAGCAAAGGCATGATAAACTTAATAAATAAACAAATATGTCTGTGTTCTGCTAGACACCTCTGTTGGCAACTCCTGAAGAGGCTGGTTTTAACACCATTCAGGACAAATGACAGATTTTCTGAGCATCAGCTGTCATCTGATTCAGGCAATGCCTTTTCACTTGGGAGTATTGCATCTGTGCCACCCTTCAAGAAGACATAGTGCTTTGGGATGGTATTTGAGACCCTTTTGTAGTACATTTGAGGAATAGGGCTTCATCACTTTACAGTCCTGTAAAGTGATGAAGCCCTATTCCTCAAATGTACTACAAAAGGTAATGTAAAAAATGTAAAAAAATTAGATTTATAGCCTGCTCCTTAAACCTCAGAGCAGGTATTGTTCTTCATCCCAGACTTTTGCAGTATTCACTTTATATCATTATCCAGATGGGAGAGTGAACCTGACAATGATTGCAGGGGCAGAATTTTAGTTTGGAAAGAGCTCTGTCAGATCTCTCAGATCCTTGTCCAACATCATTATACACTTTGGAAGTTTCTGCTGGATTTCAGTTTCAATTTGTAAGTGATGACTCCTTCCTTGCTGTTTGTATGACAAGAGGAAACTACAGTTCTGCACACTATTAAGCTGTGGTGTGTGTTTTTTTAACCACATGGAAACATGCAACATAAATGGAGGAATCGAGCAGGATTGTCTTCTGATAGACACAACAGATGAGTCAGGAGCCATTTGAATTTAGATTAATAGCCTGCCCTACCTTTTCCACTGGGATGAGGGAACCTACAGTGTAGACTGTAGGCTGCATATCTCACTGGCCATTGGCAGTTTAAAATTTTCCACAGTGTTTCACTCTAGGTTAAGGGTGAATGAACCTGAACATTGGACACGTCCTTCGGTAAATGGCAGTGCAAATACAGTGTTAGTAACAAAACAGGAAGATAAGTATTTTGGTGGTAATAGAATAGAAAAAGTGCCAATGTGTTGTGTTGTTTTGGGCTGGACTCTGCACAATCAGGGTTTGAATCCAGCCCAGTCATGGAAAAATGCTGGGTGACTTTTGTTAGTCACTTTTTCTTAGTCTAAGAGGAAGGCAATGGCAACCCCCCAGCCCCTGAAAAAATCTGCCCAAGAAAGCTTTGTCTCAGGGTTGTCATAAGTCAAGTTATAAGTTTGAAAACGTGAACATCAGTTTTCCTTGCGGAAAGGATAAAAATTATAAGAAGAATGAAAAAAAAAATAGAGTCAGTAGCATAATTTTGTCACGCAAGCTTTCGTGATTTTTTTCCTTATGGCTTATTTATGGTTTGGGTGACACTGCTTGAGCTAAGAATTGCTGTCTTGGATCAGACTAGATGCCTCTGTGATCCAGAGCTGTGTTCACAGAAGTTCTCTGCCTTTGCAAAATTAAAAGCAGGACATGAATGCAACAGCACCTCATGCCCATGTTCTCTGGCAGCTAGAATTCGATGGAAAGGTACCTCTGACATTGTATCTCATATCTATGACTACTAGTAATTAGTAGCTAAAATATTAGTAGTAGTCACATAAGACCTGTGACTGTCCAGGGGTGGGGGTGGTTTTTCAACTACATATACTTTGGTCTTTAGTCCCATATATACATAATTGTCTCTCTCAAAAGAGCAGGAGCTGGATTTGTAGAAGCTGGATCTGTCCAGCTTTTGTGGTTGGAAGGCATTTGCAATCTTTGCTTCATCACTGTTCTCTCTTTTCTCTCTTTCTGGCAAGGCACCTGGCCACCCACTCTGCCCAGAAGCCTCACCAATGCATGTACTGTGAGAAGATGTTCCACCGCAAGGATCACCTCCGCAACCACCTTCAGACACACGACCCCAACAAGGAAGCTCTTCACTGCCCAGAGTGTGGGAAGAACTACAACACCAAGCTTGGCTACCGGCGTCACCTGGCCATGCATGCTGCTGCCAGCGGGGACCTTAGCTGCAAGGTGTGCCTTCAGATGTTTGAGAGCACCCAGGTTCTGCTGGAGCACTTGAAGGCCCACTCCCGGAGGCCATCGGGAAGTGTGAAAGAAAAGAAACACCCGTGTGACCACTGCGACCGGCGCTTTTACACCCGCAAAGATGTGCGGAGGCACCTGGTCGTTCACACAGGCCGGAAGGACTTCTTGTGCCAGTACTGTGCCCAGCGATTTGGCCGTAAAGACCACCTGACCAGACATATGAAGAAGAGCCATTCTCAAGAACTGATGAAGATCAAGACGGAGCCAGTGGACATGCTGAGCCTTCTGAGCTGCAATTCAACTGTAGCTGTGAAGGAAGAGCTGAGCCCTGTCTTGTGCATGGCTTCCCGGGATGTGATCAACAGCAAGAGCTTCCCTGGGATGCTGCCCATGGGCATGTATGGTGCACATGTCCCTGCCATGTCCAGCTCAGGAATGCCCCATTCTTTAGTCCCCAACCCTCTGCCCATGGGGATGAGCTATCCTCTAGAGTCGCCCTCACCACCGCAGCCTCCCCCAAAGTACCAGCTTGGATCTACCTCATATTTGCCTGACAAAATCCCTAAAACAGAGGTGGACAGCTGTTTGGCAGAGCTCCCTGGAGGCCTGTCTCTGGTGCCAGGGGATACCTCCTCGTCCTCTCCTCAACCGGTCACCCTGGAGGAGACGCTACTCTCCAAGAGTCCCGCTTTGCTTTCAGAGGCTCTCTGTGCTGCTAACATGGACTTCTCCCATCTTCTAGGCTTCCTCCCCTTGAACCTTCCTTCATGCAACCCACCCGTCTCTTCAGGGGGGCTGGTCATGGGCTATTCACAGGGGGAGACCCAATCCCTCCTCACCACTTTGCCACCTCAAGAGCCCTCAGGAGGCACTGCTGCTGCTGCCTCCCTCGGCTTTGGACCCCTTCATTCATTGCCTTCCATGTTCTCTCCTGGCTTGGGCGCCACCACCTTGCCCCGTTTCCACCAAGCATTCCAGTGAGAGCCAGAGAAAGTGGGGCTTCCCTGAGTATGCGCAGAGAGAGCACAGCAGAGGTGCCCATGTTTGTTCTCCTACCTATCCAAGGCCTGGGAACGTTTCAGGAAGGGGTGCCTGTGGACTGGAACTGCCACATAACACTTGGGTGTATGCCCCAGTCCTGGACAGTGAGTAGGTTGCAGTAAATACAATTTCAGGTATTTTTTCCCTCCCAACTTCTTTGATAAATCAGGAGGCACCTGTCTCAGTGACCTTCCCTGGGGCTTCCAGCCTCCTCTTTAGAGAGGAAGTTGGCTTGGCATTTCCCTCTCAAGTTAAGGTTCTGCATTTCATTGTCTCAGTCCACAGGGCAGGCTGAAAGCATTGATCTTCGCCTTGTCATCCCTCTTCCATCATCTCTGCTGATTATTCTTGCAGTGTTCAATCTGGGGTGTGTACAGACCCAATACTGCTTTCTTCAAACCCGCTTTACAGAGACTCATTTCAGCAGAATTGTGTTTACACAACCATGGATCCTTTCCCCACCATTACCAGTCTGGAAGTGCCAGGAACACAGTCTCTGTTTCTGGCCTAGCTCTCACACTGTTTACACAGTGCAATCAGGTCACACTGATTTCACTTCACTACTACTTCCATTTCTTCCCCTGTGGGGAAAATAGAACTGACTTTGGACTGTTTCACCTTTTGCCAATTTAACAGTCTGCTCTGTGGATCCCTAAAATGTCAGTACAGGCCAGAAGTCTTCTGCATCACAGCTGATCCAGCTTACTTCTGTTTGTTTGAGAGTGTTCCCCAAAGTGCATATAGGGACAGAGATGGGTGGGCAGTAGCTTTCTTTTAATGGAAACTCATTGTCTGGGTAATCATTCCTTTATCATCTAGCACTGTTGTCTTGGGAGATGACTCGTGATCCCTGGATATTCAAGCACAAACAAGCAAACCTTTGGAAAATTAAAATGGCCTTGCTGGTGGCGGTGGGGTGGAGGTGGAGCCTGGGAGTTGTCATCCAAAAATGTAAATTTTCCAAGCTTAAGCTGGTTAAGGGGTAGTGACAGTACAGCCCAGTGCCTATGGGTTCTGAAAGGAACCTGGCTGTGGTTGTACCCTACAAGTCCTGCAAAGGCAGTGCTTTGAAAAAGCCATGTCCACACTTGTCAAGTACTGCCTGCAGTGCACAGTGCACTCACCCCAATGGCTCTGCAAGATTGATGCTATATTTCTCTTAAGAAAAGGTTGATAATATTTGTGGGTGGGCAAATTTAACTTATCAGGTGTGTTGTCTACACCTCTCCTACCTATCCCTACACTGTTTGCCATCCTTGTGTAACCTCCAGAGCTCTTGTACTCCCTTGCACCACTGTCGGTCATCACAGACCCTTCTCAGTCATCCTCAAGGGCTTCTGCCCCTTCTCTTGCACAGCCTAGTGGTTTTTTCCCTGCATTTGAGAGAATATAGCTGTATCCAGTGTAGTGGTGGGGAGATGCTGCTCTTGGATATTTTGCTGGGAAGAGCTACATCTTCCAACCTTGCCATGACTGGTGGGGACTCCTGCTGAATGCTTACTTGTATGAAGAGCCCTCCCTGCTCCTGTTTCCCCCAGTGAACTGATGTTAGGAGGCTATAGAGCTGGCTGCTACTGCATGAGCACTCCCATGCTTCTGTATCTCCATTGCACATTTGCAGCCTTTCCTCTCTCCCTGTTGCTTTAAAGTCTCCCTCATTTCCATGCAGTTTCTAGCCTTACCTGAGTTACCTCTATGGACTATTCTATATCACAGTGAATACCTCATGGTGTAGGTTCCCTCCTTCCCTGTCCACACACACTCACACTTGGTCACTTGGTGGCACCCTTTGGGATCAGCCCACCATTGTTGCATGTTGGGGCATCTCTATAAGCCCCAGATATGCACTTCTGTATACCTCATATCCGGTAGGGGACACAGAGTCCCCTTTTGCATGCCCAGGTATTTTAAGCCTACCTCTGTACTGGTTCCTTCAATGGTCCTGCTGGATCCCTGCCTTCAGCAGATGAATGGAAAGTTTGGGTTAAGTCCAGCTTGCTTTAAAGTCTAGCCTCCCCTGCCCCATTGATTTCTAATGTTTTGTTATTTGTGTGTGCAGGATTCCCCTCTTCTCTCCCCAACAGACATGCCTTGTAGGCTTAAGTGGCCTCACTTCAGTTGTAATTGTTTTCATATCAGTTTAATATTCAGTATAATTCTTACCTCATCAGTTGCGTAGGGTGGTGAGCTTCACAGACTGTGCTTCTCAACCTGTTTTAAGACGTTGCCTTTCTGATTTCAATGTGTGCCTTGTGCTTATTAAAAAGGAGACTGCTTGGGCTTCTCCTTCAGTATTTTTAAATACCTCACTTGCATCACCTGTTACTCACTTTTTCCAGAAACTGTTGCACAGTCTCCCCTGATGCAGTTCTCTCATCATATCCCTACCTCAATACCTCGATGCTGTATTTCCACACTTTTATTTTTCAGCAGTGGTACAGCTGACCTTGGATCATAGCTGATCCAAGAGATTGCCTGAGCTGAGTTGCATGATTTTTTCAGCATTTGGCACCTGCTGTCTCTTCTGTTGCCAGTTGTACTACTTGCAGTTTTATGTTTCAGCAAGATGTTTTCCTGGGAGACAGTACAAGCTTCTGACGCCCATGATTCTGAATGTTTTGGACATCATTAATTATCTCTTTCTTTACTGAACCTAAGATATACATCAAGTTTGGGTTTGTTTGTTTTTTAAAATCCAGAACAGTATTGAGCCCCCAAATATTACTCTGCCAAAAACTGGAAATATAGTAGATTTTCTTTTGTTAGCCTTAGATGCAGAATTGGCCCAAAAGCAGCTGTAATGTGTTAATCTCTTTGTCTAACTTGTTTGTGCTTCTGTTTCTAACAGATCAGCCATATGTTACTGGATATTTATAGGAGTAGAGCAACATTATTCTCTTAAAATGTCAGTGAGGTGGTGGCTTACTATGGCAGATATACTGCCCTGTACTGCCTCCCCCTGTTCTAGTAGAGAAAGCAAAGTGCACTAGGGATGCAAAAGCCTTTCAGTCTCATTTTCATGGCATTTCTCACCCTCCCACTGGCATTGTCATTGCAGCTCAAGTTTAATAGAATTTTGAGCTTTTTTTCCCTCCTGCACAGAAATCCATGTGTGTTTTTCTTCAATTTTTGCAGAATGCAGGGCAGGGGAGTTGTTTGCATTTTCATGTTTCATGTTGGTTAAAGCATGTTTGGGCACATTTTTTTCCAAATGTGTGGATTTCCAAAATGAATTAATCTTATAATGTACATTTTTCTCTGAAAACCACCTCAGGTCTCAGAAGTGTACAGACCTCTGAGGCAAGATGTAATCTCTTATGTATGAAGCCAAGAAGTGTCCATCCCTATATCTTAGTAGCTTTAAAAACTACTTGGAAGAGGGATGTTGTTGAGCAATATGAGCAGGAGAGAAATGTGTGGAGTGGGTGTGAAGAGAGGGGCTCTAAAGGCTTCATCCACTATTTTCAGGAAAAGGCAAATAATGTGCCAAACATGCTGCCCTCTCTCAAACACCAGCATTTTAAGACTGTTCATAGGAAACACCTTATCAGTCAGCCTTTTGCCCTTTTAAATGATCTTCAGAGGGAAGCTAGCTGAACTTTTGTCCACACTGCTAGACAAACAGCTTTTTAAAGGAAGGGGCGAATAAAGCTGTAAATGCTACTACCTCTCTCAAAGTCACGAATCTGTAGTTGCTTGTGCTTTGCTTACATAGGAACTTCAGTGGACAGACTAGCATTTATCCAAAGAAAACAGCCACATTCTGGCCAGGATCCTGTATGTGTGTATAGTTCCCACCCCTGGAGTTGCACATCCTCCCACTGCCTGCTTTTGCTTACGGAAGGGAAGGGAAGAGGTGACTGAGACCATAGAGAAGCAGCTGGTCTCAGCTCAGTTCGTGGGGGAAAGAAATGAGGCTACACTTTCAGAGGGTGTGCGTTTGCCTTTTCCTTTCCTCAGAAGCCCAGAGCACCCAAATTTTCATGACCTTTGAATGGGTTGCAAGGGCAAGCTGATAGCACCTCCACCCCATTCGAACAGGACTTAATGTGCATATAAACTGCACTTATCTGCGCATAAGCCACTAACCTAATGCTGGCCTTTGACAGGTATAAAGTTTGCCATCATGTTTTCTTTTGGCCAGGGTAACTCTTGGAGGAGAAATGAGTAGGTCTTCTACAATAAGAGGTGGAGAAGATATTTTTGCCAGCTTTTGGGAGTTTGGACTAGTAGTTTCTTAAATGTGAGATAGAAGGAGGTTGATGCTGTCGATTAAGATCTCATTCAGGCTGGGGAAGGAAGGAAGGAAGAAAGGAAATTGACTGTCTCTGAAACTGGTTTTCAAGTGGCCTTATTGGTTTCACCAGTAGGATCTAGGGCAGAGGCTACTATAGTGGACTCTCAACTCTAGTAGGGTCCACTCTAGTAGCTGATGCCATAGATCCTACTAAGAAAAAGAAATGGAGTAAATGGGCCAGAAGGTGCAGTATATAGAAGAATATAGTGTACTTTAAGTCTGTGGCATGATCATGCCTACTTAAGCTCTAATGTATTGTTTCAAAAAATAAGGAATGCAAAAAAAGTTAATTTTGCAATTAGAGAGGGGTTAGGGGCACAGGACCCTGCACATTTTAAAAAGCCTCTTTTTTTAACCTGAGGGAACACCTGTGTCGGGATCTCTAGGTCCTCCAGCATGGCTTTTGGCAGAAGTTGACTCACACTGGAGGACCTAGAGATCCCAATCAAATCCATGAATAAACAAATCTGCAAAACTCAGTGTTGCAAATATGGAGGGCCAGCTGTATTCCTGCCTTCCTCCAACCATCACCTGGGCCAGAGTGGAAGCTAAGCTTGAATTAGAAGAAATAACACCCTCATTACTGTTCAGAAAGAGCAGTCTGTTTTTGCCTCATATCTTTGGCCTGACTCCAGGATCTAGTCAGCTACCCTGAGAATCTGGCCTACTAGTTGTTGCTTCTCCCATGAAATTGATCCGGGGCTGGGTGTATTTTAATGGCAGGTAATTCAACAAGTTCATAGAATCATTGAATCATAGAGTTGGAAGAGACCCCAAGGGCCATCCAGCCCAACCCAGGAACTCTCCATCAAAGCATCCCCAACGGATGGCCATCCAGCCTCTGCTTAAAGAGCTCCAAGGAAGGAGACCACCACTCTCCAAGGTTAACAGTGCTGTCAGTAAGGGTGTGTGTGTGGGGTTTTTTTAATTTTAAACTACTGAATATTAATTTTGTTCAGCTTGTAGCTACAAGGCAAAAGTAATCAACTGACCCAATTTTTTTAAAAAAAAATTCATCACATTTTTTGCTTTTCAGTCCCAAATGCAGTATGTAGAAGTGTAGCTTGCTAATTTATGTTGTGTTTGAACTCATGTGATATGTTTTAATGTTAGGATGTCCTTTGCGTGAAGTAGAAGAGGCCTTGGGGGTTAAATGGCTTCTCCTTGACTTCACCAAAACCATTTTTCAACTCCTCTCTGTTCTCCTGGAGCTTGTGATTGACATGGTCACTATGACGTGATCCAGACATTTTTGCAAACCTGGTGCTTATTTTCTTGTGCAGCCTGGTATCTGACATTCTTTGGTGAACTTTACTGAAGATAAAGGTGTGGTAGATGCCACCTTGGCCCCACAAGAACTGCTAAATTTGCCTTCTGCAGTTGACCTGACTCTTTTTCATTTTTTTTTTTTTGATAGCCTAATCTTTCCTTGGTGTATTTTTTTGATCTCCCCATTGAGAGAACTGACCTTGCGCTTCATTGGTGTGAGTGCTACCTCACCTGTTTCTTTCTCCCAGATACTGCTCTCTCTTCCTGAAGGGTGTGTTTTTTAATGTTGCTACAACCATAGCTATTTCTTGCTGCACTAATATACACACTCTGGTTTTTTGAGAATACATGGTTCCATGTATTCATGAAAGCGTGTTTTCAGCCTGTGGCCAAGGTCTCATTCAGCTTTGGGCGGTCTAGTCCAAGACTGAACCATTTCTTGTGTTTTGTTTGACAATACACCCAGTAGCTTTATTTTGGCAGTTTCAGTGTAGTATTATTCTCACAGTATATGGCAAAACATTCTCTTCCTTTAACTGGCACATCTTAAGCTCTTAATTCATTCTCCCCCACCATCATCCATTATTGAAATAGGGAACTGCTTGAAACCTAAGAGCAAAATCTTCTTTGTTCTCCTATCCTTGAAATCTCTGCTTACAATTTCTCTGTGTGTTTCTTGCCATTATTTCAGATAGTGTCCAGCCCAAAGGCAAAAAGGCACTTGATGCATCCTTCCACTGTCAGTGAAATTATTGCTATAAAGATACCACTATACCTAGATGTGCTCACAGAAGAGTGGAAAATGGGTTTGGATTTCTGCTGAATTGTCAAGAGAGAGAAAAAATCACATTGTTTTGAAAATAGCATTCTGCAGGAATTTCTTCTTAGATAGGCTATCGAGAACGCAGCTGCGCTGGGCAGGGCACATTTCTAGGATGGAGGACCACCGCCTCTCAAAAATACTACTTTACGGTGAACTCGCCACAGGTCAGTGTAAGAGGGTTGCCCCAAAGAAGAGATACAAGGTCTCCCTGGAACAACATCTCAAGCTTGGCACCAACATTAGGATGGTGTATTTTGGATGAGCTATGTACTAAAAATTCAAAGATGTAGCTATGTTAGTTTGTAGAATCAGTATGTAGAGAGATCTTGTAGTACCTTTGAAACTAACTGAAAGAAAGAGTTTGGCAGCATGAACTTTCGTAGACTTAAGTCTACTACTGAGGAAGTAGACTAAAGTCTAGGAAAGCTCATGCTGCCTTATTTTCAAAGGTGCCACAAGATCTGTCCACATACGATGTACTAAGAATTTTGCTCTCATTGTATCTTCTGTGTCCCTTCTCCTCACATCAGTGGCCAGGGGGTGAGAGGAACTGGACCTGATTACCTGAATAATAAAAGGCCTAAAAAGGACATAGGCAGCAAAAGTGGGAGCCCCTCTGGGTTTCAGGTTCCCTTTATGGCTTTCTGTGTTTTGGATAGCAACAGCCTATCCCTTGAGCAGCTCAGACTGTTTCCTCTCTTGAGCATCTGTACAAAGAAGGAAGTTCTTTCTTTTGGTTCAGTAAAGCCAACTTCCCACTGCTGTTCAGAAAGCTTGCCATTACGTTTGGGTCAGGATGTCAGACAAGTGCATTAGTTATTGGAGGGAGAGAAGGATATACGCGGCTTTCCAGATTGAAGGGAGAAGAGGTGGTTCTCCTGATTTTCCTTTAACCTACAAAGGTTGGTGTGGCAACTTTTCCCAGGTTGATTTTATAGCGTGCTTCAGTGTCTATCCAAGGTCTCATCAATTCTCTGGGGTTTTGTTTAGTGGTCTTAGCATCCAAGAGATTTTATTTTATTTTAAAGAATGTTTTAAGTGATGTGTTAAGTAACCAAGGATCTTTTTCTAAAAATGGCTCACCATGATGCACCCTTGCCTTAGGGGAGGCTGGAATGGCCAACCCCTTGCAACCTTCAGCCTCTCTCATGTTGCACCTGCTGCTTGAGATGGGGGGGCTGTGTTTCTCTAAAGCATTAGACCACACACTTGTGTGCGCATGCATAGGATCATAAGGGAATAGAGCAACATCCTGACCTCTGAAAAAGGGGGCAGTGGGGTCACAGGAGGAAAAAGATGAGGCTTATTGTCCCCACATCCTCCTGGGTGAGATACTAAAAGCCTTCAGGTATGTCAGCTTGACTTGGTTAAGGATACACTGGCAAAATGGCCGAGTTCTTAACTTTGTTCCTACAGAAACCTCAATGGGATACACTGTGCTTCTGTGACATGCTCTTTACCAGAAGCGTGGGTGGTTGTGTCACCAGAGAACCATGCTCCCTGCTTTTGTGGGGCAGCCAGCTGTCTGGCTTTGCTTTGGTGGCTGGTCTTTGGAGAAACAGAGAGGGCAAGCAGGGATCTTATCCCTTGAGTCACTCTCTATAGGGCAGGTGCTTCTTCGCAGAGCAGAAGGAGAACTGGGTGGCTTGTGCTGCTGACCACTTTTGCAAGACAGCCTCACTTTGTACCAGCACCTGTGGTCCCTTTTTACTCTGTGTCTATTTTCTCTTCCTCAAGAGAAGGAGGGAGCTCCTTTGGGATTTTCCCATCGCTACACCTTCTGCGCAGGAGTTGATCACTTTGGCCCATCTGAGCCATTCCAGCTGTGTCTCCTGAGGCCTCCTGCCTGCCTTCCCTTCCTCTCCTAGAGCGAAAGAGCCCTCCTGGTCTGAAGCTGGACTTCTCAAACAAATCTAGCACTTTTTTCCCTAAACACAGCAAATAACCTCCTCTTTTATCAGAGTATTGTAGGACTTCTTATAAGTCCCGTATTTTTTAAAAAAACTGTAAAGATTGAAGTGCCATTAGGAAATGTGCAGCTCATCATTGCTCAATTTAGCTTTTTTTCCTTTTTGTCTTAACAGAATTAAGTCCAAAATGAAAAGAGGGTGTGTGGTTTTTTAAAAAAATGAAATTGCTTATTAAAATTGTTTGAAGTTCTCAGTGTTCTTCTCTTCTCTTTGTAGGAGGTCTGTAAGAAGGACCTTAGCATGCTACATTTATTGTGAGTTATTTGGAAGTGAAACTGACAGAATGTCATGCAGCTCCCAACTGAGACCACTCAGCAACTACATTTCTATACCACTTACCAGTGCACTTACACACTCCCTAAGTGGTTTACAATGTGTGAGCTAACTTACACATGCCAACTCTGTCCACATATCTATTCAGGAAATGTTACCTTAGGCCCACAATACTAGAGGGATGTTCACATGCTCATCCCTCAGTGTGATTTATGACATACTATGTCAGCAGTGCCCTTCAGCACTCTGGATATAAATCAAGACACTAGGAATGGGAATACACAAAAACCAGGTGCAGAACACTTTTCCGGGACATTTCATCTTGGGCCTCAGAACAGTGGTCCTTGAACAAAAGAACTGCAAAGGAAAATTGGAAGGGGAAATGTATCCAGAGACTTCAGTCCATCAGCAGTGGGCTGAACAGAGAATGGTTTGCTGGCACACTGCAACACTACCTAAACCCCAGTTCATGGCATCTCTCCATTTCCCCCACAACATTTCAATACTTATTCCTATAGTTATCTACTCTCCTTGGCTTTAGGCAACAGCCTTCCTCCTGCCTTTGTCCCCCAATGGCCATCATTGTTAAAACTGAACTGGTCCCTTCTCCATAACACCAAAGTGTTGCATTCCTATGGACATTATCACACGCAGCTTATATAGGTCTGTCCCTGGACTTTCCACTCCACCACATGCACCTGAGGAAGCTCAGGTCAATGAAAGCTCACGCTACCAACTTTTCAGTTCTCTTGCTCAAAGATCCCTTTGCAACCCTGAAACACACATAAGTTGACTCCATAAGTGTCCAGACTGCTACAACTGAATCCGTCCACTTTTCCTCTTGAATGGAAATGAGAAAGATGGTTCTCTTTGCAAAGTGACTATGCTCTTCTGAAAATGAGAGATGTCAGCAGCTGACCGTCTGAAGATTCCTGGTGGCAAAACCATCTTAGGTTCTAGCTTAGCTTTATCTTGCAAAACTATAACCTTTGTAAGCAGAGGTGGAGATCTAGGTGGGCCTTTTTCCTGCTGCATCAAGTGTTCTTACAATGAAGCTGGACAGCTTTGTGTGTGCATTCCGAAGAAAATTTAAAAACCTCAAAAGAGTACATTACTCGAATGCAGTGATTATTAGAAAGCCTGTACTAGTTATCACATCCATCACCACTTTTCCTTGCTTCTAAAAGCAGCAGGAGACCTGACGATGGAATTTATATGCCAAGTTTCTTCTAAGACAGGAATGAGGAACCCCAGGCCCTGGTCTAACTCGCTCCTCCTGAAAGGTTGAAATGTCATTATTTGCAGATTTATTTTAGCAATCGAGCAACTGTTTCTAGTCTCTTATCTACTAGACAGAATGTGAGAAACCAAACTTCCTAAATGATAGCCATAACACAAGGCCAGCAATGTTTGCTAATAAACTGGGACCCTTAGAAGATTCAATATCCTTGAGTTGGTCAAAGCAATTGCAACACATCTCTGCATTCCCAATATTAAATTTGAAGTATGGGGACATTTCCTGTTTGCATGCAGTCAGGCTTTTTACTACACCATAGTCCTTTCTTTGAGTTGTGAACTAACACATAGTTGGACTTAGAGCATGGTATCTCACTTTTTTCGCCTTTGCAGACCTTTCACCATTTTGGCTGCCCTCCTTTGGGCATGCTGTAGCTTGTCCACATCCTTTTTGAACTGTGGTGCCCAGAACTGGACACAGTATTCTTGGTGAGGCCAGACCAAATCAGAATAGAAAGGGTGAAGTAAGAGTTCACTTCAATAGCTGAAGTGGTGGTACATGTATTTTTGTCTCACTTTTTCCTCATGGCTATGACCCAATACAGCCTTTGTCAAATCTGGGGCAATACCTTCCTTTTGGTAGTACTGTATTTATTCACCCCTAGATTGTGCTGTAAGAGACCAAACTTCACACCTTCAGGGCACCCTGAAGATCTGAACAAAGCACTTGTGGCATACATCTGAAAGTAGCTTAAGCAAGGATAGCTACAAGACCAACAACAGGACAACAGCATATTTATTTACAGTTGGGCTCAAACAATACATTAAAAAGTACAGGGGATACAGTGGGAGGGTGAAATCATCAGCGTGGAAGAGATTCACTCAAATATCTTAAACCTAATTCAAATCAAGAGTTTACTAACGAATCCACAGCATGGTAACAAGTGGTACCACAGTGTAGAAACAAATACCACGATTCCTCTTTGTCAGGCCTTGGGTCTTGGCTGGCGTGGCTTTGGCATGATGGGGAAGGGAGAGGGAGGTATGAGGGGCAAGCCCCAGAAGTAGCTGAGAATCTTCTCCATCCCAGCTTTGCTCAGCCTGGTGCTCCTCCAGATGTGTTGGACTGCAGCTCCCATAATCTCTGGCCACCTTCAACTTCTGGAGGATCAACTTCATCATTGGGGAAGGTTAGGAGAACCTGGGTGAGCCAGTACTGCTGAGAAGTGGATGGGGTTTGAAGAAACACTTGCAGAAACAAGTATTTCCTTCCTTGGAAAACCAAATGGACACACAGAACCTATCCAGTTCCCTTCCATCTCTTGCGCTTAACAGCAGCAATTTCCAATGTCTGAGTCACAAACTCCTTGGCACATGAACAGTGGAGTGAGTTTGTCTGGTCAGGGTCTGTAATTTCAATCCAGTAGTTACTGGGGAGGGTTGAGATTTCCAGGCATGTTTGTCCAAACTTTTCAAATATCTTTACTCCAGTTTGCAGGCCCTTTCTGCTGTGAAAAGGAGTAAGTTCCATACTTTTCAAAACTCATTCAGAGCGAAAGAGATTGCCAAGATGACAAAGCAGTTGTCACTGCAGTCTTCACTAAAACCTCCAGCACTGAGCAGCTGGGACACACGAGGCAGAGGGTGAAGAGTTTGAAAACCCTCCATGAGAAACTGCGCTTGAAATGGCACCTCCACAGCACCAGAAGAGGGAGCTGCTGGAACCAGGGAATGACTGAGCGTCAGCCCACATTTTTAGAGATTTCCCCTCCAGAAACCACAACTTCCACTGCCTTCCTCCTAGGGCAGGCACAGCAAAAGGCTATTCTGCACAGTTACTGAAGAACGTCTCTCCCTGAATTCAATACCTGCTTGACAAAAACTGTAACCGTTGCATTCTAATGTAGTTGCCACATCATAGAAAAATTGGACAAAAGGAAGAAAATAAACCTCATTGAGAAAGATGCTTCAGAGATTTAAAAAAGTCCCTTATAACCAGAATAGAGTAAAAGTTAAAATGCAAAGTATCTACACAATCCTTCCCCTCCATGAGACTCCCCCAGATCCATGGATACTGTGCCAAAGATTACATTCCAAAAATTGAACTATTTTCTTTTTATTTCTTGTGTCCCATTCCCACCAAGTTTTGTTTCCTTGGGAGAAATAGGAGAAAGTTCTTTGTGTCCATCCTAGGAGGAAACCAAGAGGAAGGCTGCTTTGTGCTGTATGGCATTGGCACACCTTCAGTCTATTTTCACAGCAGCATAAATCTTGCGGACGAACATGTAGGCTGCATAGAAGCCAATGGTCCCCGTCAGGAGCCAGAACGACAGCACCATGAGGGCTGTGTAGCCAAAGTATAGCAAGGAAGGAATGAACTCCACAATGTCCAGCTGGAAAAGAGAACCAAAATGAAGTCAGGAAGGAGGAGGAGGGATGGAGACACAACCTCAACACACTTTCTTTCACTGGTCACAAGCAGGATAACAGACTCCTGCATACACTCTTTCTCCACCACTATAGAACTGTTGAGTAAACCACTGAACAAACCACTGCCTGGGTTTCCCACTTTAAGAATGGAATCATGATACTACTCCTGAACAAGTATCACAAGCTGAGTCAGTGGGGAAACCAAAATTCTAAGCCAGTAGAGAAGCATGGCATTGTAGTTTGAATGTTGGACTATGACTCTGGAGACCAGGGTTTGTTTCCCTGCTCAGCCATGAAGCCCACTGGGTGACCTTGGGGAAGGCACATACTCTCAGCTTCAGGGGAATGCAATGGCAAACCTCCACCAAACAAATCTTGCC
Source organism: Urosaurus nigricauda (assembly GCA_034509955.1). Lineage (NCBI taxonomy): Eukaryota > Metazoa > Chordata > Lepidosauria > Squamata > Phrynosomatidae > Urosaurus > Urosaurus nigricauda. The sequence continues at coordinate 3,038,095 of JAOEGL010000004.1, forward strand.
AAGACAACGCCATGATGGGCTTGCTTTAGGGTAGCCCTAAGTTGGAAATGACTTGAAGGCACACACAGACAGAAACAGTACCTTGTTCACAAAGTAGAAGATTGCATAAATCAACACATAGAAGGCAGATCCTCCAGACACGAAGAAAGTCCTCCACCACCACCGATAGTCCTGTCAAAAACAGAAGAGAGATGCAGTATATTAGCATTCTGAACATGCTCCCTCTTAGGACTCCAGCCAGGTTTGCACCAGCAGAGTTTGTTTGTATAGAAGGACCTGCTTTTGCAACAGAGATGTAAAACCAAGTAGTCTTCTGATGCTTCTAGGACTGTTATTCCTACAAATAACTACATTCTCCCAAAGGGTGGGGACTTGAAAGAGTTTCTTCTCTCTAATTTCCATGCTTTGCGTCAGGAGATGTATGCATTTTTTTAGTACGATGAACATCCAAAGAAGCAGGGAGAGTCCATCCATTCTGGGTTCACACAGTCAGCCAGGTTTGACTGAATGCATTAGTTCATACGCCTATCTACCTCTGTTGAGATTTAACCCACATTTCTTTCTGGCCATAATCCATACACTACAAGGACAAAGAAGAGTGTGCTGGAGCACTTCGCAGGTCTCTGAGTTATTCCCTAATATCCCCAGCCATCCTCTGAAACCTCCCCAAGATGTCCCAGGATCCTTACCTCAGCACAGAGCTGGAAGTACACCATCACAATGCTAATCTGGGAGCACGAAACCACAAGGATGATGAACACCAAGAAGAGAAAGCCAAAGAGGTAATAGAACTGGTTCTCCCAAATTGCCTGAACCCAGGAGACAAATAAATAAAGGAGACATTGTGAATAAGATATGACAGCTAGGGAGAACAATATGCTTCAATGTCTATCAGGGCAACTGTTCTTTAAACAGCATGGCATTCTGGAAGCAACAGTAGGAATGGCAATCAAGCAAGCTTTCCAATGTTTTAACATTTTAATTGTAATGGCTCTGTATTTTTAAATTTTATCGTAGTTTAATTTATTTTTAAGGGGTGGGAGGGGAAATTGAATTGTTATATTTTAATTGCTTACCCAGAGGGGCAGGATATAAATTATTATTATTATTATTATTATTATTATTATTATTATTATTATTATTATACATTACAAGGAATTCCCTACAGATCCCTAGCCCATTCACATGAAAGGCATTTCTCAAGGTTTCCCAGGAAAACAGAATGACTCAAGCCTATTTAAGATGTGCAATGAAGACCTTCGCAAAGATTGCTGGGGCACACTGGAGGAATTGCCATAGCTCTTCTGTGACATTATAGGCTTTTGATAAGTGACCACCTTCTTAACTCCATGCCTTCAATGGACTGAAAAAGCAGTGGGCATATTGTATTTTTATTTAATTATCCCACACTAAATCCAAGGATACTATAAAATCAATTCAGAACAGTTTAATGCAGTAACAATTTTAAGAGACTAAAGCATATTAAGCCATTTATTACCTACAGGGAGTCAAAGATGTAACAGAAAATCAGACCAGATTTATTGTCTAGCAACTAAAAATGTTAAGAATGGAGACAATACATCCTTAAAGCAGGGTATAAGCCAGGCATACCATGTTTTACTAACAACATTAAGTAATCCAACAACTTTAATCTTAAATTATTATTATTATTATTATTATTTATTATTATTATTATTATTATTAATATAGCGCTGGAAATTTGCAATGACAGCTGCCCTTCCAGGTGGGAGATGATTTTATGGAGGATGTGCCATGCACAATCCATACTTAGGTCCTGTGCATCACATGTGTTACTTTCAATTAGGTTTGATGCCTGAAAGTTTTTTCTTAATACCTCTGTCCTGCAAGTTACAGGTGCCTATATTGATTACCAAGCCAGAGTCTGGTTGGGGCATTACACTAGTGTTAAAACAGTTGCACAAGTGATGGTGCTTTCTTACTAAATGTAGTCTCTAGTGCAGTCAGTTATTTTGCAAGCACTCACTGAGCCCTATCATTTCTGATTTGGTAGTTATAGCAATGGCTCAAGGATATAAATTGCATGACTATTGGAGATCTAGAGGAACTAGACTGGCACATATTTACATGATGCTAAATGTGTTCAAGACCGTGGTTTCAACCCCACTGGATCAGCCTATGACTGACTGAGATGCTGTACCTTTTCACTATACAGCTGAGGGCTCAAACGGTTAAGCAGCTCCATCAGGAATCAGAATTCCCTCCAGAGGAGAGAGATCTAGTGTGTCAAGGAAAGATCCTAACCTATCCTCTTCCTTGGCAAGCTAGTTTTCTGTGCGGGGAACCTTTTCCTTCCATAAGAAGGAACATTCAATCCTGAGAGTTCCCAGCTCAAAGTGGATTAGCTTATGCACAGAACGCCCACCTCAGCAAGAAGTTGAATTCATCAGCCCAGCATTCTGCCCTCTCCACTGCTAAACACCAACAGTTTTCTCCCAAGGATTACAGGCCCCGTGTCTGATCTGTGGAGTACTTTGCTATCTTCAGCACGGTCCTTCTCACCACCCTACCTGTTATTTGTCTTCCCCTGAAGCTGAGGGAGCCCTGTTTGCCGAAGGCATCAAGGACAGATGCCATGGAGTAACCCATTTGGGCATGCTGCCATCCCAAGTGGCTGCAATGTGTTCAGAGATGTGTTTCCCTCAGATCAGGGTGGAAAAAATACAGCCCATGGGATGCAGCAAATGGCCCCTGCAGCCTCCAATGCCCTTTCCCCAATTTAAGAAACATACGGTCAATAGGAAAACATGCAGACACAAAAACACTCAAATCCCACTCAGAAACATAGTGGTTTGGCTTACCTTTCAACTTCTCCATCCCCACAAAACAACAACAACAAAAAACCCCAGCTATATTCAGGCCAATTCCCAGAACTGTGCAGCCCACATGGGGAGGACCTGGTCCCCTCTCCCTCTGCAGTTGCCTACTCCTGCCCTAGACCAGGCGTGTGTGAGGGAAGAGTGGAGTAGGCAGACATGGGGAAGCCTCCTTAGCAACATGCACTAGGCAACCACTCAAGTTGTGTAGTGAAGCTGATTCAACTCAGGCCTCTCAGAACCAAGTTTTCTCTTGTCAGACCATGTTAGTTCTCAAAATAGTTTGAGGAAGAAAGAGGTCTCTGGGAAATGAAGATGGTCAGGGACTCTTTACATCCTGGTGAAAGGTACCTCTGTTCTCCGCATTGACAATTACCCTGAAGGCATCTCTCAGGAGGAGACAGAACTTGACAAAGTCAACCGGGAAGTCTTATTTATTCAATAAGATGGAGAAAAGACCATCTTACCCACATCCTCCATCCCAGACCCACAGTCTTGTCCTCTAAGACTTGACCCAAACTTAAACATAAAATACACTGGAGGTAGGGCAGAGATAGAATGGCAATGGTACTTACGCTGAAGATGAAGAAGAGTTCAATGAACATGGCTCCAAAAGGCAGAATGCCAGCCATAAGGATCCTAAGCAGAAGAGAAGGGGGGAGACAGAAAGGTTGTGGGAGAGTGAGAGGTGGTTTACTAAACAAGCATACTGTTTCACTATAGACTCAGTGGGTATCAATTCACCTAACATCCGCCTTTTGCAATCCCCACATTACACATGAGTGAGAAGTCTTACTATTTTCAAGGCAAAGCAGCATGCTCAGTCTGAGGGCTTCCAGGAAGCTGACAAATAGGGCATGAAAACAATAGCCATGAGCTCCTTTTTCTCCCCCATGCAATTTATTCCACTCAGGTATCCTGCTGAGGATTTCATGGCTATAATGCTCTGGGTGGCTGCCACTGGAACACCAAAATTTGCTTTATCTTTGTTGGAGGCAGGAGCCCCAGATGGTAAAGTCCTGGTGCACTGGCTGGCTGTTTCCCTGTGACAGCTAAAATGCGGTATCTCCACAAAGGTAAAGAATTTTTTTCTAATATTGGCACTGATTGGAATGCAAAGCCAGTGTGACTTTGAAAGCTTATAACATGTAATTGTGCATTTTGGTTGGCACAATTAGGTATCATTATTTGGCTGTTATTGGATTGTCTATCTGTCTGTCTATCTATCTGCAGGGTGGGGCATAAAAATTCTAAATAAATAAATAGACTAGTTTTTAAAGCTCACTGGCTTCTTCATCTTGGCAAAGATGGTACAGAGTTCATGCAGGGGAGGACAAAATAAAGTTACTGGAGGCAAAAGTTGCAGGTCTCCATGTTGATTGAATCACTATTATAGACTGTTAAGCAGACAGAAAAGTTAAAACCTTACCCCTCCACCACACCCCATCCCAAAGTGAGGTGAGAAGCAGAATAAGAAAGTTTTTTTCCATCCAGAATTGGAAGGGCAGTCTTTTGGGATATAATTCCACTCAAAAGAAGCCACCCATTCAGTACTGGACGGCTCAATGGGACATCCTGGGCCAAAGCTAACAAAATGAAATTCAAAATGGAGAAATGTAAGGTTCTGCACTTAGGGTGGAAAAATAAAATGCACAGACATAGGATGGGGGACACCTGGCTGAATGAGACCACATGTGAAAGGAATCCAGGAGTCCAAGTAGACCACAAGTTGAACATGAGTCAACAGTGCGATCCATCAGCTAAAATGGCCATTGCAATTTTAGGCTGCATCAATAGAAGTACAGTGGTCCCCCGGATTACCTTTCGTAACCCGGAAATCTTCGTTTCCCGGTGGACCGCTTTGTTTGACAGACCGAGCGGCCAATTTAAAGGGGCCGTGCGTTTTTTCCGTTTCGTTGCCTGGGGTTTTATTCGGATCCCGGGGGCTTTTTGGCGGCCCCGGCGGTTTCGGGTCCCGGGGATTTCGTTCCCCGGGGGATTCGCATCCCGGGGGACCACTGTATAGTGTCTAGATCAAGGGAAGTCATAGTGCCACTCAGGCGCAATACAAAGTGTTGGTTATTACCTTTAAAGCCCTACATGGCTTGGGCCCGAGTTATTTGAAGGAACGCCTCTCTCTATATAATCCGCCCCGCACACTTAGAACAACAGGGAAGAACCTCTCAGAATTCAAAAATACCAAATTGGCAACAACCTCCCACAGGGCATTCTCCGCCGCAGCCCTGAAGTTGTGGATCTACCTGCTGGAAGAGATCCATCTTATCACCACCTTAGATGCTTTTAAGAAGGCACTTAAGACGGACCTCTTCCGGTGGGCTTATCCACCTGACATGCTGTAATAGTCTATTGATTGTTGGTAAAATTGTGGAAAGAACGACACCAATCAACCACACTGAAGGATGTTTTTATTATTGTCTATTTTATTATTGTTGTTGTTGCTGATATTCTGATGGTTTTAGGATAATGTTTATAGTATTTGACTGTGTAATATTGTATTTTATTGACTGTTGGAATCCCACCTTGATCTGATGGAGAGGCGGAAAATAGAAATAAATATTATTCTGATTCTGCTTTGGTCAGGCCCCACCTGGAATGCTGTGTCCAGTTCTGGGCACCACAATGCAAAAAGGATGTGGAGAAACTGGAACATGTCCAAAGGAGGGTGACTAAAATGGTGAAGGGCCTGGAAGCCATGCCTTATCAGGAACACCTTAGGGAGCTGGGCATCTTTAGTCTGGAGAAGAGATGGTTAAGAGATGATATGATAGCCCTGTTTAAATATCTGAAGGGCTGTCACATTGAGGAGGGAGCAAGCTTGTTTTCTGCTGCTCCAGAGACTAGGACCCGGAACAATGGATGCAAGCTCCAGGAAAAGAGATTCCACCTCATCATTAGGAGGAACTTCCTGACAGTAAGGGCTGTTCGACAGTGGAACACACTCCTTCCTCGGAGTGTGGTGGAGTCTCCTTCCTTGGAGGTCTTTAAGCAGAGGCTGGATGGCCATCATGCTTTGATTGGGAATTCCTGCATGGCAGAAGGGGGTTGGACTGGGTGGCCCTTGGGGTCTCTTCCAACTCTATGATTCTATCTCCCAAACCCAGCCAAAACTAGCCTCAAGGGGACTCCTGGTCCAGGGCTTGACATAGGGGCCCAGAGGATGAAAAAAGGGCCCAGGGTTCTTGTCAAGTCTTTCTGCACCCATCTCCTTGCTGTCTCCAAGTGATTACCCAGCCAGACTGGAAACGGTCCCTCTCAACCACTCACCCAACAAATCTGTTCATGTACCACCTCTGTTCTGGGATCTGCCTTGGAATCTGATTAGTCCTCACAGGGTTGTCATATGGCTGCTTGCGAAATCCGAAGTAGTAGCCCAGGTAGACCAGAGGCAAGGAGATACCGAACCACATGCACAGAAGAGCCACCATGGTGGGGAACGGGACCTGGAAAAAAGAAGCCCAGCCCATTTCAGAACAGCTGGCAAACAACAGTTCCATACCACATCGACCCAGACGTGGCAAAAGGAGCTGAAACTCAAACACCAATGTGGTTTCCCCCAACACAACCTCCAGAATATCGCCATTGGGGTTGGGGAGTCTACAAAGTTATCACTGTTGGTGAATCTTGACATGGGTTGGATCTACACCATAGAAAACTGCAGTTTGACACCACTTTAACTGCATTTGCTCCATGCTACAGAATCCTGGGATTTGTAGTTTGGTGAGGCACCAGCACTGTTTGGTAGAGAAGTCTAAAGACCATACAAAACTACAAATCCCAGCATTCTATAGGATGGAGCTACAAAAACAGACAGTGTGCAAGGGAGTCACAATGGAGAACAAAAATCTCTGATGTAATTCTTCACTAGTTGTCTTCTCAAAGAAAGCAAGAAGTCACTTTAGCAATTTTCTTCCTGCTGCAAGGAAGTCTTTGAAAACTGCCATTTTCAAGGACTATTTGCAGTTTTGTGACTTAATTCTGCCCATGGATGTCTTGAGCTAAAACATTTTCTAAATAGGAAACAGTATTTTAATATGCAAGTAAGACAAAAACAGCTTTATGAACAAAAGCAGTATGAATAAGAATGAAATGTGTAACCCAATATGTATGATATGTATTCCTAATATATGAAATGTATTCGTAATGAGCAAAAATATGTTTTGTTGAAATATTAATAGAATATTCTGGTAACAGCAGTTGAAAAATTATTATAAATGTCTTTTTAGCACATGAAAAAACTTAAAATTCCATTAGGAGGTCCAGGAGGAAATCATTTCTCTCCTACGCTTTCAACATGATTTTACAGAAGTAGGTATGGTGCCCTAATGCTAACACAGTACAGTATTACAACAGAAGGTATAAGAGAATGGACAGGCAGCTGTATAAAGTTAACCAACATTTTTAAAAAAGGAAGAAAAGAAAACTGCATATTGTGACACAAAAGAAACCTAGAGACTGGGTTGATGTTTAAAGTGATGATTTCCATGAGATTTCAGGATGCTGGCAATTTTAATGGGTTTACTTCTCCATTTGCTTGCTGGGTTTTTTGTATGTTTGTTTTGTCATCAGCGCTGTATAACACACAATCCTAAATATACACCAGACTGACTATGTGACAAATGTTGCTGTCCTAGAGCAAGCAGAGATCACCAGCATTGAGGCCTTGCTATTGAAAACGCAGCTGCGCTGGGCAGGGCATGTTTCTAGGATGGAGGACCACCGCCTCCCAAAAACAGTACTCTACAGTGAACTCGCTATGGGTCAGCGAAAGAGGGGCGCCCCAAAGAAAAGATACAAGGACTCCCTGAAACAACATCTCAAGCTCAGCCAAATTGATCATCAACAATGGTCTGCTCTGGCCTCACATCGGGAGGCACTGAGACGCACTATCCACAATGCTGCAGCCTCTTTTGAGAACTCACGCCAAACGAGTCTCGAAGAGAAATGACAATGCAGAAAGAACCACAACTTGTAAACATCACCCAAGGAGACTTTCTGCTGTGCCTTCTGTAACTGGACTTGTTTATCTCGGATCGGCCTTTTTAGTCATCAACACGCTTGTAGAAAGCGTGGGATCATGAGTCCTTCCTGAATCTTCGTTAGCAAAGAACAGCCAGAGAGAGACTGTTTTAAAAAGCCTCTTAGCTGCCTTCTTCACTTTAATAAAGAAGCAAGAAGAGCCCTCCCTCCATCCACCATCTTGAAGGGGAGAAAGGCAAGCCAGCTCCAGCAGGCCTTGCCTAAAAAGAAGAAGAGCCCTCCCTCCAGTCCATCTGCCTTGGTCCAGGCCTCTGAGGGAGAGAAGATCTGCTGGACTTTGCCCCTTCCCCACCACCTCACCCTTCTCCTATTGTGTCGTGTCTTTTTAGATTGTAAGCCTGAGAGCAGGGAAATGTCTAATTAACAAATTGTAAGCCACTCTGATAGCCTTGGCTGAAGTGCGGGGTATAAATAAAACATCATCATCATCATCATCATCAAAGGTAAGAGTAGACTAAAAAAAGGAGATTGCACAGAAAGTAAGGAGAAGAATGTGGGAGGTAGGAAATGGCATACCGCTCCTGTTGAGTGTTTGCCCCAGATGAAACAGTTCAAGATGAAGCATATCCCAAAGACAACACCAGGATACAGTGTGGCTGTCTGCAAGGAAAGAAGCAAAATGGACTCATCAGCATACTTGAAGACAATGCATTCTGGGGGACTGGAGCAGTCCAGCAGCCAGAAAATCCTCTTAGCACCAGCTGATTCACCAAGTATCCAGTCAGGAAGTCCCTAGTTCAAATTTCACCCCTACTAAGGTTCAGCCAACCTTCATCCTTCTCAACCACACTCAGCAACAAGGGGAAAGCATTTTTTTGAAAGCTGAATGCTCTAAAGATAGCAGGATCACTTACACAGAAAGCTCCTTTCTTCCAGCGATGGCCTTTCAGAGTCCGATATAACCGGCCAGCAGAGAAACCACCAAAAACCCTAGAGGAAAAGGAGGAGGATGGGGAAAAGCAAAGGGTCATCTCCCATTGTCTCTCTGGGCATATTGGATGCTAAGCTGCAGCCACACTTGCCCCTGCCAACATGCTTCTAGTCTAAACTCAAAGTGCTGGCAAGGAAACCAAAGCCTGAAAGATCTTGAGAGTTCAGTACTGGAAAGAGAGCCTCTTTCTTTACAGATGAGCCTGGTTAAGCTCTGATGTCTGCAGAGCCTCCTCTGTGTCTCACCAATGGGGAAAATATATTACAAGAGCACAGGGGAGAGGTCCTTTGCTGTTGCACTCTGACTGTGGAATGTCTTCCCCTTGGGAACCTGATTGGCACCAACACTGGTTTCATTCTAGCACCAACTTAAAGCAATAGCCAAATTTCAGTCTCAAATCTACATATACATGGTTTTTAACACTCCACGTTCTTTTAATTTGTTACATTTTAATACCTTTAGCCTGCTCAAATTATGTTTGCAACCATTTTAAATCTGCTGGCTATAATGTTTTACTTGTATGCGACCCTGAAATCCCCCTGAACTCTCCCTAAAAGCCAAGATAACTAAGCTGAGACTGTCATACTTTGAACATATGAGATGACATGGCCCACTGGAAAAGAGTGCTTGGCAAGGTAGAAGGCAGTAGGAAAAGAGGAAGACCACATTACAGATGGATAGATCTAATCAAGAAAGCCATGGCTGCCTTCAATTTGCAAGACCTGAGCAGGGCTACTGATAACAGTGTGTGACTTGGAGGTCTCTCGCCACATGGTTGCCATAAGTCAAAGTTTACTTGATGGGCAGGTAACAACAAAAATAATTGTTTTAATACATGGATAAATTACCCCATGAACATGAAGAGGAAGCAGGCAGTGGTCATCAAAGCTCCTCGACTAGATGGAGACAGCATCCCCAGCATGGCTACAACTGAAAAGCAAAAGAAGGGTAAGAGATACATAAAGGATGCCACACTCAAGCCCAACAGACTAATCCAACAGACACGGACTCAGCATTTACCCTCCTGGGTAGCCACAAGTGAAATATACAGCCTGCAAGCATATGAGGGGTGCATGTGTCAGGTTTTAGAATTCAAGTACATTGAACCCTCCACATTCACTGGGGTAAGGGGTGCAGGACACCCATGAAAGTCAAAAAAACACAAATAAAAACCATATTTTTTTACCTGAAAGAACACCTCTCTAGGAATCTCTAGGTCTTCCAGCACAACTCTATGGGCAACTTCTGCTAGAAGTTTACCACAGAATTGCATGGGAGGACCTACAAATGCCTGGAGAAGTGTTCTCTCAAGAAATGGCTTCTAGTACAACACCTGGCAGATGCTGGCCACAGAGATGTGTTGGAGGGACTAGAGATTCCTAGAGAAAACATGTTACTCAAATCTATGAATAACCAAAGCCGCAAAAGCCAAAGCCTCCAATGCAATTAGGATAGGTTCCTGCATCACAAAAAAAAAAGAAGAGCCATTCAATATATGAGGGGGTATCCAAAAATTTTAATGATCATCTTTTAAAAAATTTGACAGAAAGTTTGTTTTGATTTGTAGTTGTTAACTTGTCTCTATGTAGTCACTATCTAGATTTACACATTTTTCCCCAGCGTATCTTGACCCTCCAAATGCCCGATATTGTAGAAGTCTGCAGACTGCACCTTACAAGGGGGTATCGTAAAGTAATCATTATCACCCTGAAGTTATTATGGCATATTGATGAAATTTTGTCAGTGTCATCATTGGTCCCTAAGTGCATGTTGCTGAGAAAATCAGCTCATTGCGTCCTTTATTTTTGTGATTGGTTCTGCCAGAAGTGACTAAAGTGTAAAATCCTTGTCAGGCGCAATCTGTAGACTTCTACAATATCAGTTTTTGGAGGGTCAAGATACGATGGGAAAAAATGTATAAATCTAGATAGTGACTACATAGAGATAAGTTAGCAACTACAAATCAAAACAAACTTTCTGTAAAAAATTTTAAAGGTGATCATTAAAACTTTTGGATACCTCTCGTATTTCAGCCAACTAGTTTTAGATAAAACTCACAATATGCACATGTGAAATGAAGCAACCAAATTAGGTAAAGTTTTGCATAATTGAACAAAAAAAATTTGAATTTTCTAAGGACTACTTGAAGGCTTCTTAAAAAAGGCTTCTCGGGATTACTTTATCTTCATCAGCCTCCATTTGGTGGCCAAACTCCCTAAATCTCTCCACATAGGGCTTTATGGTTTCCAGACCCTTTGGTTGTCTTCCTCTGGACACGCTCCAACATCCTTTTTGAATTGTGATGCCCAGAACTGGATACAGTATTCCAGGTGGGGCCTGACCAAAGAAGAATACAGTCACACTAGGACTTCCCTTGATCTAGACACTATACTTCTATTGATGCAACCTAGAATCGCATTGGCTTTTTTAGTTGCTGCATCACACTGTTGTTTCATGTTCAACTTGTGTTCTACTAGGACTCCTAGATCCTTTCCACATGTAGTCTTGATAACTGTAATAGTGTATGGGAACTCGGAACTCGGAACTTTTTCCAAAGAACATATGATAAAGGTGGGGTTGATGTGAGATTCAAGGAAGTTGGCAGAGGCAGGTTGACACAAGCCATTCCAGAAAGCAGGTCCACATGGAGCTAAAAATGGGAAAGGGTGAGAGAAAGTCTCTGAGAAAGCGCATCTCTGAGAAACTAAGGGCAGTATAACTGGAGAGGTGAAGGTCATGGGCAGAAAAGTATTAGGATGCAAGGGTAGACAGGACAAAGGCTGAGGCATGGAGACAGGACCACAGAAGACTTTAAAGATAAGGCCGGATCAATTAACTCAAGAAATCCAGACCACAGAGCCACAAGTAACTTCAACAATCAGCGCCTTCAGGCCCAGTTTCCTGCTTTCCCCCCACCCCAAGAACACACACCTTCTCACATCAAAGCATGCTCAGACCTACCAGATGATACTCACAAATAACTATCAGGATCATGCAAAAAAGTTGAATCCCAGAGCCCAAGAGGGAGCTGAGAATCATGGGATACTGAGGAGGCCTGAAGACATCACCATGTACGAGCTTCCACCCAGACTCCTCCATGGTGTCTTCCTGTGGGGAGAACCAGGACACAGCAGGACTGAAAACAGGGCCACAAAGTGAGAGCAATGTGGTGGGGATGTGTGCACAAGAGAGAATAAACACACTGAACTTCCCAGCCACAACTGGGCTCTCCTCTCCTTTCTGAGCAAATCCAACTTCATCTTAAACAGCTTAAATTGTTCCTAGATATTGGCCTAAATACCCTGAAGGCATGTCTGATCCTGGAGCTAAGTAGGGTGAGCCTTGCTTAGTACTTGGATGGGAGGCCACTAGGGAATGCCAGGTGCTGTAGGCTATATTTCAGAGGAAGGAATGGGTAATTCATGGGGTCAGCAAGCAAATTGAAGGCATGCACACACACACAGCCTACAGCTGGAAAATGAATATTCTAGTAAGAAAGGCTGGATGAGAATATATTGAAAATTATTACACCCCAGTATGTGAAACATGAAGTTGCCCATCATCATCATTATCAATTTATATAGTGCCATCAATGTACATGACATATCGCATAATAAAAAAAATCAAACAGATATTTAGCCTTGTCAAACCTAATTAGAATTTTTTTTTAGAACAACCTCATTTTTTAAAAAAGGAACTATGGGAAGCAGGGACCAATACAGATATAAAAGCCAGCACAATACAACTGTAAAACAAGGTATCCAAATATAAGTTGCAAAGGGACTCTCTAAAGAGCACATCCTTATTTGTGAGTAGCCTCTAAATAAAATGGCTAAACTGTGGCTTACAGATCTCTGGAGCAAAATCTAACCCTGGCTCATGACAAATGTTTATTTCTCTTTGTTTTATTTGTTTTTAACTTGCATGGCTTTTTGAAGTGTTTTATAGCATTTAATGTAAAGATCTTTTAATTGTTTTCACATTTTTACTGTAAACATTTTTAATTTGCTGATTTTGGAAGTCACCTTGGATCCCACTTTGGGAGAAAGGCAACATATACATGATGTAAATAAATAAATAAATAAATAAATAAATAAATATAAATAAAACGCCTGTCACTTGCAGAAGAGAGAGGTCTTCTCTCTCCCTGCCATTGCCCTTGAGCTCTATTCGCCAAACAAATGAGTTTCGTACAATGTCATCTTCCTTGTTGTAGTTGGCAATGTCCTTCCGGAGCGTCCGGATGATGATCATGCTGAGAATACCTGAAAAGCACAAAATCCTGGAATGAGAAGATGCTGAGCTCCTACATCTGGACATAGGTCCTCAGGTGTCGTTCTGATTTTTCCCACCATCCCAGCAGCTGTCAATCCCTGAGGGGGCCTTACTGGTCTGGAGGAAAGGGAGGTGGTTCAGACCATGGAGAAGCAGCCGATCTCAGCTCGAAGGAGGAGGGGAGAAATGGAGGAGAACACTCACCATTTTCTTCCCCCAGGAGCTGAGAGAAGCCATATCTTCATAGTCCGAACCACCTTTTTTGAAGTTACTGTTCTGAACTTTTCACGTAATCATTTACAGACTTGCTACTCATGTGTGGAGTTTGTCTTGTCAAAGTGGTGTTTGTTTATTTTGATGCTAACATCAATGTAACAAAACAGAAATTAAACAGAAAGCATGAGCAGCAAGCCTGGAAATGTTGACAAAAATGACCAACTAAGAACAGAAAACAAACAAGTTTAACAACATCAAATATACCATCAATATCTATTTTTAACATATTGTACTTGTCTAATCTATTACTATTCAATTAGCTGCTCAATGTATTTTTGTTAGTTATTGTCTTATTTAGTAATAGCTTATTTAATGAGCCTTTTCAGCTTCTTCTTCAATTCCCTCCATTCAGCCTCTGTTTAAAGACCTAAAAGGAAGGAGGCTCCACCACTCTCTGAGGAATAGGATGCTGAAAGGAGACATGAGTAGCTTGCCTAAGGCTAGATGTTGAACCCAAATCCAACAGACCACATGAGTTTTGTTTCCTCTGTGAGCACTCCATAGACCCAGAAATGACAACACAAGGCCTCTGCTACTCATGTGTAAGTGAAGGTCCCCAACCCTACTATGTAGCAGCAAACAGATTTCACAGACAGATATGCACACCCACAAGATGGCTTGCTTCTCACCTGAAAGGAAGAAGACGACCACAACAGAGTTAATGATGGAGAACCAATGTATCTGCACATCACTCATGGTGAGGTACGTGTCCCAACGAGAAGCCCATTTGATGTCGCTTTCCTGTAGAAGAAGATTAGACAGATTATTCAACAGATTGACCAGTAGGTATAGATGCAGTTTACTGTTATCACTATGCTAGAGGTGGAAGACAGGCTGAGAGATAATCATCATACACAGCAGTTGGCAAACAGCTTTTCAGAGAAAACCCTGAAAATAGTATATACTGGAAAATACAGGGCAGTAGAAGCAGGAGGATAAATGAATTCTAAAGTCACTGGCTGGAGAAGACAAGCTGTGTGGGAGTCTGCTCGCTTCCATCACTTCCTGGTAAAGACAACACTCCCTCCAAGTTGCTAGGCACCCTGGGGATGCATGTTCCAAAAAAGAACCCCATCCACAGGCCACAGGCCTGGAGGTTCTGGGCTGTGCTTCTACATGTAGAACTTTCTTTTACATTATAATCTTCCAAGAGCCAATCTTCCAGTCAAAACCAAAGTACAAATTTCCTGCACAAATAAGGCATAACATTCAACGTAACCCAGTACCAAAACAGATGATTATTTTCAAGCCATGCCACCCCAAGGCTTGGCAGCCCAGAAGCATCATTAAAGATTCATACCCTCCTCATAATGGAGCAAGGCATGGTGGGTTACCCTGAATAGAGAATTCCACAGTATAGACACCATCACTGGGGGGGGGGGGGGGGGACCGCACACCAAGGAAACTTCATCTTTCTTCAAACAACAGTAGTACCCAAAGCAAAAATTGCCTATTAAATCTCAGTTTAGCTAACACTTAGAATTTATTTGACTTTCAACACACATAAGGGAACAAAAGGTTCCCTTAAAACTGAGTAGGAAAGGGGGCTGGACAGGCTTTCAGATGTGGTTAAACTGCAATTCCCCACAGCCTTGTCATAATTCATGAACCAAGATAGCACTGAGATTAACTGACAGTTTATTCGGATATTCGCTTCAGACCAGTTGGAGTGAAATCTAAACTGTGCTTCAAAACACCCCATCTTTAAGAATTCTCTTTCCAGACCCCTTT
Source organism: Urosaurus nigricauda (assembly GCA_034509955.1). Classification (NCBI taxonomy): domain Eukaryota; kingdom Metazoa; phylum Chordata; class Lepidosauria; order Squamata; family Phrynosomatidae; genus Urosaurus; species Urosaurus nigricauda. The sequence goes on from JAOEGL010000004.1 coordinate 3,053,221, forward strand.
GTCCAGCCACAATCCCATGCTCCTTCTAATATATCAAAGAGGTCTTTTAACTGGCTGCTCCACTTCCTAACTCCTCATCATCCCATCTCTACCAAGGCTTTGTTGATCATCAAACACTTCTTTACTCAGGACCTAACAGAGCCATGTATCTTAACTATTCTAGCCATTGTCTATCTGTCTGTGTTTTTGGACTTCAGTTTAATTACAGACTCTTTGCTGTTTGCCTTCCCTGCCTGTGCTTTCCTCTAGTAAACCCATAGCTCTGTTTCTCCATCCCCATTATCCCCACTGTTTTTCTATCCCCGTTATCCACATTTTATTTATTTATTTATTTATTTATTTATTATATTTATTTGTATCCCACTCTTTTCCCAGGAGAAAATATGACATTTTAAATAAAATATAAAAATAAAATATAATATTTTACTATATCGCTACCTCACTATTACTATATCCCCTCATATTTCTTATCATGGCAGATTCTGACATTTCATCACGGCAGATTCTGACAAGCCCTCACACATTGGCACAGCCAATGATGAGGAATCCTTGAAGCTGCAGTTCAGTGACTATATTGTTTGTATTTTTCAGGATATTTTGCAAGATGTGCAAATTGCTTCTAAGGTGCAAAAAATTCTAATCACATTTGTATATAAAGCTGATGCAGAACTTCAGCTTCATGCCATCTTCACATCTATTGCATTGACTTCATTCTCTTTCTAGCCAGCCAGCCTGCCTCAATCCCATCTCCAGCCATCCCATCCCATCCCATCCGACCTCCCCACCCCCCAATCCCTTACCTCCCAGCGCACAGAGTAGCTAAAGAGCAACTCATTTTCTTTCGTGGGATCAATCTCTTGAGGAGCTGAGTTGGCAGCTTCAGGGAGGATACACATGCCCTTCTCATCTGCTTTCAGATCTAGGGAGCAAAACCTCACATCACTGTTCTGATAAACGCTCTGGTTCCAGGGGCTGAGGCCCTACATAAGCTCTGAACACCCACCCAGTCTTCTTTGCACACCAACCCTGCACTGCAGACACAATCAGTTATACTACATGTCTCCTTTGCTAGATCTCCTGTGGAAGAAGCAACATGCAAAATTGCTTTATGCAGTCAATCCTTTGGTTCTTGTACCCCAGCATTATTCTCTGTGATGCCTTTCAACAGGCGGCAGTATTTCTCCAGCCTTGTGGCCAGGAGACTGAATTGCACTTTCACATTACAAAATAATTGGGCTATGACCCCTTCTCCTCAGGTAAGTGAGAGAATATTAAGGAAATCCAAAGAGAGAACAAGTTTTGCTCCATTCCCAGACAAGGCATGACTCACCAGCCAGCTTAATACTCTGTGGAATGACTTCAAAGCGAACCACCCGGAAAGTTGGCTCCTGTTTCTCCTCCATCTCTTCTCTGTGGTAGTAAAGGATGAAGGAGAGGTGGTTGTGCAGGTAGAACTAAAACAGATTGACATTAGGAGATGTTAGAGGCTCTGAAACAGAGACGGGTCCCATTTGAATGGGACAATGTCCAACAACAATCCACACAGAGGCCAGGGTGGTGCTTCAGAAAGACAGAGAATGAAGTCCAGGCAGAATGCCAAAGCATACCACAGCATCCTAGAATACAAGGATTCTATGGCTCCTCAAAAGGTATTTAAAATCTGGCAACCAGAACACATTATACACACTAAATTAGTGGGTCATAATATATTGTGTTCCCAGGATTCCATTTTTTCAAGAATCTTTAACCAGCTAAGAAAGAGTAGGGTGCTAGAAAAAATGAGAAACTTGGAAGCCAGACAACAGAAGAGGAGCCATCATTAGATAGGGAGCAGATGCCTACCACCCTGCAAGGATTTCCTGATGATCAAAGGAACAAACTGCAAGTTACAAGGGAGGCAGATGGATTACCTTCCTGGTCATTTCCCCAAGAATTAATTCTGGCTGTGTCAAGCCACATCATGTGCAACACATTTCCAGAGCATACAAATAAATGTTATGTTAATGCCAGTTCTCAGACCTGTCTCTCTTCTCAACTTAAAAGCTGACACCTATGTTTTCTTAACAAGTGAATTCTCCCATTTCTCCTTCTGCTCCAGAAGGAGGCAGCAGGTTCTTCAGTTCTACAGGTGGACAGGGCTGAGTAGCCCTCCTATCATGTTTCTTCTTTGTCAGGGAAGTGCTCCCATGTTGCACTCCTAGAGAACCAAGGAGTGTAAGTGAACCCTCCACATCCTGGAAGTCAGTCTCCCGCGCTCACAATGGCTGCGTTCACACTGGAGAAATAAACCGGTTTAAGTGCCATGGCTCAATGCTGTGAAATTCTGGGGATCCGCTCCACTCTGGGCCCCACAACAAACTACAATCCCCAGAATTTCACAGCATTGAGCCATGGCACTTAAACCGGTTTATTTCTCCAGTGTGAACAAGGCAAATATCTAACTATCAGGAGCCAGGCATGGATGTGGCTCATTGAAGGCAAAAAAAGGAGGGGACTGTGGCCCAGGCTTGCCAAGCAGCACCTGGGAATCATTCTGCACTGGGTTCCTGTATCAACTCAGCTAAGTAACATTGCCATTTACTTTCTCTCTTGCCAGAACTGTTTCAAGCAATGGCCATTTCACTGGGTGGCTCTATGTTGCACAAGGAGTTGGGTTTGCACATGCCTGTTCTCCTTTTTCACTCTGTTCCCCCTTTGTATTGCTGGGGCTGTGAGATTTAAGACCACAGGCAGGTTATGGTGTCTTTTTTAAATTTTTGAACAACAAAGTAAGAATTGGAGACCTTTTATCAAAAAATAATACCTGACTCTACCTGCCCTAGGAGAGATTAGCATATTGTGCATCATCTCTATGGACCTCTACAATCCAGGCCACGTGGTGCTCAAACACAGACCTTAAGAGTGAGACACATCATGCTGTGATAAACACCCTCCAAAGTCCCTTGACTGTCTGTTGATGGAGGGGATTTGAAATCCTAGGATTAGGATATATATTTCAGCAGGGGTGAAAAGATTCATGAGAAACTTAAAGTCCTACTCTTGCCAGATTCAAGCTTTTTAAACTGAGCATATTTTAAGAAGTTTACTGTTTTGAATCCCAAAACAAAAAGAAACAGAAGTGGTCTTTGAGGAATTCAGAAGTCAGGCAACTTAGATCAAGATGACTCTCTCTCACCCCATCCCTCAATCTCTTAATGGTTCCCCTGAACCCTCCTCCCTAGGTCAATACAGACATCTTCACCTTACTGCTGTCCATGAAGCCAAGTCGGTAGCCATGCTCAAATTGTATGTCCTTCTCCTTGTTCTTCTCTTCCTCTTCATGGTTTGAGTAAAACTCCAACCTTGTGGCCACTGGCAAATTGTCGGCAATGCTGCAACAACAAGCTTTTATGTCAGCCTATTTGCCCTCTACCACCCATTTTAGCCCTTTTGTAAAGAGAGATGCCTGCTGTGAGTTGATGCCCAGGGCAGAAAGACTTACAGGTGGACATAATACTCCTCCTGGATTCGTTCAGCAATCAGCTTGCTCTCTTCCTTCTTCAGAACAACTGGCTTATTTGGAACATTACACAAAACCTCACACTTCTTCTCGCTGTTCATGAAAACCTGGAATGGTGTGTTGACAATCCGATCTCCTCGGAGGACCTCACCTGCAGGCAAGGCAGGCAGCAAAGAATGCAATTAAGAGGAAGATTTACAAATTTAGAGGTACAGCAATCCCACCCCATTTTAAACTCCAGCATCTCCAGCTAAAAACATATGGGCTATCAAAGCTAACAGTAGAGAGCAGCCCATGTTGACTTAGCTAGATGAAGCAAAGACTGAACTTAAAATAAGGCAGTTTTACCTTCGGGGACTACAACTTTATAATCCTTCAAATAGCATTAGGGAAGCTTGTTCTCTACCAGTTCAGAGACTACAACATGAATCAATGGGTTCAACTAGAAGAAGAGAGATTCCACCTAAACTTTAGGAAGGAATGTTTTGAATGTAAGAGCTATTCAACTGTGGAATGGACTGCCCCACCTTTGGAGATCTTTAAACTGAGGTCAGATGGACATCTTTTAGGTTCTCACTTCTGGGGTGAACTCTCAGCCAAATTTTGGCAATGGATATGCACTACAGCAAAAACTAACCACCGCAGCAATTATCCTCCCCAGTCCAGAGGAGAAACAACCTCATTTTTTCTAAACTTCTTGGATGGACATTCACAGTTCCCTTTAAGAAGTACCCCTGTTTCCTTAAAAAGTCCTGCCTCCTAGGATGAAGCATCTCCCATGCAAGAGTCATATAAAATCCATCAGCACCAGTTCCATCAAAGCTCTGCTGTTTTTCCCACTGTGTTTCAGTCTACTATGGGTAGAAACAATATTAAAAAATAATCAAACAAGTAATGAAAAATTGGGGTTTCCTGAATGTCAGAATATCCTGATGAGGAAAATATTGGACAGAGAAGAATTTTTGCCATTACTTACTCTGTACAGTAAGTAAAAATATTATCCTGGGTTTTTGCACAGAAAATACATCTCCCTCAGAGAAACCTTTATTTTCTGTACAGAAAACAATATTTGCAGGCATTTTTTTGTCCCACACTGTGAACAGTCTTCAAAAACTGCAGTTTTAGGACTTCATTTCTATGAGGAAAAAGTCTGTAAAATTATTAATTTTTGCCTGCAAGCATGAAATTTATGGAGCTTTGTATCCCTAGAAGCTATAGGAAAAGACTGGAGGCAAGAAGGACTGCTGTATGCCTCCCTCCACATCAACCAAAGCCACCTATCCAGACCTACTATGGAGTCACTGCAACTCTCCTCCGACAATGATTGTTCATGTTGAAAGGTGAGGGAGAGATTTTAGAAGTGTCTGGCTATGTTCCCACATCCAGGCATGAAATGCTAACATCATCAACTGAGATCACCAGAGGATCCCAATGGACCTTGGTGGAGGATGTGATCATTTTGCGTCTGGCTAAAAGGACACAGTCACAGTTCTCTGACCCCCATCACTCTCACCAGGCACTGAATTGCCATGTGGTAGTGGGGAGGGCTGCAGCTACCCTGTAGTCAGTCCTGCAGTCAGTGAATGGTCATTTGTAGTGTAACCCTGTATGCAGAACTATTACAAACCCATACAGGATTGTGACCAAAGAGTGAAGCATCAAGCATGCGCAGGGCAAAGTCAAAGGATTGGTGCTGAGACTCAGGTAGAAGGCAATGTGTCTTACCTAGATTCTCTGCTTTATATGTGATCTTAGGAGGCTGGCAGAATGGTAAGGAGTAATATTCGTAAGGTAACTGGGTTCGCGAACTGGTAAGCTTCACAGCCTGAAAGAAGAGAACATTGCTGTCAGCAACAGTATCTGAAAATCCAATTCAGAGCAGGGGCAGCTTCCAACATCCCCCCCCCTTCCAACAATACACAACAATTCAATACCAATTATACACCAAAGGAAGGACCCAGAGCAAGAATCTAGGCTCCAGACCACACTGGCTTTGCCCACTAAAACCATTCTTATGCATAGAAAACGCTGAACCTAACTGGCACTGTGGTGGAAACATTAAAGGGAAGATAAAACTCCCAACTTTAAGCCAGAAAAAACCCAGACATTTCAGAAAGACTGGATGCTGCCCAAAGCTTAGGTTTGACCTTCCCCAAAGAGACTGCTAACCACTTCAGAACTATACATTAGTGGTCTAGGGAGAACTTGATATCCTGCAGTACTTGATTTCACTCCTCGAAATTCTCAGACACAGGAAGCTGCTGTGGCTTCCAGCTGGTTGGGCAAGCATTTGGGGAACTGAACCAACTTCAAAAGTAAGAAATACTCAACACCTACAATAACTGAACCATTAAGTACTTCTAGAATACTTCAGAGCAGTCACCTTCCAACCAATTTATGTCAGAGAATGAATGGGTTCCTATTTCAGTTTTTTAAATGTACATGTTGGTTTCCTGCCCTCTCCCCCTCCTCTTTGTCTCCAGGCCTACTTAGAAAGCAGGGCAACCATCAGCCTGCCTTAAAAGACCACCTTCCTCTAATTTTGGCTCTCCCTCAACAGTCATTCAGCAGCCATTCCATCAGACTATAGAAGATAGAGAGAAATGATGGAGAGGCAGTCCATCTGTTCAGCTGAGACCCCAACAATTTTTTTTATACCTCCTCTCTATGAACCATTTTCATTAGAGCTAGTCATTATTAGAAAGTGGAAATGTTAAGAAATGGTGTCTGGGTTTCCTTGTTTTCCTTTACCCTTCCCATTGATTTTTGTCTTGTGTGTCATGTGTTTTTAGACTGTAATCCACACATACACAAAAGCATGGAGATACATCAAGATGCTCAGAAGATGAGTGTATTCTTTTAAGGACGCAACACACTGGGCTTTTCTACTAACAAAACAAACATCTTTTCAGCATCTTGAGATGTGACTCCCAATTTCTTCTGGAGTTTTCTTTGGATGTTCCTCCATTTCTGCTTCTTCTGTAATCCTATCGTGTTTTTTACTGAACCATTAATGCTCTGGGAATCATTCATGATGATTTCATGAAATCATTCATGATGATTTCAACAGAGTTGTAATAAATGAATAAACAGTATCTACACAGATCACCTCTGTAAACATTAAAGTATATTCACATTCATTATCCCAGTAATCCTTTAAATCTTTTTTATTATGCCAGCATTATTTTCCTCTAGGTTACAGCATTGCTTCCAACCACATAAAGCCTATGACTGCAGAACCTATCAAACAAGGAAGACACAGAAGCGGCAGAATTCCTGGAGACCAAACCAGTCACAAAGCTGATGTGCCAACAATTTGGGAGAGGGGGGACACAACCATGTCACATTTTCTCACTGTAATCAACAGTATCTGAAAGTACTTGACTAAGATTAGGCTGTGCTCACAGTGCCAGCAAGTCAAAACAAATATGACAGTCAATGCGACCATTACTCCTAGGATTAACACAGCTTGCAAACAGTTCTATAAGAGAGAGAGAGTGGTGAAAGTATATCAGCCTGCCCTCCCCTCTCAAAACAATGGTGGCCTTGACAAGGATGCGGAGGAGAGTAGCATGCCAGCTCCAATGCTCCCAGAACATCTGGTTGTGCTGGTCCAGACAAGGATGCCAAGGAGAGCGGCAGAGGACTTTAATGCTGGCTCCTTGCCCCTGGAACACCTGGCAGTGCCAGCCCAGACAAGGACGTGGAAGAGAGCAGCAGAGTATTTAAACGCAAGCTCCAAAGCCCCCAGAACATCTGGCTTTGCCGGCCCTGAGGAGGAGAGTGGTGGAGGACTTTAATGCCAGCTCCACTTCCCCCCAGAACACCTTGCTACACCGGCCCAGAGTATCATTATTTCAGATATGTAATTGATATTTGATAACTGTTTTTTGTTTTTTGTTTTTTTGCCAGGGGAGAATAGGGGATTGTTGTTTAGATCATTATGCTATGCTATGTTGTTCAATTATTGCTGTGCTATGTTATGTATTTTTTGTACCGTATTTTTATTATGTGGTTTTGAGTTTTGCATTATTACTTTATTTTGTAAACCACTTTGATCTATTTGGAAAGGTGGTATATAAATAAAATTTATTATTATTATTATTATTATTATTATTTCCAAGGTCAGGCTCAGAGGCCTCCTCCTTGCAACTGGAGAAGAATTCTTCCTTTTTGATGTTGAACAAACAGAAATCCACACAGCATTTTTAGAGGAGGCTTCTGTCATCACTTGGCAAAGAGTGCATTGCATTTCAAGGTTTCCACAAGGTTTGACACACCAGTTGTTTCAAATGGTCAAGTATTGTTAGCCCACCACCCATTCAGCATGGACCAAATACTGTCAAGTTTCTCAGAGATGGCACTGTCCAGCAGAATTGGCACCTGTATTTTATTCATGGACATGACAGAAAACTCAATGTGCTTGCGCAACGATAAACGTAACTGTAGTTTTTTTTGGCTTTCTTACTGCCTAATAGTTACTGTATAAACAGAACTGGAGACAGTCCATACACACTCCTCAGTGGCAAAGGCCACTGATGAATGGATAGAGCAGGAGAGGAGAATCACGCTCCCCATGCCCTTTTTGTAAAGCATATCAATACTCCTGCCTGCAGTTCTTTTGTTAAACATTTGAAGGAGTGTCATGTTGAAGATGGAGTAAGCTTGTCGCTGCTCCAGAGAATAGGACCCAGAACAATGGATGCAAGCTACAGGAAAGACATCCTACTTTAAGCTTAGAAAGAACCTCCTGACAGTGAGAGCTGTTAACAGTGGAACACACTCCTTCAGAGAGTGGTGGAGTCTCCTCCTTTGGAGGTCTTTAAACAGAGGCTGAATGGCCATCTATTGGGGATGCTTTCACTGTGAGTTCCTGCATGGCAGAGGGTTGGACTGGATGGCCCTTGTGGTCTTCCAACTCTATGAATCTATACATTTAATTAGCATTCCCCATCCTCTCTGGGTATGGAAGCTGCCAGGCAGAACACAACCATGGCAAAAACAAAATTAGGGCAACATTGTTAACAAAAAGGAAGAATGCATCCTCAGCTCACAGGTGGATCTTTTTCCAGATCAGAAATTGCCCAACTGTGAGGTCTGATGAGACAAGGTATTTCTTCTTGTCCACATTTCCTATCTGACCCCTGGGTGCTTCTTCCACATTAACTGGAACTCGGCCTGGATATGTCTTACAAATTTTCTCCCCCTGAGAACAGCACTGCTCAAAGCAGTGCTCCTCCTTGAAGACAAAGTTCATGCTGGTGGTAGTGGTGGTGGCATCTTGTTTTAACTAGAAATCCAGTCTTTACCAAAGAGAGAGGAAACCATATTTCATTGGGCAGGGAAAGGAGGAACATGCAGTGGTGGAAATTGGCCCTTAAACTCTATGGAAGTTGCTCCCCCTGAGTCACAGTGTTTGACTAGGACCAGAAAGAAGAAAGTTCACATGATCACTCCACTATTCAGGCCTGTAGCTAGACTGGGGCAACTGGGGCATTGCCCCAGGGCCCCCAGCCAAAGGAGCCCCCAAAGGAGCAGCAAAAACACGGCTCCTTTGTCCGCTGCAACAGAGGCTCCATAAGCGTCCTGGATGCGTGCTCCATGTAAATGGCGGTGCACCAAAATGTTGCCCATAGTGCACTGTAGGACTCAGGACATTAGGGCCCCAAATGTACTTTCTGTACCAGAGCCCCTAAAGGCCTAGCTACGGGCCTGCCACTATTCAGTGACATTGAGCTTGTCAAACAAACTCAGTCTGACCTACCTCATAAGCTTGTGGTGAGGATACTGTAAAGAAAGAAAACCTATACATGCCACCCTGGAAGGATGGAGTAACAAGTTTTAGAATTCACTGCTTCTTAACAAGGTCATATTATTGTTTCGCAACTGTTATCCAATTTGGATTTTTGTAATTCACATAAATATTTGGCCAAAGCTTTTTAGGCCAGCCAGACGCCCATATCAAACATCATCCTACCTTGATTTCTACAGGATCATTTTGGTGAAAGTTCCTAGGTGCAACGCCTGGCACATAGAAGCAGCTCACTCTGTGGCATATGAGGAGCAGTACTAGCTGACACGTGAGCCTCTCCTGCAAAAAGAAAGCAGATGTTGTTGCTGGAACCAAACCCATTCACAGCTGCACAGAAGCAATTCCCAATACAGCTTGTTTATTTTTTTTTATAAAAAGGCTGACCACACAACTGACCCACAAAGTTGGCTTAGTAATTTGGGGTAAATTTGCAAGACTTGCAGAAGCTACAGAGAAAAACCAGAAAAAATGTTTTTGCTGCTGCTATCAATTCCCAAGGGAGCTTTTCTTCAAGTGAAGGGAATTCTAGGAGATGGAACCATCCAAGAAACTGAGACCACTCCAAAGGTCTCACAGAGCAAGCAACAGCAAGCAGGCACACATAGGGAAGCAGCTCAACAGTCAGAAGGCTGGATCATATATACTAGAGAGCAGAAGCCTTCTGCACACGTTAAAAAAAAAAGGGGGGGGGGAACATCCAGGATATCCACGGTGTGAAATTGGATTTCATTCTTCACCATTTTCTCTTTACATCTCTATACAACAAGATTGAATACTGCAGTACTTCTTGCTTCCAGACACAACAGTCCAAAAATCTACCTGCCCATCCATCCAATGAAGCCAATCCTGGAAGCCATACTAGGACCAACAGGAAAACAGAGCAATTAGGGAGCTTTAAGTTGGAAAGATATTCAACATTCATTCAAGACTACCCATTCTATCTTCCTAGAATCACAGAGTTGGAAGAGACCACAAGGGCTATCCAGTCCAACTCCTTGCCATGCAGGAACTCTCAATCAAAGCATCCCCAACAGATGGCCATCCAGCCTCTGTGTTCATCAAGACCCTTTACTGAATCTCTCTCTCTTTCTCTCTCTCTCTCTCTCTCTCACACACACACACACACACAATTTGTGGAACAACTCATAGTCTGAACAAAGAACTAAGAAAAAACAGGTTATAGCTAAAATAGCCAAAGCAATTTTAGATTGCATCAATGTAAGTTTAGTGTGTAGATCAAGGGTAGTAATAGTCCCACTTTGTTCTGTTTTGGTCAGGCCTCATCTGGAATACTGTGTTCAGTCCTGGACAATTCAAAAAGAAAAAGAGATCCCACCAAAACATCAGGAAGAACTTCCTTAGGAAAAGAGCTGTTCAACAGTGGAACATGCTGCTGCCTCTGAGGGTGGTGGAGTCTCCTTCTTTGGAGGTTTTCAAACTGTCACGGGTATTTTGATCCTGTGATCCTGTATGGCAGGGGCTTGGACTGGATAGCCCTTGAGGTTTCTTTGAACTCTATAGGATGTGGACATGCTGAAGCGTGTCCACAGGAAAACCAAGCCCTATGAGGAGTGACTTAGGGAGCTGAGTATGTTTAGTCTGAAGAAAGGAAGATTAAGAGGTGGTATGATAACCCTGTTTAAATATTTGAAAGGATGTCATACTGAGGATGGAACAAACTTGTTTTCTGCTGCTCCAGAGAACAGAATCTGGAACAACAGATGCAAACTACAGGAAAAGAGATTCCACCTAAACATTAGGAGGAACTTCCTGACAGTAAGAGCTGTTTGACAGTGAAACACACTCCCTCGGAAAGTAGTGGAGTCTCCTCCTTTGGAGGTTTTTAAACAGAGGCTAGATGGCCATGTGTCAGGAATGCTTGTATTATATCTTTCTGCATGGCAGAAGGAGGTTGGACTTGATCCATGTGGTCCCAACTCTATGATTCTAGCAGAATCCTGTGTCTTTCTGTTTGGGGCTACACAGATCGCATATGTACATGTTAATATGGAAGGTCTAAACCAGGCTTGGAAAAAGCACAGCCTATGAACCATATGCAGCCAAAACAAACTTTTTGGGAGTGGCACCCCCAAGCCTCCCACCAAGACCTCCCAAAGCCCCCAGATCTGCCTTTTTTAAAAACAATAAATTGCCCCTAAAAGCTCTCTGAAGCACAGTACTAACTGAAACACTCCAACCATCCCCCAAATCCTCCTGAATCATGAGGTGGACCCCAAAGGCTCTTTTTGAGGCCCTCAGGGCTTCCAGGTACCCCAAATTGCCCTTTTCCCTGAATCTAAATGGAGTTATTTTTTCCTCCTGGAAACCACAGGGAGAGGTGCTACAACAGGTTTCAGATACTCCCTATACTGTTTTAACATTAAACAATACCCAGTTATTAAAACCAGATGTTAATATTTGTAGACCTGCTTTAGGCTCTTGGGATTTGGAGCATTTTTTGGTCCCTGAGGCAAAAAGTCAGCCAACAGACGCACCACAGCTGCCCTCCCCGATCTAAACCTGACCACACATAACATATATTCCATGCATTTTAAGCAGAAACGACTAGGCAAGAAGAGTGAATCTATTTTAGCACTTCTCCACACTATACTAATTCTGCTTGAAGAAAAATACTATGTTCAGGGTGTTGAGAGAGGCATTACCTTTCAAATATTCACCCACAGAATGAATTAGTACAGCAAGTTGTATCAGCTTCATTACTCAGGCCAGTACTGCAACTATGCTGCTTAAAGAGGTACACCACAATATTTCTTTATTTTGCTACAAATGCAATTTTCTCCCATACTTTTACTTTTGAGATCCATTTATACACAAACAGATCTGTAATAATCAAGCAACAATCAGGCCAGTATCACAACTATGCTGGTTAAAGAAGCATGAATCAGGCCGATATCGCAACTATGCTGCTTAAAGTTGTTGATAATGGACGGGCTTTCAATAATGTTTTATAAAGAATTATATATACTGGTATTAATATATAAAGCCAGTGTGGTGTAGAGGTTTGAGTGGTGGACTAGGACTTGAGGAGACAACAGTTTAAATCCTCATTCAGCCATGGAAACACACTAACTTCTAAGGCAAGCTTTAGATCAGAGACCTATGGGTCTCTTTCCTTAAAATTACATAATGCCATCCTCTATGTGGAAATTGTCCATGCCATCATTTTCCCCATTTCTATGTAAGGGCATGAAATCTGGACAGTGAAGAAAGCAGATAGGAAGAGATTATTTGGAATGTGGTGCTGGAAGAGATGCCAAAAGGACAAATAAATGGGTTCAAGAGCAAGTATAGCTTGAGATCTCACTAGAGGCAAAGAGGACTAAACAGAGACTATTGTACTGGATTGCAATATCATGAGTAGATATGGCTCCTTATAAAAGACAATAATGCTTGGTAAGGTGGAAGGCAGTCAGAAGTGAGAGACCACATTGCAGGTGGATAGATTCAGTAAAGAAAACCACAGATGCCCTGAATTTGCAAGAGCTTAGTAAGGCTGTTGATAACAGGGTAATTTGAAGGTCTCACATTCATAGCGTCACCGTAAGTTGAAGCCAGCTTGACAACAATGTAGAAATAGCACACTGTGTAGGTTAACATTAAAGGAAAAATGAAACCTTGAGAAGGTTACACCACAAGTTTGTCATCTGAATGCAGCCTTGAAACGATCAAGTGACCACAAAGTGCCAATCCCATCAACAGCAAATATTCCACTGCCTTGACTCTACAACTGTAATTCTTTAGCACCTCAGGTCTGTGTGGTTCTCATTTACTGACGAAGGTTTTGCTGTGCAGTGCATATACTAACCAGTATTTCTGATGACTGCCATTCAGAAGAAAAATGAGATCTACCCTCTGCTAGAAGTGAAGCTGGGCTTCTACACACACAGTATACAAAGGGCATGAACTTTTGTCTTGGGTTATGCAAGAGAAACCAAGACAGAGACTTTAGTGCAATTCCACAAGTGGCTTTCCTCAAAACAGAAATAGCATCCCAGGCTTATCCGAAACAACTTTCTGTAACCACATGGGCACAGCTGTCTGCACACAGCAGGAAACCTCAAATACTGCAACATCTTCCAAGAAAAAAGAGGCACCTCTGCTGAACTAACATAGTTGTAGAATCCAAAGATATAGCCGTGTTAGTCTGCAAAATCAATATGTAAAGAGATCTTGTAGTACCTTTGAGACTAACTGAAAGAAAGAAGTTGGCAGCATGAGCTTTCCTAGACTTCAGCCTAATTCAGTAAAGCATCCAAGGAAGTAGCCTGAAGTCTAGGAAAGCCCATGCTGCCAACTTCTTTCTTTCAGTTAGTCTCAAAGGTGCTACAAGATCTCTGTACATACTAATCTAGTTGTGTAAAATAAGCACCCCTGCAACTAATGGGGATAAAGTCATGCTTAAGAAATTACAGCAAGAATGCAGGTTACAAAAAGCACCAAGTAGGGATAGCAAGGAAGATCATGCAAAAGTTACTTTATTAGAATACAGTTCCGTGCTAGCTGAGGGAAACCATCTCTCCACACTCTAAGGAAAAAGTATATTTATACTTCCTAATAGGTGAAATCACACTTTCAGGTTGAGGTTTCTCCTATCCCCTATTCACAGCTATTTCATATCAATCCCTACCATACACACTATATTATACAGTCAGATCAGATTTTGGAAGCTGAGGAGGAAGAGAGGCTGGATGGCTATCTGTCAGGTATGTTTTGAACGTGAGTTCCTGCATGGAAGGGGGTTGGACTGGATGGCCCTTGAGATCTCTTCCAGCTCTAAATTTCTACGATTCTATGTTTGGTTGGCAGTTGGGCAAGAGACCACCAGCAGTCAGGACTGGGAAAGGATCCTGCTTGGAAACCCAAGACAGACTTTGCTGACAATTATAGGCTAGATGGACCACTAGTCCAACTCAGCGTAAGGCAGCTTTGTATGTTGCTAGCCTTTACATTGCTGTTATGTGCTTTCAAGTCATTTCCGACTTACAATGACCCTAAGGCAAACCTATCATAGGGTAATCTTGGCAAGATTTGTTCAGAGAAGGTTTGCCATTGCCTTCTCCTTGAGGCTGAGAGTGTGTGACTTGCCCAAGGTCTACCCAGTCGATTTCCATGGTCAAGCAAGGAATCGAACCCTGGTCTCAAGAGTTGCAGTCAAACACTCAAACCACTGGCTCTCTATGCTAGCCTTTATATACCAGCATAAAACGCTGCAAACATCCAGTCTCACCTGACTGCAAAAATTAAACAGGATCACACTAAACAGTGTGGCAGCAGTCAGAAAAACCTGTACTGGGCTAGAAGGGCCACTTATCTGCTGCTCCAGAGAATAGGACCCGGAACAATGGATTCAAACCACAGGAAAAGAGATTCCAGCTCAAATTTAGGAAGAACTTCCTGACAGTAATAGCTGCTCAACAGTGGAACACACTCCCTTGGGGGTCTTTAAACAGAGGCTGGATGGCCATCTCTCACAAGGAGTTCCTGCATGGCAGAAGGGGGTTGGGCTGGATGGCCCTTGGGGTCTCTTCCAAGTCTATGATTCTAACATGGCCTCAGAGCCTGAAAAACTCACAAAATACAGTAGACAATGGATTGTTAATTAAAGAATCATAGAATCCTAGAGTTGGAAGAGACCCCAAGGGCCATCCAGTCCAACCCCCTTCTGCCATGCAGGAACTCTCCATCAAAGCATCCCCTGAGACAGATGGCCATCCAGCCTCTGCTTAAAGACCCCTAAGGAAGGAGACTCCACTACACTCCGAGGGAGTGTGTTCCACTGTCGAACAGCCCTTACTGTCAGGAAGTTCCTCCTAATGTTGAGGTGGAATCTCTTTTCCTGCAGTTTGCATCCATTGTTCCGCGTTCTAGTCTCTGCAGCAGCAGAAAACAAGCTTGCTCCCTCCTCAATATGACATCCCTTCAAATATTTAAACAGGGCTATCATATCACCTCTTAAACTTCTCTTCTTCAGGCTAAACATCCCCAGCTCCCTGAGGCGTTCCTCATAGGGCAAGGTTTCCAGGCCCTTCACCATTTTAGTCTCCCTCCTCTAGACACACTCCAGCTTCTCAACATCTTTTCTGAATTGTGGTGCCCAGAACTGGACACAGTATTCCAGGTGGGGCCTGACCAAAGCAGAATAGAGTGGCACTATTACTTCCCTTGATCTAGACACTATACTTCTATTGATGCAGCCTAGAATCGCATTGGCCTTTTTAGCCGCTGAGGTCCCGCGAGGCCTTGCCTTTCAACAAGAGAACAATTACACGGATTAACGTGCAAATCCACTCCTCCCAACCCAGAGTCACACAGTACATACACATCCCTCTCTCTTCCATGGCAGCAGCGTTCTCTGAAGACGCCAAAGCCACAGCTACAGCGAAACGTCAGGAGCAAACTCTTCCAGACCAGGGCCTCCCAGCCCGAAAATGCCCCAGAAGCAACTACGGATTAACAGCGCCATAAGAGCGCGGTAGTGTGATAGTGTAAACCGCCGCAGAGGCGGAAGAAGGGAGAGTCCCACTCACCATCCGCAGCAGCAGCAGCAGCAGCACCCCAGAGGCCGCCATCTTGGATCCACGTGTCGGCGGTGACGTCGCCGGAAGCGGCCCGCGGTTGGCCGAGGCGCCTCGTCTCCATGGAGACGGCAGCAGGCCGCGGGGGGGCGGGCAGGAAGTGGAGGGTGACGCCCGGAAGCGGCCCCGCCCCTCGCCTCCTCTGCCCTCATTCGAAGCTCACTCACTCACTTTACTCTTTCAGATCATGTTTTGGACTTCAGCTCCCAGAGTTCCCGGCTGTTGGCCACGCTGGCCGAGGCTTCTGGGAGTTGAAGTCCAAGCGCCAAAGTGTTTGGGAATCGCTGCTCTCTCTATCCCCTCGAGTGAGGCCTAATCGCCTCAGGAAAGGGGCGGAGCCGAGGCTGAGGCGCTTCGACCAATAGCAGGGGGAAGCTATTTCCGCGTCCTCCATCTTAACTATGGGCAGCCCAGGCCTCCGCCGCCATTTTTGTTGAGGGCCTCGGCCGCCATTTTTGTATTGGGCAACTGAGGCCTAAAGAAGAAGAAGAAGGAGGAATAATAAGGCCACACTACCAGAGAGGTTTTCACACAGGAGTTGCTTGCCATGCAACCTTAATTAAAGGCACAATTAGTCACACAACAAGCACCCTTAATTAAATGTATAAGAGCCCTCTCCAGTTTTCCACTCTTGCAACCTTAACTGAAGGTGCAGAAGCCTCAGTCTGCAGATTTCACTCTGGCAACTTTAAAGGCACGGGAGGCCTCTCCAATTTTTCCTTAATTGGAGGCGCAGGAGCCCTCACCGCTTTCTACTTTGGCAACTTTAATTAAAGGTGTAGGAGCCCTTGCCAGTTTTCACACTGGGAACCTTAAAGGCACAGGAGCCCTCCCCAATTATCACAGTGGCAACCTTAATTAAAGGTGCAGAAGCCCTAATTATCACACAAGCAACCTTAATTAAATGTGTAGGAGCTCTCTTCAGTTTTTACACTGGCAATTTTACTTAAAAGGTGTAGGAGCCCTCTGCAGTCCCCCCCCCCTCCCTGCCAATCATAATTAAAAATACAGGAGCCCTCTCCAGTTTTCACCTTGCCAACTTTAATTAAAAGTGCAGGAATCCTCCCCAGTTTTCATTCTGGCAACCTTAATGAAAGGCGCAGGAGCCCTCTTCAGTTTTCACTCCAGCAACCTTAATTAAAGGCATAGGGCCCGTGCTTGTTTTCTCTCTGCCCATCTTAATTAAGTGCGCAGGAGCCCTCTCTAATTTCCTCACTGGCAACCTTATTAAAAGGCACAGGAGCCCTCTCCACTCTCCACTCAGGCAACCTTAATTAAAGGTGCATCATTTTTCACTCTGGCAACCTTAATTAAAGGCCCAGAGGCTTTCTCCAGTTTTCACACTGGCAACCTTAATTAAAGAAGCGGGAGCCCTCTCTAGTCTTCCACTCAGGCAACCTTAACTAAAGGTGCAGGAGCACTCACTGGAGTTTATCACATGAAGGGCATTGGAAGTATAATCCAATGGCAATCTGAACGTAATCAAGGGGTTTTGCGTGATTGCGTGAAAGCCGATCACATACATTTTTGGACAAAGGGAAGTCCTTCCGAACACAATCATGGGGTTTCACGTTATTGCGTGAAAAACTATCACATGCAATTTCGGGCACTGGGAGGCAATTTCAGGCAGTTCTGAACGCAATGCAGTGTCAATACTCAATCATGTAAATTTGCTGAACTAGCAAATTTACTCAATTCCGAACTGGCCTCACTTCCATTTCTTTTGAAATTGAGATAAATTCCTCCTGTGTGATAACCTCCACTGTTTTTCACCCTGGCAATCTTAACTAAATACACAAGAGCCCTCTCTAGTGACCACACTGGCAACCTTAATTAAAGGCACAGGAGCCCTCTCTAGTTTCCACACTGGCAACTTTAATTAAATGTGCAGGATCCCGCTTCGGTTTATACTCTAGCAACCTTAATTAAAGCCAGTTCCTCAGCAAGAAAATGTTGGTGGGAGTATTGGCATGTAATATGGGAACCAGAAGGGGGGCATAATGAACTGGCTGAGAGAGCCCTCATGAGACTGGAGGGTTAGCCTAGTGTTATAACGTGTGTAGTTTGCCAGGAAACCATAGTCTCTGTTCAAACCACTGTTGACAGATTGCAGTTTGTGGATATATTTCAATTCTGCTCTTTCTCATTCTAGTCTTCCTTTAGGTGTTCTGTTTTGTTTTGCTTTGTTCAAGGGTTGCTGTTTTGAGGTCTGAGATGGAATGCCTAGGAAGACTGAAGTATTCTGCAAATGGTTTTTGCATGCTCCCATTCCTAATGTCTGATTTATGCCCACTTATCCTCTGGTGCAAGGACTGGCCTGTTTGCCCAACGCAGAGAGCTGAAGGGCATTGTTGGCAGAGGATGGCATATATCAAATTAGAGGATGAACAAGTGAAAGTCCCTCTAATATTGTGGGCGATGATGTCCCTAGCTCCTATAATGACATTTCCTGGATTGTTTTGTGGGCAGAGTTGGCATCTGGGTTTGTGGAATGATCTTACTATAGTTATTAAATGTATTATTATTATTATTATTATTATTAATTATTAACATTTACTTATAGAGTGCTGTAAAGTTTGCACAGCTCTTTACATAGTAAGGGTGAAATAAAGTAAGAGGAAAATAAGGAATAAAAACCTGCCAAGCAGCGTACAATTTAAAACAATAACATTACATAATTAAAGTATCTCTAAAATAATATTTACTGATATACAATAAAGACAAAGTAAGCATATTGATGTGGTATTTATCTTCTGGCTCTCTCCCAAAATTGGGACTTAAGGTGGCTGAGCAAGGCAGAAAAAATACTAAAATAAATGCAGAACCAACTCCCCACCAGCTTCAAAACTGAGTTAAAGACAATACTGTTCAGGAAGCGTTCCCAGACATTACATGATTGTTATCTAATGTTATTTTAATTTGTTGTCTGCTACATTTTATTGTTTGAATGTTAACATGTATTAATATTATGATATTTATTTTTATTGAATGTACACCATAGACAGGCTTATTTTATCTATTTTAATTGATTGTATGTACAGCTCTGTGTAAATTTACAGCGCTACATAAAGCATAATAATAATAACAACAAAAACAACTCCTCCATTCATCTAAAAAAGTACGTCTGTGCAAATGGTAAAATGGTGCTGAAAAAAGCACTGTTGGCCCAGTCAAATCTCTATAAGGAGAACAGCTTCGAAGACATAACAGAAATGTATCTGTATCCTTTTTGGAAATCTGTCTAAAGGGATTGATCCAAGGCCATTCGGACCTCAGGGACAATGTTGGCTTAAGGAAGCAAAATGCATCTCTGCTCAAAGGGATGCTCTGAGAGAGTTTGGGAAGGTGTTTTAAGACATGAGCAGGCAGGGCTGGGAACAGGCACTCTGTAAAGCATTTGAGCCCCGAGCCATTTACAAGTAGTTGAAAGGGAGCTTTAATCTAGGTTCAAAAGTGAATACACAGCCTATTGCACTATTTTCAGAATAAATAAACAGCCTTGCCCTAAGAACCAGTCAGAATTCTGGCAGTTGATTCCTGCAATTGCTGAAGTTTCCCGGTTGTGTTTAAGGGTGTTCTCACACATAAATGCATTATAGCAATTCATCTTGGTTATTAGTGGAACATGAATCAGGCTCTCACTCGTCAAAGAACAACAACAACGACAACAACAACAATAGCAGCTTCCTTCCTTGCTTGTGTGCCCCCTGCATCTCCTCTGATGTAGCTACAAGAAGTTTAGATGTTTTTGCATCTGTACCAGATAAAATGGAAGCTTGCTTTGTTGTCCAAATACTGACAAACTCTGGTTAACGTTAACTATAGATTGTAGAAACAAACCAACATCAAACCATTGTTTATGAATCAGGCTTGTTTTTACTAGCAATAGTTTAGAGTGCACAAAGAGATTCCATCTTGACATTAGGAGGAACTTTCTGACAGTAAGAACTGTTTGACAGTGGAACGCACTCCAATGGAGAGTGATGGAGTCGCCTTCTTTGGAGGTCTTTAAAAAGAGGCTGGATGGCCCTCTATCAGGAGGGCTTTGATGGTGAGTTCCTGCATGGCAGGGAGCTGGACTAGATGGCCCTTGGGGTCCCTTCCAACTCTATGATTTTATGAAATGATTCAATACCGACTAAATTCTAGTCAGTCTATAACACAAGCATTTCAAAGGGGTGAAAAGCCAGAAGAGAGAGGAGGTGTCCACAATCTCAGAGGGAATAATAGAATCAAAGAGTTGGAAGAGACTTCAAGGGCCATCCACCCCTTGCCATGCAGGAACTCACAATCTAAGCACCCCTAGTACAGATGGCCATCCAGCCTCTCTTGAACAACCTCCAAAGAAGGAGTGTGCACCACACTACAAGGGAGTGTGTTTCGCTGTTGAGCAGCTCTCACGGTAAAGAAGTTCTTGCTAATGTTGAGGAATCTCTTCTCCTGTAACTTGCATCCATTGTTTTGGGTCATATTCTCTGGAGCAGCAGGAAACAAACTTGTTCCATCCTTATTATGACATCTCTTCAAATATTGAAACAGGGTGATCATATCCTCTCTTAACCTCTTCTCCAGGCTAAACATACCCTGCTCCCTAAGTCTCTTCTCATAAGGCATGGTTTCCAGCCCCTTCACTATTTTGGTCACCGTCCTTTGGACACACTCTAAACCCTCAACAGCCTTTTTAAATCATGGTGCCCAGAACTAGATTCCAGGTAAGGCCTGACCAAAGTGGAATAGAGTGGTAGTCTCCTTCTTGTACAAGTAGGCTCCTTCTTATAATACGAAACCATAGTTTGGTGTTATGCCCAAATGTATAGCCGTTAAATGATGCTTCAAGCACACAAAGGTATAGAATCCTATTACAATGTCTATACTACACTATACCTTTAAACTGGGATTATTAAGCACATACTCCTATTTCCAAAATAATCACTGCCTTCAGCAAAGGAGTTTTGACCTGGTCAAATAGGTTATATCACTGCATGTCAAAATATAAAAAGTAAATATGCTTAAACAAATCACGTTTGATTTCTCTTTCTTCATACTGGCCTCACAGAGGTGTGTAAATTTTAAGTATAGAGTAAAAAAATCAGAGGTTGCCTGTTGTTAATCCTTGGAAAGCATATTGTCAACTTTTACTGAGATTACAAATTGGGGCCCTTTTGTGCTGTACAGTCATAGCACTACGATTC
The DNA here is from genome assembly GCA_034509955.1 of Urosaurus nigricauda. Classification (NCBI taxonomy): domain Eukaryota; kingdom Metazoa; phylum Chordata; class Lepidosauria; order Squamata; family Phrynosomatidae; genus Urosaurus; species Urosaurus nigricauda. The sequence goes on from JAOEGL010000004.1 coordinate 3,074,320, forward strand.
CACTTTTACTGCTGCAGCTGCATCTTGCAGAATCCTGGGATTTGTAGTTTCCAGAATTATAAGTGTCTGTGTGCAAAACCAAAACAGCACAAGTATTGGAGGAAGGAGCCATGATGATTACTCGCCTTTATTGGATAAGCCCAATGGTATATGTTAGTGGTTTGCCTTGAGCAGTCACAAAACGAGAATGGATAACTCTTTGGAAGAAGAACTACCTTCCCATCAATATAAACCACTGTACAATATTTTGATGCTTGGGCAATACAGTATTTTTGCAACAGATACAGTATTTCAGGATGCTACATTCTTCTTGTGCTTTTTTGCTGAAACTGCAAACATATTGCTGTTCGTTTCTTAAAACTCAGCAATTCTGCTGCCCTAAGACAGACTAGAACAAAACAAGGAAGGCTTACAGCATATAAGGTGGAAATTCCTGTGATTTGGGTTTAAAAAAAAACTTTGCTACCAAAGCCACTGCTCTACAGAAAAACCAATGTTCTCCTTGTTTGTTTGGGGTGTTGTTTTTAAGGCAAGATGCAAAGGTTTGGCTGGAGTAGGAGTTGTAAAAAAAGATGGGACTTGGGGGTTGTCCGCATGGGCTAAAAGAAACAACCCCTTTTTGTTTTGAAACCCACCTATTCAGACAATGCATATGACTGAAAGGGGAGGAAAACAGACCCAAGCTGCGCTCTGAGGCTTTACACGGGAGCAAAAAATTAATAATAATAATAATAATAAATCCCAGTTTGCACTGTTTCAAGCTGGAAAGAGCAAACGATTACACTGGTGTGCGGACTGTGTGCCAGTGCGGACGTGGTCATTGCTTGCCATAATTTCTTTTGTCACTCCCCCATAAACTGATCAAACAAGTCCACGAATAGGCAGTTGCATCATTGACCTACTGCACACCCCGGAGCAAAGTGACAACGAACACATCAGGTTACCAACAATAGATTTAATAACATTAACAAACAGGCTGGTCCAACAGGGGGTCATGGGGGGAAAGGGGGTACATATGGGGGGCCCAAGATTGTGCTGTGCCAATGTGTCACTGGGTGCACTGACACGCTATACAGACAGTCAATCGATTGTGCAATCAAGTGGCTGGTCACATAAGATGTCCAATGGACCAGTGGCTGAGTGGGATGAGGGGGTGATTGGCAGAGCATCTGTATGCTCTTGTGCATCCGTTTGCAATGGAACAGGAAAAAAGATAATGGCATGGTGCAGCTTTTAGCTGCAAATGCTCCATTATGGCAGGCCCTTCCTCACAGCAGGAGGGGCATCAGTTGTCAGGCCATTGTGGGAGATGATGGTGCAATTAATGTGTTCTCCGCATGAATTGGGAAAACCCGGGCTCTTCATGTCAATTTGTTTCCAGCCCATGACAAAGATGCTTCTCAATAGCTGCTGTGGAGACACCACTCAGCAGTCACATATGGTTCATTGGCTCCAGGCTATTGGATGGCAGTCAAACATTCCATGAAACCAATAATGTTTTTTTTATTAATGCCCCTTTTAATGCCATTGTGGTATCATCTGAGGTCAAAGAACCAAGATAGAGTGTTCTGGGCTTCTTTCTTTTCACCCTTTTGGGAATCTGGAGACATGAACAGGCAAACGCTCCTGCCCATCTTGTATCCATATTTAAAATCTGAGTTGCATTTGTAATTTTCATCTGCACTCTTCATTTGTGAAAGTTTGAGCTTTGCCTGGTGTTCCAAGTCAAACTGAAGAAGAACAGTTTTCTCTCCTGAATATCATTGGCATACTATTTTTTATAAGAATATCATGAACTATAAAAATTAAGTTGACTATCATAGTTTAGAATGTCAAGTTGTTGACTCGTAATTGCGACTAACTTGAGATTTTGTAATTATTATAAAATTTTCTATTCCAATTAGGCTCACCATTTGTTTCTTATTTCAAGGAACATGTCCTTATTTTGGATTCAGACATACCCCACGTTTGTGGCTTTGACTTTTGTGGCTTTATTTGCGGGTGTGATTAATATGTTCTCTCTAGGAATCTCTAGGTCCTCCAGCGCAACTCAAGTTCCTAGAGAAAATGCTTTTCTAGACATTGGTCGGTCCTCCAACATGATTTTATGATCAACATGTGGTAGATGTTGAACATAATGTTGCACTGGAGGACCTGGGGATTCTTAGAAAGGTGTTCTCTCTGGTTAAAAACAATAGTGTTTTTTTTATTTGTGGTTTTTCTAATTCACGGGGGCCCTTCACCCCTAACCCCAGCAAATGTGGAGGGACCATTGTATTAGAATCATAAAAATGAACAGCTGAAAGAAGCTCCTAGGGTCATAGAATCATAGGACTCTTTCAGATGTGGGAAATTGGAAGTATAAGCCAAGGGCAAACGCAATCATGGGGTTTTGCGTTATTGCGAATTAGAGCTTCTCACACAATTTCGGGCAAAAGGGAAGTCACTCCGAATGCAATCATAGGTTTCACGTTATTGCGAATTAAAGCTTCTCACGCAATTTCAGGCAAGGAGGGGTCACTTTCGGGTAATGGGAAGTCATTCCGAACGCCTTCCGAATGCAATGGGGATTCACGTAAATTCACTAAACAAGCGAATTCACGTGAATTCGCATTGGCTCCATTCGAACTTGGGAGAAATTCCTCCAGTGTGAAAGAGTCCATAGAATCATAGAGTTGGAAGAGACCACAAGGGCCATCCATTCCAACCCCCTTCTGCTGCCATGCAGGAACTCCAGTCAAAGCATCCCCGACAGATGGCCATCCAGCCTCTGCTTAAAAACCTCCAAGGAAGGAGACTCCACCACTCTCCGAGGGAGTGTGTTCCACTGTCATCTAATCAAACCCTGATATCTTAAATCCATAGCTAAAGGCCCAAAGACAGGTGGCTATCTAAACCAAGTTTTAAAACCAACAATGAAAGAGAATCCAGCACCTCCCAAGGTAGTTCACTCTCCTGTCAAAGAGCTCTTACTGTCAGGAGGTTCTTCTTAATGTTCAATCAGAGTCTCTTTCTTATCCAGTGGGATGGAGCAACAGGGAACAAGCTCACTCCCATCTTTTCTGTGATGGCAGCACCTGAGATAATTGCAGATGGCTCTATCAGATCACCACTCAATCTCTTCTTCTCTAGACTAAATATATTCAGTTTCCTCAACTGTTTCTCATTAGGCTTGGTTTTCAGACCCCTTTGCCACCTAAATTAGGAACCGTTCCTTGCATTAAGGGACAAATGGGAAACCAAATTAGAATGCTACCAATGAGTGTATTTAAAGCAATTAGTTAATGACAGGGCAATTTCTCTCTCTTTCTCTCGCAAACATGCACGCAACCAAGCATTCTAGAACAGAGGCTGAAAATTTGGACTGCAACTCCCATGGCTGTGGTGGTTGAAGAATTTGTCCACAGAAACGCAGAGTTGGAAGGGCCCACAAAGGCCACCCCATTCTGTGATGCAAGTCTAGTCCAGCTAAAGCACTCCTGAAAGATGCCCATCCAACCTCTGTTTTAAGACCTCCAAAGATGGAGAGTCTTCTGAATTTTTGACTTTTCAAAGCTCTGCTCTAGAAGAACAGCTGATCGTTTTCCAACTGGAAAATAAAGGTGCATGCCATGCTTCTTCTGAAATGGCATCGATTGGCTGTGGCTTCATTAGGATATTTTAGTTAGGAACACAAGAATTGCTTTTGTTGGATCAACTTTCAGTCCAGTACTATTCCTAACAGTAGCCACTGAGATCCCTTTGAAAGCTGGCAAAAATAAGATGGCTACTTAAGCCACCAGGGGATTTTTGATGTCCACATTTACTATTCATAGGATTGTTCTCTGTGTGGACCTTCTCAGTCCGTTGCCTTCTCATTTATCTGTTTTTTAAGGCTGTTGCTGATACTGACTTTCTGTGGCAGTGAAAAAATCCTCCAGGATACTCTGATTGTACTCAAATGTTGGGCGATCCTCCGGTTTTTTAAGGCTGTTGCTGATACTGACTTTCTGTGGCAGTGAAGAAATCCTCCAGGATACTCTGATTGTACTCAAATGTTGGGCGATCCTCCGGTTTGTTCTTCCAGCACCGCATCATGATTTCGTAGAGTTCCCTAGGGCAACCCTCTGGACACGGCATCCGGTAGCCACGCTCAAGGGCACGCATCACTTCCTGGTTTGACATCCCTGGATTTTAAAACAGAGAGAGAAAAAGAGACTTACAGGAATTGTAAAAATAAAACCAGACTGGCCTGATCACTGCTTACAATCCCTCTCAAGAAGACAGTGGTGGTTGAACGTGGGAGAGGACTGTTGTATGTCACATCACCCATCATAGATTCCTAGGATGTATCTACACCATAGAAACAATGCAATTTTAATGCCACTTTAAGTCCTGCAGCTCCATCCTATGGAACCCTGGGATTTGTAGAAGGTCTTTAGCCTTCTCTGCCGAAGAGTGCCAGTGTCTCTGGAAAGTACAAATCCCAGGATGCTGTAGGATGGATCCATGGCATTAAAGTGGTGTCAAACTGCATTATTTCTATAGTGTAGAGGCACCTGTAGAATCATAGAGCTGGAAGGGATCCTAAAAGCCATGTAGGAGTATGTAACTAAAGCAGTCTCAAAGATGGCCAACTTTTTAAACTCTCCAAAGAAGGAGAGTTCAAAGTCGACTGAAGCAGTATATTCCACTTTCAAATAGCTCTTACTGTCAGGAACGTCTTCCTAATGTTTAGCCGGAATCTCCTTCTTTGTAATTTGAATCCATTGGTTCGGGTCTGACTCTCTGGAGCAGCAGAAAACAAGCTCGCAGTATAAAACATTAACAAATTATTCAACATCCCTGCATGTCCTCATAACAATTCCTTAAATGCCTGTGTGAACAGGCAGGACTTAATCTGCTGGCGGAAGGCCATCCAGGAGAGAGTCATTCTGATCTCCCTGGGAAGGGAGTTCCGGAGTCTAGGGGCAGCCACCGAGAAGGCTCTCTCTCTCACATTCCCACCAACCGTGTTTGTGATGATGTTGGGACAGAGAGAAGGGCTTCTCCAGTGGATCTCAGAGTCTGGGCTGGTTCATACCATGAGAAATGGTCTGTCAAATAGTGTGGACCTGAGCCATGTAGGGCTTTATAGGTGACAACTAGCACCTTAAATTGTATCTGGAAACAAACTGGCAGTCAATGAAGCTGTTTCAACAGGGGCGTTGTATGGTCTTTGTAATCTGCCCCTGTTAACAGCCTGGCACCATTGTCTATGGCAACCTCCTCCAACCTGGCAGTCTCCAGATGTTTTGGAGGACTATTAGTCCTCACCCATGGGAGTTGTAGTCTCACGCATCTGGGGAGCACCAAATTGAAGAAGGTTGATCTGGAGACTTCAGACCGAATAGACCATTGTTCATCCCATCTCCTTTTCGCAAAGGACTCCCACTCTTCCTAAGACCTAAAACCAAGAAATCCAAGACCCAGAGAGATACAGCAAGGGGAGCTTTTCTTTCTCCGCACCTGGATAAGGGGTCCGTCCATAAGTAATTATCTCCATCAGGAGAATCCCAAAGGACCATATGTCCGATTTGATGGTGAAGGAGCCGTAGTTGATGGCTTCTGGTGCGGTCCATTTGATGGGAAACTTGGCACCTGTCCAATGAATCAAAATGGGGAAAAGATTAAGATTCAGATGAAAAAATAGCTTTCAGGAGAATGGAGTAGCAGGCAACCTCTCTCAAACAACCAGGTGAAAAAAACAATGTAAAGGCAGCTAACCAGGGACACAAATAAAGGTAGAGGGAGGAAACAGGGAGACTGCTGTAAGAGTACAGATCGTCTCTTTATACCTTCCCTGGCTGTGTATTCGTTATCCTCAATCACTCTGGCCAGGCCAAAATCAGCAATTTTGCACACTAGTATTCCTGATACTAGGATGTTGGCAGCTCTCAAGTCCCGATGGATATAGTTTCTCTGTTCAATGAAAGCCATGCCTTCGGCAATCTGTAGCAGGAAAAGAAAAAAGCATCTGTTATAAAATGATGGCTGAGAGACGTAAGACCATGGCATCTCTTAGATTAGTACCCTTGCATCTCTTAGATTAGTAACAAAGTCCTACTCAACTAGCCTTGGGCAGGCCTCATGGTCAAAGTGAATGGTACGTTTATCACATTTTGCAGAGGTGCTCCTTCAAATGGAGAGAGATGTCTGTTTCTCATGGCACATTTCCTTCACCCACCTATGTTGCATTTAGTGTGCTCTGGTTGTTGTTGTTTTTAAATTGATCATTGAAAGGTAAACACAAAGTTAATTTGCAAGTTTGATTGCTCATTCACAGGATTGCCCTAAGTCAAAGCTGATGTGGCAGCAAGTGATAACAGCAAACACAGTTAATCCAAAATTCATGTGTCAGTTTTATAACTCCAGGCACATTGTGGGATCTGAGCCACAGATGTCTGGCTAATACCTTTCTCATCGTTAATTTATTGTCTTCATTATCACTTCTATTGCTGTCTTTTTAATCTATCAACATTTTAATCAGAAGTACTGTTGCTTTGGTTTGCAGAGAGATCTTGTAGCACTGTTGAGACTAACCGAAGTGAAGAACCTGGCAGCATGAGCTTTGGTTGTTATTTTACAGATTTACATTGCTTTGGTTGTTATTTTATTGATTATCTGGGGGGAAGGTTGGGATTGTAAATCATTCCATGAATATTGATTGGCTAATCCCTCTCCTCTTTTTTATACCACTAAGCCTGGTGAAGAATTCTGGAGAACTCAAAAGCCTGCACATTTTTGTGGCATTTTGGCTGTCCCAAATAAAGACAATGCCTGACTGTGGATTTACTCCTTCTCGTTGACCAACATTGTTTGGAGAGGCAGTAGTAAAATTAAGAACTTTGAAGTTTAATGGAGATTTTCACATGGGGACGGGATAGAGATGGGATCGTTCTCCCATCCTTATCCTGTCTTTAACCCATCAATGACTGCAATGGCATGAAAGGCTTTCAAATCATAGCACCGATTCCACCATTAACCTGTCATTAAAGTGGCGTTGCATTAACACGGACATCTGTTAACATCAAATGTAGGCCAATGTTGCTTTAATGACAGGTGAATGGCATGATGATGGGATCTGTGCAACTTCATCTGAAAGCCTTTTGAGTGATCACCATCATTCGTGCTTCCTAGATGGGATAAGCACAAATCTCATCTGAAAGTCATTCCCGCAACTGTGTGGGAAGGACAGGACCATGATGGGACAGGGACGTGATGTCCTTTGTCTGATAATCCCCACGGTCTTAGCAATGACCTCTGCATAAATCCTCCAATATCTTTAAATACTGGAAGGGTTGTCATGTAGGCAGCTTGTTTTCTGTTACCTCAAAACCCAGGGATGCATCTACTACACTGTAGAAATAATGCAGTTTAACACCACTTTAACTGTCATGGCTTCTTTCTACAGAATCCTGGGATTTGTAAGGATTTTGTGAGGCACTAGCATGCCTTAGACTGAAGACCTTGTAAAACTACAAATCCTGGAATTCCATAGGATGGCACCACAGCACTTAAAGTAGTGTCAAAGTACATTGTTTCTGTAGTGTTAATGCAGCCTCAAACACCAAACAATGGATTCAAATTGCAGGAAAAGAGATTCCACCCAAACATAAGAATTTCTTTACTGTAAGAATTGTTTAACCATAGAATAGACTATTGCAGAGGGTAGCAGACTCTCCATTTTAAGAGGTCTTTGTGTACAGATGTTGGATGCGCATCTTTCCGGAGTGCTTTAGTTGTGCATTCCTGTATGGCAAGGGGCTGGACTATATGGCCTTTGTGGTCCCTTCACCTCTATGATTCTTAAATCTTTGAGGTGTGGAAGAAGGAGTTAACTGTCAGCTCAGCCAAGTCAAACAAGATGGATGGCAGCAGGCCCACCTGCTCTTTTGAATGGCTGACTTTGATGGAAGGAAGGAGAACACAGTCAGACCTGAGGAACAAAGGGCTGTTTGTTCTAAGATACAGTGAGAACAGTTCCTCCTTTGCAGAGAATTAGGCCTAAGGGAAGGAAATGCCTCTGGACTCCTTCCAGGTTTGTCTGTGCCATAAAAATAAAACAAATCATCCTCACACAGACCCACCCACCCACAATGAGAAGGAAGTTTGGTATATTCAGATATGGGTTCAACTGCTTTCACATTATTAGGCTAGAGAACAAGGCTCTCCACAGACCTCTTACTAGCCTCTTGCCCCATATATATATATACACATATATTTGTTGTGTGCCTTCAAGTCATTTCCCACTTAGGGTGAGCCTAAGGCAAAATTATTGTGAGGTTATCTTGGCAAGATTTATTCAGAGGAGGATTGCCATTGCCTTCCTCTGAGGCTGAGAGAGTGGGACTTGCCCAAGGATACCCAGCAGGTTTCATGACCGGGCAAGGAAGCATAGTCCAACACTCACACCAATGCACCATGGTGGCTCTTATATATATTACACTACATTACTTACATTACATTATATTAGTTGGCCCTCCATATGATTGATTCTTTATCCATGGATTTAAGCATCCACGGCTTGAAAATACTGGGAAAAAAAATTTTTCTTGGTGGTTCCAGAGCCTAGCTCAGGACCCAGTATATTCAAATTGAATCACAGAATCCTAGAGTTGGAAGAGACCACAAGGGCCATCCAGTCCAACCCCATTCTGCCATGCAGAAACTCTCAATCAAAGTATACCTGACAGATGGCCATCCAGCCTCTGTTTAAAGTCCTCCAAAGAAGGAGACTCCACCATCCTCCGAGCGAGTGTGTTCCACTGTCCAATAGGTTTTACTGTCAAGAAGTTCCTCCCAATGTTTAGGTGGAATAGCTTTTCCCGTAGCTTCCATCCATTGTTCCATGACTTAATCGCTGCAGAAAACAAGCTTGCTCTCTCCTCAATATGACATCCCTTCAAATATTTGAACAGGGCTATCATATCACCTCTTAACCTTCTCTTCTCCAGGCTAAACATCCCCAGTTCCCTAAGTCGTTCCTCATAGGGCATGGTTTCCACATCCTTCATTGTCTTAGTTGCCCTCCTTTGGACACGCTCCAGTTTCTCCGCATCCTTTTTGAATTGTGGTGCCCAGAACTGGGCACAATATTCCAGGTGGGGCCTGACCAGAGCAGTATAGAGTGGCACTATTACTTCCCTTGATCTAGACACTATACTTCTAATGATACAGACTAAAATTGCATTGGCCTTTTTAGCTGCTGGATCGCACTGTTGACTCATGTTCAACTTGTGGTCTACTTGGACCCCTAGATCCTAAATGCAAGGAAATATATTCTACTTGAACATTATGAAGAATCTGACTGTAAGAACAATTGAGAGTGAGCTTAACTGCCTGAAAGGGTGATTGCTCTCTGTTTTTGGAGGTCTTTTGGGAGTGTTTTAGTTGAGTGTTCCTGCACAGCAGGAGGTTGGATCCTGGTGGTCCTTTCAACTGTACGATTCTATGACCTATTAAGAAATTAGCTTGCCAACTCCAGTCTCCCTGTTCCCATGGAAAGAGTGCATCCTGCAGAAAACTCACCTGGGCAGAGAAGTCTATCAGTTTTGGAAGCTGCAGACGACGTCCTTCATCACTTTTCAGGAAATCCAGCAAACTGCCTATGGAAAGGAAACAAAAAGTAAGAGTCTAGTGGCACCTTAAAGATAATACAAATTTGGATGGACAATACCAATATAATAATAAATAAATCTTTATCACTCAATATCATCAGAAGAGGAGGGAAATGACTCTCCAAATAAGGCACAGGAAACAGCCTCTGGACCTACACTTGAAACTGTCCACCCAAAGATTGGAAATGTTCCTTTTTTAGTTATGTGTGTGTTGTGTGCCACCAGCCTATGGCGACCCTAAGGCCATGGTGTTTTCTTGGCAAGTTTTGTTCAGAGGATGTTTGCTACTGCCATATTCTGAGGCTGAGATAGCGTGACTTGCCCCAGTGGGTTTCATGCTTAAAATCCATAGGTGGCTGGGTGAGATTCTAGATAGTGTTGTAACCTTCCACCTCCAAATTTCCATGCTCTGGTTAGTGGATTTACTTAGTTTATTCTCTGGTTCAATCCCTGATATAAGTTTTTAAAAGGAGCAGTCAGCATCTGAAATCTCTCTTTCTCTCTCTCCCTGGAGAACCACTGCAGACAGTCATATGAATGTATGGTATAAATTTGCTTTATACACAATCATATCTTTGAAGTAATGTGTTATTTGCTACTAGTTTCTTTTTTGGAGGCAATACTTTTCCAAAAATAAGAAAGAGGAATGTAGACAGTACTGGTCTACTGAATGTAGACAGTACTCCGATAGTCACACTACAGTTGGCCCTCCATATCCACGGATTCTTTATTCACAGATTCCACCATCCATGGCTTGAAAATATTTTTAAAAATATATAAATTCCAAAAAGCAAACCTTGGTTTAGCCATTATATATAAGGGACACCATTTTACTAAGCCACTTTATATAATGGGACTTGAGCATCCATGGATTTTGGAATCCATGGAGGGCCCTGGAACCAAATGCCAGTGGATACCAAGGGCCCACTGTATTTTTCTAAAAACCTATTATCATTTTCCAACAGCACATTTTTTCCACTTGTACGTTTTGTGTCCAAATACACACTTAAAAACCCCAGTATGTCCTCAGTAACATCGCTGCAAACATTTTGAAATATCTTAGCCAAGAAGCAATGAAAGGAGAAAGCAGATGAATACAGAGGCAGGAATTAGTTTTGAGCCCATTATTTAGAGAGGGAAAACATGGATTAAAAGAGGGCAACCTTGCTTTCCTCCCTTGTCTGTAGGGCATTCTGAAAACCAAACAGATGCAATTTATCTTCCAATTCTTCCATGGGAGTGTTGTCCAGATAGCTCTCCAGAATATGTTGGACTGCAACTCCCAGCATGCAGCATCATAGGCTTTAGTTTTTAAGGCTGATGAGATTTGCAGCCCAACAAGGTCTGGAAGGCTCTGATTGACCCACTCCTGCCCTAAAGGATGCAAAAAAATCCCTGCAATGTGTTATATGAATTTATGAAGCTCAGTCTTCTCCAGGCTTACTCACAACTAAGGATGCATTTGTACTGTAGAAATAGTGCATTTTCACACCACTTCAACTGCCTTGGCTCCATCCTGCAGAATGCTGGGATCTGTAGTTTGGTGAGGCACCAGCACTCTTTGGCAGAGAAGGCTAAAGGCCTTGCAAAAGTACAAATCCCAGGATTCCATACGGTGGAGCTACAGCAGTTAAAGTGGTGTCAAACTACAGTGTAGAGTAGTTTGCCCTGTACATTGCCCTTTAATCCAAAGGGTAATAAATACACTATCAAAGCATGAATGATTATTTTTCTCCACTTCATTATGGTGTGTATTAACTGCCTCTCCTTTCCGGTCTGATCACTATTATCTCTTCCTTGCAGCTGCTTGTTGCTTTCTGCAGTTTCCGTGACACGTGGCACTTGTGTACATATGTTCTTAACAAAGGACTTAGAGCCCCTCGGTTGTGCAGAAGCCAAATGTAGCAGTGGAGGGGGGAATTGTACTAAGGACAGCCAGCAATGCAGCATTTTCAGCTTCATAAAGCGAATTATGTGATAATATCTGAAGCTAATTCAGAGTAAGGGCAGTACTTCTTGCCCTCACTCTGCCATGTTCTCATGCAAATACAGCAAGGAAGATTGTTGCTGCATACCTTCAAGTCATTTCCAACTGAGGCTGATCCTAAGGTCACTCTTTCATAACGTTTTCTTGGCAAGATTTGTTCAGAAAGGGTTTGCTTTTGCTTCCCTTTGAGGTTGAGAGTGTGTGACTTGCTCAAGGTCACCCAGAGGGTTTCCATGGCTGAGTGAGATTCAAATGCTGGTCTCCAGCATCCAGATTTGTAATCCAATGCTCAAACCACCACAACGCGCTGTTCTCAGCAAGAAAAAGTATGCACTGAGAAAAAACACATGGTGGGTGACGTTGGCTCTGGTACTAGGGACATAAAAAAGGGTACTAAAGAAATGAAAAAAGGTATTGGACTGGGGAAATTTATTGAAAACCTCCCTTTCATTTTACACCAGAGATTGGAGAAATTATTTGGAGGCACTACAGCTCCCTGAAAGTTTTCACTGAAAGCTTCCACCTTATCCTGCAACTTGAAAAAGTTATGCTTTTGAACTACAACTTCCAGAATCCTCTACCAGCATGGCTAGCAGATTATGGGAGTTGCAATCCAAAATGCATCTTTTCCAAGCTCTGTAGCCACACACCCCAAAAACGTCCTTTCCAGCTAAAACATTTGGCAGTGCACAGACCAGCCATCACCAGTACTGGGTCTTTTACCTTTTTCCATGAATTCTGTGATGATGTAAATCGGCTCTTCCTTGGTCACGACAGCATTCAGCTTGACCAGTTTGTCATGCTGCAGGGTCTTCATGATGTTGGCCTCTTCCAGGAAGGCTTCTACAGACATGCTGCCCGGCTTCATGGTCTTCACGGCCACTTTTGTGTGCCTGTTGTAGGTGGCTGGAGGAGAGAAAGGGACGCTGTAGAGTCATAGGGTACCCATTGGAATAAACCCATAGAATTGCAATAGGCGTTTTCCATTGTGCTCCTATATTTGAAGAGAATTATATAGGTGGAGTCTCCCTTATCCAAAATGCTTGGGATGCTGTTTCGGATTTTGGAATACCCGCATTTGGCCGTATGTAGATAATGATTCATCTTGGTTTAAGTTTAAACACAACTTAAGTTCAAACACAAAGTTCATTTATGTTTCATATGCACCTCTGTTGTTGTGTGCCTTCAAGTTGTTTCTGACTTATGACAATCCTAAGGAAATGCTATCATGGGTTTATCTTGGCAAGTTTCTTCATCAGGAGTTTGCCATTGCTGTCCTCTGAGGCTGAGAGAGTTTATCAGACGACGGAAATTGGAAGTATAATCCAATGGCAATCCAAACGCAATAATGGGGTTTCATGTTATTGCGAATTAAAGTATCTCACACAATTTTGGGCAAAAGGGAAGTCATTCCGAACGCAATCATGGGTTTTACGTCATTTCGTATTAAAGCATCTCACGCAATTTCAGGCAATGGGGGGTCATTTTCAGGTAATGGGAAGTCATTCTGAACACATTCAGAATGCAATTGGAATTCACGTAAATTTGCTAAACTAGTAAATTTACGTGAATTTGAATTGGCTCCATTCTAAATTGGGAGAAATTCCTCCCATCTGATAAACTCCAATGACTTGCCCAAGGCCAGCCAGTCAGTTTTGTGGCTCAGAGGGAATTCAAACCCAGTTGTGGAGAAAATTGTTTCTCAACCAGGAAATGGATAATCTAACATATTCTTCCCATTGCTATTACGAGGGCAACAAATGGTCTGACTTTGCCTTCTTACCCATCCAGACTTCACCAAACTGTCCAGCTCCTAGTTTCTTCTCGAGCTTCAGGGATTCACGGGGGATTTCCCAGGCATCTTTCTCCCAAGGTTTCTCAGGCTTTGGCACAACACACGGGTTGGTCAATGCTTGGCATAGCCCATCACTTTGGCCTGAAAGAGATCCAAGAAGAATAGCAGTCCTTTAGTGGCACACTCCCCAAGAGACCCACATGATGTGGGACACTCATGTGCCTTCAGGTTGCCTGTTGACTTATGGAGAACCCATTAATTTCATAGGGTTTTCTTAGGCAAGGAGTACTCAGAGGTGGTTTTGCCATCTCCTTTCTCTGAAATAAAGCCTACAGCACCGGGTCTTCATTAGTGGTCCCCCATCCAAGTACTAACCAGGGCTGACCCTGCTTTGCTTCCAAGATCAGATGGGACCTGGTGCCTTTAGATTATTTGGACCTTACCGCTACCTTACAGGCATGGTTTTCAGCCTTGAAGCAGAAAGAGAAAGACTACTCAGTTCAGCAGAAGGTGGTGGTATTATTATTATTATTATATTCATATGCTGCTTATTTCCCAAAAATGGGACACAAAACAGCTTACAAATTTAAACCCCTCCAATAACAATGAAAAACATACAAAAGCGGGCATGAAAATGGAATTAAACTAGTGTAACATTAGAATTATAAGGTACGGTACATCCATCCCAAAATTTCCAAGGCTTGCTTACCTTTATAATGAGCAACTAATTCATGGAGGCTACTGAAGGTATTCCGAGGAGAGATGTAGAAACCCCCACTGTCCAGCGTCCGGATCTTGTAATGTTTCACTACGTCCAGGTTGTTGCTGTTGTCAAAATCTCTCACCGACAAAGAGTAACTCCCTGCCAGAAGAGGGGGAAAAGGGATGGAGGGTGAGGACAATGGTTTCTTCCATTCCTTCAGACCACGTAAATCCCATTTTTGGGGATCTAACTGGGTTTCTTTGTCTAATAGCCAGGATGGCTATCACTAGACATGGGAAGAAACCCAAGGCACTGCCCTTATCAGTCTGGAAAATAGTTCTTATGGAGAAACTGGCAGCCCTTGTTAAGGAAACAAGAACCAGTCTGTAAAATCAGACCCATATGCAACAGGGCAGCCTTTTACTTCTTATGTAAATAGAAATAATAGTATTTGTTGTCCTGCATCAATGCATAGTAATTTCTGGAGGGATCTATCACTGTGATCACTGTTTTCAATATGTAGGTTGTAATGGGCAGCACATGCACAGTTGTTAGTATTTTGTCACTCTTTTAATGAGTTTGGTCTAATCTGGGCTGCAGAATTCATAAAGTTTGACACGGCTTTAACAGCCGTGGCTCAATGCTATGGAATTCCAGAATTTGTTGTTTTGTGAGATATTTAATCCTCTCTGTCAAAGAGCTCTGGTGCCACAACAAACTACAAATCCCAGAATTCCACAGGAGGGAGCAACGGCAGTTAAAACAGCATCGAAATGCATTATTTCTGCAGTCGAGATCAGACCTTTGATTGTATTTTATTGTGCCTTTATTACTGAAAAATGATAGACCTGCCATCAGAGTTTTGGGTGCAACATATTCTCCCCTTACAAATGTGGTCTGAGAAGGTGTTTCTGAGGAGGGTTTCTCCATGAGAAACAAACATGGAGACTGGAATTAACTGCAAAGGTGCAAAGCACATGTTGAAATACACAGTAAGCCAAGTAGATGCATAGCCAGAGAGTACCAAAATCCACCTTTTATCACTGAAGTTGCAAGGGGACCCCATGGTTCAAAATGCTTGGGGCCAGCTTTAGCCTTTCCTGGACAGGTATAACTTAACCACAGTAGTCCACTGGTAAATCCCGATTAGACTACTGCAATGCACTTTATGTGGGGCTACCCTTCCAAGATGACTTGGAAACTACAGCAAGCGCAAAAGGCAGCAGTAACATTCTTGTCTGGACTACAGGGTGATCACTTGTCCTTCTTTTTGGGGATGTGTCCTACATTTCAACCTTCTGTCAATTTTCCAAAATCCAGTTTGAGCATTTTTAAGGAGTTTATCAGACGACGAAAATTGGAAGTATAATCTAATGGCAATCCGAACACAATCATGGGGTTTCATGTTATTGTGTATTAAAGTATTTCACGCAATTTCGGGCAAAAGGGAAGTCATTCCAAATGCAATAATGGGTTTTACATTATTTTGTACTAAAGCATCTCATGCAATTTTGGGCAGTGGGCAGTCATTTTCGGGTAATGGGAAGTCATTCTGAACGAATTCTGAATGCAATTGGAATTCACGTAAATTCGCTAAACTAGTGAATTCACATGAATTCAAATTGGCTCCAATTGGCTCCATTCGAAATAAAGAGAAATTCCTCCCATCTGATAAACTCCTAAGAAGCAGGTTGAGTTTGAGTTTCCTTTGAGAAATGTATATACTTGGCAGCCTGTCCTTGATGGATCTTTCTTAAAAATTTGGCACCCATTGTCCATTTTTTGGGTGGGAGGGGAAATTACCTTTCGTAGTCTCACTATCTCGGATCATGAAGGAACCGATCACATTTCCAGGAGCCAGCAGCTGCCGCTCTGCATCCTTCCGGCTGATGCCTCTGAAAAACCAACTGCGGAGGCAACATCCATAGAACAGCATCATGAGCAAAATCCTTCTCCAGTTCTCCCATGCTCAAGATTTTCCTTCTCTGAGGGTGCAGCCACGCTGCAGAAAGAAAGCAGTTTGATACCACTATAACTGCCATGACTCTGTCTTGTGGACTCCTGAGATTTGTAGTTTGGTGAGGCACCAGAGCTCCCTGATCAGGCTGAATGCCTCACCAAACAACAAATCCCAGGATTCCACAGGATAGAGTCAGGAGAGTTAAAGTGGTGTCAAAAACTGCCTTATTTCTGCTGTGTGAAAACCAGGGTGCATTTATACCAATGATTCCCACACTCTGACCTTCCAGGTGTTTTGGATTTCAGACATCTTGGCCAATGGGGTGGGATTCTGGGAGCTGAAGTCCGAAACACCTGGAAAGCCAGAGTTTGGGAATAATTGATTTACTCTGTAGAAATAATGCAATTTGACACTACTTTTTAAACATGGTTCTGCCCTACAGAACCCTGGGATTCATAATTTTGTGAGACAATTTAGCGGAGAAGACTAAAAACCTTGTAAAACTACAAATCTCAGGATTCCATAGGATGGCGCTACAGCACTTAAAATGCTATCAAAATGCATTATTTCTACAGTAAAGATGTAACCTAAATGAGTCCACACTTTCCAGAAACCAGCAGGAAAACCACTACCTTGCCCCAACTCCACAGCTATTTTTCATGGCTGCAGTAAATGCCAGCCCCACAACAAGAGTTGTGCCTAGAGGTATAAAGTTTCTGGAAATTTTGAAGCCACAGCAACATAACATTTTTCCTCTGATTTTTTCTATTCCCCTCACCCCCAGGCCTTCCCATCTGTACCTGTGCCCATCCTCATGAAATGTCCCTTCACTCTCCACATTTCTAGCATTGCAAAGAATGAGAAAATGAAAATCGCTCACATCTAGAACTCTCCTCCTTTGCTGTGTTGACATTCCCTGGGTCACCTTGCTTGCCCTTTTTCTCTGGATGCCTAAATTGTATGTTATTTTGACCAAGGCATTGTCAGGAGGAGGAGACTTTGGGATGGGTCAGTCTAAGCTTCTGTACAGATAGCAACACAGGAAGCTTCTTCATCGGAAGCCTCAAAATGCTAAAAGTGGACATCAGTTGTGACACCAGAGCTCTCTGACAGAGAGGGCTAAATTATATCTTGCAAAACTACAAACCCCAGGATTCCATAGCATTGAGTCACAGCAGTTAAAGCAGTGACCAAGTGCATTAATTCTGCCATGTAGATGCAGTCCTAATCTGAGGGTTCAATTTCTTTCAGTCTGTAACTGCCTTGAAACTCACACTTGGGGAAAAGGCAGGAGATCAATAAATTGATGTGCTGGTTTTATTTATTTATCAGATTTATATCCCGCCCCCCCCCCCCCGATGGGATCCAGGGCTGCCAGGTGTTTGGCAGAACTCTCCCAACCTTCTAAGAAAATGGCAGAAAATGAAACTATTAGTGATTTGTTGACAGAGGAGCGGTCTATAAATAAATTATTATTATTGTTGTTGTTGTTGTTGTTGCTGTTGTTGTTGCATCGCTTCCATATTTGGCACGATAGTGAGCTATTGACTGGCATGGATGGAATTAAATTATCCCCATTCCCTGTGCAAATGCTTGGTACTTGATTGCAGTCACCCACACTGTGGGACTGAAACAGGCAGGCATCTGAGACATATGTGCTGTGCATGGAAGTCCAGTTTCCCTGTTGCACAGTTGCGGGTCCAGACTTACTCCTCTGTCTCCAGCGAGTTGACCCTGGCGACATAGTTGCTGGGAATGTAGCCTTCATTGCCTGTAGACAGTGACCTGGCTCTCCACCACTCGCCTGACCTACACAGAAAGAGAAAGGGAAAGCATGGAGGCATAGTTTATTTCAGCCTGTAAAGCATTTTCAAGAGGGAACCAATATGGGTTAGTGGTTTGAATGCTGGACTGGGACTGCAAAAGCCTAAGGTTCGAATCCCTATTCAGCCATGGAAACCCACAATAGGTGATCTTGATCAAGTCATACCCTTTCCACCCAGAGAAAGACAAAGGCAAAGCTCCTGTGAATAAGTCTCGCTACAAAAACCACAGTAGTGCCTTGAATTGGAGTTGGCATATAATACAATCAATGAGATTCTCAGAGAAAACAGGTTGCAGACGCATAGGAATGCTGCTTCTCATGCCAAACTCCCATCTTCTTCAGGGAACTGGACTGAGACCTGGTACTTACTCCTCTAGTACTTTGAGATGTTCCCCCTTCTGAAAGCTGAGGTCTTCCTTGTGGATGGCATCATAGTCATAAAGGGCCAGGACGATGAAGTCTTCTGATCCTGTGGGAGTGAGGAAGGGCATGCATTCACACAGCAAGCTCAACACTCAAGCTGGAAACCCTAGGCCTAGATCTTCAGTCTGAAAGAGGGCAAAGATGCTCCCAGATGTCTCCTTGTAAGCCTTGTACTTGGAATCATAGAATCATAGAGCTGGAAGAGACCCCAAAGGCCATCCAGTCCACCCCTCTTCTGATATGCAGGAATATACATTCAAAGCACCCCTCACAGATGGCCATCCAGCCTCTGTTTAAAAACCTCCAAAGAAGACGACTCCACCATGCTCCGAGGGACTATGTTCCACTGTTGAACAGCTCTTACTCTCAGGAAGTTCTTCCTAATCTCTTTTCCTGTAGCGTCCATCCATTGTTCCGCGCTCTAGTTTCTGGAGCAGCAGAAAACAAGCTTGCTCTATCCTCAAGATGACACCCCTTCAAATATTTAAACAGGGCTATCATATCACCCCTTAACCTTCTCTACCCTAGGCTAAACAAAAAACAAAAGAGGACAGGGGAAAATCTATATCACTTGCCATAGAGACTTCACTGCAACGTTTGCCTTGCTGCCAAAGCTGAGGCAATTGAGTTCACTGGCAGGGAGGGACTCATTTTCTGGGTGGAACAACATTAGGACTTTGGAGCTAAGAGCAAGGAAAAGTTACCCTGGGGGACTATAGCTCCCAGAATCCCCAGCCACGACGGCCACTGGCCACATGGACTGTTGTGAGTCTGAAAACTGCAGCACAAAGAGGTTGTTATTCCAAGTTCTGTAGCAGTCCACCTTGATACATGCAGACATTCTCTTCCTGACTGCTTTCCTTTTTCAAATTACAGTCGCCCCCTCCATTTTCATGGGGGAATCTGTTCTGGGGGCCCCCACAAAAATGAAAAATCACCAATATTCAAGTCCCATTGGCTTGAATGATGGCACTTGCCTGGCACTCACAGGCCCCACACAAATGGGTGAGGGATGCTGTGATGATCCCAGGGGTTAAGCAACCCAGCAACACCCTGCTCGATGAGAGCAAGCTCAATGAAGGATTGATGTAGCGCAGAGATTTGTGCACCTGAGTCTCTGTATGCTACAATGTCCTTGTCGCCCACCCGGAGAATGTGTCTCCTGTTCACAGGAATCATGGAGGGATCAGGGTCCACAGGTGGTCCAGATGCGGCCACTGGCTCCTGAGCTGAAGTCAGCACGCGTATCAAGTTAGGTTTCTTCTTGCATTGGGCCTTCATGTGGCCTGCTTGTCCACACGAATAGCATTTCCTTGAGTCTTTACCCTGGGATTTTCCTTGTTGGGATGACGAAGGTTGTCGAGGAGATTGGGTCTGATGAGGTGGAGACTGGTGAGGTGGTTGAGGTGGGGTAGGAGTAATGGCATTGAGTGTTTGAGATGGAGAGATGTCCATTTGTGAGCTGTGCTGTCCTGGATGCGATTTCCTGTGAAATCCAGCACTGGGCAGTGTCGGCAGGTCTTTCTTGAACTCCAGATACCTTTCTACCACCACCGCTGCCTCCTCCAGGGTCTTGGGGTCCTTATCTAAAACGCGGTGGACCACATCTGCAGGATAATGTGCTAGGAATTGTTCCAGATCAACGAGAAAGCAATAGTCCTCCGATGAAGTAGCTTTAGCCACCTGGAACCAAACCTCCCTTTTGCGTCGAACCACACAAGCCAGGTCCAAGGGGGATATGTTGGGTTTTCCGGCTGTGTCCCTGAAGCGCCGCCTAGCAGTTTCAGCTGTGAAGCCAAGGCGTCTTCTAGCCCTCTCCACAAAGAGGTCAAAATCGTGCATCTCTTCAGGCGTCATGCTGGCTTCAATGTCTCGGAGGGTTCCGGAGAGCTGTGGCCGGATTTCCTGCATATACTGGGATTCAGGCACCTTGTGCTGTGCACAAACTCGGTGAAAACTTACAAGGAAGTTTTCGAAATCGTCGCCCTCCCTGTAAAGGGGGTAGCGACGTGGCATCTGCTGCTGTATCAGTGCAGGTGCATGCTGCGTTGGGGCCCTCTGCTCCAGCAACTTGTGCATGCCCTCCATCATGGCCTGCATCTGCTCAGCGGTTGTGCATTGAATGCCTGCCACCAACGTCTGCATCTGCTCGGTCAATATTGTCAGCACCTGAGTGGCTGCATCAGGTGGAGTAGGTGCAGGCAAAGACGACTCAGGGCCTCTTGGTGTTGACTGTTCATCTGGCGGGTCCATGCCTAGAATCCTACCAGATCTCAATTGCTTACACTACCAACTAACTATATTGGAGACACGTGAGAGAACTAATAAAAACAAACACAATGGCTTGCCTGAATTGTGTTGCAGAAAACTGCAATATGTGTACACAGGAATGAGAAGAAATGAGGACTGAGCAGAGCCAACTTTGGTCTGCGCAGTTGATCTGTTAGCCCACCAGGAGGTAGCCACCAGAAGAGAAGGAAAAAACTGAGCACCTTTTAAAGCCCACTGGCCCCCCTCTTTCTGGAGTGGGCCAAAAATCCCCCTCCCTTTCTCTCTCAGAGGAAGGAGGGGGAAAAAAACAGAAACCTGAGTACCTTTTAAAGCCCACTGGCCCCCCCCTCTCTGGAGTGGGCCAAAGATCCCCCCTCCCTTTTCTTTCTCTAGCCAGAGAAAGTAAAGAGCATCCTCTTTCTCCAGAGGATATGCAAAATTTTATGGCCCTGCCTGGCCAAGCTAGGGCTATTAGTTGCTTAGCAACAGATGAGGCAACTCCAAAAACCACCTTTTGATCCACTCTTTTGTAAGCTTTTGGGGGAAAGAAAAAAACCCTCAAAGGTGTAAGCTCCATCCAGCGAAAGAAAAGCCTTCCAAATTCCCCCCTTGCTGCTCCCAGCCCAAAGAAAACTTCCTGCAAACACTTGTGGATGGTTCAAACTGCCCAGCCCACAAGATTCAGGACTTTTCCTTCCCACTCCTGTCCCTCGAAGGCAACAGGGAGAAGGAGAAAAGAAGAAGAAAAAAACCCACTACCTCTCCTGGCAGAGAAAGCAGCATCCAAGCCTGCTATCAGCTTCGAAGGAGTCCACCCCCCTTTCCCTCACTCCCAGCAGACCAGGGACCTCCACTCTCCTTCTAACACTCTCCTTCTAACAGGGAAACAGCTCAAAAACACACACACCTGGAAACAACCTCCAGTCCACCTTTCCTGTTTTAGGAATAGAGAGCAAACAGATGCATTTCAAGAAAATGGATTTATTCTAACTGCACAAGAATAGAGCATAGAGGTATCTCATTCATGCAAGACCTCCTTGCCTTGCAGATACAATAGCACAGTTACACAAATGTTCATTTCAAGCAAGCCATAAGAAACATAATAAAAAGGCCTAAATCGCACTAGCTAACATAACTCTAAGTTACTCACAAAGCGATATGGGACTGCAGTCCTGGTTGGATTTGGGTGTGAGAGCTGACCTTTTGGGCCAGCCCAACCATGCTTCTGCCTGCCTGCTGGCAGAGGTTCAACAGCTGGACTTCAGGAAGAAGGAGGACAAAAGAGCACATGGGTTCAAGACTTTTTAAAGGTTTCAGATAGAAGGTTCTTGAAAAGTCCCGGTCCAATTCAGTGATTGGTTAAAGGGCCATAGGTTATCTGTGATGTAATTACTCATTAGCATGTACCACCCCCAGATTAACCCTTTGTAGTCTGAGAAAGCCCCCAAGTGACTGGTGGGTCCCAGTCACTACAGATGCGGACTCCAAGTCCATGAAAATGGAGGGGTGACTGTATTCCTTTCTAGGCTCCTACCATGTGAATGCCCAAGAGGTAGGGAGGCAAATCCTCAACTATAATTTACTCACATGCAAAGATGGCAGGGGCATCACCAGAGGAGTGCAGGGGATGCAGACCATGCTGGGTGACACCTCAGAGGAGGGAGGAATACCTGGTGGAGCAGTCACTAACCCTCTGTCCCAAGACATCCCCCAGCCGTCCCCCTTTGCCAGTCAAGGTACCTCTGCCCTCTGCCTACTGTGACCACTGGTGGGGTGGGTATCAGCGGGAAGGGTATGGAGTCCTCCTCTTCCCCTGCCACCATCGTCTCCCTTTCCCACTGAGCCAGCAGTCCCACCTAGACCTAGAAGGGGCTGCCAGGACTGCTGCAGCCTTGCATTTCATTTATTAGTGTAACACACCTTTTAACTGATGGGAAAAACCCATCAATAGGCTTTCAGTTTTGCTGTTGTTCCATTACTGCCTTCATGTGAAAGGTTCCTTCTGCTGTTCCTGGGCATTCACGTGGTGTGAGTGGCCATCATTCTGCCCCTCTCCTCTTTCCCCTCTGCTCTTCTCAACAACTTCAGTGCCCAACATATTCCCAAAGTTGGCTGCTGGGTGGACATTCACACAGCAGCTAGCTTCAGGGGGTGGTTGGCAGCTGCAATTGCTTGTTTCCGGAAAGTGGCGTTTGGCAATGTGGAAAACAGATCATGCAACTGAGGATCACGAAAATGCTATTGTAGGGAACAGTGTGATAAGAAATAATACAAAACTGGTATGCTTCCATTTTTAGCACACTTGTGGTAGGACAACAGACTGGCGTGATAAAGTCCTTGGTTTGAACTTCCTGACAGTAAGAACAGTTCAACAATGGAATATGTTGCTGCCTCAGAGAGTGGTGGAGTCTCCTTCTTTGGAGGTTTTAAAGCAGATGCTGGATGGCCATCCATCCCAGGCAGTATTGAGATTGTGTCTTCTTGCATGGCAGAAGAGCTTTGGACTTCATGGCCCTTGGGGGTCTCTTCCAGCTCTATGAGTCTAACTTTACAAGGGAAAGCCAAGGGGCTGAAGCTTATATCCCTAAATAGCTCCTGCACCTTGGATCGCTCCTTTGGACTAAAACCCACAGTGGAGCCACAAAAATGGGAGCCTCCAGCTCTCTACCAGAGCACTGGTTCTTCCATCCCATGGGCCATTTGAGCCTCCAAAGAGGTACCTGGCAAAATTAGTTGTTGTTCCTAGAGGGAAACTGCAGTCTCTGCAAGGAGTTAAGAAGGTAGCCCTGGTTTAGCAGCCTTGGACCAAGCTGCCTTTGACCAAACCAGACAATACATACCGTCACTTCCCTGAGGGGTCCCCACGCAGGATCCTCGGTAAGCCTGGGATGCAATGGGAAATGACTGGTTCTTAAACTGGTCACAATTTATCCTTAGTACAGCATTTTAAATTTATTATTTTTGAAAATGTTGCATGGTCCTTTGCAGCCTTTGACACAGCCATTCTCCAACCCGGTGCCCTTCAGATGCGCATATTGCCAACTCTTCTCCCCCCCCCCCCCCAATATGGCCATGGTCAATGGGAGATGATGGGAGCTGTAGTCTGACACATTTGGAGAGTCCTCAGTTAGGAAGAAGTTACACTTCTTAAGTCTCATTTAAAAAAAACACTGATATTTAATTAATTCATCAATATACTGGGCTAAGCAATGGAACTATGGCTTCATCAGCACTGCAGAAATAATATTTGACACTGCTGTAACTGTCATAGCTCCATCCTATGGAAACTTGGGATTTGTAGTTTGTTGAGGCACCAGAGTTTTATGACAAGAGAAGATAAAATATCTCACAAAACTACAAATCCCAGAATTATTTAAAACCTCAGTCCCTGGAACAGACGAACAGTAAAATGTTGTAATGTGTAACATGTTCCTTTCAAGATATGTGCTACACAATGAGAAACCAAACCACA
Source organism: Urosaurus nigricauda (assembly GCA_034509955.1). NCBI lineage: Eukaryota > Metazoa > Chordata > Lepidosauria > Squamata > Phrynosomatidae > Urosaurus > Urosaurus nigricauda. The sequence continues at coordinate 3,098,394 of JAOEGL010000004.1, forward strand.
ATTCCACTACTGGAGAAGTTCTGCAATTGTTCCTGGTTGTTGCCACCTAAGTGAATGCTGCACCTGGTTTCTAAACACTTTCTGGCTTTGGGACTTACGTAGGCTGATCATATTTCCTGGAGACAAAAATGGGACATTGGGATGGCAAAAACGGGATGGGGTTATGTAATATTCCATACTCATGGAAAAGTAAGACGATAACAAAAGTATTATTACATGAACATTTTGAGCTAACAATTATTCTTCAGTGTAGAGGGGGACTGTAACCATGATCATACCAAGGATATTTCTCTGATGAAGTAATCTTACATAGCAAATTTCAGTCTTTCAGTACTTAATCATAAAACTTCTCACACACCATAATACAATTTTTTTCTGGGGGGTGGGTTGACAACCACAATTTCAAACAGGGATCTTCAAACCATTTTCGCAACATAACAGAGCATTTTTCTTAAAAACAGGACATAATTGACATTTATATTAAAGTGACTGGACGCACTGGAAATATGAAAAGAAAGAAAAAAACAGTTCTGTCCCATATAAAATGGCATGTATGGTCAGCCTAGACTTACAGGAAAGTTCTTAGACGTGGGATCTTTGACGTAATGACCCTGGAGGCTGGAGCTGGAATTAGTCCTTGAAGTCTTTCCACGAAAGCCATGTTCTTTAGATTTAATACAACCCATCCTGGGAGGAATGAAACAAAAAAGAGAGACCTTAAACCCTGGATGCTTTTGTGGTGGAGACAAAGAAACAGATCCTTTTGTGATAAACTCACTCCTTCATTCTGCTGCATCAGGGACCTGTCTTGGTCTGTGCTTTGTCTAGAATAATGCAATCCAGTCCAACCCCATTGTGCCATGCAGGAACTCCCAATGAAAGCATCCCTGACAGACGGCCATCCAGCTGCTGTTTAAAGATCTCCAAAGAAGGAGTCTTCACCACTCTCTGACAGCTCTTACTGTCAGGTCATTCCTCCTAATGTTGAGTTGGAATCACTTTTCTTGTCATTTATATCCATTGCTCTGCATCCTATTCTCTGGAGCAGCAGAAAACAAGCTTGCTCCATCTTCAATATGACAACCCTTCAAATATTTAAAGAGGGCTATCATATCATCTCTTAACCTTCTCTTCCCCAGGCTAAACATCCCCAGCTCCCTAAGTCTCTCCTCATAAAGCATGTTTTCCAGACTCTTAAACTTAGAAGAGGAAGATACTAGGGGACCCTTGCCCTTATACATTTAGGGAAAGTGTATAAAGGGTGGATGCTGGGCAGGTGTCATTGAACAAGGGCCTTCTAGTAGGTAAGAGGTACAAGGTTCCCGTCAAGGCATAGAGAGGAGGTTGTGCACCACAACACCTAATTTAGAAGTTACCACCAGGAGGGAGGAGGCCAGCAGCTCCAAAGCAGTCTCTAGCAGGTGACCGATAAAAGCGTGCAAATTCATTTTTGGAGACAAGAGCTGTACAGGAAGAATTTGTACCTGAGTGTTGTCAAACCTTCCCTGCAGGAAGCCTGCCAGTATACCTGCTGGTATTATAAAACTAATTTGCATCAAAACAGATGCCTTTTCTTCACTTTCCTTGTAACCAAAATACTAAGATTTTGCAGGCAGTAAAATAATTATTGGTATAAGCAAAGCAATATTAAAAACAAAAAAGAAAGCAGCATCCAAAGAACAGACTCAGGGGAAACACAGAGGGTGTTCCCATGAAGGTTTTCACCAGGGACATGTTGCTACCTTGACCAAGATATTCCCTTTTCCCTATATATGGAAGGAGTTGTGGCCATTTCAGTTTTCTGTCAAGCTGCCAAGCAAAAGAGAGTGCCATTGACCACGCAGGCAGGGAAAGACAGGACATGGTACCAAGTTGGGGAAGGTTGGTTTAGGATGAAAAACAGGAGAGTCTGTAAATACACCTTATTGCAAGAATGTTCTTCCTCCTTTCCAAACCACTTAAGCCAACGGTGGTTGATGGCTTCCATGCTACTGGGAAACTGAATCTGCTCTTCATCATAAATTTAAAGAAGCCATTTAAAGGTTCAGCATTTAGTCAGCTCCTTTAAAATTCAGACTTAACCTCCTTTAAAGTTTCACTGCTCCACCCACATTTCTAGTTTGGCCGAGGCAGTCCAGATTAATCCCATCATCTCACTTTTTCAGTTACCTTTAAAATGTCCCAGCTTCTCTCTCCTCCTCCACTTCCTTCCTTTGTCTTCAGCTTCCTTCAGTTGCTGCAAACCAAATTCAAAGTGCAAAAGTAATTTGCACTCAATTAACTCAGCTTCGAGGAGAGGAAAGGCCAGAATCTAGCCTTTCCCAGTAGGCTCAGGCAAAAACAAACTGCTGCAGTGTCTTTTAGCTTCTATATTCTTCCTCGGTAATAACTTCTGCCATCTTGACCACACTTGGACATTGCTTGGCCACACAACTCCCAGTTTTCACCTGCAAAATGTTGGAGATTAGTCTGAGATGGGAGCAACCAGCTAAAATTTCCCAATGTTCAAAACATCCAGAACACCCTTCCAGAGGAAGAGGCTAAATGGAGAGTCTCCCATACTTCTCCAACACCCAACTGGTTGGAGATGATTCTGGGACATTTTCTCATTGAGGAGACAGGGTTTGGCCAAAATCCAGCATTGAGCCACTGTTGTGTAAACCTCTGCATGTGGAGCAATGAATTAATTGTGCTACGGAGCCCTTGGGTTGAACGGCAACATTGCGTAAGTGAACCAAAACCATATGGGCAAGTCTACCTTGGAAACCTTCTCTTGAATGTAGCTGTTCTGCATCAGACAAAAATGTCCAAGAACTTCTACAGGGGAACTTATATGTGTCAAAGGGGTTGCATCTGCAGAAAGAATGCAGCTTGACACCACTTTAACTGCCATGGCTCAATATTATTGAATCCTGGGATTTGTTGTTTTGGAAGATATTTAGCTTTCTCTGTTGGACAGCTCAGGTGCCACAACAAAGTACAAATCCTAGAATTCCATAGTTTTGACCCATGGCATTTAAAGTAGCATCACATTGCATTATTTTTGCAGTGCAGATGCAGCCCAAGGTCCCAAGAATATGCCAACCTTTGTTCACAAAAAGCACTGGCCAAGCAATTGGAGACACCTCAAATGTAAAGATATATAATTGAAAACCAAAGTCAGGATTGTCTGCCCCGTTGAATTTCTGATGTCTATGTAGGGTTGACCATGAAGAACACTTATAGGAAGAGAACAAGGTGACCAGATATCATAACCATAAAGGAGAACACTGCACCTCAAAATGTAGGCCATTCAAGAAAAATGAAGGACATTGCAAAATAAAAGCTAAAAACACTAATATAAAACCATGAAAGGTTTGCCTTAGGGTTGCCATAAGTTAGAAACAACTGGAAGGCACACAAACAACAACAACAAAGTCATGCTCAAAATGGAGGACGATATTTTGGAATCCGCCCTAGACAGAAGGCTGAAATGTAGGACATGTCTTGGAAAATGAGGATGTCTGGTTGCTCTGCTCTGGCAAGGAAGGCTAAATAGCTCACAAAACTACAACTCCTAGAATTCCACAGCATGGAGCCTTGGCAACTAAAGCGGTGTCAAACTGCATTAATCCTGCACTGTGCATGCAGCCTTAATCTCTCATCAAACTACAGATCCCTGGATCCCATAGCAATGAGTCATGTCAGTTAAAGCAATGTCATACTGCATTATTTCTGCAGTGTGGATGCAGCCTTAATCTCTCACCAAACTACAAATCCCAGAATTCCATAGCATGGACCCATGGCTGCTAAAGTGGCATCAATCTTCATTATTTCTGCAGTGCGGACGCTGCCTGGGTTAAGTGGGAACCAGGGACTTAACATTTGGCCTCAGCGGTTTGGTCCCCTTCCCAGATACTCTTGGTGAGAAATATTAGTTCTTCATGAAGCGTCACTGCCACAAAAACCACACAGCTAAGAAAGGAGACAGTGGTGAAAGGCCATTTCCTTCCGCCCTGACACAGAAATTTTATTTTAACCAGACAAGCGGAAGGAAGAAGAAGGAACCTTTTTCTATTAGGAATTAAGAGAAATGACCAACACCTTCCCATCACAGATGACCCAAAGTGAGCCAGAGATGTTTCATTGGTGCCGTCATGAGAAGAATATATATATATATATATATATATATATATATTCATGTGTATCTGTCTTGGCTGAGCAGCAAAATAAAACAAATTTTGGGGTTTTGTCATGAAATTTCCCTGAGAGAGAGAAATACACACAGAGAAAATGTAATTTCTTGCTCAGCGTAATGAAATTTGCTGAGGAGGAAGGGAAGACTGTACTTTCCCAGGGCAAAATATGCAGACGTCAAGCCATTTTGCTAGTTTTGGTTAGCAGGGCTACGTCTTCTGAGGAAATTCTATGCTTAAAAGCTGCATGTTGCCATCTTCACACCAAATCCTTTGCAAGAAATGGAGTACAGTGGGACCCTGGTATCCGCTGGGGTTTGGTTCCAGGATCCCCCATGGATAACAAAACCCGTGGACACTCAAGTCCCATGAAATATAATGGCAGAGCAAAATGGTGTCCCTGATATAAAATGGAAAAATCAAGACTTGCTATTTGGAATTTATACTTTTTTTTTTGAGTATTTTCAAGCCGTGGATGCTTGAATCCATGGATAAAAAAATCAGTGGATAAGGAGGGCCAACTGTAACTTCAAATCTTATTTGAAGACATGAAATCAAAGGGTCCCCACGGTCATCTTGAAGGCCTCAAGAGTCAGAAAAATGGAACCATTCACATATAATGCAGAAAAATCTGGAGTAGGAATCCTGTGGCATTCCAGATATTATTGGACTGCAGCTCTATCATTCTTCACCATTGGACAGCCACACGATTCCTACTCCTGGTCTAGAGATTCTGGCCCGAATCCAGAGAAAAGCTACTGTTTGGACTACAACTAACAGTATCTCACAGAGAGTAGCAAAAAATAAAAAATAAAATTCTAGCTTTCTATTCCTGCCATCTCATGATACAAATATGAACATCCAAAGGAGAAGGAACGGGAAGCACTTCTGCAAAAAAAACCACCATAACAAAGCACAAACCCAGTTAACATTTCCCCAGAAAATCCAGGGCAGATGGCAAGGCTGACACTGGCCAAGCTGGGTTTGGGGCTGGGGAATCCCTTCTTAGGCTGCATCCACACTGGAGAAATAACCTGGTCTGGCCCCGCTTTAAGTGTCTTGGCTCAAGGCTATGGAATTCTGGGAGTTGGAGTTTGTTAGCCTTGGCCCAGCTTTCTAGTCTATTCAAGTCATTTTGAATTTTGATCCTGTCTTTTGGAGTATTAGCTACTCCTCCTAATTTGGTGTCATCTGCAAATTTGATAAGTATGCCCCCAATTCTGTCAAGCTTGCAAAATGTGGGCTAGACAAATTAACTGTTACATGGATTTGTAATTGGTTGACTGGCCGAACTCAAAGGGTGCTCAACAATGGCTCCTTTTCAACCTGAAAAGAAGTGATCAGTGGGGTCCCACAGGGTTCTGTACTTGGCCCAGTGCTATTCAATATCTTTATTAATGACTTGGATAACAGAATTGGGGGCATACTTATCAAATTTGCAGATGACACCAAATTAGGAGGAGTAGCCAATACTCCAGAAGACAGGATTGAAATTCAGAATGACCTGAATAGACTAGAAAGCTGGCCCAACGCTAACAAAATGAAATTCATTGCGGAGAAATGTAAGGTTCTGCACCTAGGGAGGAAAAATGAAATGCACAGATATAGGATGAAGGACACCTGGCTGAATGAAACTATGTGTGAAAGGGATCTAGGAGTCCAAGTAGACCATAAGTTGAACATGAGTCAACAGAGTGATGCGGCAGCTAAAAAGGCCAATGCAATTTTAGGCTGCATCAATAGAATATAGTGTCTCGATCAAGGGAAGTAATAGTGCCACTCTATTCTGCTTTGGTCAGGCCCCACCTGGAATAATGCTGTGTCCAGTTCTGGGCACCACAATTCAAAAAGGATGTGGAGAAACTGGAGCGGGTCCAAAGGAGGGCAACTAAAATGGTGAAGGGTCTGGAAACCATGAAGCCCTATGAGGAGCGACTTAGGGAGCTGCGGATATTTAGCCTGGAGAAGAGAAGGTTAAGAGGTGATATGATAGCCCTGTTCAAATATTTGAAAGGATGTCATATTGAGGAGGGAGCAAGCTTGTTTTCTGCTGCTGCAGAGACTAGAACATGGAACAATGGATGCAAGCTGCAGGAAAAGAGATTCCACCTCAACATCAGGAGGAACTTCCTGACAGTAAGGGCTGTTCAACAGTGGAACACACTCCTTCCTCAGAGGGTGGTGGAGTCTCCGTCCTTAGAGGTCTTTAAGCAGAGGCTGGATGGCCATCTGTCGGGGATGCTTTGACTGGGAGTTCCTGCATGGCAGGGGGTTGGACTGGATGGCCCTTGTGGTCTCTTCCAACTCTATGATTCTATGAGTCTATGATCCTCCTATGTGATAAACTCCCATAATACTAGCAGAAAACCTCACAGGTTTGGAACAACTACTAAGGAAGATCAAAGAAGAAAGTGCAAAGGCAAATTTACTGTTGAATGTAAAGAAACAAAATTAATGACCACAGAGAACTTACACACATGCAAACTAGACAATGAGGAAATAGAAATAGTAAAAGAGTTCTCATATCTGGAATCAAATTTGGATTGGAACGGAGACTGCAGCCAGGAAATCAGAAGATGAAAAATGGGGAGGTTGACTGAAGGAACTAGAAAAGATCCTAAAATGCAAAGACATACTGGGGGTGATCCCATGGTCAAGAATACTAAAAGAGAAGGGAGTTCAAGATGGATGGGAGTTCCTCAAAAGGGAGATACTGAAAGCACAATTTCAGACAGTTCCAATGAGGAAGAAAAATGGGAGATGTCTCAAGAAACCGGTATGGATGACTAAGGAACTTACAACTGAGCTAAGTTTTAAACGGAACATGTATAAGAAATGGAAAAATGGGGAAATCACCAAAGAGGAATTCAAACAAATAGCCAGCACATGTAGGGATAAAGTCAGAAAAGCTAAAGCGCAGAATGAACTCAGGCTTGCTAGAGAGGTTAAGAACAATAAAAAGGGCTCTTTTGGATATGTCCGCAGCAAAAGGAAGAAGAAGGAAACAGTGGGGCCACTGCGTGCAGAAGATGGCAAAATGCTAACAGGGGACAGAGAAAAGGCAGAATTACTCAACACCTTCTTTGCTTCAGTCTTCTCAGAAAAGGCAAAGGGTGCTCAACCTAAGGATAATGGAGACAGAATAGAGGAAATTCAGCACAGAATAAGTAAAGAGGTAGTACAGGAATACCTGGTTAACCTAAATGAATATAAATCTCCAGGACCAGATGAACTACATCCTAGAGTATTAAAAGAACTGGCAAATGTAATATCGGAGCCATTGGCAATAATCTTTGAAAACTCCTGGAGAACAGGAGAAGTCCCAGCAGACTGGAGGAGGGCAAACGTTGTCCCCATCTTTAAAAAGGGAAAAAAAGAGGATCCCAACAATTATCGTCCAGTTAGTCTAACATCAATACCAGGAAAGATTCTAGAGCAGATCATTAAGCAGAGAGTCTGTGAACATTTAGAAGCCAATGCCATGATCACAAAAAGCCTACATGGGTTTCAGAAAAAGAAGTCATGCCAAACGAACCTGATCTCTTTTTTTGATAAAATTACCAGCTTGGTAGATGAAGGGAATGCTGTGGATATAGTTTACCTCGATTTCAGTAAGGCCTTTGACAAGGTTCCCCATGACATTCTTGCAAACAAGCTTGCAAAATGTGGGATAGACAAGTTAACTGTTACATGGATTTGTAATTGGTTGACTGACCGAACCCAAAGGGTGCTCAACAATGGCTCCTTTTCAACCTGGAAAGAAGTGACCAGTGGGGTCCCACAGGGTTCTGTCCTGGGCCCAGTGCTATTCAACATCTTTATTAACGATTTGGATGACAGAACTGGGGGCATACTTATCAAATTTGCAGATGACACTAAACTAGGAGGAGTAGCTAATACCCCAGAGGACAGGATCAAAATTCAAAATGACCTGAACATACTAGAAAGCTGGGCCAATGCTAACAAGATGAAATTCAACACAGAGAAATGTAAGGTTCTGCACTTAGGGAGGAAAAATGAAATGCAGAGATATAAAATGGGGGACACCTGGCTGAATGAGACTACATGTGAAAGGGATCTAGGAGTCCAAGTAGACCATAAGCTGAACATGAGTCAACAGTGCGATGCAGCAGCTAAAAAGGCCAATGCAATTTTAGGCTGCATCAATAGAAGTATAGTGTCTAGATCAAGGGAAGTAATGGTGCCACTTTATTCTGCTTTGGTCAGGCCCCACCTGGAATACTGTGTCCAGTTCTGGGCACCACAATTCAAAAAGGATGTGGAGAAACTGGAGCGGGTCCAAAGGAGGGCAACTAAGATGGTGAAGGGTCTGGAAACCAGGCCCTATGAGGAACGACTTAAAGAGCTGGGGATGTTTAGCCTGGAGAAGAGAAGGTTAAGAGGTGATATGATAGCCCTGTTCAAATATTTGAAGGGATGTCATATTGAAGAGGGAGCAAGCTTGTTTTCTGCTGCTGCAGAGACTAGAACGCGGAACAATGGATGCAAGCTGCAGGAAAAGAGATTCCACCTCAACATTAGGAGGAACTTCCTGACAGTAAGGGCTGTTCGACGGTGGAACACACTCCCTCGAAGTGTAGTGGGGTCTCCATCCTTGGAGGTCTTTAAGCAGAGGCTGGATGGCCATCTGTCGGGGATGCTATGATTCGGAGTTCCTGCATGGCAGGGGGTTGGACTGGATGGCCCTTGTGGTCTCTTCCAACTCTATGATTCTATGATTCTATGATTCTATGATCTGAGCACAAAAGTCGGAATCAGACAGGCCATTGTATTCTCTGTTACCATTGATGGATGTGAGAGCTGGGCAGTGAAGAAAGAAGATAGAAAGAAAATCCATTCATTTGAGATATGGTGTTGGAGAAGAATGCTGAAGATCCCATGGACAGCAGCCAAAAGGACAAAGAAGTAGGTCCTAGAGCAGATCAAGGCAGAAATTTCCCTGGAAGCCAAGATGATAAGACTTAGACTGTCATACTTTGGACACATCAAGCGAAGGAATGAATCGCTGGAAAAGACAATGATGTTAGGAAAGGTGGAGGAAAGTAGAAAGAGAGGAAGGCCACATGCCAGATGGATGGACTTTAATAAAGAGACCACGAATATAAGTTTGCAGGAGCTGAGCAGAGGAGTAGAAGACCGGGGGAACTGGAGATATCTCATCCATAGGGTCACCATGGGTTGAGATCGACATGAAGGCAGTTAACAACATCAGCAAATATAATTTTAAACTGCTTACAGCTTGAAGATTCTTGCTTTGTTGTATCTTTCTCCAATGCTCATTTTTGCTTGAGGCCAATTTTCAAGAGGAACATAAGCACCTTCCCTCAGCATTTGTGTTTATTTTACCCCCAAAATTGAGGAAGAAAAGAAAAGGGAAATACACAGTATTCCTCCTTGAGCCTGAAATCAGTCCTTGTTCCTAGCAGTAGAATCGAGGTTGTCAAAAACCCCTTTATTGTTTGAATACACTCCATTGTCTACCAGAGCAGCCCTGCCTCCATTTTGGGGGGGAAATCCAAACCCACCATGAACTCTAAAAGGGTTGGGGAGATAGGTCTTACATCTGCAGAAGACACTTGAATAAAAAGAAGAAGAAAACAAACACAAATGAAGAGAAAGGTGGTAAAATAGAAGGCATTCGGAGAAACACAGTATTCAGTGTGGAGCCACTTGGTGCTCCGCACAGGCTACAAGTTGCCCAACCTGGGCTTAAGGGAATGCAGCCACTGGCCTACTTTCAAAAAGCCTCTGCTAGCAAGCAATTCAGCCTTCTGCCAGGATCCATCTATGTTTCTCTGGGCAAGAGAGAAGACCAAAGGGTTGCATCCACACCGCAGAAATGATGCAGTTTGATACCACTTTAACTGCCATGACTTAGTGCTATGGGATCGTACAGCAGTTGGTTGTGGCACCAGACCTCTCTGACTGAGAAGGGTAAATGTCTCACAAAACTACAACTCCCAGAATTCCATAGTACAGAGCCATGGCAGTTAAAGTGGTATCAAACTGGATTATTTCTGCAGTGCAGATGCAGGAGAGCAAGAACAAGATTAATTGCAGGAGGGGGAGAGAAGCAGTCAAAAAGTGCTGTGGACTTCTGAGTCCAGTGCTGGCGATCACAATTTAAGAAGGTCCAGAAAAGGGTGACCAAGATAGTCAAGAGTTTGGAAACCAATCCCTAGGAGGAATTTACTTGAGGGAGTTGGGGTTGAGCTCAGCCTGGAGCTAAGAGAAAAATGAGAGAAACAGCATTGCAGTCTTAAGGTCTCTGAAGGGTTTCTGGGTTGACAATCAAGTGAGATCTTTTTTTAGCTGCTCAAGAGAACAGGATCTGAATCAAGGAATTCAAATTGTGATTAAAGAGATTTTGATTCAGACATTAGGATGAGCTATCGGATATGAGTATGGAAACCCACTGAGCAACCTTGGGCAAATCACATATTCTCAGCCTCAGAGGATAGCAATGACAACCCCCCTCGGAAGAAACCTGCCAAGAAACCCCACCTTAGGGTCACCGTAAGTCAGAAATGACTTGAAGGCACACAACTACAACCTCTGAAAACCTGAATCCGGGAATGGAGTTATGTCAGCCAGTTCTGGATGGGGTCACACTTCCCCTGAAGGACTCTGTCCACAGCTTGGGGGTGCTCCTTGACTCGTTGCTCCAGCTGTTAGTGCAGGTAGACGCTACAGTCAGGAGCACTGGTTATCAGCTTCAGCTGATATGCCATCTGAGCCCCTTCCTGGAGCCGGGAGACCTTGAAATAGTTGTACATGCACTGGTAACCTCTCGCTTGGACTTCTGCAATGCGCTCTACATGGGGCTACCCTTGTGCCAAGTTCGGAAACTCCAGCTTGTACAAAATATGGCAGCCAGATTGATTACAGTAACTTCTCGTAATGACAATATAACACCGGTCTTGAAGTCCCTTCACTGGCTGCCGATTAGTTTCCAGGCAAGGTACAAGGTGTTGGTGACCACATGGTTTGGGTCCAGAATATTTAAGGGAATGCATTCTTCTGTACCATTCGTCCCGCACCTTAAGGTCCTCTGGGAAGAACCTACTTCAGCTGAAAAAATCCAAGTTAACTTCAGTCACCCAGAGGGTGTTTTCTACTGCTGCTCCAAAGCTATGCAACGACCTGCCAGAGGAGATCTGCCATATTTCCACTCTTGCAGCCTTCAAGAAAGCCCTTAAGACGGATCTCTTCCGGCTGGCCTTCCCAACCTGTCTTCTCTCCCTACGCAGCACAACCGTGACATGATCTTATTGCCTGTCCCCTAATTTTAACACCACTGTATTTTTATTGTTTTAATTTGAGATGATTTAATTGCATTTTAGCTGTCGAACAGCTCTTACTGTCAGGAAGTTCCTCCTAATGTTGAGGTGGAATCTCTTTTCCTGAGGCTTGCATCCATTGTTCCAAGTCCTGTTCTCTGGAGCAGCAGAAAACAATTTTGCTCCATCCTCAATATGACATCCCTTCAAATATTTAAACAGGGCTATCATATCACCTCTTAACCTTCTCTTCTCCAGGCTAAACATTCCCAGCTCCCTAAGTCATTCCTCATAGGGCATGGTTTCCAGACCTTTCACCATCTTAGTTGCCCTCTTTTGGACCCGCTCCAGTTTCTCCACATCCTTTTTGAATTGTGGTGCCCAGAACTGGACACAGTATTCCAGGTGTCATGTAATTTAAAAGCAACCAGAAGTCTCGCCCTTGGAACAGGGTGGAATAAGTTCTGCATACAGTCTTGAAGGCTTCTTCTTTTTTTCTTTTTCTTTTTGCTGTCTTGAACTCCCAAAAATCCCTGGACTTCCCCCAAATCAGCTGAAAATGACCCACACCATGAAGCCGGAAGCAGACTACTGCTGACATCTGGGTGTTATGTGGGGAAGTGATGCTGGCGCTGCAAGGTTTGGGTGCTTGCCAAACTCTCCGTTGTGCAGCTTGTATATTTGTACATACCGTATATAAACTTTATACAGCCAGCCTTCCTTATCCACAGATTTGTTATCCATGGATTCAACCATCCACTGCTTGAAAATATTTTTTTAAAATAATCTAAATTCCAACAAGTAACCCTAATTTTTGCCATTTTATATAAAGGACACCGTTTCACTATGCCATTGTATATAATGGGACTTGAGCATCCAAGCATTTTGGTATCCATAGGGGATACCAATGGTCCACTGTAATAATGATATTAATCACCACCACCATCATCATCATCACAACACCCCCATTTGTAATTAATGGGGCTTGAGCATCCATGGATTTTGATATCCACAGGGGGTCCTGGAACCAAAACCCAGAGGATATCAAGGGCCCACTGTATGATGTTCCCTATGGGGCACTTTAGCTGTGGATTCTTGCCCTGGAGATGGTTGGTCTCTATGACTTTTGGGGGAACCTTTCCAATCCTGTGAGACGGACTCTTGGGCGTTTGGATGAGATGAGCCACTAGTGGAAGGGAGACTCTGTACATGCTCATGTGGACTCTCACCAGACCTAGAACTGCACAGCCCAGGGCTGAAATGCCCTCGGTCTAGAAGACCCTACATGTCTATTGATGCAGGCTAGGATTACATTAGAGAGCCAGCATGGTTTGAGCTTGGACTGTGACTTTGGTTACCAGGGTTCGATTTCCAGCTTGGCCATGAAACCCACTTGGTGACCTTGGGCAAGTCACACTCTCTCAGCCTCCTAGGAAGGCAAAAGCAAACCTCCTCTGAATGAATCTTGCCAAGAAAACCCCATGGAAGGTTCACCTTAATGTCGCCATAAATCAGAAACAACTTGAAGACGGGGGTCCAGACCCCACTGCAGAAATAATCCAGTTCAAGATCGCTTTAACTGCCCTGGCTTAATGCCGGGGAATTCTGGGAACTGTAGTTTTGTGAGATATTTAGCCTTCTTAAAACTGTACTCTATTTTTAAACAAATGATTGTCTTAATAATATAATAGTTTAATACCATTTTAATTGTCAATTTTGTAAGTTTTTAATTGTATTGAATTTTTTAGACTGTAAGCCACTTTGGGTTCCAGTTTTAGGAGGAAAGCAGGATATAAATATAACTATTATTATTATTATTATTATTATTCTCTGTCAGAGAGCTCTGGTGCCACATCAAACTACAGTTCCCAGGATTCCCTACCACTGAGCCAGGAGCAGTTAAAGCCATCTCAAACTGCATTATATCTGCAGTGACTGGCGTGCATCCGCACTGCGGAAATAATCCGGTTTGACACCATTTTAACTGCTATGGCTCAGTGCTGTGGAATTCTGGGATATGTAGTTTTGTGAGACATTAAGCCTTCTGTGTCAAAGAGCTCTGGTGCCACAACAAAGTTCCCAGGATTCCCTTGCATTGAGCCAGGGCAGTTAAAGCAGCCTCAAACTGTGTTTTTTGGACCTCTGTGGTTTGCTATGGCAGCAGAGCATTGAGCCACGGCAGTTAAAGGGTTGTCAAACTGGGTTGCTTTTGCAGTGTGGATGCAGACGCACACAACAACAAAGGATCATATTGGCTTTTTTAGCTGCAGCATTACACTCTGGGCTCATACGTTCATCAAAACAAAAAAAATGTTATATTTTCTTGTCCTTCTTGGATCAGTTTTTCTCCATTTTGAAATCTCTACTGCACAGAAGAAGGCTGAAAAGTAGGACATGTCCTGGAAAAGGAGGACAGGGATTGGGGCCAGGGAAAGAAGGAGACTTTGTGGAATCTCCCCACCACCAGACCTATAACTTTGCACAGCCCAGGGCAGAAACCCGGCCTCAGTCAAGATGACACACACACATACACACACACCACTAGGATCATATTGGCTTTTTTAGCTGCAGCATCACACTCTGGGCTCACGTTCGGCAAAACAAAAAGGTTCTATTTGTCTTTTCCTCCTCGGAGCAGTTTTCCCTCTGTTTTGAAAGCACTCCTGGACAGATGAAGGCTGCAACATTGGACATGTCCCGGAAAAGGAAGATATGGAGAGGGGCCAGGAGGAGAAGGAGGGAAAGAATGGACTTTGTGGATCCCCACCACCACCAGACCTACAACTTTGCACAGACCAGGGCAGAAACCCGGCCTCAGTCGAGAGAGACACACAGTACACGCCTCTTGATGCAACCTAGGATCATGTTGGCTTTGTTAGCTGCAACATCACACTCTGGGCTCATCTCCAGCATATCAAAAAGGCTATATATATATATATATATATTATTTTCTTTTGGTCTTTCCCTCCCTCCAGCAGTCCCTCTCACCTCTCCGGAGAGCTGGAAGCTCCCTTCCTGGCTGGGCTGGCGATCCTTTCCAGACCCTGCTGCTGTGCCCCTTCTCTTCTGCCTGGGTCAGTGCCACCAGCCTGGCATCTTCCTGAGCTGCTTCTGCCTTGGCATCCCAGAGAGAAAGGCTTGCTTAGCCCTGGAGGAAGGTCCCTGCCCACGATCCAAGCGCAGCCCTTGCAAAAGAGAGCAGCAGTCTTGCAAACCCCAAGGCTCTTCCTCCTCCCAGCTCTGCAGCTGGACTACTGGCTTAATCTTTCTGGCTGATGGATGGATGGAGGGAGGGAGGGAGGGAGGGAGGGAGGAGGAGGAGCCCCAGGGAGGCCAGAAGCGGATCTGGAGCTGTCCAGCCACACCTGCTGGGGCTGCCCCTTGGAGGCAGCAGGAGGAGGAGGGCACCTCCTGACCTCCTGCTTTTCTTGGGGGGTTTGTAGGGTGAGGTGCTGTTGGAGTACCACTCTGGAGACCTTGGGGTGTTTTTTTGTTTTTGGATAAAATCACCAGCTTGGTAGATGAAGGGAATGCTGTGGATATAATATATCTTGATTTCAGTAAGGCCTTTGACAAAGTCCCCCATGACATTCTTGCAAACAAGCTTGCAAAATGTGGGCTAGACCAGTGGTCCCAAAACCAGTGGCGTCCCTAGGATTGGTGGCACCCAGTGAGGCCACTCATGGTGTCACCCCGCTCATTGACCTCCTCCTCCCCCCATTTCACACGATTAGGATTCCTCAGTCATGATTTTTTGCACTCGTGTTACTCGCAAATCCTAATGGCATGCTAATAGTCATAACGTAAACAACTAGAATCAGATAATCCTAGAGTTGGAAGAGACCTCAAGGGCCACCCAGTCCAACCCCATTCTGCCATGCAGGAACTCTCCATCAAAACATCCCCATTGACAGATGGCCATCCAGCCCCTCTTTAAAGACCCCCAAAGAAGGAGACTCCACCAGTCTCCAAGAGATCATGTTCTACTGTCAAACAGCTCTTACTGTCAGGAAGTTCCTCCTAACATTGAGGTGGAATCTCTTTTCCTGGAGCTTGCATCCACTGTTCCTTGTTCTAGTCCCTGGAGCAGCAGAAAACAAGCTTGCTCCATCCTCAATGTGACACTCCTTCAATGACTTAAACCGGGCTATCTAATAATAATAATAATAATAATAATAATAATATGTAACACAACCAGGGCAGCTGGGGATGTTTAGCCTGGAGAAGAGAAAGTTAAGAGGTGATATGATAGCCCTCTTTAAGGACAGTATTTGAAGGGATGTCACTTTGAGGAGGGAGCAAGCTTATTTTCTGCTGCTCCAGAGAACAGGACCTGGAACAATGGATGCAAGCTCTAGGAACAGAGATTCCACCTCAACATTAGGAGGAACTTCCTGACAGTAAGGGCTGTTCAACAGTGGAACACACTCCCTCAGAGATTTTGATATAGTCTCCTTCTTTGGAGGTTTTTAAGCAGAGGCTGGATGGCCATCTGTCGGGGATGCTTGAATGGAGAGTTCCTGCATGGGAAAAGGGGGTTGAATTGGATGGCCCTTTGGGGTCTCTTCCAACTCTATGATTCTATGATTATATGATTCCACAACATTAAAACATACATTCCCGTATCCCAAAATATCACACACACACCCAAAATACAATTAAACGATTTACAATTTAACACATAGTATAAAATGAAAACAAGAAAACAAATAATAACTACAGCAGAAGTCAGGGTATAGCAGGTTAGGTCTTTTTGGTGGCTGGGGGATCTGTTCAGGAAAGACCTGCCAGAAGAGATCCGTCTTAACAGTTTTTAAAAGCTGTTCAAGGCAGTAATGTGACAGATCTCATCCGGCAGGCAGTTCCATAATCTGGGAGCGGTTGCCAAAAAGGTCCTCTGGATGGTAGCAGACAACCTCATTTTTATAGGACCTGAGAGTGTACAGTGTGGATTATATGGAAGGAGGCGGTCCTGAAGATAGGTTGGACCCAAGCCATTTAGGGCTTTAAAGGTAATAACCAAGACCTTGTACTGGGCCCGGAAACTGAAGCAATCTCAAAATTGGTGTTAGGTATATGGTCTCTTCTAGTTATACCTGAGACCAGCCTGGCTGCCATGTTCTGTACTAATTGGAGTTTCCGAACCTCTTACCCATCTATTTCCCAGGCTAAACATACCCAGCTCCCTATGTCTTTCCTCACAGGAGAAAGCAGGGCTATCATATCACCTCTTCATCTTCTCTTCTCGTGGCTGAACATATCCAACTCTCTAAGTCTCTCCTCATAGGACATGGTTTCCAGACCCTTCACCATCTTAGTTGCCCTCCTTTGGACACGCTCCAGCTTCTCAACATCCTTTTTGAATTGTGGTACCCAGAACTGGACACAGTATTCCAGGTGGGGCCTGACCAAAGCAGAATAGAGGGGCACTATTGCTTCCCTTGATCTTGACACTATACTTTTTATTGATGCAGCCTAAAATAGCATTGGCCTTTTTAGCTGCTTTTAGCTTGAATGAACCATATTCCCTATGCCTCACAAGGATGAAGACGTATTGGATTGCAAAGGAAGTGTCATTGTTGTGATGCAAATAGATGTTAAATTTCCTGTAAGAATTAATTTAGCCAGTCCTCCTGGGTTACTATGTAATTTTAACCAATATGAAAATATAAGTATCCATAGACTAGATTCTATTTTGTTGACCCCAGCTTCTCTTCTCAGCACAGCATTGGGAACGCACTGGGCAACCTGGTGTATTTTCCTTAGGAACTTTGTTTGTACACGTTCAATTGGTGTTATGTCATTATATGGCCCTAGTTGAGCTCCATACAGAAGTTGAAGACGCACCTTGGCATTAAACAACTTAATTGCAGCCGGGATGAATTGAGCACCTTTAACATAGAAGAAGTTAAGGATAGCATTCACAGTTCTTTGGGCATTTTGGATGACAAACACTGAGTGGGCATTTCTTTTCCCAGAGGCATGAAATACAATTCCCAAGTATTTGAAGATCTTAACCTGTTCAATATATTGACTCTCAAGTCTCCATTGTCTCAATTTCGGACATTTGGCAAAAACAACAATCTTGGTCTTAGAGGAGTTGATTATTAATTTCTCTTCAGCACAGTAGTAAACAGTATTTTACATATTTTAAATAATGTGATTGTTATTATTTTGTTTTATGCTCGTCAATGACCGAATAAAATTTTATCTATTAAAAAAAAAATTCCTGGACTTTGAGAATCTCCCAGTTGCCACATGGCCAAAAAGGAGGAAAGCCTGCAAGATATGCCCCTTTGTACCATCTTAACTAAGAAGAGAAACAGCAAAATGCAGGCCTATGACTAACATCTTCAATTATTTTTTTCTCTTGTTTGGTTTGTAACACCTTGCCTGGTGAAGAAGCCCCATGAAGCTTTGAAAGCTTGCGACATGTGTATTGTGCATTTTGTCTGGCCCATAAAGGTATCACTGTTTGGTGGATTTTTGAATGGATTTGCTGTGTGGCTAACACGGCTACCCCTGGATGAACCATATTCCATAATTTTAAAACATCCCTTTGCTTGAGGACTAAACCCAAATCTATCCAACTTGGTACTGTGTCAGGAGTGGGGGAAATGCACCCCAGGCTAAATAAAATTGCCTCCAAAATATTTGTTGGACCCTTGACTCCTCCAGATTCCCCCAGAACTGCCTTTATTCTGGCCCCTACCTCCATGAACCGCAGCTCTGCCTTTAAATACAGTAGGTTGCATGGGCTGTGTAGAGTTTAGCATTTTACAAAAGTGATATATTTTGGCCATTGCTGTTTGTTTGGTTTATGCCACTTTTGACCATTCATATGTGATCAGTCGTGGTCTAACAGGGAGCAGGTTCTGCTATAGTTGCCCATTCCTGCCCCTTGCGCTGGGTATGTCTCCTAGGACATGCATTCCTTTCATTCCAATAGTGGCACACACCAAGTTGCATTATTTCTTATTGAACTTTTCTTCCCAAACCGGTTTTCAGCATGACAAGATTGCCAGGACTTTGTCCTGGGAGGGGTGAAATATATAGATTTTTTCCCCCTCCACTATGGGGAACCACATTGCAATTCTACATACACACATATACACATACCCTCATACAAACATATACAAACACATACTATAAGAGAAGGGGGGATTCCATTATGGAATTTTGCATTAGAAATGACAAACTCTAGGGCAGAGCTTGGGAACTTTAATTTTTAAAGCATTGCAATTCCCAAAATACCCTAGTGCCCAGCAACAGTTGTGGTCCATGCTGATTGGTGGGAATTTGAGAGTTGTAGTACACACTGCTTGAAGGATTTTGGGACTTATTGTCATTCCAAGTAAATCTTCCCAACAGTTTCCAGTTTTCTAGACTGTACTTTTCTACATTCATTCTCCCCACACTCACTCCCCTTGCTGGATCTGTTGACACACCAAAGATAACAGCCAGATCATAAAGTGGAAATTAAAATATGTGTCCCGCTGGCAGATGGTGGCAGGGGTGGTGGTGGTGGTGTAGATTTCTACTGCACAAATAAATACCCTTTCACTCTCTTGGGAAAAGAAAAGAGGAAATATTGCCTCTACTTCCCTCTGGGGCTTAAAAAAGCTTGACCACACTGTAAACCCCTTCCCACACCTCCGCACCCTGCTCCGGGCCACACCACTTTGTCTTGTGGGGTAAGTGACTGATCAGGAAGGGAATGTTGCTGGCTAGTTTCTGTGTTTAAAGTTTTAAACAGGAGATCTTGAACATGAGACAGAACAACAACAACCACTGTGCAAGGAAGGTTTGAGCAGTCAAGAGTTGTAGTAACGGGTGAGTCAGTGGTGTGGTGCAGCAGCGAGAAAAGCCAACGCAATGCTCAGTGGAGTGGAAGTAGTGTCAGGAGGATCATGGTCCATTTCCTGTGAATTGATTGCATTGCTTTGTGACCATGAGCTGAAGAAAACAAGCTTGCTCCATCAGCAATATGACATCCCTTCAGATATTGAAACAATATCACCTCTTAACCTTCTCTTTGCCAGATTAAACATATCCAGCTCCCTAAGATGCTCTTCATAAGGCTTTATGATGACACTCAGATATACTTCTCCATGACCAGATCATCAGCTCAGACTTCAGATGGCGTCTCTCCTCTTAATGACTGCCTTGCAGCGGTAATGGATTGGATGAGGAAAAACAGACTGAAGCTAAATCCAGACAAAAGAGAGGTACTGACAGTCACAGACCCAAAACCAGGTCTGGGAATACAACTCCCAGTCCTACACGGAGTCACACTCTCCTCGAAGGACCCTGTTCTCAGTCTGGGGGTGCTTCTAGATTTGTCGCTTCACATGACTAGTCGAGTGAATGCGACAGTCAAGAGTGCCTGTTATCAGCTTTGGCTGATACGCCAACTGCACCCTTTCCTGGACATGATCTGGAATCTGTGGTACACGCTCTGGTAACCTCAGGCTTGGACTACTGTAATGCTCTCTACATGGAACTACCCCTGTGCTTAACCTGGAAACTTCAATTGGTCCAAAATATGGTAGCCAGGCTAGTTACCGGAACATCTAGGAGAGACCACATAACACCTGTGCTTAAATCTCTCCACTGGCTACCGATCAGTTTCTACGCACAGTACAAAATGCTGGTTTTAACCTTTAAAGCCCTACATGGCTTGGGTCCATCCTATCTTAGGGACCGCCTCTTCCCATATGATCCCCCCGCACGCTCTGGTCCTATGGGAGGAACCTGGTACGGCCCATGAAGACCAGGCCTCTCAGAGGGCCTTCTCTGCTACCGCCCCCGGGCTGTGGAATGGCCTGCCGGACAAGATACATCTTATCACGACTCTTGACTGCTTTAAAAAAGCTGTAAAGATGCATCTCTTCCGGCAGGCCTTCCAGGAAACTGCTTAATCTCTCCCAGCTCCAAAGTTTAGTCCTAGAATTTTCCAGGTAGTTCCTGGCTTTATGAACCCTTTATGATAGCCCCCGCCTGTGTTGCACAAAGATTAACTGGTTTTATCATTTTATATTGCTTGTATTCCTGTTTGATTGTTTTAATTTGTGCTAGTTTAATTGAGTTTTAAGGGGTGGAAGGTTAGGGATTGGGTTGTAGGAAATGTTTTTACTGTGATTGTTTTAACTCTGTTGTACCCCGCCACGATTGCTTGGTCAGAGGGGCAGGTTAGAAATTACTATTATTATTATTATTATTATTAATTATTGGTTTTATAGACCTTCACCATTTTGATTGCTCTCCTATGGACATGCTCCAGTTTGTCCACATCCTTCTTGAATTGTGGGGCCCAGAACTGGACACAGGATTCCAGATAAAGTCTGACCGAAGCAGAATGGAATGGTTATAGTCTGTAGGAATAGAGAAAGCAGGATCTGGTCATTTTCTGCTGCAATGTGTGTGTCTTGTTTGTTTTCTTGGCAGTAGACCTCACCCACTACACTTGCAGCAAGTGCAATCTGGTGTCTCTCTTGGAAGAGAAGGTCAGCACACTTCAGCTACCTGTTAAGACTCTACAATTCATCAGAGAACACAAGGACCTCCTGGAGAGACCAGAAGGGGAATTGTTCCTATAGAACCAGCAGGAAGAAATGAAAATGAAGAGGGTTGCAACGTTGAGGGAGAGCTCTGGAGGATAATCACAGTCAGGAGTAGACCATGTGCAAGGGATTCAGAACCGCTCCAGTTAAGAAATCGCTTCCTAAATCTTCCTGAAGATAATGGTGGTGAAGAGGTGCAAACAGGAGATAACCAGCAAGAGACACTGTATGCTAAGGAAGGAGCTAACCTAACCATCAGCTGCAGAAAGGAGAAGAGAAAGGTGCTTGTTCCAGGGGATCCATTGCTTAGGATCTAGAGGGAACTGTCTTCCAGGTGGACAGGATGAATTGGGAAGTTTGTTGTCTTCCTGGCGTGCATATCCAGGATTTCATTGACAAGTTCCTAAAGTTAATCTGGAACACAGAGCAGTACTCCTTTCTTTTGATGCATGTGGGCACCAACAACACTGCAAAGAACACCTTTGAGCAGATAATCTTGAACTATGAAGCCCTGGGCAAGAAAGTGAAGTTTAGAGGCACAAGTAATATTCTCGCCAATTCTACCAGT